>CM032876.1:73431983-74028145 GCA_019176425.1 Megalops atlanticus | reverse complement strand
ATATCTCTTCAAATTTAATTTCTGAGATTTACTATACCCATCCAGGTATTTCCCCATAGATAGGTAATCAGAAATCTCCTTGCACTTTTTCTCCATACCTATACAGATAATAGCCTACACAAATAAAACTGTAAAACACATATAACAAAACACGTTATAACAACAACAACAATTTCTGTAAAAACCACATGCTTCAGATATTTTTATACATGTAGACCCACAAAAGCTAGAGATTTACATATGATAAATGAAAAATAAGAAGGACTAGGAAACTAGCCTAGGTATTTCTACGGTACGGTATTTCGTTTTCAAAACCGAGCCTACCCTTCCTCAGCGTGTATGCAATCATAAATCAATGATTAATAGTTACAGGAATCGTTATCATAGATTTGGTCACTCAAATGGTAGGCTACCATTATTGGTGTCCCTTGGACTATCTTGAATAATAATCTACACGCCATTATCATCCAGGTGACCCACGTGCTTAATGCTAATATCATATAATGTGAACATCCTCACGCTATAATCATCTAAAGTCAATATTCTACATCAAATCTACCATTCACATGCAAATATTTACATGCTTACTGGTCAAAAGACACAATAAAACAAATATACTTTAAATATGTTACTCACCTCCAGCGTCAGCGTCGTTAACAACTCTACTTCTGCCTGCAGTAGCTCAAATCGATGGGCATTTAAACTGTGAAAACGCTTGTGGGTCATGCGCATGCGTGCGCAAGCGATTTAGCGCTAGGTAGCACCGATCGACGGGTAGCTCAAATCGACAGAACACCGGCTACTTTTAATTTCACTTTGTCGGAGCTGCGATATTTTAAAATGACCTCACGCCCCTCCGAACAGAGAGAGAAGCATGGCATTGCTGAAGTTAGCAGTCTCCCAGGGTCAGAAACTCAGGTAGGTGTCAATCAAAACCACTAGGCCCACTGTTTGAGTCCCAAAGCAGGAGATCAGCGATCGCTGGCTACTTTTAATTTCACATCGACCTCATGCCCCTCCAGGGGCATCATGCAAGCTAAATTTGTGGGTGGCACCATTTTCAGACATTTTCAAAACCACACACATAAAAGACATAAAAATACACATACGCATAATGTTCTTTTAGACTTAATTGTACTAACACAAAGATTTAATTTTGTCTTTTTTATCTCATAACCTGAATAGCCTACCATATAGATGTCCCTTGCTGGAGCATGAAGCTTCTGGAGCATCTTCTGTTTGGTCCAAATCTGCCTTGCCCTGTCCTGTCGTTTTTTAATCAATAAAACTCCTCTAACTTTGTCTGCTGAATTCTACCAATGGAAATAATACAATAATATAAAATAGTCACTGACAGGATGGTCATACATTCAACAATAGCAACAAGTGGGTAACTGCAGTCAAATTTTTTATGTGCCCTGTGGAAAGTTACTACACAGGCTACTGTTTCCATCAGATTGGAAACAAAGAACAAGGCACACAGAACAATCATACGTCCACAAAAAACAACTGGCTCATAAATTAATCGACAAAAACACACCATGTAACTAGATACTGAACCATGTAGGCTAACTATTCATGGTTGCCGTAGTGCATTATGTGGCAAGCATGGAATGAAGTAAGCAAGTTTGGCAGTGTAACATTCAGCTAGCTAGCTATTTAACGTCATCCAGAAAATAGTCACAAATAGTTCCCTGGTTGTGTTCAAAATATGTGACATGGAGATGGAAAAGGCTGTGTTGTGTTGGTGGCTAGTGTTAAGTTGGAGAAAGAATGAGAACACAGCTACAAAGATTAATAAAGTTCTTGAACATTACTGAACTCTCCTCTCTTTTACATGGATCTCACGTATGTCTCCTACGTCACTCCCCTGACCCGGACATGACCCTTAACGTCATACATTACACAACTACTTTACACAACATCCCCCTTTGTCAGAAATATCTGAAATATATCATTAACTAAATATTGTAACCAACATGTACTTAAACTCAGGAAACTCACACAACTCAAAATTACTCTGTTTCCGTTCACTAAACCATATTTCTGACTATTACATTACAACTGTTAAGCCCTTCTTTCAGCTCTATAAATCCAGTCTCTGAGGTTTGACTATTTCTCTGCCACTCCTGGTTCTGGTGGCAGACAGTGAGTGATGATCAGGTGACAAGTGTGGCTTTGGAGGAGCCTGCCGCGGAGGTGGGTGTTGTTGCACAGGAACCTCTGAAGTTTCTCCTGTCGTCGTGTTGTCTCCCTTATTTTGCATAGGTATGAGGTGTTTTCTGTTTCTACGCACTACTCCATGTGGTCCTTCCACTAAATAAGACCTTGGAGCAGCATGGGGTGACAGAACAGTCCCTTCTGCTTTTACATCAGCCATCCACACGTCCGTTCCTGTTGGGAGTGGGCTCAGGTCACGTGCGCAGTGTCTTTTGTTGAACACTGCAGCATCCCTTTGTTTCCTTTCCTTTTCCTTTGAAGCTATCTCTCCTCTGTTGGGGAGCTCTGGAGGCAGCACTGAAGGAAGCTGAGGAACCGTTATCCTGAGTCTACGTCCCATCAGTAGCTGTGCAGGGCTGTAGCCATTGGCTAGTGGTGTTGCTCTATAGGCAAGCAGTGCCAGGTAAGGGTCTTTTGCTTTCTTGAGCATATTTTTCACTGTTTGGACCAGATGCTCAGCCTCACTCGTTACTTTGAGGACATTTGGGGCAACTGGTGATGTGCTCAAATCCGTAGTCCTCTGCAAACTGAGCAAAGCTACATGATGAAAACTGAGGTCCGTTATCCGAAACAAGGATTTCTGGGATGCCATGTCTGGCAAACATTGATTTGAGGTGCACCACTACATCTTCAGATCGTGTGGGGGTGAATTTTGCTGTTTCTACGAACCGTGAGTAGTAGTCTACGACTAGCAGATAGTTACTATGATCTAATGTGAAAATGTCAGCACCAAGTTTCTGCCATGGTCTTTCGGGCAACTCACACGGCATGAGTGGCTGCACAGGATTGGTTTGTTCTTTGATACAGGTTCTACAGTGCAAAACAAGCTCATTCAACTGTCCACTAAACCCTGGCCACCAAACTGTTTCTCTGGCACGCTCTCTACATTTCACTACTCCCTGATGTTCCTCATGCACTTTTTCCAGGACCCTGTTTCACATTGCTGAGGGTATGACCAGTCTGGAGCCTCTGAGTAGGAGTCCATCCTGTACCGTAAGTACTGCTCTCTCTCGCCAGTACTGTCTGAGAACGCTACTCAAAGTGCTGTAATCTGGCCATCCGGTTTGGCACATGGTCATGATTTGTGAGCAGGTGCTGTCGGCTTTGAGCTGTTCTCTGAGTTCTGCAAGGTAAGCTGGACTGGCAGGTAAGTTACTCATGATACAATCCACATAAATATTTGTATCTTCCATTAGGTTTTTGACTTCCCTGCTGGCTGTGTCGCTATTGTTTACAGGTGCACATGACAGTGTATCAGCTGTAAGCAGTGCCTTACCGGGAACATGGTGGATTGTGTAGGAGTATGTCATAAGTCTCATACGGAATCTCTGGGTCCATGGAAGTAGTTCAGACAGAGCTTGAACCCCCAACAGACTCACCAGAGATTTGTGGTCCATCTTAAGCTTAAAATGCTGTCCAATGAGGAAGCCTTTAAACCTTTCACATCCCAATGTCAAGCCAAGGGCTTCTTTTTCTACTTGTGCGTAATGCTGCTCAGTCTCTGTCAACAATCTAGAGGCGTACGCAACTGGCCTCCATTCATCCTCTTCCGGTTGCAGGAGGACTGCCCCCAGCCCATATGATGACGCATCAGCCGACAGTTTCAGCTCCTTGTTAGGGTCATACAGGGTCAGAACAGGAGGGGATGAGAGCTCCCGTTTCAGGCAATCAAAAGCTTTCTGCTGAGCACTGCCCCAGAACCAGCCATTTTTCTTTGAGAGCAGGTCTCTTAATGGCTTGTCTTTCTCTGCCAAATGAGGAATAAACTTCCCTAGCTGAGTTACCATACCAAGGAAGCTATGCAGTTCACTGACATTAGACAGCTTTCTCATATCCAGCACAGCGCTTGTCTTCAATGGGTCGGGAATCACACCACTGGCAGATATCCAATGACCTAAAAAGTTCACCTCAGTTCAGTTAAGCTCACACTTTTCCAGATTCAGTGTGATGCCTGCTTTCTGGAGTCTTGCCAGCACAGAGTGAAGTCTTTCATCATGCTCTTCCTGTGACATGCCCCAATTCAGTTGCCTTCTTATTCTTGCAGCAGCACATTTGGTTGGCTAGCAGTTGTAAACAGCTAAATATAGCTAACCTTGTTTACTGCCGCTGTGACGTGAGATGAACTCATGGATGATGGGGAGTTATTGGTAGAAGACGGGAAGAATGAGGGGTGGGGGTGGGGGAGGTGATTAAGAGGTGCGATCTGGCACAGAAAGCTCGCTCATTTCAGCTAAACCTAGGCTGGGTTACCCTGACTGCAGGCTTAACGATGTAGGCAGGTTATTGATTGATTGAATAATTATTAATACATTTTTACAAAATATTGGGTGGGCACGTGCCTACCTAAATTGATTGGCATGACACCACTGCTTATATCCAAAGCGAAAAACTTCATTTTACAAGTTTTGAACTAACCAAGCCCAAACATTTTAACATACTTGTAGGCCTAGTCAGTGATGTCGTATTTTTATTTGTTGTTACTGTAGACATAGTACGCTACAAATGTGATGCATAGGCTTATGCATCACATTTTTGTTTTGTTTTGTAGCCTACTGTTGATTTGTCAGTATTTATTAATAAGGACTTTATTCACGTTAAAAGGAAATGTGATTTCAACATTAAATAAATCGTAGCCCACGTAAAATTGCAGTTGTGATAAGAACATTGTGCGCACCTAAAATATGTGTAATAAAAATATAAATATAAAATAATATTCCACGTAGATGAGCAAAATAATATTTAATATTTTTAATTCCTATAATAATGTCACGGAAGCGCTCTGATTCCATTTGCATCGTCACAGTCAATGGCGGATGTAGCCCAAGCCTGCTATACTGAGAACTAGCGATTCTGGCATCACGTAGTCACCAGGTCTTCATAGTCAGTGAATCTTTGGAGTCCGAAGGAACTGGTGAACTGAGGAACTTGTCAAAAGTTCACCGGGTCCTTTGAGTCTGAAGGAACTGGTGAACTAAGGAGCTTGTCAACAGTTCATCAGGTCAGTAGGGGGAGTTTAGAGTCTTCGTAGTCACCGGATCTTCGGCATTGTCACACATTGTCAGCTGTGCCGAGATGGCCAGTGGGAGGTGCTTCGAGAGTTTTAGCATTTCAGCCATTGGCTAGTTGTCATCATGAACGTACTGCTGATACAGTTTTGTGATAGGTTGCTTCATGGACAGACCGCATATCTAATATCCACTGGATGGAGAATTATAGCTGCTTGCCAGCTAATCAGCGTGTGTGTTTGTGTAACCTGGGTAGGTTGTCCCCTTTTATTTTATGTGGCTTGGATCATTGGGGGCGTGGTAGCTCACGCATAGCCGCGTAGCTTCTCTTATTTAAGATGCGTATACCTGCCTGTTTAGAACCTTGCTTCTGCTTCCGGATCCCTGCATCGTCTGCTTCCTGTTTATACAGTGGTGTTGGACCTAGGTGTTGGTGCTTGCCTACCGAGGTAATCTGGGCATTAACGGCGGTATAGGTATGTATAGTCTGTAGCGTTGTTAAATTTGAAGTGCATGCGTCCATGTCCACACGCATATTGGTAACCCGATGCTTTTATGTTTGCATAGAGTGTCTGGCGGCCAGTGCTGGAGCCATAGTGTTTGCCCCCTACTTTTATTTGAGGTAATCACTCCTGCCGCGAGTCCGTCTCACCGGCACTTAAGGTAGCTTTCGCATTTGTAATGTGCGCAGCAATGTGGTTTTGAGTGTTGTGTTCTTGTGTTTTAGGTTGCCCCCGCAACACTAGCTGCTGTTTTGCCTCTAGATAATTCCGCCCTCAGCGGAGTGGCCTAGGTCAGATGGTGTGAACTTTTAGTGTTTTATCTGTTTTAGTGTTGCGGTGTGTGCTGAAACGCAAAACCAGCTGGTCGTAAGGTAGCTGTTGTAATTCCCTTGTTTTAAAGAACGGTTTTAGTATAGTGGGCAAGGAGCTGTTTGGTGGGGCGGTTAGCATATTGGTGTCCCCTTCACTGTGTGTTTTAATGCTAACTGCACTTTATCATGTAGGCACACGTTTGCGGTGTGAGAGTGATTGAGAGAGCACTTGGGTGAGTATTTTTCACATGCGGGAATCCCTAGTGGTGAGTATACTTCCCCCCAACCAGCTCTTAGCCCATTTTTTAATAGTATGGTGTTTTTACCTATTTAAACTTTTTGTGTAATTGTGCAATTATTTAAATAAATTGACTTTTTCTTTTAATCTCAATAAATTATTGTGCCTTCAAGAATCGCGTCTCTGCCTTATCCTTATAAAAGAACTGGAGGGAACACGTACCTGTAACGTAGGTGTACACCTGGGGTTTACGTACACAAAACTATTTCCTTGGGCGAAATTCCCAAGGTGGCGTAGTTGAGCGTTGCATTTGCCCCGTACCTCATGGTTACATTTGCAAAGAGGAAGGAATGAATCTTTTAGACTAGGGCTTCAGTACACTCAGTTCACCTCAAAGATTTGTTCAAAAGGATTAGTTCATTCACGAACTGCACATCACTAATGAGTACTAGAAAATTACATTTGACAACAGTAGTAAAATAGTTGTCTTTGTCATGTCATTGTACTCTTAAATAAAATAATTATATAATGCAAGGAAAATACCTTTGTATCTTCTTCTGTTTCTCAGTGTTAAAACCAATAAGGAAGGACGGGCATTTTCTCTTTTACATTTTGTATTTAAAAAAAGAAAAAAAATGCAAAAGTATACAGACCTCCATAAACTCTTAATTCCTGTTTTGTTTTTTGTTTTTTTTTTTCTTTTCAGATTACTTATCTTGGCTCCATTGGAGGGAGAGACCTTAGAACCACTGTGTGGAATGTTAGCGGGAGTTTTAAGCAACAGCCTGGTGTGACAAATAAATTGGAAGGGAGTAAATTGAAAGAGGGTCTTCAAGTCCCTTCATCTGAAATCATCAATAATACGTGAGTAGAATAACAAGTTATTTCTTCTTGTGATGATGATGATTATTAACATTATTATTGCTCATATATCATTTGTGCTCTCTGTCTCTGTTTCTTTCTAGCGTGTGTTTTCCCTTTTTAAGGCAACATAGTTACTGTTTAAGCTAATTTTGCCTATAATGTTGCCTGTATTATTGGTATGCAACATACCGAACATAAATAGCCTGTGAGTGACGTCATAAACACCAGTCGGCTCTGAGATGTCTTGCGACTTTGGGCCAAATGTTCTGGGGCAAACTATGTTCAAAAAGACTGTGGGCCAAATCCGCTCGCCAGCTTTGGCACGATGCCAAAAAGAATTGTCAAACGACTGAGGCCCAGTGTAGCCCCAGCACCACTTTGCTGTCTGGGAGAGGGCCTAATGATTTTAATTAACACTTAAATATGGCGGCTCTGACCATGTGAAATTAAAATTAACCAGCGATCGCCGAGCTCTTGCTTTGGGACTCAAACAGAGGGCCTAATGGTTTCAATTGACAACAGAGACCACAATGTCAGCAGAGACCACAATGTAAGAATTGAAGAGGCACAAGTCCGATGTAGTTTGGAAGTCGGTGTTGTTTTATTGGCGTTCGAACAGTTGCAATGAGAAAGTTTTACAATGATCAGCAAAGTGTCACAGAAAAACAGTCTCTTTGGGTTCACCGAGTAGTTGAACACTGATTGATACATTGAGTCACTTTATATACCTTCTCTGAGTTCTTTGTCCTCAGAGGCGGGAAACAGAAATGTGTATTCTAGCTACATTCTTGTGTCTGGCATTCTTATCTCTGACCATCACCATTGTTACCTGCTTTCTGCTGGTCCGCAGGGGGTCTGACCCTCCGCCCGCCACCAGAAGCCTAGCCAGGTAACAGTCCTTTGTGTGTGTGTGTGTGTGCTGGCACCTAGGGTGTTGGCACCTCTACATCTGTGGGATAATGGCAGAGACCCTGTAGGGGGTCTCTCATGGCAGCATTTGTGTGTAAATGTATTGGCACCTCAGATGTCGGCACCTCTGTGTCTGTGGGATAGTGGAAGAGACTCTGTATGGGGTTTCTCAAACCTAACAGCAATGTGAAAGTAAAAGTAGCTGGCGATCACTGAGCTTGTGCTTAGGGACACAAACAGAGGGCATAATGATTTCGATTGACAACTAGCTAAGTTTCTGACCCTGGGAGCATGCTAACTTCAGCAATACGATCCTTCTCTTTGCTTCTGGAGGGGTGTGAGACCATTTTTAAATACGCTATCCCCGGCTCCGGCGATGTGAAATTAAAAGTAGGCCTAGCCGGTGATCGCCGAGCTCGTGCTTTGGGACTCAAACAGAAGGCCTAATGTTTTCAATTAACACTTAACTAAGTCTCTGACCCTGGGGGGATGCTAACTTCAGTGATGTCATGCTTCTCTCTCCTTTCAGAGGGGCGTGAGACCATTTTTAAATATTGCGGCTCCGTCAGCACAGACGGTGATGTGAAAGTAAAAGTAGCCGGAGATTGCCGAGCTCGTGCTTTGGGACTCAAACAGAAGGCCTAATGTTTTCAATTAACACTTAACTAAGTTTCTGACCCTGGCAGCATGCTAACTACAGCGATGTCATGCTTTTCTCTCCATTCGCGTGAGGTCATTTTTAATTAGGCTATCGCCTGCTCCGGCCATGTGAAATTAAAAGTAGCCAGCAATCGCTAAGCTCATGCTTTGGGACTCAAACACAGGGTCTAATGGTTTTGATTAACAGTTAACTAAATTTGTGACCTTGCAGGGATACTAACTTCAGCGATGCGATGCTCCTCTTTGCCTCCGGAGGGGCGTGAGACCATTTTTAAATATCGTGGCTCCATCAGCACAAACCGTGATGTGAAATTAAAAGTAGCCAGCGATTGCGGAGCTTGTGCTTTGGGACTCAAACAGAGGGCCCAATGGTTTCAATTGACACCTAGCTAAATTTCTGACCCTGGGAGGATACTAACTTCAGCGATGTCATGCTGCTCTCTCCTTTTGGAGGGACGTGAGGTCATTTTTAAATATGGCGGCTCCGGCCATGTGAAATTAAAAGGAACCGGCAATCGCCAACCTCGTGCTTTGGGAGTCAAACAGAGGGCGTTATGGTTTCGATTGACACCTAGGTAAGTTTCTGACCTTGGGAGCATGCTAACTAGAGCAATGTGATGCTTCTCTTTGCTTCCGGAGGGGCATTTAACAATAGGAGCTATTGTTTAGGTATATGTTGCTACACGGACCTAAGTTGTTGTTGCACCCAGAGGGAACACAGGGCTAAATGGATGTATTGTGAACGCATGTGCCGAAATTGAATAAACCTGTTACCCAGTTGGGTAGGAAGAATATATTCTGTAGTTCTCCTGTGTGTAAAAAGGGACAGAATATTACAGGACGTGAGACCATTTTTAAATATGGTGGCTCTGTCAGCACAGACGGTGATGTGAACATAAGAACATATTATGATGAGAACAGGCCATTTGGCCCAACTAAGCTCGCCATTTCTTAATTAAAGAGTATCTAAAACTGCATCAAGTCTAGACTTGAACACAGCAAGGGTCTCTGCCTCAACTACATGACCTGGCAACCTATTCCATGTATTGATAACTCTTTGTGTAAAATAATATTTCCTTATATCGGTGCGGAACTTACTCTTAACTAGTTTCCATTTATGTCCTCTTGTTCTACAGACTGAACTCACCCTAAAAAATCTATTATAGTTAACCTTATTAAATCCTTTTATAAATTTAAAAACCTCAATTAAATCACCCCTAAGCCTCCTCTCGCTAAGTCTAAATAGGTTACGTAACTTGAGTCTTTCCTCGTAGCTTTTATATTTCATGCCAGGAACTAATTTAGTTGCCCTTCTTTGAACTTTTTCAAGAGCTTCAATATCTTTTCTATAGTGCGGTGCCCAAAACTGCACACAGTATTCCAAGTGAGGTCTGACTAAGGCATTGTATAATTTCAATATAACCTCCTTAGATTTATACTCAATACTTTTGGCTATATATCCCAGCATCCTGCTGGCCTTTTTTACTGCTACAGCACACTGTCTACATCCTGTTAAGCTTGGGTCAACTATTACTCCCGAGTCTTTTTCAAATTGAGCACATTCTAGTTTTTTACCACCCATGAAGTAGTCTTGTCTACGGTTCTTATTTCCCACATGCAAGACTTTACATTTATCTAAATTTATCAAGACTTTACATTTATCTAAATCTAAACACAGTTTCTTACATTGGACACTTCGTTCAAAAATGAAGTCCCTTGCAGTCATTGGGAAAACACTTCTATTCAAAATGCAAACCATACCTGAAATTGGCAACACCCACACACATGAAAACACCAATCAGTCTGAGCCTTAGCACTACAAATAGACCTCAGGTAAGCTCACCTCTTTTGTGAGAACTTTGCAAACATGGAGGCAGTGAGAGCGAGAGGAAGAGGAAGAGAGAGAGGAGTAGGAGGAGGACGAGGACAAGAACAAAGAAGAGAACCAGGCAATAGACGGAGACATATTTCTGACGACATTAGGTCCACTTTGGTCGACCATGTCATAAATCATGGCCTGACAATGAGGGAGGCTGGGCAGAGAGTCCAGCCCAATCTGAGTCGCTACATGGTAGCATCCATAATACGGACATTTAGACTGGAGAACAAGTATGTCTTCAACTTTCTACACTAGACTGTACCTGTCTAATTGTTGCACATCATTCTGCATCACAGTACAATACAATGTAGTCCTACAATACTGGGTCTATGCTCCTCAGTCAACAAAAAAAATAGGTATAGTGCTGTGAAGTACATGTAATAGTTTTGATGTTACTGTGTACAGTATGACAGTACAGTATGTAAAAAAGAACCTAATCAATGACATCATGTTCTTGCATTTTCTACAGAACTGACAGACGACCTCCTCAGGGTGGAAGGCAATGTCTGTTTTGCCGAGATGCTTTGGGACTCAAACAGAGGGCCTAATGGTTTCGATTGACACCTAGCTAAGTTTCTCACCCTGGGAGGATGCTAACTTCAGCGAGGCCATGGTTCTCTTTGCTTCGGAGAGGCGTGAGGTCATTTTTAAATATCACGGCTCCGTCAGCATAGACGGCGATGTGAAATTCAAAGTAGCTGGCGATCCCCCAGTTCGTCCTTTGGGACTCAAACAGAGGAAAAGCTTCACGGGCAGCCATTTGCTTTTTGTTGCGTTGAGTGGATCTGGGCTGTAACCGACTGGCTTTTTGAATAGTGAAACAATTTCATTGTGGCTTTCGTGTGACATGCTGAGCGCTCATGTTTTCGAAAAAGAAAGGGTCCATTGTGCCATGTATCAAAACCTTTCAAAATGAACACATCCTTAGCATTTTTAGAAAATGTGAGCAAGTTAAGCTGCCTGCCAGTTCTACATGTATGGCAAAAAACCCTATTGGTCTTACTACACCAATCCAACCACTCCCATTTCTTGAACCATGCCACCTGGAAACATGCTCATCTCTGCTGTTTTGTGGGACACTCGCAGGCTGGTTTGGTACTGAAGACCTCTCAAGTGTCTGTCTACAATCAAATGAAACAAACTATTTACTTGCATACATAATATTCACTTATTACAAAGCATTTTGTCAATTGTGCCACTCATTACAAATATACAGTATATGTGTTATATCTTCACTTCACATCCTCAGCCATCACTGACTTGCTTTTTTATAACACAACCCAGACCGAGTTTACTGTTCCAAACCCTGTCCCTGTGGACTCACAGCTATTCCTTCCTGTCTGTCTTTACAATACAGATGGCTACTAACCTGCTCATATCCTCTCCAGTGGGCTGATCTGGGCTCTCTTCTGTACCTCCATGATCGTCCTGTCTGTTTGCAAAAACACCACTTACTTATATATATACTCATATCTTGGGCTTAATGGCACTGTGTTATATTTTGCTGAAGGCTACCCTTGATTAACTTGGGTGCTTCATGACATGAATGTGATATAAAGTATCACTAACATGGCTACTAACCTGCTTGAACCCTCTCCAATGACTTGGGCTGGGCACCCTGCTATGCCTCCATGCTCATCCTGAGTGTTTGCAAAAAATAAAAACACCTTCTCATAGGCAATTTTCATTGATATTGGTCTAAACAGTACTTACTGCTATGATTTGTTGATGGCTATCCTTAAATAATTAACCTGATTTACAGTACTACTAACCTGCTTCTATCTTCTCCAATGACTTGGGCTGGGCTCCCTGCTATTTGCAAAAACACCACTTACTCATACCTTGGGCTTAATGGCCCTTACTGCGATGCTATATTTTGTTGAAGGCTACTCTTAATAAACCTGAATGCTTCATGACATTACCTTGACTTACAGTACTAGCTACTGATCTGGCTACTAACCTGTTGATACCCTCTCCCATAACCTGGGCTGGGCTCCCTGCTGTGCCTCTGTGCTCCACCTTCTGTCTGTTTGCATACCATACATACACCATTTACTCCTATACTTTCATTAACCTTTGTTTTGTCAGCACTTACTGCTATGTTATAGCCAAAAACCATAGACCTTTATAAATTGGTGGAACACATTCTTTTCAATAGCTCATGGCTAACATTCACTTCACTAACCTTTTAAAGAAAGACCATAATGTCTTTGAAGGTGCACTTGCATGCTTCATGCTGTCACATGTAACATGCACGTGCAACCTGTTCTCTTCCTACCTGCATGGGGAAAAAACTAGCCATTGCCAACTTAATCTGAATAAAAACAGACATAAATAATTAAACTAAACTTACAGCTGCTTGAATTCATGCATTGTCCATCGAAATACACGACGATGGTGTGGACTGTGTCATTAGCTAATGTAGCTAGCTAGTTATCCAGTCACTTCAATAATTTAAATTTAGCTGGTTAGTAAGCTAGCTAGTAGTTACAGAGCTAATAAGAACTAGCTAATGTTAATGCATTTCGGCTCAAGATGCATCTAACATTACATTTTGAACTCTGAAATTTCAATTGATCGCAATTAGTGAAAAAGCCAACTGACATTAGCTAACTAGCTTGCTAACTATGTTTGCTGCCCAAGAGAAACTGAGGAACACATGCAACAATGCTTCAGTCAAAAATACGATCAAATGTTGTACAATACTGACAATGATGCCAAATATGCTTGTTTTTATGTACACATCTCACCTGTGATTTGAAGTCTAGCCAGATGATCCTACCGGTCGACACGTCTCTTCCTCTGAGCTGTTTCCCGCTGTCTCTGGTCGTGGCAGTCTGGCGGTGGCGAAGAGTAACATTCCAACCGTCCACTACAACACAGTGCACGCACACCGCCACGGTAGTCATACACAGGCACTCACATGGCACAACATGTCTAATGTAGCTCATTGATAAAGTTGAATGTTTTCATATATCGCAGCAGATGCAATCAGATTCTTCACTACATAAAATTAGGTTTTCATTACAGGTTACTTAAGTCTTCTAAATGAAATAAATGCCATATGGTCTGCGAAAAAGTAGTATTGCCAGGCAATAGCCTACTTGTTTGAGAAGTAGTAGGCTATTCCCATACTGATGGCGGTAGCCATGTGTCATGCTTCTCTCTCCTTTTGGAGGGACGTGAGGTCATTTTTAATGTGAAATTGTGAAATTAAAAGTAACAGGCGATTGCCGAGCTTTGCGACTCAAACAGAGGGCCTAATGGTTTCGATTGACACCTATCTAAGTTTCTGACCCTGGGAGCATGCTAACTTCAGTGATGGCATGCTTCTCTCTGCTTTTGGAGGGACGTGAGGTCATTTTTAAATATCGCGGCTCCGGCCATGTGAAATTAAAAGTAGCTGGCGATCGCTGAGCTCGTGCTTTGGGACTCAAACAGAGGGCCTAATGGTTTCGATTGACACCTATCTAAGTTTCTGACTCTGGGAGGATGCTAACTTCAGCCATGTCATGCTTCTCTCTCCTTTCGGAGGGGCCTGAAATCATTTTTAAATATCGCGGCTCCTTCAGCAGAGACTGCAACATGAAATTAAAAGTAGCCAGCGATCACCAAGCTTGTGCTCTGGGACTCAAACAGAGGGCCTAATGGTTTCGATTGACACCTAGCTGAGTTTCTGACCCTGGCAGGATACTAATTTCAGCAATGTCATGCTTCTCTCTCCTTTCGGAGGCACGTGAGGTCATTTTTAAATAGCCTATCTTAGCTCCGGCAATGTGAGATGAAAAGTAGTCAGCGATCGCCAAGCTCGCGGTTTGGGACTCAAACAGAGGGCCTAATGGTTTCGATTGACACCTAGCTAAGTTTCTGACCCTGGGGGGAACTAACTTCAGCCATGTCATGCTTCTCTCTCCTTCCGGAGGGGTGTGAGATAATTTTTAAATATCGCGGGCTCCCACACACGCCGATGTGAAATTAAAAGTAGCCGGTGATCGCTGAGGTGCTTTGGGCCCCAAACAGAGGGCCTAATGATTTAGATTGAAACCTGGCTAAGTTTCTGACCCTGAAACTGG
This sequence comes from Megalops atlanticus, assembly GCA_019176425.1. NCBI lineage: Eukaryota > Metazoa > Chordata > Actinopteri > Elopiformes > Megalopidae > Megalops > Megalops atlanticus. The sequence continues at coordinate 74,013,483 of CM032876.1, read as the reverse complement.
AGTGTTTTTGAGGTTCTAGGTGCCGCACTTAAAATAGCCGCAAGATAATTACCATCATCCTCTGGGTCCCACCCTACCTGTTACATTTAAATATCTCAGCTCCAGCTGTGTGAAATTAAAAGTAGCTGGCGATCGCCAAGCTCGTGCTTTGGGACTCAAACAGAGGGCCTAATGGCGATTGACACCTAGCTGAGTTTCTGACCCTGGCAGGATACTAATTTCAGCAATGTCATGCTTCTCTCTCCTTTCGGAGGCACGTGAGGTCATTTTTAAATAGCCTATCTTAGCTCCGGCAATGTGAGATGAAAAGTAGTCAGCGATCGCCAAGCTCGCGGTTTGGGACTCAAACAGAGGGCCTAATGGTTTCGATTGACACCTAGCTAAGTTTCTGACCCTGGGGGGAACTAACTTCAGCCATGTCATGCTTCTCTCTCCTTCCGGAGGGGTGTGAGATAATTTTTAAATATCGCGGGCTCCCACACACGCCGATGTGAAATTAAAAGTAGCCGGTGATCGCTGAGGTGCTTTGGGCCCCAAACAGAGGGCCTAATGATTTAGATTGAAACCTGGCTAAGTTTCTGACCCTGAAACTGGAGTGTTTTTGAGGTTCTAGGTGCCGCACTTAAAATAGCCGCAAGATAATTACCATCATCCTCTGGGTCCCACCCTACCTGTTACATTTAAATATCTCAGCTCCAGCTGTGTGAAATTAAAAGTAGCTGGCGATCGCCAAGCTCGTGCTTTGGGACTCAAACAGAGGGCCTAATGGTTTCGATTGACACCTAGCTGAGTTTCTGACCCTGGCAGGATACTAATTTCAGCAATGTCATGCTTCTCTCTCCTTTCGGAGGCACGTGAGGTCATTTTTAAATAGCCTATCTTAGCTCCGGCAATGTGAGATGAAAAGTAGTCAGCGATCGCCAAGCTCGCGGTTTGGGACTCAAACAGAGGGCCTAATGGTTTCGATTGACACCTAGCTAAGTTTCTGACCCTGGGGGGAACTAACTTCAGCCATGTCATGCTTCTCTCTCCTTCCGGAGGGTGTGAGATAATTTTTAAATATCTGGGCTCCCACACACGCCGATGTGAAATTAAAAGTAGCCGGTGATCGCTGAGGTGCTTTGGGCCCCAAACAGAGGGCCTAATGATTTAGATTGAAACCTGGCTAAGTTTCTGACCCTGAAACTGGAGTGTTTTTGAGGTTCTAGGTGCCGCACTTAAAATAGCCGCAAGATAATTACCATCATCCTCTGGGTCCCACCCTACCTGTTACATTTAAATATCTCAGCTCCAGCTGTGTGAAATTAAAAGTAGCTGGCGATCGCCAAGCTCGTGCTTTGGGACTCAAACAGAGGGCCTAATGGTTTCGATTGACACCTAGCTAAGTTTCTGACCCTGGGAGGATGCTAACTTCAGCCATGTCATGCTTCTCTCTCCTTTTGGAGGGGCGTGCGGTCATTTTTAAATATGGTGGCTCCAGCAATGTGAAATGAAAAGTAGCTGCCCAGATACCCAGCGAGTTTGGCCCAAAGTCATTTCTGAGTCTCTTGGGCTCTGAGTCACAGTCGCATGTCAATTGCAAAGCGAAGCTGGGCCAAATTTGGCAGCCGGTTGCAATTCTACTCCGATCTGGCAATGGACTTACAAACGATTGCAGTTTGCTTGCTTACGTCATAATGCACTCGCTCAATTTGCCGACCGAAAACAAAACCTGCTGTAGCCTGCATGCTAGCCAAAGAGAAAACTTACCTCACCCTATTTAACATATCAGGAAAAACATTCTTGAAATATCCCGAGGCTAAAACCAGCTCATAATGGTCCGGGACTGTAAAACTGCTATAACAATGTCCGTTTCCCTTCTATGTTTTAAAATTTCGTCTTAGAGTGAGCTATTCACAGCAAAGGGAGAAAAATATTTCAAACTCATTTTTCTCCTGCACGTCTCTCAGTGTAATTGTTTGAACGGATTTAATGGCAACATACTAATAATTAAGAGGTATGAAAACAACCAAGCTGGTATGCTTTAACTTGACATTAATACACTGGCTAAACAACAGAAAAAAAGGAATCAGAACAGCGCAACCTTACATATTTGCCACTGGGAACAACCACAAAGCAGACCCACTGATGAATATCTAATAACTCAAGTAAACCGAAAATAAGCATACATAGCTCTGTACACCTTATTTGTGTTCTCCAATTTAAAAAAAATTAGAAACAATCCCAGCTGACACATTGCATAACTGCGACAAATGTGGGGGAGCGCGGGGCACAACCTAACACATTTTTGGTTTTTGCAAAATAATTTTTAAAATATTTAAGTCGGAATAATCATGTTTTTATATAAGCAACATATATATAGCACACATTCCAGGGCAAATTGAATGATTGTTTGATTGGCCTTTGGGCGGTGGCTGGAGTGCAGGTGCGCAGCTGCTCCTTGTTCCTGATTATGGCGCCGGGCAGGTATTTAGGAAGGATGTGAGGCTTAGTTGCGAGGGATGCCAGGGAAGAAGGCTCTGCGTGCGGGGAGTTTGAGACAGGATTTTTTTGGTTTAGTTGTTTTCATTTTCGATGCGGAGCTGGCCATTTTGGGAATCAGTTGGAATTTTATTTTGGGAATTTCTTTGTTTTCGGAGGTCGCGGACCGGGAACTTTATTTTTGTTAGCTTATTAATTATTTCTTTGTTTCCTTTTTTCTCTGGGGCTGTGGTTTTTTTCTGTGGGGGTTTTGGTGTGGGGTTGAGTGGACCACAGGCCTTCCTGGCGGCGGTTCCTGAGACGGAGCGACACGGGCCGGGAGTGTTACAAGCTGGGGAAAGGGGAACACAGCGGAAGGAGAGACAGCGGCCTCGGACCCCCCTAATGCTGGGCGTGAGACGGGGAGTGGATACCCCCTTGTCGTAAAGAACATCTGCACCCCAGGGAGGCATTGGGGTGTGTGTGACCGGTAGCAGCGGGGGGGCGGGGTAACACTGACTTGCTGCCGTTCCCCTTCCTACAGTACGACGTCATGGAGCTCCGAACCTGACGGTGAAGCGTTGTACCCTCCGCCTCTGTGTTTTCTTTCCTTTTGGTTTTTATTTTGGGATGTAGTAAGGCCCGGCAGAGAGGCGTGGGCCAATGCTACATCCCACCGTTATTGTATTCTTTGTTGTGTGCTTGTGTGTGGGTGAGTGCCTGCGTGAGGGCCTGCCCCGGTGGTGCAACCCCCCCTGCCCTGCCCATAACTGTGGGTGGTCTCCGGGCTGGGGTGGAGGAGTCCTGGGGGAGAGAGCAGGTTGGGGAGGAACCAGGTTGGGGGGGAAATAGTGAAAGTCTTGGCATCCTTGCTCTTATGTGTTGTTTTTAAATTTTATGTTAATAAAGTCTCGCTTTCCTTTTACGTACTCTGTCCTGGCGTCCTTTGTGGTGAGTGGATCTCAAAAGGGTAAAGAACCAGTTGGGGTTCAGGGGTGAGCCAACGCCGCTCCTGACATATACACCTCTGCTACAAACAGACACTTAAACTTTGTTTCTAACACCTACCATTCATGTACAATTCCACCAAAAATGACGGGAAGTGCAATGTTACAACTTGCCCGTGGGTGGGGTTAATTGTAACAGAGGGTTAGTTGTAACACTTGCTATAAAAGTCTGATAAATTAGTGCAAAGTTAATTCAGTATAATTCAATACTGTATAAAACATATATTTTCCAACCACACTGCATTATAAATTATCTATATGACAGACAGACAGATCAATCGATAGATATACACACACACACACGTCAAATTACATATGAATACTGACATGAGACTCCCCTATCTGTTTTTCTTATTTGATGTCTCATTCTGTAAATAAAAAGTTCCATGAAATTAGTTTTTATTTTATATGAGAGAGAAATAACTTCTTGTCATTGTTTACGAAAGGTGGCTGTTGTAATGCCATGTAACAACTAACCCCGCAGTACGGAGGCTGTACTTAAGCCTAGCTAGCACTTGCTGTGCTAGGTTGTTCCCCGCGCTCCTACTGTTTTCAGCCCATTTTGAGAAACTTAAGCATAAGGATTTGTAGTCTTTTTAAAACACACTGATACAATGCTGAATAAACATTGTGCCTGCTGGTTTACATACTGCTTCGTTATGACCCCATTACAATTTTATGAGGCAATAGTATGAAAATGGCAACTTTAACAGTTACATGTTTTATTGATAATCACATCAATAAACAGATTAGGACACATGTGTACAAAATAATGTCAATGAATGTTACTTTGTGTGTGTGTGTGTGTGTGTGTGTGTGTGTGTGTGTGTGTGTGTGTGTGTCTCTGTGAAATCAGGTGGCGATCTGTCATCCCTCCTTCTGTCCGGCATGTACTTTTTTTACTGGCTTCTGGTGGTCTCCCTGCCTTGGGGTGTTTCTCCTATGAAAACAACAACAACAACAACATTATTTCAAGACTACAAACTTATGTTGTACTGTTACAGGGTTAAAACAACACCTAAACATCTGGACTCACATTCATCAAAGGTAAATCCAGTGCCTTGCAAAAGTATTCAACCCCCTGAAAGTCATCACCATTTTCTCAATTACAAAAGATCCTTACACATAATTTCCCAATTAATATTTTATTGTGAACATTTATGATCTAATATATTTTACATATATTTACAAAGGTAAAATAAGTTATTTGTCTGCTAACATTAATAATGAATAAATTAAAAACTGAAATATACTAATAATAACAGTATTCAAACCCCTGTGTTTTTGAGTTCCAAAAAACTCAAAATCCTTCTGAGAATCGGTGAAATATACTACAGCATAACTGTTTAGAATGAAAATGCTGATTAAGAAAGTATGTGCAAGTATCTTTTGTAAGCCAGACAATGATGATGACTTTCAGGGGGGTTGAAGTTACGTGAGAGTCTGTGACGTTGACTGAAATAGGTATGGCAACGGTTTAATTTCTCGCTGCATGATAAATGGGTTGTCAATTCTAACAACAGCTGGCTAGCCAGTAGTGTATTAATAATGAGTGTACGCTATTTAGCTATTTTGTAAGGAGTTTGCATTAACGTTCTGGCTGCTATGGTTATTCCATACGCCGTAAGTAGCTTATTCTCCATAAACGGCAGATATTCGCTTTGTATGGAATATGCTTGTGCTGATCTGACAGTGCAGGCTACAAAGCTTTAGCATAATCTAGGATGTAGCCAAGGCTGTGGATTAAGAATTTCATAAAGATCTTTAAAAAATCCTGTCACTTCACTAACACCAGCTTTCCTCAGCTCCACTGAATCACTCCCAGCACTTCCCAAATCACATATTTTGATGTAGCCTATTCAACCGACAAGTCAAAATAACAGCACACTGCAGGTAATAACAATGCAGTAAATTTCCGTTCTGAATGTGTTTTCTAAGCGAGGCCATCGTTCTTGCTTAATAAGACCCAACAGTGTTTATCACCAAGGCTGTAAACAAGAGCCAGAGTCCTGTACCAAACACGAACCTCCATCTAGCTCCCACCTAGAGCGGGAGACTGCACATCGAACCGTCTCGTGCTAGTCTACCAGCTGTCACTACATAGCCCTTGGATACCTGTCAATCTATGCAGACGTTGGTGGTGGTTACAGAGAGACGGGTGACGGAGAGATTATATAGCGAGCTAGCATCACATTTACATAGATACTTAATTACTGATAAAACTGTATATATATATTTGGATAGATTTTTTTAATGTTAGGTAGTTATTAACATAGTAGGTTTTGTTTGTTTGTACGTCATAGTATCGTTGATAGTTAGATAACGTTAGCTTAGTTAGTTTTATACAAGATAGTTTAATAGTTTAGATCGTTTTTGATAAGTTAGTTTAATGATTAGATAATTTTAGGTAGTCTTAGTTTTGTAAGGTGAAATTCATCATATTAATGAAAAGGTGAGTAACTTACTGTTAAGACATGGTTACAGTTACAGTTGGCTAACAGTTATTTAAGACAGTTGCGCGAGCACATAAAGGATAACTTTACTGCTCAAATTAATGTTAACATTACACCATTACCCACACTGACGACGCATTATTACACATGACATTGTGGTGGAAAATTTTTGAGTGTATACCCCATATGTAAATTATAAGTTTGCCATTAGATGTTAGTTTTTGATTTTAACCACAGTTATTGCTATATTAACTAAAGTTATTGATATATCAGCCATTTACTATATTAATTAAACAACCTAACACAATAAGCCTTAAACAAACTATATATAATGTATCCTATTATTCTTTGTATGCATGTGAGGAGAGACTAGAAAGAAGGGTCAAGAGAGTACAGGAGATGGTGGGGAGGGTGTGCAGCTGTGAGATATCTGCATGCCGTAAATTACACAGTGAGGCCTGTTGGTGGGACTCTTAATGAGAGTTGGACACTGTCCGAGCATTGCCCAGCAGATGGACCTTGAGTGTAAGATAAAAGAATTGAATTCTGTGAAGGGGGTCGCAAACAGGGGTTCTTTATGGAATACAGCCAAGGCAGAGCAGGTCAAGAAGGGACAGTTATCTTTTATATATCAGATATGGGCAGCCCTGGAGATAATGATGTACAGTCAAGGCAGGACAGTTGTTTTTTGTGTATATCAAACAGGTGCGCACTTGGCAACAATGGTGTACAGAAAAGGCAAAAGATGAAGTGGGAATGATGCCAGCCTGGAGAATAATGCTGTACAGAAAATGTGTTATGAAACTGAAGGAGGGGGTCTGAGTCTGAGCTACACAACGACAGTAGCTGAGGAAAGGAATAAAAGAGAAGTGCATGCAGTGGGAGGACACATAGGAAGAGCGATTGTCAGAATGAATGGTTGTGAGGGAGACTGCTCCACGCAGACCAGCCCGGTTTACTGTATGTGATTTGCGCACATATACAATAAACCAATTACATCAGACTCTTGAGAAGTATATTTGTTCTTGATTGGGCACTGGAATTTACTTTCTGAAATGATTACGAAATGGTATATATTGGTTACGTAACATGGTGAATTATTGTACAAGTGTGGAGGGAGCCCCCGGTCTATTCGGCCCAGACTGGAAGGGGTTTTTCCTACCACATTTAATTGGCATCACAAACAGGATAGGCTCGGGGCGGAACTTCTGCTTCTTGGTTCAACAGTGGCCACAAGCGAAAGGTAAGCGAGCCTTTTTCCAAAGTCTGCTAGTCAGTTCTATCCGAGAGCAGTACATGTCTGCCCGGGCCAAGGCAGTGCGAAGCCTCTCCTAAAAAGAACATAAATTTGTTAAAAAGAGTCTGATATAAAGTGTGTGAATGAGGAATAGTGTGTGTGAGATGATGTGACTGAATGTATGGTGTTGGTAGTGTGTTGGTTTGTAGTGTGTGCCATGTTTGCTGCTGGTTTAATTTGCTTGCTGCTGGAGAAATAAGAAGTCCCGGAGGCAGTGCAGGGTCAGTGAGTGGGGGCACATAGGGTAGCCTGTGGATCATGCTCTGACCTGTGTTGAGGAAGTGAATCAGGGAGAGGCCTGTACGGGCAGGTGAAGGTGGGCATAGCCCTTGTGGATACCGCTTTTCCTGTGTTTCTGTGTGATGGAAGTGTAACGGGAGAAGGTCTGCAAGTGGCTGTGCAGTGGTGTGTGGGCGTCCAGGGTTAGTAAATTGAGCTACATGCTATAGATGTGATTCGGCGTCACTGAGGCAAATAAGTGAGCCATACGTGCGGTTCGGCGCTGCACACATATGTATGACCTACTGGTGTAGTTTAGTGCTACATTATTTAGCAGTTTGATTTACTAGCCCTGGGGCATGTCCCTGTGATCTGAGGCCGAGCTGCGATGGACATATGGAGTTGAAATAGATAAGTTGGTTTAGGGCCATAGTGCGGAACGTGGCCCAGTAGTGCACTACAAAACCCTCAGGAGGTTGCAGAAACCCCAAGAAAGGAGGGTGTGTGAATGCACCGGTGAATGTATGAATGGCGAGTGAGTGTGATGAGTCTTATGTGTTAAATCAGCTGAGTAATTGGGCATGCTACGGGGTTGGAAAAGGGGCCAGCTGTAATTTGGTGTCGTAGATCCAGGTACATTCCAGTTAAAGTGCATGCACGAGAATATATTGAGCTAGCAAATATTTTGGCCATTAGGGTAAAGGTTGAATTTAACCTAGATTTGGAAGTGGTGTTAAAAGGGACTAGGCAAGGTCCCAGCAGGAAGAGACGTGAAGTAGTGAGCCATAAATGTGAACTTGGCTCTGTAGTATATTGTGTGTGTGTTGTATTAGGCCTATTGTGTGTGTGTGAAAATATTGTTTGCGCATGTGAGAGATTGTTATTGTGTGAAGATATACAGAAGGGAGAGACAGTGTAGTGCGTGGAAGTTTATGTGGAATGTGTAAAGAGAGAAGCTGTAAATAGTTGCACTGTTAGCTTGGACCGTACATGCATTTTGTTTTTTTTTTCTGCACATGTGCATCTTGTTTTTCTTTTCCTGCTTAATAGCTGTTTTATGGGTTTTTACGTTTGAATGTAACTATTTGGGATGAGCAACGTTTATAAACAGAACTAACATTCTGAGTGTGAGAAAGAGAGAGTGAGGGAAGGGAGGATTGATTTTAACCACTAGCCACGTCTTGTTGTGAAGGGTGAATTTGTTAAAGTGTCTGAGTACGAGCTTGAGGTCTGAGAGTGCGTAGCGATGGTTTGCGTGCTGGTGTGCTGTATGAGGGTGAAATTGAGGTTAAAGATGGGCTTGATTTATTGATGCGTAAGAGAAGAGGAGCTGAGAGAGATGCGAGGTGGGGAGTCACCCAGAGACTGGGCCATGTTGTAGACTAATTTGATGATTGTAGGATTCCTAATGAAATTAGGAGAATGCTGGGAGGACATGTCGTGGAGAGGTGTGAGGAGAAAGTTAGTTGCATGTGTGTGTGGCGTTGGGAGGTGTCTGAGGGGATATGTAAGTTTTTATTTTTGCTTTGAGGGGTTATGGGATTTATTGAAAGAAACCAGGGAGAAGAACGTAAGCTAATAACAAGTGCTAGTGCTGAGCTTAAGAGTGAGATGCTGTAACGCTGACTGCATTAAGCTCTGTTTAACATAGGAAGCATTGCAGCAGGTGTCTAACGTATGTGAGGGTGAGAAATGGAGCATGGCTGGTTGGCTTTTATTTCTGTTTGTACTGACTTACTGTCTTAACTGCCATAGTACAGGTGCTTAAAACCTATTTTTACTTTGTATGTACATGGTAGTTGGTTGAAGGAATGAAATGGACGTTTTAAAATGAAAATAAACCCCTATTTAGATAAAAGTTGATTTATGTATTTTATTAAAATTACAGGTGAGAATAATTACTTTTATAGTTGAGGCAAATAATTACTTTTATAGTTGAGGCAAAGATACTCCTTGTTTTAGACTTATACATGTTACTTTTTAATATTTTAAAAAGTAAGTCAATCACTGCGTACGATGGTACACAGTGATTGACTTATGTTTTGCTTTTTTTCAGCGTACCATTGTACCCTGAATTATAGTACCGTTTTGCATTTACTAACTACGGTTGGTAGTACACATATTTGTGTTTAATGGTGTTAGCCCAGGATTTACAGCATTTAAACATATTCAGTATGGATTTGGTGTTTGTTATGATTTTGGAGCTTTATGGCATCAGAGGGGTTTTCTTACTTCCTGTGGCAAACTTATTGCACACCACACATTTGTGCTTAACATATTGGATGCTATTTTGCTACCTAAAGCTGTCTCTATTGTGAAATGTCAAGCTCATACGTTAAAGACTGATTCTGTTTCCCTAGGTAATGCGATGGCAGACGAAGCTACAAAAACGACCGCAACCACTCCAGCCTCCCCGCTCTTACAGATGGTGTCTCTACCTGAACTGCTTAACCCCTTTTCTCTTAATGATGTTTCCGTTTTGCAGATGGCAGCTGAGGAACGAGACAATTCCTTGTGATGAAAGGACTGCATCTGGGATGAGGGCCATAAACTCTGGCTTGGCCCAAATGGCAAACCCCTTTTGCCGCGCGCTGCGTTTTCTTTCCTTGCCAAGTTGATGCACAGTCAGGACCATGTGTCAAAAGGGGGAATGTATAATATTGTAAATATGCATTGGTATGCACCAGGGTTTTTAAAAATATGTTGAAAATTTTTGCTTATGATGTATGATATGTGTGACTAACACTGTCAGCTCATCCAAGGCCTGAGGGGCCTTTTGAACATTTAATGATGGACTTTATTGAGTTGACACCATGTTAGGGATACTGTTATTGTTTGGTGATAGTAGACATGTTTTTTCAGTGGGTAGAGTGTTTTTCATGTAAAAGAGCTATAGCTCTGTCTGTGGCCAAAGCACTGATTGATAAGAGAAATCATACCCAGATGGGGCCTACCCACAAAGTTGATAAGTGACAATAGCTCACATTTTGTAAATACAGTAATACATAGCCTTTCTGAAAGCCTTTAAATTGAGCTTAACTGTGCTTAACTGTGTAACTTAAACTGTGCTTACCACCTGGCCAGTGGAGGTGCAGTGGAGCGAGCAAACCAAACTTTGAAAACCAAAACTCACTAAGCTGATGGCAGAAACTGAACTGTTATTAAGTGTTGCCTTTAGCACTGATGTGCATGCGTGGCTGGCCCCATCGGACCACTGGGTTAGCGCCACATGAAGTGCGTACAGGAAGACCGGTTGCGCATGATAAACACCCCTTTTTCCCAGAACAGGTTAACACTGACTGGACTGGATGACAAGATGGTACAGTAACCTCTCCACAGTAGTGACCCTCTACGGTGTGCAAAACACCTGGGTTGAAGACAGCCACACGCTTACACTGCCAGCACACTTATACTGACTGCACACTTACATGAAGACAGAAGCTGACATACACTTACAGGAGCTAAATGTTCCCTAATCCATGGCAGATAGTTAAACACCCAGACATAGTTATTGCCACCACCTCTGCCAAAGAAGAATTATGACCAGCAACGGCTGAGTGAAGTGCTAGCAACCTCTCCTCTGTCCACTGGTCCAACGACTCCGGTTCCAGACCATGGGAGAAGAGAAGACATTAATCTGCTTGGCTGCATGCGTGATTTTATAATAAAGTCTGATTATATTTTTAATGTGTGATGTTTGATAATACCGTGGCTGGTCCCTGCTGATGTAACCATGCTTAGCAGGTAAATTTGACTGTTGTTGTTGCAGTAGGCAGGTCAGCCCAGACTTTATATGTATTGCAAGCTGCAAAGACACGTTGGATAGGTTTGATTTCAAGTCAGCAGCAGAGGACTTTGCCGCAATGAAAAAAAAGAGAAAATAAAATGTTGCCTGGTAGCCTATAGGGTACATTTGGTGCCATGTAGGCCTAGCCTTTTTTTAAACAGGCTACAGATGTTACAGGTTACAGTGCCCGGTTGCATAAAACACCTTATGTTTTCCCCTTAAGTGTGACACTTAAGGTACAATTTCCCCTTATGTAAGGGAAAGACTTAAGTGTATTGCATAGAATCCCTTAAAGGGTTCTCTTAGGTAAGGGAAACTGTTAAGGCGTTTACAACAATAAATACGATTTTACTGTAATAGAATTCCACCGTTACTATGGCACCATTCTTAAGTTAGGCTGGCAGTTATTAACGTTGTTCAGCGTTAACGGTAGCCTATATTTCGCCTGCAAATCTTTTTGTAAAATCTAAAAAATGGCAGACGCAGACAAAAAAAGGAAACCAAACTGGACAGAGGAGGAGAAATGTACACTTTTGGAGGAATATGGGAAAAGAAAATTAATCTTAAGGAGTAAATTCAATCCAGCTATAACAACAGCACACAAGAACAGAATGTGGGCGGAAATAACCGAAAAAATCAATTCCCGAAATCTAGCCATTAAAAGAACAGTACCAGAAGTAATGAAGAAATATGAGAATATATCTGTCTTGGCAAAGAAGGAACTAACCAACTTTCAAAAAGAGTCAACTGCAACTGGTGAGACAGCTATAGCCTAAGTCAAGTGAGATAATATCGATAAGCCCATAAAGTAGGGTAGCCTAACGGTGCCTCAGCAGTCCGTTGATATTAATAGCTTCAATGTAATGTGCTGTGGTGAAAAGGAAACAAAATAGCATGCTCTAGTCTAAACCATTGAGCTATGTCATTGGTCTAAACAAGTCAACGTCACATTAACAGGAGGAGGACCACCCGCTGCAGAGTTATCCCAGACCACCAAGATGGTGAGGGATGTTTTAGGGCCGGATTCACCGGTCCTGATCGGAATTCCAGGCGGGCTTGAAAGGGAATCTGTTGCAGAGGAGGATGATGCACGGTGAAAAGACCGCCACCAAAAATATTTAGTCTAGCTTTGTAATAAACTTAGCCTAGCATTTAAAATAATTGCGTTTGTTCTTACCTCAAATCTGTAGGGAAGAACAACAACAGTCTGCAGACAAAAGCCCAACAGATCACAGCATGGACCCTGAAGTTAGACCTGCTACTAAGTAAGAAATTTACATAGGTTATAAGACCTAATTGTAGTCTATTTAAGCCTAGCAATCACAAGCTTTTGTGCATGTAAGTTTGCAGGCTCTTTTCCCTGTCACATTCCCACAGCCTAGGTATGTCATGTCTTTCAGAAAGCGAGTTACTAAGATGGACCTATGGGAGGAGGTTGTGGAGCTGCAGAAGGAGGTCTTGCAGCTCCAGAGGGAAAAGCTTAAACTTGAAATTCAAAAGTTGCAGAAGGAGAAGGAAAACCAGGAGCTGTACAGTATAATTTTAAATAATAAATTGCTCCAGCTCCAGAATGAAGGAAAAATAACAATCACAACAATTGAAGAATAAATAATTTACTGACAAAATTTACTGACAAAATAAGCAATGCCACTGACTCTCGGAAACTATTTTCCACCTTCAAAACACTTTTATGTCCGCCCCCACCTCTACCTGACACAACCCTGTCAGCAAATTTTGCTTCCTTTTTTGTTGAAAAGGTGGCAGCCATAAGCAGGCAAATCTCCGAGCCTCTCAGAGATGATCAGTCTCCCCCGGTCAAGAGTGCAGTACATTCAAACAATCCTACTACATGTCCTCCTCTGTCCTCCCCGGAAACGGGCGTAACACACTCAAAGCCCTCATATAGCAGTCCCACTACATCCCCAGGCAACAGCACTTCATATGTGCGTGGCAGTCCTACCACATCTCCTCTGCCTCCCTCGGTCAATGGCGCATCACTTTCTTCGTTCACCCCTCTCACCGAGAGCAAGGTATCTAAACTCCTGACTTGTAGCTTTCCTACTACATGCTCATTAGACCCTATCCCTACCAAACTCCTCCAGTCCATCTCTCCTACAATCGTGGCAGCATTCACTCATGTGATAAATGCTTCACTTGCCTCCGGAGTGTTCCCAACTCTTTTCAAACAGGCTAGAGTAACACCTCTACTCAAAAAGCCTTCTCTCAACCCTGCTCATATTGAAAATTATCGACCGGTGTCGTTACTTCCATTCCTATCCAAGGTCATTGAAAGGGCGGTATTTAAACAGGTCTCAGAATTCCTCTCTTGGAATGACCTCCTTGACCCAAACCAATCCAGTTTCAAAAGTGGTCACTCCACTGAAACAGCTCTGTTGTTGGTGACAGAAGCACTAAGAGCAGCTAGAGCTGCGGCTCAGTCCTCGGTCCTCATCCTACTTGACCTATCAGCTGCCTTTGATACGGTCAACCACAACATTCTACTATCAGTACTGTCAGAAATGGGCATCTTGGGCAAAGCACTGTCTTGGTTTGAATACTACCTCACTGGGCGCTCGTTTAACGTGTCATGGCAAGGACAGACATCCTCATCCCATCACCTCCCTACAGGGGTACCCCAAGGCTCAGTGCTAGGGCCCCTCCTCTTTTCAATATATACTACCTCTCTGGGCCCGGTTATCCACTCGCATGATGCAGATGATACCCAGCTATATCTGTCGTTCCCGCCTGATGACCCCACAATCTCGGTGCGGATCACGGATTGTCTTGCAGACATATCCCTATGGATGAAGGCTTGCCACCTTCAGCTAAACCTCTCTAAGACTGAACTCTTGGTCATCCCAGCCAAGCCATCCATACATCACAGCATCAATTTAAAACTTGCCTCAAATACTCTCAAACCTTCTAAGGTTGCAAGAAACCTGGGCGTCATGATTGATGACCAACTATCCTTCTCTGACCATGTTGCCTCAGTCTCTCGGTCCTGCCGCTTTGCACTTTACAATATCCGCAAAATCCGTCCCTACCTGACTCAATATGCGACCCAGCTTCTGGTACAGGCCTTGGTTATCTCCCGCCTCGACTATTGCAATGCCCTCCTAGCTGACCTCCCAGCATGTGCAGTGAAACCACTACAAATGGTTCAGAACGCGGTGGCGCGTCTGGTTTTCGATCAGCCCAAAAGGGCCCATGTCACCCCATTGGCTACCCGTGGCTACACTGGCTACCCGTGGCTGCCCGTATCAAATTCAAGTCTCTCATGCTTGCCTACACAGTGACCTCTGGCTCTGCTCTGACATATCTGAGCTCAATCATATAGGCTTACGCTCCTTCTCGGCCACTATGTTCCTTCCAGGAACGTCGGCTAGCATTGCCATCCCTACACACAAGGCAATCTCAGTCCAGACTATTCTCACATGTAGTTCCCCGCTGGTGGAATGAGCTACCTTGTGCCATAAGAGCAGGGGCATCCCTCTCTATCTTCAAGAACCTCTTGAAGACCCAGCTCTTCCGAGAGCACTTCCTCTCCTAAACACTTCTTACAACTCCAACATAATTCCATCTCTGCGCACTTTTTGCCTCGCACTTTTTTCTCCTGTAACTATTTGTTTGTTTTCACCTTTCACCTTGTTTACCTTTGTTTTCTACTTTCCTTGACTTACTTAGTTGAGTTTAGTTGTTTTAGGTTGCACTTAAAGCTTACGCTAAGGTCTTCTACATTACTGTAGCTTGCTTGCTGTTCCTGACTTGTAAGTCGCTTTGGATAAAAGCGTCTGCCAAATTACCTAAATGTAAATGTAAATATTGCCATAACATCACAATTGAATAAATAAATTAGGCACTGACAGTATTGCTACGTCTTTTTTTTCTAATAGACCTATAGCTGCAGTAATAGGTTGTTTCTCATACAATGCAATAATAGCATAATACTAACACTACTAAGTTAATCTACAAAAAAATGCATTGACTATTGCATTTCTGATGTTGTAGCCATCCATCTGCTGGTGTTCTTCACCAGGGTCCATTGGCTGTTCCACGTCCTCCTGCTCCTCCTCTATTTCAGGATATTTCTTTGACATGTTGTATAGCACAACACAAGCAATGATGATCCTGCAGGCCCTTGGTGGTTCAACGCGGAGCTCACCTGCGTTTCAGCTGCCCAATGGTTCTCTCGATTATTGATCGTGTGATTGTTAATGAATTGTTGTATCGTTCCTATATGGAGAATGGGGGAAGATCAGCTGTAGCCTATAAACAGACATGTCATGATGTAATGTAATGATTTTTTTCATAAGGAGCGAAGAGAGGCAAGTTCGCGAACTGCACAGGGAGCCGCAAGTTCATTAAAAGTTTTAAATAAACAGTTTAAATACCTCAGTTACTGTGATCATTAGTCCAGTTGCACTGGGATTTGTGCGTCAATGAAACAGTAAGTTGTTCCCTGTGTTTTCCTTTGCATAGTAAGGTAATTAAATAGTAAGAGACTGTAGCATGTACGCTAGCATGTTTACGGTTCAAAGCGATCATTGTAAAACGGCATAAATATCGCGCTGTTCCGTTAATAGATCGCCTTTCTGTTAGCGAGCCGTGTATTAGGATAATCAAGCATACGTTTACTCGGTATACAATATTAAGATGTGTAACGTTATGCTGTTTTTCTTTTCCACTGGCGCATGCGCACTAAGGCTCATGTGCCTCTCTCGCGAACAGTAACCGGATAGCATGCATCTAAGTAGAGAATAGTTTGTAGATTATCTGTAGCTCACCCCTAAGACAGTAATGCATGTTCATGTCATTCTGAGTTCATTAAAGATATTAGAGAGGATGTGTATTTAATGTGTAGTTGATATGTATCATATGTATGCTTAAGTCTGTTTGTATTTTGGTTTTACTAAGTCTGTTTGTATTCTGTTTACTTTGTTTATATTTATAGAAACCACAAGTCTCAATTTCATGAGTCGCCACTACCTCAAGCATAAATAAAGGAACCTTTCATTATAACAAGATTGGAGTTCCTCTTCTGCAACACCCGAGTTCTAACCGGACTCTCCACAGTGATTTGAACGGTCCCATCAGCATAAGCTCACTATTCTTCAGTGGCCTTTAAGCGTCTACACAATGCTCCCACAACTCTCCCACAACTGAATAATTCTACAGACCGTGGATTTGTGGATGTGGAAAACATCTCCCACAACCGACTGGAAACTCTCAGGTGCAAAAAATGCAAAGCAACCAACAGCTGGAGAACCGCTGGTACAGCATGGTTGCGCTGGGTTAGATGTGATAGATCGGCCTCTAAATCATTTGCCATTTCATATATAGATAGTCGGTCAAATCTGTATTCGCGAATTAACATATCATCTGTGGAATGATCCAGAGGGTTTTCCCTATCGCGAAACACTCGCCTATCGCGGTACGTCCTCCTCTTCAATAACTTCAATAAATTCAGCCATACTGCATTAAAGTTTTCGAGATGTGTCGGTAAGGTAATGTTTTTTGTCCCTTAACTAATCTAAGGAAAAACGGACGTTAAGGAACTTTATGCAACGCTTAACGGATTTTAAGGGATTACTTAAGGGGAAAAGCAATACCTAAGAGAAATCTTAAGACTTCTTCATAATTTCACTTAAGGGAACCCTTAAATGGAACTTAAGGGTTTTTTAATGCAACACCCTTTAAGGGACATTTAAGGGAAATTAAATGAAAGATTTCACTTAAGGTGTTTTATGCAACCGGGCACAGATTTTGGTTTTGCATAATCGTTACTGTTCATTAGACAGCCAAACTGATTTGAGGTTGTTGTCATTCTTTCGTCAACCTAAGTGTACATTATATTTACGTTTGTAACATAGACTGTTATTGAAACGTGACCGGTTAGTTTCAAATTTGTCCGGTAAAATAAATTCTTTCCGGACACAGGACCAGCAAGAAAAAATCCTAGTGGAAACCCTGAACCACATAACCAACAATATCTAATAGTGAACACCTTTAGCTTCATGGATTGCGTAAATAAACACTGCTCAAAAAAATTAAGGGAACACTCGATCATCACAGTATGACACCCAGTCAGTTAAACTTCTGGGATATCGACCTGTCCAGTTTGGAAGCGTAAGTGATTGTGAATCAAATTCACCTGCTTTGGTGCAAATGAAAGCGACAACAGGTGGACAGGAGAGGCAACAGCAAGACAACCCCCAAAAAGGGAATGGTTTTGCAGGTGGTGGCCACAGACCATTTCTCTCTCCTGATCCTCTCCATTCTCTTCAAAGATGAGAACAGGTTCACACTGAGCACATGTGACAGACGTGAAAGAGTCTGAAGACGCCGTGGCGAACGTTATGCTGCCTGCAACATCATCCAGCATAACTGGTTTGGTGGTGGGTCAGTGATGGTCTGGGGAGGCATATCCTTGGAGGGTCGCACAAACCTCCACGTGCTAGCCAACGGTACCCTGACTGCTGTTAGGTACCTGGATGAAATCCTCAGACCCATTGTCAGACCTTACGCTGGTGCAGTCGGCCCTGGGTTCCTCCTGGTGCAGGACAATGCCCGGCCTCATGTGGCCAGAGTGTGTAGGCAGTTCCTGGATGACGAAGGCATTGATTACATTGACTGGCCCTCACGTTCCCCAGACCTGAATCCAAATGAGAACCTCTGGTATGTTATGTATCAGCGCATCCGATGCCGCCAAGTAGCGCCACAGACTGTCCAGGAGCTCACTGATGCCCCGGTCCAGGTCTGGGAGGAGATCCCCCAGGACACCATCCGCCGTCTCATCAGGAGCATGCCCAGACCTTGTTGGGAGTGCATACAGGCACATGGGGGCCATACACACTACTGAGCCACATTATGAGTTGTCATCATGAAATTTACGCAGGTTGGATCAGCCTGTGATTTTAATTTTCCACTTTGATTTTCAGTGTGATTTTGAATGGGTTGATGAGTTTGGTTTCCATTGACCATTCTTACGTCATTTCGTTCTCAACGAATTACACAATGTATATCAATGAAGATTTTCAACTTGAATATTTCGTTCATTGAGATCCACTGTGTGATTTAAGTGTTCCCTTAATTTTTTTGAGCAGTGTATTATCAACGAAATACTGCTCACCTCCTTCTCCTTCAACTGGGAGGTGGGTTGAGGGAAGGGTTCCTAATCCTGAAGCTGCGTTTGTGCATGATGAGGGCAGACCTGATTAGTGAACAAGCTAGTTCGTATGTATGCTAGAGTGCGCACTAGCTGGCTACAAATTCACTGAGCTATATTAATTATATTTGGACCAAAATTGCACTCATCTCATTTTCAGTGGCAATAAAGTTAACCAACCAAATATTTCAGCGAAACGACACTGACACTGCACTGTAAGTTAACTCAGTGTTTCTCAACCCTACTCCTGGCGGCACCCTGTCCTGCATATCTTCTGTCTATCCTTGCTCTACCTACCTGACTGAACTCATCAGTGGCACATTTTATTAGCTGAACACAGCTGATTTAATCAAGCAGCAAGGATGGATAGATACATTTTTTAATACATAATGTCATTAAAATTATAATTTTAACTTACTTATGAAAATAATAATACTGTTCTATGAAGGCCCCCTGTCAGTGCTGGGACCTTGGAATCGTCCTTACTCCCCCTTACGGTGCCCCTGCTTCCGGGTTATATGAAATGAACATTGTTGTACCAAATTAGTAGTTCTGGGGGCTCAATCATAAACATTTTCTTTAAATGTGTTTTTTTCCCATACAACATGATTAATAACTACAACAACAATAACAATAAGTAAAATACAAGTTGTAACAATAACAATAAAAGTAGTTATAATAACAATATAAAGTATGACATTATTATAATGATTTATACATAATAGATTTGTTGACAATGTGTCTTCTTTATATTGTAGCCCAGACTTACATCTCCAAGACCTGTCAACAAGCCCAGTGAGTGAAAATGAGTGGTCAACTAACACAAGGGCCATCCAGGTCCACAATCTCTAGACGAGCGCATGCAAATGTTGTGCGCATGATCACTGACATAGTTGAGGAGCAGGAGGAACAACCAACTTTTAACCCCACCCCTGATGAGCCTCATCGCTGTGAAAATGTGCAGCAACCTCTTCCTGACATATTCATGGAAACCAGTCAATGTGCATGTGAACACAGTGGTGTGGAGGCCTGTAATCTTGATTGGAGTGACGCCTCCACTGACAATGAATCTGACTCTCCTCAACTTCATCTGTCAGAGATGCTCACTGGTTGGGCTGTGCAGTACAGCATCTCACTTGTTGCACTGACAGCCCTGCTGACCATTTTACGGGTCCAATACCCCGAACTTCCTAAAGATGCTAGAACTCTTAAAAACACAGCGGTGTGAAAACATTCAAGCAAAGGCAGGAGGACATTACTTCCACTTTGGCATCCTTAATGCCATTAAAGGAACACTCACAAAATTCAGGTCCTCCATACAAAACGGAATGCGTTTACAAATACAAATTAATGTAGATGGTTTACCACTATTTAAAACTTCATCTGTTCAATTCTACGCCAAGACTCTCACCATTTCCCCCCCGGCCTGGGTCCCTCCCCTCCCCAACCTGCTCTCACCCCCCAGAGACAACCCGCAGTTATGGGCAACCCCCACACAGCACACCACACACACACCACTCGGACCTTCGCCCACACCCATGCGTGCTATTAACCACTCCTGGTGTCCCCACTCTGGCCCTTCCCGTGCCCAACCCCCGCTTTGGTGGGGGGGGTCCCACTCGGCCGACTCTACAGGGAAGGGGGGGTTGCACCACATTGTGCCCGCACGCAGGCACTCACCCACACACAAGCACACAACAAAGAATACAATAACGGTGGGATGTAGCATTGGCCCACGCCTCTCTGCCGGGCCTTACTACATCCCAAAATAAAAACCAAAAGGAAAGAAAACACAGAGGCGGAGGGTACAACGCTTCACCGTCAGGTTCGGAGCTCCATGACGTCGTACTGTAGGAAGGGGAACGGCAGCAAGTCAGTGTTACCCCGCCCCCCCGCTGCTACCGGTCACACACACCCCAATGCCTCCCTGGGGTGCAGATGTTCTTTACGACAAGGGGGTATCCACTCCCCGTCTCACGCCCAGCATTAGGGGGGTCCGAGGCCGCTGTCTCTCCTTCCGCTGTGTTCCCCTTTCCCCAGCTTGTAACACTCCCGGCCCGTGTCGCTCCGTCTCAGGAACCGCCGCCAGGAAGGCCTGTGGTCCACTCAACCCCACACCAAAACCCCACAGAAAAAAACCACAGCCCCAGAGAAAAAAGGAAACAAAGAAATAATTAATAAGCTAACAAAAATAAAGTTCCCGGTCCGCGACCTCCGAAAACAAAGAAATTCCCAAAATAAAATTCCAACTGATTCCCAAAATGGCCAGCTCCGCATCGAAAATGAAAACAACTAAACCAAAAAAATCCTGTCTCAAACTCCCGCACGCAGAGCCTTCTTCCTGGCATCCTCGCAACTAAGCCTCACATCCTTCCTAAATACCTGCCCGGCGCCATAATCAGGAACAAGGAGCAGCTGCGCACCTGCACTCCAGCCACCGCCCAAAGGCCAATCAAACAATCATTCAATTTGCCCTGGAATGTGTGCTATATATATGTTGCTTATATAAAAACATGATTATTCCGACTTAAATATTTTAAAAATTATTTTGCAAAAACCAAAAATGTGTTAGGTTGTGCCCCGCGCTCCTCCACATTTGTCACAGTTACGCTATTGTGTCAGCTGGGATTGTTTCTAATTTTTTTTTTAATTGGAAAACACAAATAAGGTTTACACAGCTATGTGTGCTTATTTTCGGTTTACTTGAGTTATTAGATATTCATCATAATAACCAGTGAGTCTGCTTCATGGTTGTTCCCAGTGGCAAATATGTAAGGTCGCACTGTTCTGATTCCTTTTTTTCTGTTGTTTAGCCTGTGTATTAATGTCAAGTTAAAGAATACCAGCTTGGTTGTTTCCATACCTCTTAATTATTAGCATGTTGCCATTAAATCCATCCAATTACACTGAAAGACGTGCAGGAGAAAAATGAGTTTGGAATATTTTTCTTTCTTCGCTGTGAATAGCTCACTCTAAGACGAAATTTTAAAACGTAGAAGGGAAACGGACATTGTTATAGCAGTTTTACAGTCCCGGACCATTATGAGCTGGTTTTAGCCTCAGGATATTTCAAGAATATTTTTCCTGATATGTTAAATAGGGTGAGGTAAGTTTTCTCTTTGGCTAGCATGCAGGCTACAGCAGGTTTTGTTTTCGGTCGGCAAATTGAGCGAGTGCATTATGACGTAAGCAAGCAAACTGCAATCGTTTGTAAGTCCATTGCCAGATCAGAGTAGAATTGCAACCGGCTGCCAAATTTGGCCCAACTTCGCTTTGCAATTGACATGCGACTGTGACTCAGAGCCCAAGAGACTCAGAAATGACTTTGGGCCAAACTCGCTGGGTATCTGGGCAGCTACTTTTCATTTCACATTACCGGATCCGCGATATTTAAAAATGACCGCACGCCCCTCCGAAAGGAGAGAGAAGCATGACATGGCTGAAGTTAGCATCCTCCCAGGGTCAGAAACTTAGCTAGGTGTCAATCAAAACCATTAGGCCCTCTGTTTGAGTTCCAAAACACGAGCTCGGCGATTGTCGGCTACTTTTAATTTCACATGGCCAGAGCTGCGATATTTAAAAAAATACCTCACGCCCCTCTGAAAGGAGAGAGAAGCATGACATTGCTGAAGTTAGCATCATCCAAGGGTCAGAAATTTAGCTAGGTGTCCATCAAAACCATTAGGCCCTCTGTTTGAGTCCCAAAGCAGAGCTCGGTGATTGCTGGCTACTTTCAGCCTAGTTACACATCGCCGTCTGTGCTAACGGAGCCTCAATATTTATAAAAACACCTTGATATACTGTATGGGTGATGAGGCGGACGATGTTTTGCGCAGGCTGACTTTGACTGAGGAAACAAAGGGGACTTACAAGGGTGTCTGTGACGCCTTCTAAGACTTTTTCATAGTCAAGGAAAAAATCATATACAAGTGGGCAAAATTTAATATGCGCATACAGGGGGAAAATGAGACCGTGGACTCTTCTGTCACTGCCCTGTATGTGCTCCCTGAGCACTGCAATTACGGACTGCTACACGATGAGGTAATTCGTGACAGGATTGTAGTGGGGCTGCGAGACAGGTGGCTCTCGGAGAGTATGCAGCTGGACAAAGATCTGACACTGGAGTCAGCGATCACCATGGCGCGGCTGAGTGAGGAGGTGAAATGCCAGCAAGTCACGCTGAGAGGTGAGACCAGGTTGGATGCCAGTGACAGCAAATCCGTAGACAGAGTGTACAAAGGCAGTAGCAAGGGCAAAGCTAAAAACAAGCTTCACGATTCTAACAGCACGCAAGCTAAGCCATACAGCGCCCAGTACAGCAAAGCAAAGAATGTTCAGTGTCACAAATGCAGCAGCTCCCCATCCCATTCAAAGCGTGATTGCCCCGTTAATGAGGTAAAATGCCACTCATGCGGGAAAAGGGGACACTACAAGCATGTGCGCACTGCATCTAAAACTGTGCATGAGATAGAAGAGGATGTTGAGGATGGAATGTTCCTGGGCAGCATCACAGCCGATGACAAGCCTTGGATGGTTAACATCGACATCAACGACAGACGGGTGCCATTTAAAATCGACATAGGCATGGATGTTACCGTCTTACCACACACAGTGTTCAAAGAGCTCTTCAAGAACTCCACCCACCCTCGCTGCTGCATCAAAGCCACTGATGGGACCTGGGAGAAATCCGTTGGATGTCATGGGCGTTGCAGAGCTGCTGCTGAGGAAAGGTGATAGAAGGGTGATGGAGCAAGGTATATGTCACCAGACACCTGCACACGGCATTGCTGGGGAGGCCTGCTGTCAGTAAGCTTGAGCTGGTTGCACATCTAGACAGCATCAGCATACAGCATCATTCTGTGCTGGAGAAGATCCAGAAGGCAGGCATCATGCTAAATGTCGACAAGTGTGACCTGTCAAAGCAAGAGGTGACCTTTTTGGGCCACATAACCTCCAGCAGCAGCATTAGTCCTGACCTGAGGAAGACAGGCTACAAGGAAGATGGGTGAGCCAACCAACGTGAGTGAGCTGAGGAGCTTTCTCGGCATGGTCAACCAGCTGGGGAAGTTCATCCTGCAGTTGGCTGAGAAAGACAAATCCCTGCGAGACCTCCTCTCCAAGAAGAACTGCTGGGTGTGGGGCGTCAAGCAGACCAGAGCTTTCCAGAATCTGAAGGATGCGCTGACAAGCCCACCTGAGTTAGCTATGTACGAGCTGAACAGGGAGGTCAAAGTCACAGTGGATGCCTCTTCCCACGGCCTGGGAGGGGTTCTTCTCCAGAAGTGGGAGGATCAGTGGAAGCCAGTAGCCTACGTGTCACAGTTTCTCTCACAGACAGCAGAGATACGCGCAGGTGGAAAAGGTGGCGTTGGGGCTGACCTGGGCCTGTGAGAGGTTCCCCAACTTCCTCATTGGCAAAAATTTCCAGCTGGAGACTGACCACAAGCCACTGCTGAGTCTCTTGGGGTCTCAAGCATTGGACGCCCTCCCCCCACGGATTCAGCCGTTCCGTATGTGGCTGATGCGCTACTCCTACTCTATCGCTCATGTGCCAGGGAAGTGTCTGTGGACAGCTGACACGCTGTCACGGGCTCCAGTAAAGAGGAGTGCAGCACCAGAGGAAAAGGATTTCCTGGAAGACACAAACATCTACGCAGACACTGTGATGGATGTCCCCCTGGTCAGGGCCAGATGAACCGAGGGTCTTCCTCCACACTTTGATGTCTTCTGGAAAATAATAAGGCTTTACAGAGTCTGATGTAGTTGAGTTTTTGGTTTATTGCATATGGTGATCAATCACATACAGTAAACTGGGTCGGTCCGCAGAGCAACAGATGTACATGCATTCACAAGCACTTCCCCAATCAATCTGCCCACCCCTCTGCCTGCATCTCTCCTTTATGCTTTTCCTCAATTCCTCCTATTCCAGCCCCCAATCCCCAACTCCTCCTTCAACCATCACGGCACCTTTCTGATTACATCATTCGAGACACCATTATCTTCAAGGCCAGAACACGCTGATTTTCTAAAATAATTAAATAAATGCAGACATCTGGCTTGGCACTACCAAAGGACACCCAGGACCACCAAGGCCACATATTATTGTCCTGCAATGGCCCCCAGCAATGGCCTAGCAAAGCATGGCAAAGCAACTACAATAACCTCTGGACATTTTGGTTAAATCACATATGAGAGTATACTAATACTTGTACTGATTGCCTTAAAAAATAATTGAACAAATACAGACATTTTATTTTTAAGCATATGTGTCTGGCATGTCACCATTTTTTCCAGGCCGACGTCTGGATGATTTTTAGCAACAAAGGGTTGGATGTTTTTTAACAACAAAGGCTTGAATAACTCAAGGTGCTGGCCTGACAGTGGCACTGTAGACTGTAAGAAGGCACACAGATATCTATGTGCCATAAGCTACAAAGTAAGACCTGCCGTGCAGGAGACTGTGGGAAGGCACGTAGCAGCAAGAACTCATGATGCAGAACTGACACCATTGTGTACCATAAGCTACAAAGTAAGGCCTGCCAGTGTGAAAACTAGGCCCCATGTGGACACTGCCCAAGAGATGGGCCGTGAGAGCAAGACAAAGAAGAATTGAATCTGCGAGGGGGGGGCGTTGGCTCAGCACTACTGTGATGGGAAACTATGACAAATAGTTCACAAGCACTGCCAGTAGATGTCAACTTGGCCAAAGCAGGCAATCAGCGCGTATTTTTATTCTATTTTTATTCTATTAGCTCCCTACTAGGCTTAATATATGCACAAATAAATCTATGAAATGTGGACGACAAAACATTTTTTTTCGTAATGACAAGGCAAACACATGTATTGACAGTAGAGTATGACAGATAGTAATTTCAGCTTAACCATATCAATAACTATTTATAAAAAGTGGGAAGAAATCCTTACCTCTGTATAAGAAAAGTGCGGAATGGAATGAATGACCTGTGTTTCCCGGCTCCGATGGACTCACTCGTAGATTCAATTCTTCAATTCTTCTTTGTCTTGCTCTCACGGCCCATCTCTTGGGCAGTGTCCACATGGGGCCTAGTTTTCACTTGTAATTGGCCACTTGTAATTGTGTCACTGGCTTTCTGATTGGCTGTTCCGTTTGCATTGACATGGATGAGGACCAAAAATCACCAGCCAATAATGCAATGATTTAAAATTTGTGTTGGTGCAAACGACTTTTTGGTTCATTACGTTTATGCCAGCGTGAATAATAGATAGAACGTAATATTACGTAACTGTTTCACGAATTGTTGTGAGACTGGGTTGTAAAATCCATAAGACGTCATGCTGAAACTCAAGGGGACACGTTTAAGATGGCTATTTGAAGGTGCGCTTGTCCCTTATGGCCGTACCACCCTGAATGCGCCTGATCTCGTTTGGTCTTGGATGCTAAGCAGGGCTGGCCTTGGTTAGTACTTGGATAGGAGATTGCCTAGGAATACCAGGTGCCCTAAGCTTTTTCACTGGACAGAAAGCGCTATTTGACCACAAACGGAGATTTCAGCCATGTATTAATTTGCATTACTATTATTTCCTTTCAGCATCTATTAATTTGTCTTTTGATAGAATCGTGTGCAGTTAGTTAACGTCATGGAAGCCTAAGCATAACGCCATGGAAGCCTAAATGTTAATCCAGGACAATCATTGCAGCAAGTGCAATGGCGTTCTTAAGTGTTAAAGCGCTCTTGTTTCCCGCCCGCAGCTGTTCTCCTTCCCCCGCCCTACTACCCACTCTTGTCCTCCCCACCCCGGACCCAGATGAGCATGTACGCAACCCCACACACAACAAACCTGCACACCACACAATTCGCCCAGTGCACAAGATGGCGTCTCTTAACTTCTGGGTTCTGCGTGGTGTGCATTACTGTTTCCGGTTGTAGTAGTTGTGAGAATTGCGGGAAGGCTTGGATAGCAATAGCGATAATGGGTGTTTTTAAGATTAAGGAGGAACGATTAACATATCAACGGCAAGAGGAGAAAACTTCTCTACATTGTTGTGTGCCTCGATGTACTAATTCTTCGAGGTACAACTCTGAGATTAGCTTTCATTGGTTTCCAGTCAATCCTGAGGTACGGGCTCAGTGGCTCATTAAGATCCGTATAGCAGGGTGCGAAATACTGGTTGACACTTAAGACCCTCTGAAAGCTTCAACAGCAAAATTTTGGGGGGTCTCTGGAAAAAACTTTAAAAAATTATTTGTCACTTGCAATTGTCACTAAATATGTCTTTTAACCCTTAAAGCCCGACAGACGCAGCCAACGTCCAAATTCACATCCCTTCTTCTCGGTTGAATTGCTCACGAAGTATTCATCGCTAACGATGCTAGTTGCTTGTCTATGCGACGAAGTGTTGGCGAGAAAAATAACTTTGAATTTACATCAAATTTAATCATAGTTACAATCTGCATACAGCTCTGCGTCCATCTCCACACCCATTACTCTTGTTTGAATTACTCATGAATTCGTCATTGTATAGATATGGAACACATATCACAAGAGCGGAACCGGAGCTTTTTAATGATGCTAGTCACATATTTGTACATACCGAAGTAATCACGTTATGAAGACAGATCAAACTTCTGAAAGGTAATATCTTTAGTAATTTCTTCACCCATTTTCACACTCCTGCTTCTCGGCTGAATAAGTCACAAAGTCCCTATCACTTCACAACGTACTGCATATCAAAATAAACAGCAGAACTTACTCTTTCCGAGGATAGGCCTACTTGTTGTTTCTCTGTGCGACAAAGCGTTGTCGAGTATTCTGGTTTTGAAATCACAAATTTCTGCATTGTCTCCAACATGACATGGGCTGACATTACATCCTACTTTATATGAAAAATAAACACAAACTCCCGTAATTTCCATGGCAAACTTTATTATGAATAATCATCATACATGGATCCATAAGTTTTGTATGTTTGTCTGACGTTACCCAAGTTGCCAGATCGTCTATGAAACACAATCCACACACATGAACAGTCAGCATCACTCATCTGCACAGGGGAGGAGTTCTCAAGAATAATCTAAAAAAAAGGTGTTGTCATGTTACAATCATATAGCCGACACTAACACATCAGCTTAAATATTACACAGAAAAAGAGAAATGAGAAAGCTGATCAGATTGTTTTGAGTAATCATGGTAGTAGGCTTGACATTGATAACTTGATAAGGTTATCACAAAAAGAGAACAAAATAGTCTATTTCTGTTCTGTTTTTGGAACATTGTAATGTAAGGGAAGTAAAATAGATAAGTCTGAGTAGTCTATAACAGTAGTGTCTTAATTTGCTCAAACCTACGTTCAAATATAGTCTGTACAACAGTGAATACTGAACATACAGCAAAGAACAACAGCCGCCACAACCAGTTTCTGGGGTTTTCACGAAGGCTGTAGATATTTGAAAGCTACCTACAAGGCAGGTAATATTTATGTTACCTACTTCAGACGTTAATGTTATAGAGTTACAGAACCTATCCTAGCCACATCAATTCCCCAGAACATAACTGGAACAGAACTGGCTTGGAACTGACGAACAACTGAACTATCTTCCATCCTACTCTGAGGTTGTGAGGTTTCTCATGTTTCCTCATAGACCTGTGGCAGGTAGCTCGGACACTCGCTCTCCCTGTTCATTGATCTTTATTTGATACTGGGGACAATATCACGTTATCATCAACACACTTAACTGGGTCATACTAGTCAAATTGTTGTCAAATTATCAAATGTTAGATAACAAAGTTAGCTGGTTAGCAAGATAGCTAATCCTCTGTGGCTGTTTACGTTAGGTAGCTACTAAGCTAGTAAGTTAACTTACCTTCGTAATTATCAATGTAACTGGAGACGTACATCTTTGAAGCCCTTCTCTCGCTTACTCCTTGGTGTTGATGTCGCAGCTTGAATGATGCGTGAACATCGTTGATTGTTACTTTTGGAAGATCTTGAAGACATCGCGTGTAGAAAGTCATTTTGTTATCTGCTAACTGCCCGGTGTCGGAAAGCGGAAATGCTTATGCTCACCATCCTCAAACCAGTAATCGTACAACGTCGTCTTACGCAACTAGTCAATATCCTTCTGTATACGTGCCCCACTGCAGTACACTCTGATCGAGCTGCCACCCGGGCAGGGGGAGAGAGAGGACCGCTCCTTTCTCTACCAGGGGGAAGTCCTACCGCTGTGGGGGAGGCTCCACACACGCACACCATGCAAGACACATCCAGAACAAAAACAGAGATATAAGGGGGGACATGGTTCGGCCTGTGCCACTGTGCCAGGCCTCGCCTACATCCCAAAATAAAAACACTCGAAAGACAAAGCCCTCTGCGTCGCTCCTGTGGATGGGCTGGCGGCTCTGGCAGCGACCCACATCTTCTCCTCGCTAGCAGCTTGCGCTGGCTCCGCGGGATCACTCTGAGGGAGACACAGTTCAGCAGCGGGAGGAGCGATGATGGGGCACACCTTCCGGCTGCACAGGAGGCTCTGCCACCGCCTCCTGCTCCTGTTCCTCTAGGGCAGGGGTGGGCAACTCCGGTCCTGGAGGGCCAGTGTCCTGCTGGTTTTTGTTTTCATCTCTTAGTTACCTGTTGATTTTCACCTTGAAAACAGGTGTGCT
Source organism: Megalops atlanticus (assembly GCA_019176425.1). Classification (NCBI taxonomy): domain Eukaryota; kingdom Metazoa; phylum Chordata; class Actinopteri; order Elopiformes; family Megalopidae; genus Megalops; species Megalops atlanticus. The sequence continues at coordinate 73,984,457 of CM032876.1, read as the reverse complement.
TGCTCTTCAGCCAATCAGAGATTGTATTTAGTTGGTCAACAAGAAAAACAGCAGGACCATGGCCCTCCAGGACTGGAGTTGCCCACCCCTGCTCTAGGGGAACAGCGGGCACTACTCCAGGATTCCGGGCTGAGACCCACACCAGGTTCCACCCCCATACCCAGCCTCGCTCCTCTGGCTCGGCCACCCGGCAGGTCTCCTCCACAGGGGGCTCCTCACGGACGTCACCCATCGGGCAGGCGTGCAAATTGTTCTGGTGCAGGGTCCGCTCCTCACCGCTCCTGCACCAAGAGAAAAAAAGGAAAAGAAATTAACCAACTATACTCCAAAAATCCATCCCCAGGTCACCACTCCTGGGGCTCAAACCAAAAGCAAAAAGAAAAGAAAACAACCCAAAAATAACCAGCTTAAATCCAGCCGTGCCAGCACGTTCAACAAAAAATAAATCAAACGATAATTCCCACTCTAAAAACCCTGTGTACTCGCCCTCCGTCAGCATCTCTCCTGTGCTGTTCCCACTCACCTGCCTAAATAGCCCTGGCGTCCCCTTAACCAGGCAGCGAACCCCGTCAAACAGCCAATAATTCAATTATTGAATTAGCCCTCCCGCACGCCCGAGCCCCCTCGCTCTCCCAGGGAGTACAGCGTGATCAATTAGTGCTGTCAGGAGACACTTCTGACAAACTCGTCTGAGCTTGGAAGTTAAGTAGGGCTGAGCTTGGTTAGTACTTGGATGGGAGACCGCCTGGGAACACCAGGTGCCCTAAGCTTTTTCCCTCGACAGGAAGCACTATTTGAAGATGCCATGATCGTGAATGTGGCTCACTCAGGTTGAGGCTCAGTCACTGTACTGTGGCTTTGCTGACCCCTGCCAATTCCCTTGATGCGGCAATCTCGACTGCATCATGGTCCTCCGTGTGCCACCAAAACAGCGCCAACCTGCCGAAGCATGGACTCTACAAGACCCCTGAAGGTGTCCTATGGTATCTGGCACCAAAACATTAGCAGCAGATCCTTCAAGTCGGATTGAGATCTCGAGAATTTGGAGGGCAGGGCAACACCTTGAACACTTCATCATGTTCCTCATACCATTCCCGAACAATGTGTGCACTGTGGCAGGGCACATTATCCTGCTGAAAGAGACCACTGCCATCAGGGAATACCATTGACATAAAGGGGTGTCCCTGGTCTGCAATGATGTTTAGGTAGGCACGTGTCAAATTGATGTCCACATGAATGGCCGGACCCAGGGTTTCCCAGCAGAACATTGCCCAGAGCATTACACTCCCTCCACCGGCTTGTCGTCTTCCCACAGTGCATCCTGGTGCCATCAGCTCCCCAGGTAAACGGCACACACGTAAACGGCCATCCACGTGATCTAAAAGAAAACGGGACTCATCGGACCAGGCGACCTTCTTCCACTGCTCCAAGGTCCAGTTCCGACGCTTGCATGCCTATTGTAGGCTCTTTCGACGGTGGACAGGGATCATCATGGGCATTCTGACCGGTCTGCAGCTATGCAGCCCCATACGCAGCAGGGTGCGATGCACTGTGTGTTGTGACACATTCCTCTTGTAACCATCATTAAAATTTTCTGACTTGTGCCACAGTACACCTTCTGTCAGTTTGGACCAGACAGGATAGCCTTTGTTGCCCTCGCCATCGATGAGCCTTAGGCGCCAAACACCCTGTCACAGGTTTGTGGTTTGTCCCTCTTCAGACCACTGTTGGTAGGTACTCAGCACTGCTGACCAGGAGCACCTCACAAGCCTTCAGCCATTTCAGAGATGCTCTGACCCAGTCGTCTGGCCATAACAATTTGGCCCTTGTCAAAGTCGCTCAGGTCTTTACTCCTGCCCATTTCTCCTGCATCCAACATGGTGGCTACGAGAACTGATTGTTCACTTACCATCTACCCAGATCTTGACATGTGCCCTTGTTTGGAGATGATCAATGTTATTCGGTTCACCTGTGAGCGGTCATAATGTTTTGGCTTATCGGTGTATGTAAGGCAATGTATGAGGGTTGTGTGGGAGAAACTAATCCCAGCTTGGGCCAGATGAGCTGAGAGCTCTTTCCACACTGTTTTTTGTGATTATGATATTTATTATCTTATAAAAAGACGAGACAGTAAGAACATACGGATTGGTGTAGTTAACAAAAAAAAAAAAAAACACATAGAACATGTCACACAACAAACACTGGCAGTAAACTCATGCTGACAGAATGAAAATCAAACTTATTGACTTCTTCAAAACAGCTCTTTAAGGGCAGAGGCTATGTTCATCCAGGAATTTACAGTGGATTCCTTTGCCTTGTTAATCTTTGCAGTTGTGCACTCTAGACAAACTATGTAATGGAAGGAGGCTATCCAAAATTGTTTTAAATTTATGTCTGGGGAAAACCATTGCTGTATTATTGTTTTTTTAGCAGCTGTGAGTCCTGCCATCAAGAGTCTTTTCTGATGTAGTGGCAGCTGGTATTTTGAGTCATCATTCAATAACAACAAACAAGGATCCAAGTCAAGGTGCAGTCCAATAAGATCACGTAGTGTACATATGACATGATGCCAGAAAGACTGGATGACAAGACAGTCCCAGAACATGTGAAGGAATGTACCAGTAATGCCTGAGTTACATATCTTACAGTGTGGAAGAGGTGCAAGTTTCAAGAGGTAACGTTTGTAGGGTGTGTAATAAAATCGGTGGTAGTCTTAAAATGAATGAGCACATGACTGAGGTTTTTAGAAGTAAGGCAAAGATTTGACCACACTGTTTCCCAGTCAGGGTGGAAACCTAACCAAGAAAGTTCCCGATCCCACTTTGGCAATATCTTTAAAGGCTTATGAGTGCTATTGAGCAAGTTATTGTAGATTTTTGTGACTGCCCTTCTAGAGTCTTTGGTAGGATCGATCCATCTAAACATAGGGTGATCACACAAAATTGAGTTCCATGGCACACCATAAGCTTTCATTGAGGATCGCAATTGCAAGTATAAGAAAAAAGAAAAGCCTGGCAGACTATACTCTGTTTTAATGTCTTGGAATGTGCGTAAGCCATTAAGATCAAAAATATCAGAAAATGTAAAAACTCCTTTAGAGGACCACAGAGGATGGACAAAAGGTTGGTGGTTTGATAGGAGGTGGGTGTTGTTCCATAAAGGAGAATGCATTGAAAATTTCTTTCTTCTTTTTCAGCATTGCGCCATGCAGCGAGGGTGGATGAAATAATGCTGCCAAACTTGTGTGATTTGCAAGCCCCTACACCTGTGAAAGGTAGATCTTGAAGCCTGTGGGGATGTGCAATGGCTGATTCAATGTTTCTCCATGGCACTTTACTCTCTGACTCTGTCCAGTTGTGCATTGCTCTTATCTGGAATGCCCAGTAATAGAGCTTAAAATTGGGCACGGCTAGGCCACCTTCTGATTTTGTGCGCTGCAGAACAGAGAATTGTACTCTCGGCTGTCTACCATTCCAAATAAATTTAGACACTATGGTATTCAACTCCTCAAAATATTTAGGGGGTGGAGCGCAAGGTATCATGAAAGACAGGAAATTTAGCCGTGGTAGGACATTCATCTTGACAGTGCTGATTCTGGCCTGCATTGAGATCTGAAGTTTAGTCCACCTTTGTATATCAAGTTTTATTTTATCTTTTATTTCACTGAAATTCGTTTTAGTGATTCCTGACAGAGAGTCTTTTATTTGGATTCCTAGATAGGTGAATGATTTAGTAAATGTAAGGTCATTGGGGAGGGAAATGTGTTGTGATTGGTTATTTAGGGGCATCAATGAGGACTTATCCCAGTTTATTTTGTATCCAGACAGCCTGCTAAAGTGGTTAAATAGCTGTAAAACATTTGGTATGGAAACATCTAAGTTTGAAAGATACAAAATGATGTCATCGGCATACAAAGATATGTAATGTTGGGTACCAAGTAAGGTAACCGGAGAGATACTATGGCTTTGTCTGAGAGATTGGGCCAGGGGCTCCAGTGAGAGCGCAAAAAGGAGTGGTGATAGGGGGCACCCTTGGCGGCATCCCCGTTGTAATGGGAAAGGGCGTGATTGAGAGATGCCTGTTGAAACAGAAGCTGTAGGATGTTTGTACAGTGTTTGAATGGTATGTATGAATTTAGGACCAAAACCAAAGCGCCCCAAGACTGTCCACAGATAGTCCCATTCAAGCCTGTCAAAGGCCTTAAGCGCATCAAGAGAAAAGACTGCACAAGTATTAGGATAGGTATGAGCGTGTTCGATAATATGCAGTAAGCGTCTCATATTGTCTGCAGCTAGCCGCCCTTTAAGGAATCCAGTTTGGTCATAGTGAATCAGACTATCCATGTAGGGCTCGATCCGGGCAACTAAAGCTTTAGCTAGAATTTTGACATCACTATTAATTAATGATATCGGGCGGTACCTTGAACAGCTAAGTGGATCTTTATTTTTCTTTTGTAACAGGGTTATAAGTGCTTTGTTTTGGTCTCTATGGAGCATGCCATGCTCAATGGCATAATTCATTGAATTCAGTATTAAGGGCCCAACCACATCGCAGATAGCTAGGTAAAGCTCTGGAGGGATCCCGTCTGGACCAGGAGATTTCCCTTTTTTAAGTGATTGCGCTGCCTTATGAAATTCTGCCAGTTTTAGAGGCTCTTCAAGGAGATCTCTATCATGTGCTGTTAGAGTAGGTAGGTCCAAGTTCTGTAGAAATGTTGTGCAAGAATCTCTGTCAAGAATCACCTCAGAAGAATATAGAGTGGAATAAAATGTTTTAAAGGTGTCATTAATAGCTCTAGGATCTGTGACTATTTTACCCTCAGTATTTCTTTTCATGTTAATATTGGCTTTACATTTACATTTATTCATTTGGCAGACGCTTTTATCCAAAGCGACGTACAAAAGTGCAAATAGTGGGTAAACAACAGGCACAAGAGCAAGATGTGTACAGGTCATACAATGCAAATAGTGCTGAAGCTGAGCGCAAGGTCAGTGTCGCGAGCCAACTAATCTGAACTAGGATTACATATCAAATACAATTACAGGAACAATAAAGTACCGCTATACTACCTAGGTAAGTGAGCAACAAGTACAAGAGAGGAGTCAGGTTTACAATGTCGAAGTTACAGGGTCAAAGTAGCAGAGGTATCAGCTTTAGATTCTGTTTCTTTCAGTCTCAATGCAAGCAGATGGCTAGTCCTGTCTGAGTGAAAATAATATTTTTGCTTAGTCTTGTGAATTATGAACTCAGCTTTAGCCATAGAGAGACTATTGTATTCTTTTTTTAACTTATGTATTTTCTGACAGATCTCTTCTGAGAAAGACTGAGCCTGCTGAAGTTCTAAAGCTTGTGTTTCTCTCTCTAGATCAGTAAAGCGTTTGATTTTAAGACACTTCATTTTTGAGGAGAAGGCAATACAGTTACCACGCAGATAGCATTTAGTGACTTCCCATAATGCCTGCGGGTTTGAGCAGTGCTCAGCATTAAGTTCAAGAAATTCTTTTAGTCCTGATCTAAGTTGGTCTAAGAATGTGGGTTCATACAGGAGAGAGTCATTAAAGCACCATCTGCAGGATTTGGCATGTGTCGCAGCAGGTGAGATATTACAGATAACAGGAGAGAGATCTGTGATTAAGATAGGCAATATGTCAACAGTAGATATGCACTGAAGTAAGGGAGCACTAGCCAGAATATAATCGATTCTTGAAAATGATTTGTGCCTTGGAGAGTAGAATGTGTAACCTTTCGCAAGAGGATTTTGTATGCGCCATGGATCGACTAAATTTAATTCTGTGATAAAACTTTTGAGAAAAGATGAAGAAGTTGAATTAGAGGGATAAGGTGTAGAAGATGAGCGGTCAAGCTGAGGGTGAATTGTAGCATTAAAATCACCCCCTACAACAGAATCATGATCAGTGAATTCTAGCAATTTTTTGCTGATGTTGTTTAGAAATTCTTGATCAGGCTCATTTGGGGCATAGACAGATGTTAATAGTAGTTTGGCGTGATTAACTGTTACAGCTGCATAAGTAAAACGACCATGGTCATCTCCTCCTGATAAGTCTACAGATAAATGTAATGATCTCTTTGCTAAAATCAACACACCTTTGGACTTGTTTGGTGCGCAAGAACAAACCACCAATCTATATTTTTTGTTTTGGAAGCGATGTACATTTTCCTTTTTCAGGTGAGTTTCTTGGATTAAGGCTATGTCTATCTATTTGTGATGCAGAAATTCTAAACAGCGTGTTTGCTTAATGGGCGTACTGAGGCCAAGCGCATTCCAAGTTATAATGTTTAGATTAGATATGGTCTGCCGGGTTGTAGTAGAGGAGCAGGATTGGAAAAAATATTTCTGGGAAACAGAGATGTGGGCCTATAGCACCATAGGAGCATAACACTATTAGAAAAGCAAGAGGAAAAATATGTCCGCCAGTACAACAATAAAACATAACAAAAATAGAAACTATATACAAAGCATACTTTGCAAGCCGCAAGGAGATCGTTGGTTGAGCACCTTTGGCTCGCAGGAGAGTAGAAAACTGAGCCGTGACTCCTCCTAGCGGTGCATCCCCACCCCCCTCACCCCCACTCGTTATGTAGGTTAGGTGAATAAATTCAACAGGAAAGAAAGCAAATTGTTACTCATAAACATAGAGAATGTTGATAGAGAATCGCTTTAAATGGAACAACACACGCATATTATGTGAAACTGTGGCCTTATCAGGTATGAGTCAAGTAAGATAAGGAATGAAATTGAAATATTCGGATGTCATACCTCCCCGAATTAACAGCACTGAGAAAGGTCCACAGTCCCGAATTTAGGAGGTTGGTGCAATTAGCTTTCGTCGCCACCGCTTGCAGCTAGGGACGGCCGGTGTTCCGCTGTATCCATGTCCGACTGCTCTGCTGCGCTCAGCCGGTGCTCGGCTGCGTCCGCCTCCTTGCATCGGTTCTCCGGTGCGCTGACTTGTTGGTTTGGAGTAGAGCCTGTGGTATCGCGGCTGGTCGAGTTGTTAGCGACGATGAATTGCTCCGCTTCTGATGGTGACCGACACAGGATCTGACTGCCACGGTAAGTGATCTTCAGTGTAGCGGGGAACAGTAAAAACGTTTGAATCCCAAATGCCTCTATCCGTTTTCTCACATCACAAAGGCCTTGCGTTTCTTGGTGGTATCTGGGCTGAAATCCGGGAAGAAGTGTAGAGTGTCTTTCTTGTGTTTAACGGGATGCACTGCTCTAGCCCCACTCAGGATTGCTTGTCTGTCAGTGTAATCCAACAGTTTAAATATTGTGGTGCGGAGGCGCGTAGCATTGCTGCTAGTCTTATCGTTGTACAGGCGGTGAGCGCGCTCTATTTTGATGTTTCGATCAGTGACGGATGGGATCCATATGGGAAGATTCGCCTTTAAAAAGGCAATGCAGTCATCTCCTTCCTCCCCTTCACTCAGTCCAACTAAGCGCAGGTTGGATCGTCAGCTTCGGTCTTCCATGTCTGTTAGTTTGGAGCTTAGCTCGTCGATTTTCAGCCTCATAGCATTGACCTGGTCTCTATCATGTCTGGCTGCAGACTGAGTTGAATCGCACCTTGCCTGTAGCCATTGCACTGATTTCTGTAGTCCTTCAATCTGTCCAGTGGCTGTGGTTATGGTGTCAGAGGTGTTCTTCAGTTGCAGTCTTAGGTCTGATATTTGCGGTAGTAGAACATCATCCAGGGCAGCTTTGACTGCAGAAGTGACAATGTCATTTAGCTCTGCTCTCTGCTCGGCTAGGGCTTGCTTCACTCCTGCCGGTGTGGACTTCCGGCGCCGCGTGAGTGGCAGCCTGTTACGGCAGCTCCGTACTCTTTTCTACTTTTTTCTTAGTTCTTTGTGTGTTTTGGTTCACTTTGTGTAATTTATTGCTTCACACTAGTACATTTAACAAGAGCGTAATTATGGATGTGCACTTGGCGACAATCGTAGTTTGTCTCTTGTTCTTCTACGGACTTTTGGACACGGCGTCAGGGGAACCATTCAACCATGGCTCCATTGTTTACACTCGTGATCAGCTGTTAGCCCTGAGCCACACACAACTTCTCTGCGCAGAGAGACCGGTGATCCCCGCGGAGATACGGAGAAGGAGGAGAGGCTGCAGAGCTGGAATTAAGCGTCGGGAGCGGAAAAGACGATATAAACCATGTATACCGTCTGTCATTATGGGGAACGTAAGATCTCTCCCTAACAAGATCGAGGAGCTAATGGCGCTAACGCGGCTGCAGAGGGAGTACCGTGAGTGCAGTCTCATGTGCTTCACCGAGACGTGGTTGAACGAACTTTCTCCTGACTCTCTGATCGCCCTGGATGACTTTCATCTTGTGCGGGCGGACAGGAAAGCAACAGAGAGTGGTAAGAGGAAGGGTGGGGGTATAGCTATGTTTATTAATGAGAGATGGTGCAACCCGGGACACATTAGTGTTAAAGAACAACGCTGCACTAGAGACATTGAACTGCTTGTTGTTAGCATTCGACCATATTATCTCCCGAGGGAATCCTCGCATATCATCGCGATAACTGTGTACATCCCCCCCTCCGCCGATGCTGCTGCAGCCTGTGAGCTCATTTACTCTGTCGTCTCTCAGCTTCAGACAAGGCGCCCCCAATCTCTCCTTCTCATCTCCGGTGATTTTAACCATGCTTCTCTGTCCTCAACTCTCCCAAACTTCACCCAGTACGTGAAATGCCATACCAGGGACAATAAAACTTTGGACTTACTGTATGCAAATATCAAAGATGCATACACCTCAACCCCCCTCCCCCCACTGGGTTGCTCAGACCACAATCTTGTCTATCTGCTTCCTGACTACACCCCCCTAGTGAGTAAACAACAACCTGTGAAAAGGTCTGTGAGGGAGTGGTCTGATGAGGCAAGGGAAAGACTGAGGGACTGTTTTGCAACAACAGACTGGGAAGCACTCTGCAGTCCTCATGGGGAGGACATTGACAGCCTGACTCACTGTATCACGGACTATATCAGTTTCTGTGTGGAGAACGCTGTGCCTTCCAAGAAGGTGCGGTGTTTTCCCAACAATAAACCCTGGGTGACCTCTGAGATAAAGGCTCTACTGAATGAAAAGAAGAGAGCTTTTAGATCGGGTGACAGAGAGCAGCTGAGGAGGGTCCAGAAGGAGCTCAGGCAGGTCATCAGGAAGGGGAAGGACAGCTACAGGAGGAAACTGGAGGAGCGGCTGGAACAAAACAACATCAGGGACGTTTGGAGAGGACTGAAAAACATATCTGGGCATGGAAAGGAGAAGGGAGACCAGTCCAGTGGATTTAAGGACTGGGCAAATGAACTGAATCTGTTCTTCAACAGATTTGATTCTGCCCCCACTGCCTCAACCACCTACCCTGCCCCCTCCTCACACCGCCCCGGTTCATCCTCCACCACCCCCCTGGACCTGTCCCCCCAAACCAGGCCACACCGGCATTCACCTGCCCCTACTCCTTGCCCCTCACCACTCCTCACCCCCACCTCCTCTCCCCCCTTTACCTCTCCGCTCCACCTCCCCCTCCTCCCCCCTCTCCCTAACAGCTGACCAAGTGAGAAGGGAACTGGCAAAGATCAAGGCAAGAAAGGCCGCGAGCCCAGAAGGAATCAGCCCCAGACTGCTCAAAGACTGTGCGGACCAACTCTGTGGTGTGGTCAGGTACATGTTCAACCTGAGCCTTAGTCTGGAGAAAGTCCCGGCCCTGTGGAAGACCTCCTGTGTGGTTCCAGTGCCTAAGGTGGCGCGCCCTAAGGAGCTGAACCACTTCAGGCCTGTTGCCCTGACCTCCCACCTGATGAAGACATTGGAGAGGATCATCCTGCATCACCTGCGACCTCTGGTGAACTCGGCGCTGGACCCCCTACAGTTTGCCTACCGGCCGGGTATCAGGGTAGAGGATGCAGTTATCTACCTCCTCCACAGATCACTGCTTCACCTGGAGCATGCTGGGAGCACTGTGAGAGTCATGTTTTTTGACTTCTCCAGTGCTTTCAACACCATTCAGCCTGCACTACTGAGGCGAAGCTGGAGGAGCAGGAGTTGATCGTCACCTGACTACATGGACCATTGACTACCTCACCAACAGACCACAGTATGTGAGACTCCGTGACTGTGTGTCTGATGTTGCGACCTGTAGCACAGGGGCCCCTCAGGGTACGGTGCTCTCTCCCTTCCTCTTCACACTCTATACTTCAGACTTCTGCCACAACACCAGCAACTGCTACATCCAGAAGTTCTCGGATGATACAGCCATCATTGGATGTGTGTCTGAGGGGAATGAACTGGCATACAGGGAGGTCATCAAGGACTTTGTCAGTTGGTGTGAGCTCAACCAGCTCTACATCAACACCAGCAAGACAAAGGAGATGATCGTGGATTTTAGGAAGAGGACACCACACATCACGCCTGTGAACATCCAGGGTATGGACATTGCGGTAGTGGAGAACTACAAATACCTGGGTGTTCACCTTAATAACAAACTGGACTGGAGAGACAACACTCATGCCCTGTACAAGAAGGGTCAAAGCCGCCTTCACCTGCTGAGGAGGCTGAGGTCCTTCGGAGTGTGCAGGGCTCTCCTCAGGACCTTCTACGACATGGTGGTGGCCTCAGCCATCTTTTACGCCGTGGTCTGCTGGGGAGGGGGCTGTACAGACAGGGACAGGAAGAGACTGGACAAGCTGATCAGGAGAGCAAGCTCTGTCCTGGACTCTCCACTGGACTCTGTGGAGGAGGTGGGTGAGAGGAGGATGCTAGCCAAACTGGCTTCCATCATGGACAACACCTCCCACCCTCTGCGTGAGTCTGTGGTGGCCCTGAGCAGCTCCTTCAGTGAGAGACTGCTTCACCCACGGTGTAAGAAGGAGCGCTACCGCAGGTCATTCATCCCAACTGTGGTCAGACTGTTTAATAATAAATAAACCCCACCACTCTGTAAATACACTTGGTTTTGCACATCTCTAGTTTTTGCACATCTGTGGTTTTTCTTATTTTTCTGTATGTTTTTTTTTATTCTTAATGTACACTTATTTACTATTTTATTGGTTCTGTTTTTATATATATATATGTACATATATATTTGTTTGTTTTCTTCTTCTGTATTCCTTTGTGTTTTTGTATTTTTTACGTTATTGCACTTTTGCACTTTGCCACTCTTTCTACCTCTGTCTAAATGCTGCGGTTTCCTTATAGTCTGAAAATAACGAGTAGTGAGAAGAGTGCTCCAAATTCACGTCTGCACCGCCATGAATGGTCACGTGACTCCGCCTCTTTCCACACTGTTCTGCATTCTCCAGTTATATAAGTTATGTAACTTGTATATACCTTTTCTGTAAAAATTACAGAAAGTGACTAGCAACACCCTAACAAAGAACTAGTATAATCCACAGAGTCTGGTGTAATTAGGTTTATTGCATATGTTTCAAATCACATTAAATCAGTAAACCCGGCTGGTCCGCGCGGACCAACTCTGAAGCACTTTCTGAGGGCACTCTCTTTTATGCAATCCCCCTAGCTCCTCCTGTTGTGGAGCTTGAACTCCTCCTCCAGTTTCACACCACATCCCCCTGTACACCATTATCTCTCAGTCTGGCATTGTTCCCACTCCGTATCCTGCCCTTGCTGTACACCATTATTTCCACAAGTCACATACCTTCAGTAAAAAAAACACTTTTCAGCATCAGGGAGTATCTCAAAAATGATATGACAAAAATGATATGACACTAAGCAGTCTTTTGTATAGAACTGTACAAACAAAGAACCTCAATGTCTGCAACCCCCCCCCTCACAGAGTTCAATTCTAAGAGTCTAATCCCCTTTATCAGTCCCCACAACAGGCCGTACTTTATAATTCATGGCACTGTCCAGACAATGCCAAGAAGATGGACCTTTAGTGTAAGATAAAAATGAGACTCTGTAAGGAGGGGGTTGCAAACATTGGGGTCCTTTGATCGTTCAGGGCTATACAAAAGACTGCTTAGTGTCATACCTCCCTGATGTGGTTGAGTGTTTTTTTTTTTTTACTGAAGGTGTGTGAACTGTGTAAATAATGGAGTACATTCAAGGCAGGACAGTTCAAGGCAGGACAGTTATTTTTTATATTAGATATGTGTGGCCTTGGAAATAATGGTTTAAAACCAAGGCATAAGCAATGTTTTTAATGGGGAATAATGCCAGAATGAGAAACAATGGTGTACAGGGGAATGTGGTGTGAGACTGGATGAGGAGTTTGAGCTTAAGGTCCACAACAGGAGGAGCGAGGGGAACAGCATAAAAGAGGGGGCACTCAGAAAGTGCTTCAGTCTGAGTGTGCGTGAGAGTTGTTCTGCGCAGACCAGCCCGGTTTACTGTATGTGATTTTAAACATATGCAATAAACCTAATTACATCAGACTCTGTGGATATACTAGTTTTTGTTAGAGTGTTGCTATTCACTTTTATGTAATTTTACAGAAACAGGTATATACAAGTTACGTAATTTATATAATTGGAGAATTGCAGAACAGTGTGGAAGGAGCTCTCAGCTCATCTTGCCCAAGCTGGGATTGGTTTCTCCCACAACTTCCAGACCTCCATAGGCATAGTAGAGATAGAGTAAATGGCTGATATATCAATAAATTCAGTTATTATGTCAATAACTGTGGTTAAAATCAAAATCTGACATCTACCGGCATATATGATTTACATATGGAGTGTACGCTTTGTCATAAATTTTCCACCACAGTTGACATGTGCACTTGTGTTTATTAGTCTTTTCATTTTTGATAGTCTGCTAGACGGTGTTGTATCATTTACTTAGTGTGTCAGGAGAGTACCATGCATTTTATGGTTCTTTGCCCTGGTCTGGGTTTTTATGATTCCTTTCCCTACTCAGGACCAGACCAAGGGCAGATAAGTCAACAAATACACACACTCAGCAGGCAAAAGGGCTAATGGCCTACCACCATAAATACCCCTAAATCAGTGACCACAGGTCACATACCTACTTAAGATAAGCAGTCATTGCTTTAAAAATTGCAAGAAGTTACCTAGAACCCAGTCAGATACTTTAAAACCTCAAACTAATGATTGCTGGTTTGGATTTACATTTGATTTTGGTGTGGTACATTTACATTTATTCATTTGGCAGACGCTTTTATCCAAAGCGACTTACATAGGTTACCGTTCCTTACAATGTTATCCATTTATACAGCTGGATATTTACTGAGGCAATTGTGGGTTAAGTACCTTGCCCAAGGGTACAGCAGCAGTGTCCCCAGCGGGGATTGAACCGGTAACCTTTTGGTTACGAGTCCTGCTCCATAATCACTATGCTACACTGCCGCCCCTATTCCGTAACAGTTTCCTGCGCGGAAAAGCTATTTTGGTACGCCCGCTTTGTTTATTGGTAGGCATTAATCTGCCCCTCAGATGTAGAATCCTTGGCTAAACAGTGGCCACAGTCATGTCTGGTTTCATCTGAAAGAGATTCAGGTGCCAAGTACTTCTAATGTAATATTAAAGAACTCTGCCTTTTCGGCCAATCTTAAGGTTACTTCTTAAAAACAGTAACATCCAGGTAGACGACAACTGCACGGGGTTGCCTTCTCCCCTTCCTGAGCGTAATCAGTGTGTGTTTGTGTGTGTATGCATGTTTCTTTGTGTCTATCTACATGTACCCTCATGTCATGGGAAAAATGTTGGAAAACCTAATGCCGTGTGATAACGTGTATTTCTCAATATAGCAACAAAACCACCACTTTACCAGTTCCTCTCAGCCAACTCTCTCCTCTCAACCCATGCCTATTAATGTTTGGTGTCATTGCGATGCTCATGAAGAGCTAAATGCAAAAATGCGAATCTCGAAAATATATCTGGTATTTCCAGATGTTTGAGTCTAAAGCACAAAATTAAGTCCTGAAGAAACTTCCAGGCACTCCCCCACCATAAATTTATTTATGCATGGATCAGGGAGGTGGAGAGAGCTTCTTCTTAAGTCAGGCCTAGAACAGGCCTCGTGGCTTAGTTTTTGCCTGTGCTTAGTTCCTTGCCTACACTCAGTCATACAGCTTGGCTCAGTTTTCGTTCAATCTCCTCAGCTTCTCCTGCAACTTTTTGGATTTCTCTGTTTAGAGTTTCACTGCTATTGTGAGTGGTTCCTGTGTTCTTCCTTGGGAGAGATAAATTCCCTTGGGTACTTTTCTCTTCACACATTCATTCATCCATTCCGTGATCCATCCATGTTCTTATTTTATTAAAGTCTTTTTGTAATTTAGTGTCTGTTAAGGTAGTGGACCAGATCTGTAGCACAGACTCTGAATTTTGTCTTTTTCTTAGTGTAATTGCTCAATAAAATTTATTTAACTAATTTATTCAAGTTGTGATTGTATATTTCTGGCAAAGGTTGATCCACCAGACTGCTCAATTCCTATCAACGAATTTGGTGAATTAATTGATATTGGGGGGATTACCTTTGCTGGGAAGAGGAGAGAGCGACATACCACACGTGCCCTTGTTCCTGGTGCCTGCTAACACACACACGGACATATACACACGCACAGCAAATAGTGATCACAGTAAATGGTGAAGTGCACTTTACCACTACAAACACTGCATGCAGTGCGTGAAAGGGGGCCCAGATCCAGCAGCCCGCCCTGCAGTCCAGCAGCTACACTCCCTGATAACTATGTAGGGGGAAAAATGGGGGAAGATTAATTACAACCCCAACCAGCTGATTAAAGGCTTGATACAAAGTTAATGTAAAAAATACAATAGTAAAAACAATACAATAAAGGAAAAAACACTGGGGCAGCCAGTACACCTAAAATCCGTCTACAGCTAAAAATCACACACAACAGGTGGCCACACACATCAACTCAGGCCACTTATAGAGAAAAACCCCGCAAGGCAAAAGCTAAACTAAAATTAAAGGAGGCAAAGCAGCAGTGGCAAATCTTCCTAAGAGGTAAAAAATACAATGTGCATCACGGTTGTACATTCACATAAAGTACACAACACACCTTACCCCCAATTGCCACAAGTTACACACCCAGAAACAAACAACCCTAGTTTAATTTTACCTCTATGTGCTGTCCAGTTAGCGTGAGCAAGACGGGCGCTTACTCGGCGTCTCCAACACAGACCTGAATTAAAACATCGCTGTTACATACACGCATATTTAAAATACAAGATCGCTCGTTTGTAATACGGATTTAACAAAGCTCAGCAGAGATGAGGTGCTCAGGTGCAGCAGATTGAACAAAACGCAAATACCTTCGGTGGAACACGCATACACACCAATGGGAAGCGTTTGTGGACTCGGAAAACACCGACTCGCAAAGCACCTTTTACCAAACAGTTCAGTTTTAAACACATGCATGCGCGACAGCAACGATTTAACAGTGAATAAAACCCAAACAGGGAGCACATACTTTTCCGTGTCGATCGCAATACAGACCGGTAAGCAATGAACCAAGGGACTCGAACTGCCGTACCTGGCAAAGCGGCCATATATATACAAAAATGGGACCTTAGCTAATTAGTGGTTAGCCACCTGAATGCTACTTGGGGGGCGTGGCCAAGAAGGGAAGGAGCTACGGTGGCTGAAAGGCAAAAGGGGTAACTCTGCCGGTTACATTCGCAATGCAAAGCATCGCAAGCACAACTAGAAAAGTACATTTCCTGAGGAAAATGCGGAGTGTGCTTGCAACCTGGCAGCAAAAACATGGTAAGGTATATGAGACGATTGCTAGGTTGTGGCTAAGTGGTTGCTAGGCTGTTGCTAGGTGGTTGCCAGGGCATTACTAGGTGGTTGCTAGGCTGTTGCTAGGTGGTTGCTAAGGTATGTAAGGGGGTTTCTAGGGTGTTGCTAGGTGGTTACTAGGACGTTGTTAGATGGTTACTAAGGTATATGATTTGGTTGCTAGGGCGTTGTTGGGTGGTTGCCAAAGTGTTGCTAAGTGGTTGCTAGGGGTTTGCTAGGGTAAACAATATGGTCGCTGGGCGTTGCTAGGGTGTTGCTGGGTGGTTGCTAAAGTGTTGCTAAGTGGTTGCTAGGTGTTTGCTAGGGTGTTGCTAGGCAGTTGCTAGGGTGTTACTAAGTGGTTGCTAGGCGGTTGCTAGGGTAAACAATATGGTTGCTAGGGACAAACCCACCATTGGTGAGTGTTGGATCACATGACCCAAAGCAGCATATCAGGTCCTGTGGGTACTGGTTAAATGGTGACCAAGTGGTAAGACTTTGAAAAATGAATTGGAATCAATGGGAGGATGGAAGGATGAACAAATCACTAAAAGACGAGTGCGGGGTCTGTATGGGTTTCAGTGAGTGTTGGGTGGCATGACCTGAGCCAGCATGTGAGGTACTGTGACTGTAGGCCGAAAGGTGACCACGCGGTAAGTCTTTGAAAAATGAATTGGAATCAATGGGAGGATGGAAGGATGACTAAATGAGTAAAAGACGAGTGCGGGGTCAGTATGGGTTTCAGTGAGTGATGGGTGGCATGACCTGAGCCAGCATGTGAGGTACTGTGACCGTAGGCCGAAAGGTGACCGAGTGGTAAGACTTTGAAAAATGAATTGAAGTCAATGGCAGGATGGAGGGATGAGTGAACGACAAAAAGACGAGTGCGGGTCAGTATGGCTTTCAATGAGTGTTTGGTGGCATGACCTGAGGCAGCATATGTGGTACTGTGACCGTAGGCCGAAAGGTGACCGAGCGGTAAGACATTGAAAAATGAACTGAAGTTAATGGGAGGATGGAGGGATGAGTGAGCGACAAAAAGACGAGTGCGGGTCACTATGGCTTTCAATGAGTGTAGGGTGGCATGACCTGAGACAGCATGTGAGGTACTGTGACCGTAGGCCAAAAGGTGATTGAGTGGTAAGACTTTGAAAAACAAATTGACGTCAATGGGAGGATGGAGGGATGAATGAATGACAAAAAGACGATCGCAGAATGGGTACAAATTATACTTGTCATAGTTGTGGCCTTTCTGTTAAAACACTTAAAGATTATGTACGTCATCAAGGGCTACACAGAAAGGAGGCACATTACCAGTATGCATGCTGTATAGTGGGCTGCAAGTCTCACTTCAAAAATTACAATGC
Source organism: Megalops atlanticus (assembly GCA_019176425.1). Classification (NCBI taxonomy): domain Eukaryota; kingdom Metazoa; phylum Chordata; class Actinopteri; order Elopiformes; family Megalopidae; genus Megalops; species Megalops atlanticus. The sequence goes on along the minus strand of CM032876.1, from coordinate 73,967,341 downwards.
TTTCAAGTGTCATGTTTACCATCATCATCGACAGTCATCTTCTGTGTCACAGTGTGAGACTTTGCAGGGACCTTTTATATGTAAGCTTCTTCACTGTCAGAAACAGTTGATTGACCTGAAAGATCTCATGTTTCAAAAAGGGAGGAGGTGCATTGCCCATTCGAAAACTGATAAATCTTTTTCAGTGAAATCATCTTTAACATCTCACCTATCTAGGAAGCACAAACACACTACAGCTCTGCACGTCTCAGGTGCATACTGTGTTTCTTCATTTACTAGTCAGTCTCAGGCCTCTGTTGCTGAAATCCAGTCAGATGAAGGTGCAGTTGATGATGGGCCTGAGGAGGACTGAACCCTGAATACTGAACCCTGTTCAAATGAAAAGTTTATATATGAGAAATCTTTGCATGTTTTACATGAAGCTGCAGGCAAAGCATCTCATCCCAGAAATCCCCCAGAAATCGAAGGTGTTTTGAAGACCTTAGATGACATAGATATTCATGCATCCTGTAGCTCTAACCTTTCCACAGAGTACAAGAGAAAACAGTATTTTGAGGTATTTTGCCTATGTGCATCCAGAGCCCATTTTTTGGGGTATGATGCAAACAGACTGGAGTGATATGCTCAGTATATTCCCATGAAAAATACATTAATAGCTCTGCTGAAAGATCCTGCAGTGTGGGAAGAATGTTCTGCATCTGGAAATAAGAGTACACCTATTTTAAATGATGTGTGTGATGGATCTGTATTCAAATCCAATCCTTTGTTTTCAGAGTCAGGTCTCACTTTAAAGGTGATACTGTATCAAGATGTGTTTGAGGTGGTTAATCCCCTTGGCTCTGCAAAGAAAAAGCACAAGATACTTGGGGTCTACTTCACTCTAGCCAACTTTGATTCTTTTCATCGATCCACTGTTGACAACTTGCAGCTTTTACTTTTGTGTCGAGAAGCTGATTTCAAACATTTTGGTCATGAGAAAGTGTTCTCTCCAGTGATATCAGATCTTCGAGAACTGGAGACAGATGGATTGAATATACGTGGACACACAGTGAAAGCAACTGTCTTTTGCATCGTTGGAGATAATTTGGGCTCACATAATATTGGTGGCTTTACTGAAAACTTCAGTACATCTAACTATTTTTGCCGATATTGTCACATAACTAGGAGTGAGATAGAAAATTTGGAACATGTTGCACCGATCCGCACAGTACAAGACTATAATGACACTGTGTGAGAGCTGCAGAATGATGATGCAAGTGAAGTCAGAGGTTTAAAATTTGACTGTCTTTCATTCTTTGGCATTTTTCCATGTTTGCCAGCCAGGCCTCCCACCCTGTATTGGCCATGATTTGTTTGAGGGTGTAGTGGCATACGACCTTGCCATTTACCTCAACTACTTTGTCAAGGTGAAGAAATTTTTCACCTATTTACAATTGAACCACAGAATCAGACAGTTTAGTTATCAGGGATCTGATTGTAATGCTACTCCCTTAGAAGTTTCTGAAAAGGATGTAAAACTAGGTGGTCAGGCGACAGAAAACTGGTCTTCTGAGGCTTCTCCCTGTCATAATTGGCGAAAAGATCACTGATACAGAGGATCCAGTATGGCAACTGATTGTCCAACTGAGAGAGGTAGTGGAATTGATCTGTGCCCCTAGAATATCAATACCTCAGGTTGCTTTGATCATTGTTCTCATCTATGACTATCTAGAGGCAAGGAAGGAAATGTTTCCTGCACAGAAACTGAAACCAAAGCATCATTACCTCACTCATTACCCTGTGTTGATACTGAAATTTGGCCCACTCATACGGTTGTGGACGATGAGGTTTGAAAGCAAGCATTCATACTTCAAAAGATGTGTGGGAAGAACACATAATTTCAAAAATGTATGTCAAACACTTGCCAGGAACCACCAGCTACTACAAGCTTATCTACATGCAGGCTCATTTTTTGCACCTTCATTTGTGGTGAAGAACTCCACTCCTTTCCATGCTGAACTTTACAGTGATGCAGTACGCACTGCTGTAGGACCAGTCTTGGTCAAGGAACCCAGTATTGTGGCAACTACAGAGGTACATTGGAAAGGCACTGTATACAGAAAGAGTTTCTTTGTCTGAGCCAAGGCGAGGCAAACAAATTTGGACAAATTGAGCTCATACTGATAAGCGAGGAGAAGCAAATATACTTTATTGTTACACCTCATGATGTGTCATATTTGCCAGAGTTTGGACTGTATGAGGTAAAAGAGGCAAGGCAGGGCATGAAGTGATGGAAAGCAGAGCTAAAACTGGATTATTATCCTTTACCCGCTTACAACCTTTGTGGGACAAGAGTCATTTCTCTGAAACATAGCATTGTAGATACAGACAAAAGAGTTATTTGTGGTTGGATTATGGTTTATTTACACATCATGAGTGCTGAAAAATGTTGATGAATCCAGACTATACAAAGATTTGCCAGAATACTAGTACTGTAACAACACTACATGTAACATTTTTGGCTAATTTTAGCCAAACTGGTTCAGAAAAAATGTCATGGTTGAACTTTTAAATTAATTGGCAGTGATTGCCACTGGAACAGCTTAGATGTGAACTGTGAAACCTCCAAATTTAGGGGCACAAGTACATTCATCTAACAAAGTTGAATAGTGAAAAATGTGGTTTTTATTTTGGGCAAAAACACACTCAATATAATACATTTGTCCCGGGCTACTGAGATTGTACAAAGTTCTGACATTTTGACTCATTCCAACACACTTTACATGTATTCAGTTCCTCAGAGTTCCTCAGAAATGTTGGGGTTGTGATTTTATCTAACTGATTTGATTTAGCTGGAGATGGCTCTATGGGCCAGAGGCATCCAGGCCCCTTGTACCTCTTACACAATAATGGTTTGGAAGTTGAATTATAAAGGAAGAACAATGACCTGGGAAACTAACCTTTCAGTCTGTTTTATCTGTCTTGTGTAGTCATGGATGGGGAGACCTTCTTCATGTCCTAAAACCAGTGGAAGTTAGGAAACTTCTTTCACATTTCAAAACCACAAGTATGTGTTTTGTTTTGTACAAAATGTGACTTTCATATTTTAAAAAAATCTTTTTCAGTAACATACATTAGAATTGTTTGTCCTTTATTCAGGCCAAAGAGATGTGTTGAACATTGCCTCCAGCAGCCAGTCCTAAAACACAGCCTGATGAGATGTTGACTTCTGGTGAGTACATACCTGAATTACACAGAATCAGTTGGGTCTTTTGGGGACTTTGTACTGAGAATTATTGTTAAATGACTTTAATGGTGAGGTTCACAAGATGTACCGCACCAAATCAAGTTGTGCAGCAGCATCCTTGGTGCGGATCAAATATGTAGGTATTATGTAGGTGTTATGATAGTGTTTATTCAGACTGGCACATCTTAAATGATATAGATTTACATGGATTTTTTTTGTTTCTATGATTAGTTAAAAATTTATTTAACCCACCATATATTTTAAAGCATAAAAATGAAAGGCTTTACAGGGTATATTGCATTGTCATCATTTCACAAGCCTAAATTGTTCTTTGGGTTTTTTCTGCAACTCTTCAGGTGGCTACAGCACAGGAAGCTCAAACTCGCCCATATCAACATCAAGTACAAGTGAGGATTTCACACCTCGCCGACTGACAACAACTGGCATTTCAGTTTTGAAATTCCTTGGGATAAGATGCCATCTGCGTTCATTAGAAAGCTGGAAAAAGGCAAGCGACCAACAAAAAGTGAGAGACTTGAAATAATACGACTGATTGTCAGTGAAATCGTAACCATATGCTCAACACCCGGGAAGAAACACCTCAGTGATATTGCAAGGAAGATGACAAAGGCATATCCTGTGGCATTCTCAGATGTCATTGAAGGTGAAATTGTAGGCAGTGGGTATGACTCACTCACAAAACAGCTGGTTAGCAGAGTGGATAACTTGAAGAGACACGCTGTTAGCACCAGTGACGGAGAGGACACCCCTCCCAGAAAGAGAAGACTAGACACATATGGATGTATCAACTGGCAACCAATGCGGCTACCACCTGATGAAACGCCTGAATCCCAGAAACGTGCGCAAGAAGAGTTAAAGAAAATGTACAAGGAACGATGCCGTGATGCCAAATGTATTGAGAATATGATGAGGGCCACCTTCTTCACTCAGAGAAAAGATGTTATTAGTGGAATTGAAACCTCCGATTTGATAAATGAATGGCCATATTTATTTCAGACAACTGACGTGAAGACTCACTTTAAAGAGCTTACAGGCATGGACATTGATGACAACGCCATAGCTGATAAATATGCCAGAATTGTGTCATACTTTAAGTCTAGTGACAAGACAGGGAAAATGGAGACTATCTTCAGAGAGATGGAAACATCAAGCAAGAATGTTGTAGATGTCAATGCTGCCGGGTTTCTTCTACTGCTACTGAAGTACTTCAGTGAGGAAGAGGACCACATGTTCCAAAAAAATGGATCAAACAACACTACCCTCTGAAGTGGACTGTGCTGAACTTCCGAGTACACCATGCATTATTCTGTGTGGTAAGTTTGTGTAATGAAGTTTATTTCTTTTTCTGGTGTTAATATACTATTATCATTGTATACTACTGGTAATTCTGGTAATTTAAAGTGGTAGTTCTCATTTTCTGACATGTGGTGATATGAGTTTACTGACCAGAAGCAAAAGGCATTTATGGACATTAGCTCAGGCTATATTCATGCACTATTGATGCATGATTTGATACACTACTGATTTTTCATCAGACAGCAGCTTGTGAGACAAATGAGCAAATCCAAACAATCCCTTATGGACGATACTTCTTACACAACCAGGTGGATGTTGTTTGGATTATGATTTTTTTTTTAATGTAAATTCAATCGATTTATAAAGTAATATTATTTCAATGACTGGACATTATGATCTTTGGTCTCAGTTTGGCTCAGAAGTTGATGATAACCTCTCTTGTAAATGTATGTATTACAGCGACTTCTCCTGTGGACCAAACCATTGTGAATGGCCACATCACAGTCTTCAGCGATGCTGTTGTGTTGATGTTTGCCTGCTACTACTGTCTAAACATCTCTTACCCAGCAACCCATGGAGCAACATTGGAGTTCTTGCAGAGGTAAGAAAGCAGAAGTCAATTTGGTAACATCTGAACCTTTATAGAAATACCAGAAAAATAGTGGCTCCTGTACGATCTAATGCAAACTGCCTTGCAATAAACCCTACGTAGTTATCAGACTATATCAGAGAGGTGTTGATTCAGTGGCAATTTTAAAGGGTTCAGTTTGTGCTAGTGTTTAATTGGAATGCATTATATTTAAATATTACGAATTCATACTGTTCTACAACTTCTATTGCTAATATGAAAGGAGTATATTACAAGTAGATTCCATATTGCTGAAATTATTGCATTATTGCTGTTTTTCATTCACCAGATGCATTTTCAAGATAAATCTGGACAAGGGATCAAAGGTGGAGAAGACGACTTCCAGAAAGCAGCTGGCTGTCAGTCCAAAGGTTCTCTCCCTGATTACAAAAATTGCAGACTATGAATGGAGGGAGTAAAAAGAAATGGCCTTGCTGTGATGTGTGGTTGTACCTCAAGAGTCCTTGGATATGAAAGATGATGTTGTCTTTTCTTGCATATTTTTGATTTGTTTTGTATGAGTCCTTAAAGGCACACAATATTTTGAGGAAAAGGGGAGTAAGAAATGTTTCAGAAGAGAAATCATTGGATTTGAGCAGGCGTGAAATCTGTTTCTGTGTTAAGTTGTTCAATTGCATTAAAGACAAGCAGCTGTTTCAATCTGTTTGACTGTAAGTCATACCTGTACCTGCTCTAAACTGTACATGGTTTTAATTACAATTTATCAGCCCACAAGTGGCCAGTTGTTCATGGTGTCAGTGGCACCAGACGGCCTTGTCATTTCCAGTATGGTTGTACCTTAAGAATACTCTTGATTTTGCAAGATGTTTTTTATTATTATTATGATTTGTTTTGCATGAGTCCTTAAAGATGCACAATATTTTGATAGATATTTTGACATAAATTCCATACAATATTAGATACATGTACAATTCCACATTCTGTAAGCAAGAAGAGAGAATGTTGAGGATGATCTGTTTCCTATTCTGGACTGTTGGTCAACAGAATTAAAGAAATGTTGAGAAAAGGAAGTGTGGCTTAACTATTTGTTTACTAGCTGTTACTGTAACTGTTAAAGCTAAATATGTTATTGCAACTGTTAAAGCCAAGGACGCCCTATTGTTTTCATGTTTTGCCATCTTTTTTAACAGGTGGCTAGCTTTTTCCTCCCAGATTAAATACCCATTTAAACACAAATTACATTTTATTGCATGGTCTTGCATTAACAGGAGATTTTTGTAAACATAAACATAAGCCTTTTTTAAAAAGTGAAATATCCATTCAATACACATGTGAAATTACATGAATAAACCATTTTTACTTCATATCTTCTCAAATTAGCAGTATATTGTAATTATAAATATACTTTTTATAACAGTGTTTGGGCATCTTTTTCAAGATAAATCCGTTGTTTTTATAGGTTAGTACTTTTTTAACAAGAGTAAACTTAAATACACAATATTACATGTAAAATTATTATATTACACTTGATATGATCCAAAATTAACAGTTGTTGCATTTATAAACCTCATTACCTTTTTACAACAGTATTTTGACATTTTTTCAAAGGTAAATCAAATGTTTTATGGGTAGCAAAAAATTTTATTACAATAAATATTGATAAAATATACAAGGTTTTTATGTAAAATTATGTAATAATACACAAGGTAAAACTGTACACTTTTGTAAATTTAAGTCTCAGACATTATTTGTATCATTGCAGCATTAGTACATTTTATACAGTTTGTTTTTAAATGAGAAAATAACTTTATTTAAACATTAAAAGACAAAATTTGCGCAATTTCATGTAAAATTAATGCAACAAACTGTATTTTAATTATGGAAAATTACTGTATTTTTATGAGTTGGTTCATTTCTGTTATTTTACAGTATTTTATTGGCGCCCCAGCTGCCGGAATATTTTTTTTTTCCGTTTTTTTTTTTTAGTTTTTTTACAATGGATATATATATGTGTGTGTGTGTGTGTGTGTGTGTGTGTACACATTTATGGTATTAAACAATAAAAATACATTAATATTATACATATATTTTATGCATTTATGACTTACTAAACTTTTTTACGTTTTCTTTACTTTTCGTCTGCTACGCACGTCGTCTGTAGTGCTACGTGGTTTCCCGCACAAGGCATCAAAGCTCCCAAAAAAAAAAATCACATTTTTAATTGTTGCCGACCCGCAAAAAATCGAAGCCGCGATGTGGGGTCAACTGTATTTGCAAGACTGCAACTAGATTCCTTTTGAGATTATTTCCTGTTTAGTGCTGAGAAAGCTCACCTATTGGTTGTTGACAATGTCCACGTCACTATTTGCGTCAGCCAAGACTAAAAACGTACGATAATATTAAACACGGTTGATTTTATCGTAACGGCAAGACGAGGAACAGACTGACTTAAAACAGCTCCGATTACCACCTTATACCAAACGATCGAGATCACAGGAGCGCGCTGCGACTCTAGCAAAACTCTCAAGATTTTATTCCGACTTTTGAAATTTGTCTGCGACAGTGTAATCGCTTGAAAGTCATTAGGTGTAAGGCCGGCATAAGTGGCATTCTTCAGCTTCAGCTTAACACTCAGCTGCGTGTTAAACTCGTGATACTTCCGTTTTAAGTAGTGGGTTCTAAAGCGCAGCTAAGATAGCTGGCAGAGCAATTGCCCCAAAATGTTTCTCTGTGCGACAAAGCGTTGTCGAGTAATCCAGTTTTGAAATCACAGCAAATTTCTGCATTGTCTCCAATGTGGGGCTGACATTACATCCCACTTTGTATGAAAAATAAACACAAACTCCCGTAATTTGCATGGCAAACTTTATTATGAATAATCTTCATACACTGATCCACAAGTTAGTCTGACGTTACCCAAGTTGCCAGATCGTCTATGAAAAACAATCTACACACACAATCCACACACTACATACAATTATTTATTTATTTACTATCCACAACCCCCCGCCCGAAAAAACCTCCCGTATTTTGAAACCTAAATGTTGCCAGGTATGGGTAGGGGGACCCCCTGATTGCCACCGGGTATTTCGCACACTGATTACAAGTATTATGATGTCCCTGCCCTAACCCAAACAGTCGCGTGAATGGCCTTCAAAATGAACAAAGTATCTTGCTAGCTAAGTGGTTGATCGCCCAGGGGGTGGGGTTGGCTGTATAAGGATGGAAAGTAACTTAATGTAAATTGTTTTAAGTACAGTTTTGAGGTACTTGTACTTGGCATGAGTATTTCCAGTTTAGGGGACGTTGTACTTTTATTCCGCTACATTTCAAAGCAACTATTCTACTTTTTGTTCCACTACATTAATCTATAACATCTGCAAATACTAGTTACTTTTAGTAAAGGGTTTTACATGCAAAACATGCAGGCATTTCATACAAATGATGTACTTTTTGTAACTCGGAGTCAGCCAATCTAAAGAGGAAGCCATCACAGCAACTATAACCAGGCCACAAATCCTTTTAGCTCCACTTAGAGGTTAATGCATCAAAAATGGAATACCTCTTTGTATTAAATTATGAGAGGACATGATATTAAGTTTTTACTTTTCTTATTTCAAGTATTATTTATTTATTTATTATTTCAAATCGCCTCAGCAGTCCCTGAATAAAATATTTATATATATGTATTTATATATATTCACATGTAAATATTTATGTGAAGATGACTGGTAGAAGGCTGTATGGAGACTATAGCCTTATTCATATACATATGATTGATATGACATTTGAAAAGTGCGATCAACTACAAAGCTAAAAACCCGTCCCTCAAGTTACGTTTCTGTAGCCCATGCTAACTTAGCTAACGTTAACTACCGTCTCCACTGAACTGAATAACGCTAGCTAACCGAAGCCTACTCCCCATGAAAGTCGGAGCAAACTTACAAATTAGCCGTTTCTTCTATAAAATAAGCAAATATTCAGCAACTATACTGCCCATTTCCCGTCACATTTTTTTCAGAGGCTGATTTACAGGTACCGTTTACTTGAAATAAGAAAAGTAAAAACTTACAGTTGTGCAGTTTCTCACTCGGCTGTCCTGCCATCATTCTTGCAATAACTTCTGGGATATCAGATGTGTTCTCGCTGGCCAAGTCACCAACCGATGCATCCTCGATAAAACAGGCGGATCAAGAACACATCCAGGCATTTTAAGCGTTCTTGGTCACTTGCATTCTTCGGTATTGAAACCGTATTTGGGCCATGAAAGATTACGTCAAATGAGTTCACGAGAACACAAGAAACGGACAAAAATGTGGATTAATAAACAGCCCTTGGCTGTGTCCCAATCCAGGGGCCGCATCCTTCGAAGGACACGGTCGGCGAAGGCCAAACAGAAATGAGATGGTCTGGTCTACGTGAGGATTTCCTATTTGCGTCACCAGCTGTTCCAGCCCTTACCGTTGCTTCACCAAGCACGGTAAGGGCTGGAAGGGCTGGAAGCTCCTGTCGCCGAGCAACCTTGACAGCAGCAGTTAAAAATCGGGACACAGCTAACTAGCTAGCTAGCTAAAAGATGGAGAATTTTTAATTTTATTTTTTAAGGCTGAAACATAGGTCGGATGTGGGAAGCCGAGCTGCAGTAAGCTAGCTAGCTAACATCACTAACGTCACGTAACTTAACACGTAACTGTTTTAACAAAAATTTGAGGTTTGAAGGCCCCTTGGTTTTTTTAACATTTGTATCGTTAGCTATTCGATTAAGTTGAAACCTAATACTTAGATTTAAAAGTGTACTCCTCGGCCACTGTATTTGTTGTGCCCGCCATTTTCTTTTTGAAAAGTGATTCATCACCGGCGCGCAGTGAATCCTGGGATAGGTTGGCCAGCGAAGGATACACCCGGTGCATTCTTCGTTGCCCGGGAAAAGAAGGGCGCATTTCTCAGCCGCATTTGAAGGAGCCTTCGAAATGGGACAGCCAGAGCCATATAGAGAGCCATATACTGCTCTGGGGACAGCCTTGTCGCGCCGACTGTGACGCAATCGGTCTTCAAATGCAGCCTTCGGAGGATGTGAGGCTATTTCAATTGCTTCGTATTTCAGTTTCATGTCAGAAGCCACACCAGATCTCACACCAGAGATCGGGATCTCTTACGTGGATTCTCCATCTTAATCTAGCCTATCAATCTATCTACACCTATCAAATTGCTATACTGTCTCTCACCTATCTTGAGCAATCTGTCGCTATCACTCTCTATATATTAATATATCACTATATCTATCGCTTACTGTCTGTCTCTCACTAGCCTATCAATCAATATGTATCACTAACCTTATATCTAGCCTAACTATCACTCACTAAATCACACTGTCAGTCGCTGTATGTCGCTATCTCTCAAAATTTCTCTCCTCTCACAAAAACCCTCGAAGTTGGGATGTGTTTGCTTGACTTTTTAAGCATTATGGGAGTTTGCGGTTGAGACAGATGTGTGATCAGGTTTGTTCCAGAGACTGTCAATCAAACGTAGGAGGCAGGTATATCACCTGTCGAAACAGGGGTGAAACGCACCGAAGGTTCACTTTGCCGTGGTCACGTGACATGGGCGTTTTGAACCACACTTCAGAGCAGTGTTTCGAAACGTCTGTGCTTCGGAAGCTCGACACAGCGTCGAAACGTCAGTATCGAGCGTCCGATCCCTACAAAATGGGAGGTTAGCTGGTGTCTGTGCAGGACAGCATGTTGTAGCTGGGTGCAGCTGGTTAATTTGAGTTAATTGTTATTATTAACTTGTTTTTTTTCTTGTTCTTCTATTGGAATTTTTTTTTGTCTGCACTCCGTGTAGGAGGAATACTGGTGGCTGCCATATTTTCTAAAGTAAAAATAAAAATCTTTCTTTCCCTGGGAATCCTAAGAGCTGCTTTATTACTGCTGAGCTTTGTATAGCCACTTAGTGTCATCCTGGAGACTCGGGTTGCTGCCTAGGTCTCACAATGCATTACTGTCCGTATTGCATTACTGTTGAAAAAATAAAATGAACAATCTGTGGACGGCACTGTACCTACATATACAATTAGGCATTCCAAAATAGGAGAAAAAGGCATAAACACACAATATACATACACACACATACAACCCCTATATATACACTCCCCTTTCCAACTCTGTCCACGTCACCTCTACGTACAACACATTTAATATATTATGCATATATAATAATCTGTATATGTTGCTCTCCACTGTCATACTGTGCATACTGTAAGATATAGCATCACTTATACTGTAGTAATTACTCTTACCTGCACGTATCTGTAAATAATACTATTCTTTTGCACTTCTGGTTAGATGCCAAGTGCATTTCATTTGCTTTGTACCTCTACTCTGCACAATGACAATAAAGTTGAATCTAATCTAATCTAAAAATACATGTGCTTAGATATACTTATTATATACCTAAAATACACTGTAAATATTCAGTATTGTGATACTATTCTGTGTGATGATTTGGAAATGACACGAGAGGGATATCAGCAGATGCAAATCATGGTCTTCAGAACATCATTTAATACATTGAGTGAAACTGAGTGCACATACAGTATGGTTAGCACAGATTATCTTTCTTACCTCCCCCTCATGACTTCAGTAAAAAAGCTGAAATTTTAAAATTTCTTTTCAGACATTTTTGTACTTTGCTGCTTTCTTGCAAGCCCCTGAGTGATGCTGCCTGACCCCAGGCAGGCTGCACTACATTCAGAGTAAGGCTCTGAACACAGCAGTGTGTCAGTGAGAAGGGGGAGATAAAGCATGCCTCTGAGTGATGCTGTCTGGCCCCAGGCAGGTTGCATTTCATTCAGGGAACAGGTCTGAAATCAAAAGTATGGCAGATAGATGGGGGGAATAAAGCAGGCCTCTGATGCCCCTTTTCCACCAAGGCAGTTTGAGGGACGGGTCAGAGCCGGTGCCTAATCTCGAACCAGTTCTTCACGTTTCGACAGCCAAAGAACTGGCTCTCAGCCAGGAAAACTGGTTCGAGAGCGGCACCAACACTTTGCTGGCCTAGAACCAAGAACTGTTACGTCAGGGGCTGGGGGCAGGATTATCATGACCAACAAGACCAACTAAAACTTTGTGACCGCCATTTTTAATAAAACCAGAGCTAGTGTAGCATCTAGTCTGCCTAAAAAGAAGAAGAAGAAAAGCCAGAGTTTTATTTTTCAAATGTTTCGCCTTGTTGCCAGTCAGCTATGTATGTCTTAGCTGTTTAGCGAGCTACTAATTTCTCACATCAATGTTATGAACGTAACATTGATGGTTAGCTAACTGACTAGCTAGCTAGCTGTTGGTCAGCTAACATTACCCAAGCAAGCATAGCTACTAATTTCCCACATCAATGTTACGTTCGATGTTCGTATCATTGATGTGAGAAATTAGTAGCTATGCTTGCTTGGGTAATGTTAGCTGACCAACAGCTAGCTAGCCAGCTACCGTAACCTCAGTAACAGTAGCTAACGTTAGCATGCTTCTTTCTAACATTGCCATTGACTCACCTACCAATGTCACTTAGCATTTGGCTTCACAACAGGCTAACATTGTATAAAGTGTAGTGGACAAGTTTGTTTTTTAAAGCACTGTTCCCTCGTTTTTGTTGTTGTTTGTTCCCACTAGCTTGCAGTGGCAATTAAACAATCTCACGTTGTAGCTTTCGCAAGCACACAAACTACAGACAATCTGCGCTGTTTCGCGAGTATAATCATTTACTCTATTAATGTGATTGGTGTAGATTATTCTGTGAATTATTTGTTTTATTGTTAATCAAGGAGGTGAAAGGGGAACAGGTTGAAAGTAATGATAGATTTAAAGGTACTGTTTGGGCTTCCCTTGTTTCTAGCTCACCAGCCACCACTGCTAGCTTGGCGTTAGCGGGAAAGCGGAGACGTATACAGACGTATACAGTGACGTAATGACATGGCTCTGTGGTGGCTCTCTAGCCTGCTGGAAAAGCAAACCGGTTCTTAGGTTTGCAAGTTGAACCAACTCCGAACTGGCACTAGCACCAGCCCAGAACTAGCACCTAGTTCACGTTGGTGGAAAAGGGGTATGAGTGACACTGCCTGGCCCCAGGGAAGTTGCAGTTGTTTGAGGGCACAGCTCTGTGCTGACCAGTGTGTCAGCAGCGCTGGGGAGATAATGCAGGCCTCTGAGTGACAATGCCTGACCCCAGGCAGGTTGCATTTCATTCATAGCACAGCTCTGCGCTGAGCAGTGTGTTGGTGGCACTGGGGAGTAAAAGCAGGCCACTGAGTGATACTGCTTGACCCCAAGCAGGTTGCACTTTTTTGAGGGCACAGCTCTGAACAAAGCAGTGTGTCAGTGAGAAAGGGGCAAATAAAGCAGGCCTTTGAGTGACGCTGCCTGACGCCAGGCAGCTTTCCACATTATGCAGGGGACAGTTTTGAATACAGCATTGTGTGGCAGTGATAAGGGGGAGATAAAGGAGGCCTGTGAGTGACACTGTCTGACCCAAGGTAAGTTGCACTTTAATCAGAGCACAGCTCTGAATGCAGCAGTGTGTCAGTGAGAATTGGTTGATGAAGCAGGCCTCTGAGTGACGCTGCCTGACGCTAGGCAAGTTCCACAATGTTCAGGGCACAGCTCTGAACTTAGCATTTTGTGACAGTGAGAAGGGGGAGGTAAAGCAGGCCACTGAGTGATGCTGCCTGACCCCAGGCAGCCTGCACTACATTCAGGGCACAGCTCTGATAGCAGCAGTGTGTCAGTGAGAAGGGGGAGATAAAGCAGGCCTCTGATTGATGCTGCCGGATCTTAGGCAGGATCCACAATTTCCAGAGCACAGCTTTGTGCTGACCAGTGTGTCAGCAGCACTGGGGAGATAAAGCAGGTCTCTGAGTGATGCTGCCTGATGCCAGGCAGGTTCCACAATATGTAGGGCACAGCTCTAGACTCAGCACTGTAAGGCAGTGAGAAGGGGGAGGTAAAGCAGGCCACCGAGTCACACTGCCTGACCCCAGGCAAGTTGCACTTTAATGAGGGCACAGCTCTGAACACAGCAGTGTGACAGTGAGAAGGGGCTGATGAAGCAGGCCTCTGAGTGACGCTGTCAGACCCCAAGCAGGCAACACTACATTCAAGGTAAGGCTCTGTGTTCAGCAGTGTTTCGGTGGCTATAGGGAGTAAAAGCAGGTCTCTGTGATGCTGTCTAACCTCGGGCAGGCTGCACTACAGTCAGGGAAAGGCTCTGAGCTCAGAAGTGTTTCGTTGGCACTGGGAAGTAAAATCAGGCCTTTGAGTAACACTGCCTGACCCGAGGCAAGTTGCACTTTATTGAGGGCACAGCTCTGAATGCAACAGTGTGTCAGTGAGTAGGGGGAGATACTGAATGCCTCTAGGTGACACTGCCTTTTCCCAGGGAGGTTGCAGTTCATTAAAGGTACAACTCTGTGCTGACCAGTGTGTTAAATTTTAATCTAAAGAGCCATTTTCTCCTACTGATGGTCATAGTATGTCTATTTGTTTTAGTATTATTGTTTGACTAGATAAAAAACATAATCAGTTACTCTCTGAGAAGAACAGAAAACTCAATGACAAATGAAATGAAGCTGTCAAATGCTGACAGGTGAGGGATGCTCTTTCCCTGCACATAAATACAGCAGATGCTATCAGTAATGCACAACTGATAGCTGGCACCACTAGCAATGAGACAAACCAATATACTAAACAAATCATCTCATTAGCTAGAAAGACAGCAACAAATTAATCATTGTGAGCTCTGTATCACAGCCCATGCAGAGAAGTGATGAGTGAATCTGCACAGCAGGTGCACAAACTTCAGTTCAATTTCTTTTTCTTTTTTGTTAAGAGAGAAGTTAGACAGCTAACAAACTAGTTGCTCTGTTTGTGGCGTAAATGGACTGCAATGTAAAATACGGCTATTCACCAGGATTTTAATGGCACATGTCACATGATCACTACTCCTTAGTCAACCTTGAAAAAGAGGTGCCTTAAACTAAACTCTCATTTCCCAAAAAAAAAAGTGTGAAAACACGTTTAAACAAGAATAATTTCCCAAATTTAATGCTTAGGACAAGAGTGCTGCAGATCTCTAGATATAAAAAAAACCCATCTCACTAATCAAGATATGTACCTAACTTAATATTTCATTCCACAATATTTTCGTTATACAAATGAGCACAAGTACTATGGTAGGCACAGAATTACCATAAAAAGGAAAAAGTCAGGCTGTAATCCATTTAAACTAAAGAGATTATTTTGCTCGGTTACAGTGTTTGCTCAGAGTAAATGACTGAAGGGAGATTGTTACTGCTTTGTTTGAGTCTGCAGGTGTTTCCTTGAAGTGGATGAGTCATTGCAACCCTTCCCACACTGGGAGTAGTGGAAAGGGGGCTGCCTTGTATGCGTTCGCTGGTGTACTCTCAGATTACTGGAATGGTTGAAGCGCTTCCCACACTGGGAGCAGTGGAACTGGCGTTCCCCTGTGTGGATTCGCTGGTGTTGAGTCAGATTGCTTGACTGGTAGAAACTCTTTCCACACTGGGAACAGTGGTAGCGGCGCTTGCCTGTATGAGTTCGCTGGTGTGTTGTTAGGTGTGACTGACACCTGAAGCTCTTCCCACACTGAGAGCAGAGGAATGGCCGCTCCCCTGTGTGAATTCGCTGGTGTGTTGCCAGGTCTGATGGGGATCTGAATGTCTTTCCACACTCGGAGCAATGGTATGGCCGCTCCCCTGTGTGAGTTCGCTGGTGTTTTGAGAGGTGGGATGCAGAAATAAAGCTCTTTCCACACTTGGAACAGTGGTATGGCCGCTCCCCTGTGTGAATTCGCTGGTGTGCTGTAAGGTCTGATGGAGATCTGAATGTCTTTCCACACTGGGAGCAGTGGTATGGGCCATCCCCTGTACAAGTTTGCTTGTGTATTTTCAGGTGTGATGCATATCTGAAGCTCTTCCCACACCTGGCACAGTGTAATGGACGATCCCCTGTATGAATTCGTTGGTGTCTTCTTAGGTCTGATGTGGATCCAAATCTCTCCCCACACTGGGAGCAGTGGTACGGACGCTCACCTGTGTGAGTTCGCTGATGTATTGTAAGGTGTGATGGAGATCGGAAACTCTTCCCACACCTGGAGCACTGATAGGGGTGGTTACCTGTATGAGTGCGCTGATGTATTGTTAAATCTGATGCAGATCGGAAGCTCCTCCCACACTGGGTGCAGTGGTGTGGACGCTCCCCTGTATGTATTTGCTGGTGTCTTGTCAGGGCTGATGTGTATCTGAAACTCTTCCCACACTGGTGGCATGTGTGGGCCCCTAGGGTGCCTGCGTGGAACTTTGTTGGGGTGGGGAATGTCTTAGGGGGTGTGGGGTGCTGAAGAGTGCTGTTGTGAGGCAGTGGGTCCTCTGCTCCATTTCCTCCAGATCCCAGAATCCTGCTGTACTCCTCTGGGTGAACCTTGTTAATGTGGTGAAGGTTCACTTCTTCCATGTGAATGAATGGGCGCTGGGAGCAGGAAAAGACCTGAGATGCCACCTCATCAGTCTGCCCTGAAGACAGAAGTAATAGTGGACCTTCATATTTCTTTATAACTTAGCTAACTGGTTATTATATTTACCATAATTACCATCATTATGAAAAACTGTGGTTGTTACATATCAAGTATATCTAGACTCTTATTATCGCTAAGAGGCTAGATATACAGCCAGAAATCAGTACATTATACTTATTTTAACCAGACAACTAATATCCCTGAAGATGACTTTCAGTAGGAAACGTTTAACTGACTTTCCACTCATGTACAGCCAGAGAATCCTGGGCTCACAGGCACTCTATGCTGTTTCCAGCAACATATAAAAGTGTAGTTGGATCCACACTTGCTGGCCTTAAAACTCTGCAGCCATTATTACCTGGAGAAATTTTTCCAAAGTTTAATAGCAGAACACATGTTACTCTGTCCCTTATATTTATATTTTGATTTGTTCAAATCCAACTAGCATCAATACAGCCTCCATTTAATGTTATAGTAAGAGAACATGCTTCTGACTTGACTGCCCCAATACTTATGGAAAGAGAAAGCCACAAGTTTTAATGATAGCTACTGTGAACGCAGTTATAAACATGCAATATTTTCAGCAAACAAAATTACTAGCAATATGTGGCAGAATACAACTACCCAATTAACATACATAACCTCCATCACTAGCTACATGTCAGTAAAATTGGCTCAACACTGACCCCGAAACACAGAGCTCAATCAGTCAATCTCCCCTGACTCTCTTCTTGTACAGAGTAAGTGTGTCTGATACCTGGAGCCTGTCCCACTGCCCTTCTTTGTGCTTTTTCCAAAAGCTTCTTATGGTGCAGACCTGCACATATACTGTAGGTTAAAATACGACTGAATTCCTACCCGATAATCATGCTCATCTTCACTCAGTGACAGACAATTCAGGTAGCAGTCAATCCTCAACAACATATTATCTGCTGCAAAACTGCCTCACTCTCAGTCACTATGACTTCCTTGGTAACATGGAAATGAGAAAACTCACGTCTCCCAAACCAATGTTAGCCTGTAACAGTTCAGTCATTATCACTGTAGCTGTTGCACTGGATTTTCCTACCAGTTTGAGTGAATTTAAGGGGGGTCTGTGAACTGCTGTGACAAACTGTTAAACAGTTACTGGGGCTGGAAGTGGTGTCCTGAAGCAGCGCTCCCTGGTTATGCTCTTTCTCGCTGAATAGGGTACTATATCGCATTCACCACACAGGGAACATGGAGTAATGAACAAGCATGAGATTTGGGATGCAGCCATGGTATGGCACTGTGCACCCTGTTTGGATTATTTGACAGTACATTACTTCTACACTGCTGTGATTCAGAGAGTGGCAGGAAAACTTTCATCACCTGTTTTGTCTTTCATGGGGGAATGAGCACAGATGGAGTGTTCAGCACAGGTCCTGTAAAATAATGACAGATAAAGGGTTACAATTACTCTGAAGACAGTGATGGGGAGATGACACACCCTGTCCATTGCACCCTTTGCTCTCACCCTCTATCAGATGACTCTGCTGGGATGGTGACCATGCTGCACTTCTGGGTCACAAATGGGTTCTTCTCCCACATACATGGAAAACTCACTTCCTGGTCTGCTTTGCTGGCCACAGAACCAGTCAGTGGAAGGGAGACACTGAGTCGCTGAATTAGCACTCTCGGCTGCTGCAGCAGACAGGAAGTGAAAGTTTTTCCTCTGTTCTTCAACTCTGTATCAATTTGGGATCTCTGATCAGGTTCATCTCTCTCCATCTGTTCATCACTCTCTTTTTGCCCCTCCCTCCAGAGTCCCTTGTCCTCTTCATCTCTCACACCAACCTCTCTCTTCATTTCACTCTGCTGCTCTCCAGCTTCCTCTTCCTCCTCCTCCTTTATGTTAGATAATATGTCTTTTTTTTCTCTGTTCATCCCATATCCACTCTTCCTCTCCATCCTTTCCTCTATGTCTTCATTTCTGTTCAGACGTGATCCCAGCTGCACTCCTGTGAAATCTCTGCTGTCCATCACTGTTTCTGACTTAATGTCTCTACCTGAAGAGGTGGGGTTTATGAAGTCAAGCACATATTCTGATTGGTTATGACAGTCTGTCAGGTCATTGAAGTTCACCACTCCTCTGACAGGAGGGAGGGGCAGAGAGGAGAGGATACAGTCATTGCTGGCAGGAAGAGCTGCTGAGAAAGATTAGAGGGACAACTTTCTGCACTTATTGGCTGAGTGGCTAGCTACATGTGAATAAAAATGTAGGAATGGATAACTACATTACATTACATTACATTACTGGCATTTAGCAGATGCTTTTATCCAGAGCGACTTACATAGGTTACATTTTTTTACATGTTACTCATTTATACAGCTGGGTATTTACAATTCTGGTTAAGTACCTTGTCCAAGGGTACAACAGCAGTACTCCAGCGGGGAATTGAACCGGCAGCCTTTGGTTATGAGTCCTGCTCCTTACCACTATGCTACACTGCCGCCCCTAACTACTGATTATATGAAGATATAGACCGACCAATGCAGGATTATAATAGCTGTCCTGCTTGACAGCTTCCCATCTACCCAGTAAGCCACTCTAGCTAGGAGATCAGTTTTGGAAGAAGGGAGCAGAACTAACTAGTAGCTAGCTTCCTTACTAGTGACAAGGTACCTTTTGCTGGTTAGCTCCACAGTAGTTGCACTAGTTAGTAATTGCTTAGTACTGCGAGACAGGCAGGATAAAAAAAGTTAGATCTTACATCCTTCCCAATGAGCCATTAGAAGCAAGATATGAGTCAGCACAATCTGTCCAACGAGACCAGCAGAAATCTGCAGATATGGCTGCCCACACAGAACTGGCTATACTCTCTCTCTGCCACTCAACATGGTTTCTGAACAAAAGTAAAAAGCACAGGGAAACCAGCACTCTGCATCCCTGGACACGACTGGGAGCCCTGCAAAGAGTGTACGCATGTAGTTTTTCTCCTCTAATAGAGGCGTACCATCTGTGTCCAAATGGCCCAGACATCTGCAGCGCTGGAGCAGGGTCTTCAGCTGCTGTGGATAAGAGACAAACTGCAAACACTCCTCCAGGGCAGAGGGGGCAGCATCGAGCCAAGACACTGTCTGAAGGGGAGAGGGTTGTTTTTCATGAAGCTGTTGTTGAGACTCAGCCTCCTCTCCCATATCCCCCCTGACCAGAGGCCCCCTCAGCCTGAACGCTTCTGATATTATTACCTGCATTACTATTACAGCTGTACAATCGTGAAGGAAAAAGAGCAACTCAAAACTATATTTGTGTGCATTTTCTTAAGAAAATGCAATGTGTGGTTGCCTGTGTGCATTATTGATGGTACGTGTGAATTTGTGTGCATTGGAGTTTGTGTTGTTCTCTGTATTTAGTGACCCACATTAGAGTTCTTTTTCCCCGTGGCAATGGGCTACAATTGTTTCCGTGACGATGGGCTACAACTGTTGCCATTGGTAACAATTCAAGAAAAACTCAGTAATGGTCACCTTCATCTACTTCGTTTGAAACATTAGTTAATTCGCTTACATTCAAGCTTAATACGAGCATCGTTGGTATGTTTTACATCTATTAGTGTGAAGGAGTAGCCCTTCACCTCACCTCAGCAGGTTAAATGTTAAATGTTTGTTTAATTGTTAAATTGAGGATCCTCATTGTCTACATTCCATCTCGTAAAATAAGCACTGTATTCAATCAATTACAACTGAAACAGGTTACATGTTTGTCTAATTGTTTAATTGTGTTGATGTCTTGTCTGAGGACCAGTTAATTGGTCACACCTGCCCTAGGGGTGTTATATACACAGGTGTGAGGCCACACAGAGGGGGGTTCAGATTGCTGGAAGCCATTTTGTGTGCTGGAGGTAGTAAACTGGTTCTCTTGTGCTTGTGAGCAGTTTTTAAATAAATTGTTTTTGTAAAGTTTTTACTCCTTCTGCTACTTTATGTGCAGAGCATCGGCCAGCTCTGTCACAATCAGATATTTTACATAATTTATATTTTACATAAAGTATATTTTAGGGTTATTTGTTGTATAACATAATAGAGTTAAGTTACAGTTCGTTTGTATTACTGAAGGTCAGGTGCAGACGCAGTGGTTGCTAATGTTGTTTATTGAAGTGTGTTTATAATCATTACGACTGTGTTTCTGTGTTTAGTTTCACCCTATCTGCGATCGTCATTAAAGGGAGACGAAGCCAGTCAAGTGTCATCTGCGTGATGATTGTAGAGGGAGTTACAGTGCCCATCAATTTACATAAAGGGTTGTAGAGAGGACGGAACAGAGTTGCTGTCAAAGAATTCACGGAGATACGGCAGTTTAAAAAAAAACATTTTTTTCAAACACAGAAGTCCTCCCGCTGTTCTCGGCTCTAGTTTTGAATGGTGGTAAAATTATTTATTTTTTTTTCTTTTTCTAAACTGTCATCACAGCACTGAACTTGAACTGAAGACATTGTGAGAATCTGCACAAGTTGTACTCCGTTTTGACGTATAATTTCTGCCCATACAGCCAGAATTCATGGAGATACAGCTGTTTAACAAAAGTTTTTTCCAAATGCGGTAGTGAAATCGCATGTGCTGTGGAGTTACCGTCTCCCTCCCCCTCCCTCTGTATCTGGCGCTGGAGCCTGACAGAGCAGTAAGTTCACACCAGCTGTCTCTGATTAGATCCATTGTAACTGCTGTAACGTCACACCAGCTCTTCTCTTATTGGCTCCATTGAAGATATGTAAATGTTGCAATGTGAGCAGGAATGTGTACATGTGACTTGGACCAAGTCCACACGTACACGGGTATTTTTTAAAACGGGGGTTTTCTTCCTTTGTTAAAAAAAAAAAAAAAAAAAAAAAAATCCCATCCACACAAGCACTGTTCGTCCACATGAAAATGCAAAAACATGCTGTCAAGCGCATGCCAAACCAACAGGTAGTGATATAACCCTAACCGTAAAGCCATGTTGGCCAATCAGAAGCCTGAAAAGTTATTACCGGTTCCGGTAGGTTAACAACAATGGCGCATCAAGGAAGGGGGGAATCATATGTATGGACTGATAGTGAAGTGGTGTTATTCCTCAATATTACACTCCAATATAAAGTTAGCAAAACTCAGGAAAACGTGGACTGGGAGTCTTGCCAGTCCAAGTACGCATCCTAGCTCTTTTCCTAGAGCAGTACCCATCTGAGACGTCCCCAGTTTCCTCATTGCAAGGAGGATATAACCAGGGCCATCATCACCACCAAGCTGAAGGCGATTCGGGGGAAATATAGGCAAGCAGTAGACTCTGGTTGGAAAAGCGGTCATGGCAGAGTGGTTCTACTCTACTTTGAACTATGTGAGCAGATGTGGGGTGGTTCACCAGCAACAACTACCATTCCATCTGGTATAGAAATGACAGATGTTGATACAGCTTCTCATCATTGCAGTTCAGATTCTGCATCCTCTTCATATACACTTGACCTCTTGGTTGTGGAAATGTCAGATGTGTCTGATCAACTACAAGAGTCTGACAGCAGCAATTTGGCCCCCTCAGTGGTGAAGGAGAGAAGAGATCTACTTCATGTATGTAGGGCCTAATCATTGATTGTTAAGAAGTGCTTTTATGGTTATGGTTATAAAGGTAGACTGTAGACCAGTGTTTCTCAACCCTACTCCTGGCGGCACCCTGTCCTGCATATCTTCTATCTATCCTTGCTCTACCTACCTGACTGAACTCATCAGTGGCACATTTTATTAGCTGAGCACACCTGATTTAATCAAGCAGCAAGGATAGATAAATGTAGTGGAGTAAAAAGTACAATATTTGCCTTCAAAATATAGCTGCAAGCAGCAATTCCGGGGTCCAAGCACAAATAAGCTAACTGCCTGGGGGTCTTTAATTTCATGCAGTAAAAGTCTGTGATGAAGATTTTCACAGGCCAGTGTTATGGAGAATTTGATGCTCATTTGCATATCAATTAGTAAATGAAGAAAATGATTGGCTTGTAGCAGCCATGTATTTTGATATAGCAACGTTTCCTTCATAAATTAGACAGAGGTCAGTGTAAGGGTTTTACATACCAAGTTTTGTGCCGTCAGCATAGTGGTTCAGAAGCACATGAATATTGAGGGCCCTATCTTACACCCGGCGCATGGCAGCTGGCGTGGCGGCGCAGTTGTCTTTGCTAGCTTACAGGCAGCGCATAGTCAGTTTTCGCGTCATGCGCTCACGCCGTCAAAATAGCAGGTGAACATGCGCGGCCGTAGGCATGGTAATTAAAAAAAGAGGTGTGGTCAAGCGCATGGTCTATAAGACGCTATTTTGACAGCACTGAAAATGCGCCGCTGACCAAGCGCCGTTGACCAAGAAAAACCTGGTCGGAAGTCAGTGGCGCATTGTTTAATGTTATTTTAAGGGCGCAGTATCAACTTACTCATGTCAGGCTGCGCGATCATACACCCTGCTTCTGTCATACAACAACAAGCAATAGCACACATCCATGCAAAATATAACAAATTAGATTACAATGGGACACATCGTTTTGGGATAAATGAAGATATGAAGAAATGTATGTCACAATGAGTAGTTATTATATTCAGGTATTCACAGATACGGGAGATTAGAAAAATTAGGTAGGTAGACCTATTTAAAAAATTTTTTTAAAAAAATTCTTTCACCAATAGCAGCAAGACCACGGGTATTTAAGGACACGTGTCACAATGGAGCTGTTGGTCAACAACTAAATCTGACGGATCAACATCGACGGCTACTTTAGGCTACACCAACACAAGGCCATGTAAGTTTATTAAAACACCTTGAACTCTTCAGTTAAATATCTTTGCATTTGCTCATATGTTGTCGATTCGCGCAGCCGAATGGAGTATCTGATGGCACAGAGAATTTTAAGACGGCAAAGGCAGAGGGTTCACCGGCCGAGACATTCCTATCTGTCTCTCAGTGAGGAGGAATGTAGCCGTAAGCCGCGCCTATCTCGCCAGGCTGTGACAGACATCTGTCAGCTCCTGGCAGATGATCTGGGAACCAATGCATCCTGTCCCTATGCCCTTCCTGTTGCTGTTAAAGTAACTGCTGCCCTCGGTTCACGTTTCCAACAGGTTCTCCCCCCTCAGTAACACACCAGCTGAGAAACCTGTTAAAAGAGCCCTGATCATTGGCGATTCTATTCTTAGAAACGTGAACGTAGAGACGCCAACGACCATAGTTAATTGCATTCCCGGAGCCAGAGCTTCCAACATAGAAGCCAACCTGAAAGTGCTGGCTAAAGCTAAAGATAAAAATAAAGCTAAATTCTCTAAAATTGTTATCCACGTCGGCGCTAACGATGTCCGTATGAGACAATCGGAAGTAACAAAGCTAACTATTAAATCGGTGTGCAGGATGGCTAAACAAATGTCGGATTCAGTAATTTTCTCTGGCCCCATCCCCATGCGGCGCGGTGACGAGATCTACAGCAGATTAACGTCACTTAATCGTTGGTTGTCTGAGTGGTGCCCCTCTAACAACGTGGGCTTTATAGATAATTGGCACAAGTTTTGGGGGAGGCCTGGTCTTTTAAAACGAGATGGCATCCACCCCTCGAGGGAGGGTGCAGCTATCATCTCTAGGAATCTGGACCATAGTTTAAATTGCTCCAAACCTTGACTCATCAGGGCCAAGGCCAGGCAGCAGACTCTCTGTCCTACACAGATGTCTGCTCTTTCCCTGGAACCCCCACTTATAGCCAATCCTATAGAGACAGTGTCTGTTCCACGACTCTCGGTCCCAAACCTCCTAAAAACATCTAGTAGGGGCATTTGTGCTGATAATTTGATAAAAATTAAAATTGTCAAATCTAAAAGTAGTACCTGTAGACAGATGGTCCTTAAGATTGGGTTAATAAATATCAGGTTGTTACAACCTAAAGCTGCATTAGTAAACGAATTGATTACTGATCACCAATTTGACATCTTATGCCTGACTGAAACTTGGCTTAAACCTAATGACTTTGTCGCTCTTAATGAATCAAGTCCTCCCAGTTACAGTAATCACCAGGTCCCTTGACCTACTGGTAGAGGTGGCGGTGTTGCTGCTGTACACAGCTCCAAACTCTGTGCCACTTTTAAACCTGGCTATAACTTTCATTCATTTGAACTGTTAGTACTTAGCTTTGCACATCCTGACAAGACTGCATTTCAGCTATTTACCCTTGTAATAGTTTACAGGCCACCTGGCCCTTACAGTGTCTTCTTATCTGAATTCGCTCACTTTTTATCTGACCTGGTTGTCAATACAGAAAAGGCTGTGATAGTAGGTGACTTTAATGTGCATATGGATAATGAACATGACCCGTTCAGAATAGCATTCTTGTCCATCATCGAACCCATTGGACTCTATCAAGTTGTGGATAAACCCACGCACTACCGTAACCATACTCTAGATTTGGTCCTCACATATGGAGCAGATATCAGCCAGGTAGAAATTATGCCACACAACCCTGTGTTATCAGACCACTATCTCATTTCTTTCAATTTACCGCTAACGTGCTTGACATACTCGGAGCCCAGATCTTCTTTCAGGCGCACGTTCTGTTCCCTTACAGCCAATGCCTTTATTGACGAGCTCCCTACATCTTACAACCTGCACAATGAAATCTCCTCCAGTTTATGTTCAAACCTTAGCTTAACTGAAATTAATCTACTCGCAGACAGTATTGACTCTACTTTGCGTAAAACTCTGGATGCCGTTGCTCCCCTCAAAAGGAAGAAAATTACAGACAAAAAGTTTGCACCTTGGTATAATGACCATACTCGTGCTCTCAAACAAGCCACGCGAAAACTAGAAAGAAAATGGCGCTCCACCAAATTACAGGTTTTTCTCCTGGCGTGGAAAGAAAGTCTCCTGACCTACAAGCATGCCCTCACAGCTAATAGATCCAAATATTTCTCTACCCTTATTGAGAGAAATAAGGACAATCCTCGGTATCTGTTTAGCACTATCGCCAGATTAACTAAGAGTCCCGCATCAGTTAACCCTAATATACCAGCAATTTATAGTAGCAATGACTTCATGAACTTCTTTGATAGAAAAATTATAAAGATAAGAGACAATATACAAAAATCTTCATCGACTTCTGCTTCCTGCCTGGCCAGTCCTGTCCCAGATTATGTAGGTATGTCCATTAGGCCCGCCTCTCGCTTTGACTCTTTTATACCCATTGAATTTAGTGACTTTTCTTCTCTCATCAATTCATCTAATAACTCTACCAGCAAACTAGACCCCATACCAACTGGCTTCCTAAAACAGCTACTGCCTGCAATTGGCACACCGCTATCAAATCTTATCAATGCCTCCCTAATGTCTGGACATGTACCTCAGTCCTTCAAAGTAGCAGTTATCAAGCCTATTCTGAAAAAGCCCAATCTAGATCCCAATGACCTGTCAAACTATAGGCCCATCTCGAACCTTCCATTCCTCTCGAAAATTCTGGAAAAAGCAGTATCAAAGCAACTCTGTGCATTTCTACATTCTAACAATATCTTGGAAGTCTTTCAGTCCGGGTTTGGACCTCATCATAGTACAGAAACCGCTCTCCTGAAGGTGCTCAACGATCTCCTACTATCCTGTGACGATGGCTGTATCTCCCTCCTTGTGCTACTAGACCTAGGCCTTTGATACCATCGATCATCGTATCCTCCTCGACCGCCTCGAAAACTTGGTTGGCATAAGCGGACAGGCTCTATCTTGGTTTAGGTCTTATCTATCAGAACGGTATCAGTTTGTCTCCACTAACAATGAATCTTCGGCTCGTTCCAGAGTAAGATATGGTATACCACAAGGATCTGTGCTTGGGCCTCTGCTCTTCTCGTTATACATGTTGCCCCTTGGCGATATCATCCGTAAACATGACATTAGTTTCCACTGTTACGCGGATGATACTCAGTTATACATATCAGTCAAACCCGATGTCCCCCTGAATATATCAAACATGGAGGCCTGCCTAACAGATGTAAAGAATTGGATGGCCCAAATTTTCTCCTCCTGAACTCAGACAAAACCGAAATATTGGTAATTGGCCAAAACTCAATCAGGAGCAAATTCACTCATTTCACACTGGACCTTGATGGTGTCTCCCTTGCCCCGAGTGCTGCCATCAAAGACCTTGGTGTCGTCATTGATCCTGAGCTGTCTTTTGAAACCCACATAGCTAACACCTCTAGGACAGCCTTTTTCCATTTGAGAAATATAGCCAAAATCAGGAAAATTGTATCAACTAAGGACGCTGAAAAATTAATCCACGCCTTTGTAACATCCAGATTAGACTACTGTAATGCCCTCTTGTCAGGATGTGCTAATGTCTCATTAAAACCCCTTCAGCTGGTACAAAATGCAGCTGCTCGAATCTTAACTAAAACTAAACGCTTTGAACACATTACCCCAGTTCTAGCTTCTCTCCATTGGCTACCTATTAAATACCGGATCATTTTTAAAATACTCTTACTCACATTTAAGGCTTTAAATGGGCTTGCCCCTCCTTATCTTAAGGACCTTCTTCACCCATATCTTCCGCAGAGAGCCCTTCGTTCCCAAAATGCCGGGCTTCTCATCGTTCCAAGAGTGGGCAAAACCTCTATAGGCGGTAGAGCCTTTTCCTATCAAGCCCCTCTCCTGTGGAACAGCTTACCCTCCGAGATTCGGGGAGCAGACTCTCTCTCCAACTTTAAGTCTAGGCTCAAAACATATCTATACAGTAAATCCTTCAGCTGAGGGACATGGCCTGGTGCTGGCGTGGTTCATAGAGTCTCTGGTGGACTAAGTGGTCATTGCTGTCACTTTATCATGGACTCTGTGCTGTGATCTGGTGTTGACTGCTTAGGGTCGCCCTCATGACTATGCCGGTCCCTTGCCTCCCGTCCCCTAGGTATGCTGCCATAATGTTAGCCTGCCGGGGTTTTTCCTTGTTGCACACTGGCACCTTTCAATGCCCCTCCTCTCCTGCCTCCCTGTTCTACACCCCTGCCATTGTTATCACCCACTAATCACTGTTTTCTGTTTGCTTCCTATTCCTGCTCTGGGCTCCTGCCTGGAGCTGTAGTCTAAGCTTCTCATCCCGACGTCGAGTCCTGCTACTTCGCCGCCCTGCCCATCAAGCAAGCTGCATTTCAAGAACTGGACAACCTAGAAGACATCTTTATGATCACTCTGCCCTTATTATTCACTGTCTTCTAATCTCAAATATCTTAAAGTACTCTGTATCTTAAAGTACTCTGTTCAACTTTAAGTTTGCCTTTTAACTCTGCCTGCCCAGTGCCAGCCAGAAGCAGATGGGCTCCCCCTCTGAGCCGGGTTCTGCTCAAGGTTTCTTCCTATTAGGGAGTTTTTCCTTGCCACTGTTGCCTTAGGCTTGCTCACAGGGGGTCTCAGGCCTGGGATCATTGTAAAGCTGCTTTGTGACAACTTGTGTTGTAAAAAGCGCTATATAAATAAAAATGAATTGAATTGAATTGAAAATTCTATGCTAGTGGGTCATTCCAACATCCCCTGAGTTCAATTGGAGGCATATCACAATCTGCCATAAGGTCGGCCGTACATGCAGTTACCTCAGGTCTAGTCCCACATGCTAATGAATACATTCAATTTCCCATGACACCTGACTGCCAGGAGCGGGTTAAACAGGAGTTCTGGGCGATGAGTGGGTACCCTGGCGTCCTCGGTGCTATAGACTGCACTCATGTGCAATTACGTGCACCATCTGAAAACGCACCGATTTATGTCAACCGCAAGGGGACCCACTCAATTAACATACAGGTGATCTGCGATGATGCATGTCGAGTCACCCATGTGTTCGCAAATTACCCTGGCTCAAGTCATGACTCCTTTATGCTGGCCAATTCTGTCATTCCTACAGTCTTCCAGAGGAATCCTCCCCTGGAGGGGTGGCCGTTAGGGGACAATGGCTAACCATTAAAGACATGGCTGATTACACCATACATCATGCCAACAACAGTGCGTGAATTGTCCTTTAATCGCAAACACGCAAAATCACGCAGTCATAGAAAGAACATTTGGATTGCTGAAAATGCGCTTCAGATATTTGGATAAGTCAGGTGGCACATTACAGTACAGCCCTCATAGAGTCGGAGCATTCTTTGTGGCATGTTGTGTGTTGCATAAATATATAGTCTAAGTAAATTTATTTAAAAACAATACACACAATACATAAAATGTTAGTAGTCATTGTTTTTGCATACTAATGGAACTGGTAGTAAGCAGTATTGTACAGTATTGTACATCTACCTGACATCATTGTAGTGTTTTCGGCATTGCAGAGGTATTCTGGTGAGGCCAGAAGACGAGGAGACACTCGCCGCAATGTCTTCCCACGCCTGCTTGACCTCGAGGAGTTTAGGGGGATTTCCTCTATCCCCATATATGATCTGCTCATGCGCTTTTACTTCGCGCATGAGCAGATTGGTTTCTTTGGAAGAAAATCGGTTTGGTCTCCCTGGTAATTGCGCCATTGAAATAGCAGTCCGCCATTGATCATGCGCCTCGCTTTTAAAGGGAATGACAGATGACGATCTGATTGGTTCTTTGCATGTCACGCCCAAAACACACCTCTGATTAATTAGGTAGAGTAGTCCAACCCTTTTGGAACAATGCGCCGGCACTTAGTGCGTTTTTTCCGCCGTCAAAATAGCAAAACGCGCCAGACCACACCCACAACGACAGTGCGCTTCACGCCACTGACGATGTGCCTTAGATTGTTAAAATAGGGCCCTAAATGTCAAAAAACTGATGTTATTTGACATAGTGACTATTCCTTCGCAATTTAGCATACCCCAAAGGCCCTACAAGTGAAATTTTGCATCAATTGAAGTTATGGTTCGTGAAAAGAAGATTTTTAAGTATATTTTTCATATATTAAAATTGGGTTAAAAATTGGCGTGTTGAAGTGCTTTTAGAGTCCATGTTTTTTGACGGATTGCTTTCAAATTTGGAGCATCATTTCAGCGAGGCCTTGTCATTCTGCACAAGAAATTTCAGAATGATTGATGCAACGGTGAATGATATTGGCTCATTTGCATATTAATTAGTAAATGAAGCAACTTCATTGGCTTGTGGTGGCCGTGTTTTTTTATATAGCAACTTTTCCTTCATAAATTAGACAGAGGTCAGTGTAAGGGTTTTACACACCAAGTTTTGTCTTGATCAGGCTAGTGGTTCAGAAGCACATGAGTATTAAAAAAAACTCATTATGTCACCGTTGCAATTTGATTGACACATAGCTCTGGTGTTATTTTACGTAGCAACTATTCCTTCGTAATTTACATAGAGCATGCCCCAAAGGCCCTACAAGTGAAATTTTGCATCAATTGAAGTTACGGTTCATGAGAAGAAGACTTTTAAGTATATTTTTCATATATTAAAAATTGGGTTAAAAATGGGCATACTCAAGCGCTTGTGGAGTTTGTGTTTTTTGACAGATTGCTTAAAATTTGGAATATCCTGTCAGTGAGGCATTGTCTTTGTGCACAAGAAATTTCAGAATGATTGATGCAACAGTGAATGATATTGGCACATTTGCATATTAATTAGGAAATGAAGCAACTTGATTGGCTTGTGGTGGCCAAGTTTTTTGATATAGCAGCTTCTCCTTCGCAATTTAAGTCAGGATTTGGTTCAAGATGACATGTTTCAAATTTCGTGCAAATCGGCCCAACCGTTCAGGAAAAGATGTCATTTAGCTCAAAATCCAATACGGCGGACTTGAAAGGTTCAAGAGGCAAAGTTGTTCCTTGTGATGAGGGGAACCTGTATACCAAGTTTCGTGACTTTTCGTCAAATGGGTCAAGGGGGCTGAGCTTTTGAAAATGGCGATTTCAATCCAAGATGGCTGCAAGGTCATGTGACCTATGGATGCCATATTGTAGACGATTGTTCAGGAGATGACCCTCTACCATCCTACCAAATTTGGTGACTTTTCGATGCACGGTTTTGGTTTTATGGGCAAAATTGGAAAAGTGGCAGAGGAACAATTATAATAATAGTAATAATAATAATAATAATAATAATCCGAGTAAAGACAAGAGGGTTCCAGCACCTTCGGTGCTTGGACCCCTAAATATAGCTGCAAGCAGCAATGAAAGGGCCAAGCACCTCAGGGCCACCAGGTATACAACTAATCAGAACAACCCCTGAACAAGACACCAGTTCATCACAGGGTGAACAGACATACTGACACCCACTCTTACACTCATACCCATGGGCAATATAGCATGTCCAATTGACATTACCTGAATGTGTTTGGACTGTGGTAGAAAAGCACAATACCCAGAGGAAAGCCACATGAACACAGGGACAAATTGAACGCAGATGCACCCCAAACTTGAAACCTCCATATTTTTAGGCAGTAATGCTACCCATTTGCACCACTGTTCTGCCCCCCACCACACATATGTTAAGCTTAAACATAAGCAGTGCCATAAAATGCAACGTGCCTTCTTGGGACGTCGCAATAAGTGCCAACGCTGTTGGAGGCGTGCAATTTTTGGGTATTTGAAAAAATCCAAAATCTTGGGAAAAAGGCAAAGAGCATACCATATTAGCTGAATATAATAACATGTCCCTGAAGATCAAATCT
The DNA here is from genome assembly GCA_019176425.1 of Megalops atlanticus. Taxonomy (NCBI): domain Eukaryota; kingdom Metazoa; phylum Chordata; class Actinopteri; order Elopiformes; family Megalopidae; genus Megalops; species Megalops atlanticus. The sequence continues at coordinate 73,936,008 of CM032876.1, read as the reverse complement.
TACTCTTTAAAGAAATCATTTCATTTGATATCAATTTAATAAAACACACTGAATAAAACAAGGCACAGTGATATATTTTCTACATCTTTTAGATGAAATTGCCACATTTAAATAAAAATACAATGTAATCACATTTTCAAAAGAATAAGTTATTTAAATAAAAATAAAAATAAACTAGTCTACTGGGATTTCTAATACCACTCAACAATCTCAGATAAATGGTGCCATCTGCTGTTTAATGTATAATGACATTTATTAGTCTAGTCCTCCCAAGTAAGACAACCCCACAGATCAGATGTAATTTCTGAAGAAGGAAAAAAACCCTGTCTTACATTCAGGCCAATATGGAAAGTCCAAGTGTCTCTTCAACACTATTTAGTGTATTAATTGTGGCAATGGGTCAAAAGGTGCAGGAAATGTGCCTATTTTAAGTGCTACAATCTGATTGTATCTTAGCACCCATGCCATTTGTACATTGAACTATGTGCTCATATTCCAGTTAGGACCTGACATGTAATGATGTAATGATCTACAAAAAAACTGGTCGCAATATCTGCTTTTCTTTGTGTGGTCTGTGCCTTTTGATGTCCATTAGAACAAAATGTCATTAAAATCTAAGTACATGGATGCATGGGTGTTTAAACCTGTTTTTCAGTATAGCAGCCCAAAGTGGCCAAATTTCACTAAACTTGGTGTGTGCCACCCAGGCCTAATTGTAAGCATGTGTATCGACTTTTATGCCAATGAACAAAAGCATTGCAGATATAAGGCCACTCTTCCTTTATGGCGACTTCAGGGGCGAATTTGTGGGTACACTGCGGCCACCTTTTTCAAACTGGCAACTATCCTTTAACAACTGTTAAAGACAATGGTCCAAAGAGGTAATACACAAAAACTCATTGTGCCATAACACTAGGAGGAGGTGGTTAAATGTGTTTTTGACAAAATCAAAGATGGATGAAACACAAAAAAGGCTGATGTGGAGGTTTGATAAGTTCCCAGTTAGGATTCTTAACTTTGATGAAGCGCAAGAAATTTAGTTGAAATATCTGCTTTTGTGCCAGAGTAATGGGGATTTAAATGATTTAATGGTATAGCGCCCCCAAGTGGCGAAATTTCATGAAACTTGGTGCATACCCAGTATTGCTAATACCAACAAAGAGTACCAAGTTTGGCATCACTCCAACAAAGCACTGCTGAGATATGACTCACTTCCTGTTTTGGTGTCTTTACCATGGAATTTCATTGGATGACAGCGGCCGTATCGTTTGCCCTAGCAAAATTCTTTGAATAACTTTTGGTCAGACCCCTCTGTAGATGATACGTATCAAATTTGGTGGTGATAGGATCAACGGTCTAGGACTAGTTCACAAAAGTAGGTTTTTCGAAAAATTCAAAATGGTGGAAAATCCAATATGGCGGACTTTAACACCAAAGGGTGCCTTCGAATCGCCATGACCCAAGGATTCAGGGGAAAAAAGATCACAACCGTAGGACAAACGGTTCAAAAGTTATACAGAGATGGATGGATTGACCCCAAATTTGATGCCTGGATACTTTGGACTGTCCTCTATCAATGTGCCAAATTTAATAAAAATCCACCAAGGGGTTCTATGGGCTGCCATAGACTCCCATTGCGGAAAGTATAATAATAATAATAATATTAATATTAATAATAATAATAGTGAAAAATTCTAACAATTGCAATAGGTGCCTAGCACCTTCAGTGCTTGGACCCCTAATAATAATAATAATCCGAATAAAAACAAGAGGGTTCCAGCACCTTCGGTGCTTGGACCCCTAAATATAGTGGAGTACAAAGTATAGAGTAGTAGAAAATGGAAACAGTCAAAATACAAGTACCTCAAAACTGTACTTAAGTACAGTACTTGAGTAAATGTACTTCATTATATTCCACCACTGGTCTGTTGTGACGTTTATTCGGCTAATTTGTTTGTTGTAACGTACATTATCATCATCTAGGCCTATGTAGTTTTACTTTTTTATTTAAGCTAGCTTGAAATAATTATATCGATCTACTTTTTTCAAGGCAAAACTCAAGGGACACAAACAGGACAGACTTAAAAGGAAGCTTCCAGCTGAGACACAGTTGGGGTATGCAGCCGAGAAAGACATCCAGATGAAAAAGAGAATTTTGGACATGATGGAGACATCGGAGAGGCAAGCTTCTGAAAATTTCAGTAAATTATCTACTAGTCTTGAGAGACTGACAAGCTCAATTGCAGATGGATTTTCACTGCTGAGACAAGTTATGCATCCACCACAACCATTCAACATACCACCATACCAAACCAGGGGTCCTTATGGACACATCTATGCATCTGCACATTTCCACCCAACACAACACCTGGCACATTTCCACCCAACACAACACCTGCCACATTTCCACCCAACACTACCATAAATGAATCACCACACACACCTGGCTCCACCTCACCTGTGCAGGGATTAGGGCAGTTTTCCTTCACACAAGCCCTTTTTCAGGATGATATTTGAAATTCTTGACAAAATGTATTAGGAGGCTGTTGTTTGGGCTGCATCTTTATATTTTATTATTATTATTATTTATTTTTATTATACTTTATATTCAAGACTTTGTAAAGACTTTTTGTGTTTTAAGACTGTTGCTGAAGTCCACCTGTTGTTGCGGTGTTAAATGTGTTGCGTCAGCTGTTAGGCAGCTCCAATGTTGTATGTACAAAAGAGATACGCAGTGGAGTATAAGAGGTCTGTTATGTTATTCATGGGCTCTCAAACCCTTTTTAAGTTTTTCTGAAAAGGCATCTCATTTAGTACTACCTTGTCATTTGCAAGTGTCTTCATGATTTTATGTTAATTAAAAAAGACTCTTTTTGATTTTGTGTCTCACTCACTGTCTTGTCAGTGCCAACAATCTGAAGAATTTATTCAATGCAAAAAGAGTTTGAAAATTGTACAGATGTCCGAGTGATTGATTAACATAAGACATATGTTCTGTAAAGGGGATTATAGCTGAGCTATGCTATTGTTGTCACACGGACCCTATTGTGGGGTACACGGAAGTTGTCCAGAGTTCTATAAAAAATGTTCATGCATTGTACACATGGTTCTCTGTCTCTTCATTGTTAACCCAGTCACAGCCTTGTTAACATAACATGGTGTCAGATGAAAAAGAATAGAACAATAGTAAAGACGAACTAAACCTGAATACTCAAAACGATGACAGAATGTGGAAGGAGGAGCAACTGTGCCACAGTTAGCGCAGCCAGGCAAGTTCGACTTCACCAATGCTAATGATTGGCCGAGATGGATGAAGCGCTTTGAGTGCTACAGAATAGCATCAGGATTGGACAAGCAATCACAGGAATTTCAGGTGAATGCTTTCATGATGCCGAAGATGTCTTAAATTTATTACCCCTGATGGAAGAACAAGTCATACAAATCAGTCACTGAAGCCTTCAATACACACTGTGTTAGCAAGCAGAACGTTATCTTTGAAAGGGCACGCTTCAATAGTCGGAATCAAGAGCCAGGTGAGAGTGTAGAGTTGTTCATAGCACCGGTGCACTCACTCGCTGAAAATTGTGAATTCGGAGCCCTGAGAGAACAGCTAATAAGGGACCGAATTGTGGTGGGCATATGAGATGCTAAACTATCAGAAAGCTCACAGTTGGATGCAGACTTGACATTAGAAAAAGCTATGACGAGAGTGAGACAGAGTGCAGCAGTGAAAAGGCAACAGCCAGCGCTACGAGGGACGGAGCAGTAGACGGGACACGTTGAGACGATATGCAAAAAGAATACCAGGGGCCCAAGGGCGATAAAACGGACACCCAGTCATCAGGATGTAGCAGATGCGGAAATTCGAAGAAACACCTCTGGAAAGACTGCCCTGTTCGTGATGCAGAGTGTAGGAGGTGTCACAAAAAGGGACACTTTGCAAAGAAATGTAGGTCAGCCGGTGGTGTCCATGACATTACAGAGGCGCAGGTAGAGGGTAAAGATGAGAAGGACTTTGCTTTCTTAGGAGAAATGTGTTCAGAGGGAACCAATGAGTGGAATGAACTGTTGTATTTGAATGGGGAAAAGACTGTTTTCATATTGGACACCGGGGCTGCTGTTCCAGCAATTCCAAGCAACACTTTCTCCATCAAAAGGCATGGGACAATGCAGCCACCATGTAAAGTGCTGTATGGACCAGGTAAGCACAAACTGGAAGTTAAAGGATGCTTTAAAGGGCAGCTGAGCATTAAAAAGAGAACAACAGAACAAGACATTTATGTAGTTGCTGGACTGTCTAAGCCCCTATTAGGTCTCCCTGCAACAGAAGCCCTCACATTAATACAACGTCTCCACACAGTCCAAGCCCAGCAGGAGGATGTCATAGCCCGGTACCCCACAGTATTTTCTGGCTTAGGGAAATTAAAGGAGCCCTACAAAATTGAGTTGGAGCCAGGAGCTGTCCCATATGCTCTGTCATGTCATGCCCCTGCCGATGCGCGACAAGGTGCGAGCAGAGCTGAAACGCATGGAGGACATGGGGGTGATCTCTAAAGTGACCACACCGTGGTGTGCTGGCATGGTCGTGGTGCCCAAGGCTCAGGGGAAGATACGGCTATGCGTGGACCTGACACACTTGAACAAGTGGGTGCGGAGAGAGGGACACATCCTCCCAGCGGTAGACCACACACCTAGCTATGCTTGCCGAGGCAAAGGTGTTCACGAAGCTGGATGCAACCTCCAGCTTCTGGCAAATCCCATTGTCAGAGAGAGCTGCTTCTCAGAGGCCAAAGAATTGTGATTCCCTGCTGCATGAGACAAGAAATCCTCCATGACCTCCACAATGGTCACCAAGGTATTGTCAAGTGCAGGGCAAGGGCCCGCCAGCCTGTCTGATGGCCAGGACTGTCTGTACACATCAGTCAGCTCGTGGAGAACTGTAGCACATGTTCACAGCACAAGGCAGAGCACAGAGAGCCCTTGCTGACCACTCCGGTTCAAGAGAGACCCTGGCAACAGGTGGGTACAGACTTATTCTTTTGGGAGAAAAAGACTTACCTTCTTATAGTAGATTACTTCTCACGCTACATTGAAGCAGTCCACCTCAATGTCTCCTCAGCCAACACATCAAAGGATTCAGGAAGTCTGAGAAGTGGGCAAAGGAGAACCAACAACACAACTACAACCTGCGTCACAGAGCCCGTCCGTTACCACCACTGCAGTCTGGCCAAAATGTGTGGCTCCCAAGAGAGAAGATACAAGGGACAGTCATTCAACATGCGACAACACCCAGGTCCTACATTATACACATGAAGGACTGGTCAGGAGAAACCGCACACATATGCGCACAGTACACCGTCCACAACTTCAGACACCACTTGATACACCTGTCGCAACCCCAGAGCCAGGCAACACTGACACACACACTCACATTACCAGGGACACAAACAATCACAAACATACTGACACAACCAACACACCATATGTGACAACTTCAGGCTGAGTGTCACGCCCTCCAGAGCATATGGATTTGTAATAGTGAGTAGAGAGACTGTTGGGGGGGGGCAAGTGTGCATTCTATAAATGTTCTCTTCTGTTATGAGACACTTGTAAGTGTGGGTTATCCCTACAAGGATTTGATATGTAATAAGAGGGGTTCTTACTTAAAGAGGGGTTCTTACTTACTTACTTAAAAGGGGAGGTGTTCTGTAAAAGGGAATTATAGCTGAGCTATGCTATTGTTGTCACACGGACCCTATTGAGGGGTACACGGAAGTTGTCCGGAGTTCTATAGTTCATGCATTGTACACATGGCTCTCTGTCTCTTCATTGTTAACCCAGGCACAGCCTTGTTGTTAACATAACAACATAGTGCTGTGAACTATGGGTGCTGTACACTCACTACTTAGAGGAAATGACAACCACATAGAGCATACATCAATTTCATTTTAAACAAAATTGCCTTAACATTGATTACCTGTAAAGAACAACTTTTAACTTAAGGCAACATACCACTTTCTTTTTGCACATGTTCAGGATCACACTACACAGACCGTGAGCAGGTTTGACCGGCGTGTAACACACACACACACACACACACACACACACACACACACACACACACACTACCTCACTCACACACACACACACACATACACACACTACCTCACACACACACACACACACACACACACACACACGCACTACCTCACTCACACACACACACAGACACACTACCTCACTCACACACACACACACACACACACTGCAGAGAAGACTGTGGCCTCAGTGGCCAACAGAGAGAAGAACTGTAGTCCCTTTTATGGATCAAGGAATTCAGTAAGGACTCTCCTGACCCTCTTCCCTTCTGCTGTGATGCAGTCGGCTCTGAAATAAGTCTGTATGGCTGGCTGGTTGTCCTTGTCATGCTGAATTGCCTCGATGACTATGTTCTCATCCATCATCTCCTTGGTGGCCTCACAGTAGTTATGGAGCACGAAGCAGGCATAGATAACAAAGGGAAGGTCGTTTAGATTAATGTCCATCGTCCTTCTCAATGCTCCAAACCGTGCTTTCAGTCTGCCAAAAGCAGATTCAATGACCATTCTAGCTTGACACAAACACAGCCCAAAATACTGTTCCTGAGCAGTGTTTCCCCCATTTGCATACTCCTTCATTAGGTAGGGAAGCAAAGGGTATGCTGGGTCCCCAAGAAGAAAAACCTCCTCGTGTTCTAGAATTTGCTTTTTTGAGGTGGGGATCGTGCCATTTTTCAAATGTGTGTTCAGTAGGGATGGTAAGATTCACCGATTCGCATCGGTGCACCGGCATAAAAGTTCACAACGCAATTGCCCCAATTAAAAAAGTGTGCACCGGATACAATTTGGAATGAAATTGGGATGCATCATTTCTAACATCTTTGCATCGGTAACATCCGATTTATTTATATATAATTATTAGTAGAGGCCCTATGCCTTTATTACTTAGAAATGTGACCAATAATTTGTGACCAATAATTTTATATTTAGATTGATTCATTACATTTATTCATTTGGCAGACGCTTTTATCCAAAGCGACTTACAAGTGTGGTACAATACAACACAAGCGAAAAACCATACAGAGGAACATGATTCCTCCTCTCTTAACTGTTTCTCAAGCACACTCTCTCATCTCCACTGCTGTCAGTGGCCAATTCTCATCAAGTCTCTCGGCCAAGTCTCGCGCGAGTTGGACGCTTGTCCGGGGGAGTCACAGATTATCATGGAGGAGGAAGAGCTACACGTCTCCCCGAATTGCTACAAAATCAAATATCTGGCGACACTTCGGATTTTTCAAGAGAGACGGGAAATTTGACAAGACGCGTGCAATTTGCAAAATATGCCATGCCGCTATGAAGTACACAGGCAGCACGACTAACTTAAGTCAAAAAGAAACTGCATAAATGAGATGCTTACTGAGTTGCAGTACAAGAGAAACAAATATGTGAAGTAAAAATGGCACTTGTTTAGTTAATTTATGATTTGCTGTCTGCTTAAGAAGAACCAAAGAAATAAAATCAAACTATCTGTACCATACTGAATTGCATAGCATCATATTCTTTTGCATTGCATCGTATCGCATTGAATCGCATTGTGTTGAATCAAATCATGTCAAATTGCACTGCATCGCAATAGGGGTGAATCATATCATATCACATTAGTAGTTGCTTCATATGTATCTTTAATGTATCGGATCGTTGCCAATGCATCGAGATGTGTATCGCATCAGCCTCAGCGATGGAGATGCACATCCCTAGTGTTCAGCATGGAATTTGCGAAAATACGGGTGTCATGGAAACTACCTGGCCATTTCACTACGACATCAATAAATGAAGACTTGTAGTTACAGGTGGTTTGTATGTTAAGAGAAAACCTTTCTGTTCAAGTAATCCATAGAATTTGTGGATGGCTGCTTTATTTCCACATGGGTCCCATCCACGACACCGATGCACTGAGGGATGCCATGGGCTCTGTGAAACCCTGCTACAAGTTCCTCTACTTTGGACTCAGTGACAGGTAACTGTATATACACAGGGCCCAAGTGGACTGTAATTACTTAACATACTTGCCTTACTATTTTTGAAACCACCTGTCTTGACAATCCAAAGGCGTTTGCCATCTTGCGTAATCTCTCCTCGTCTGCTAAATAGTAGAGTGTGCAGGCAACTTCTTTGACAACACTGACAGGCAATCTCATTACAGTTGTCTGCCCTTCAATGTGCGGGCAAAGCAGCTCATTCAAAGACAACAGCAATGTCCTTGACAAATGAAAATTGTCTCGACATTCTTCAACAACAACCACTTTGTTCTCAAAGTTGTCCCACCAACCAGAGGTCCGACCGGGTCTCATCCAAAACCAGTGATGTTGGCAGCAGGGTCTGTGTCGTGGGAGTGATGGATGTAGGAGTGACCTCTGTAGCGTATTCTGACGTCTCTGTTCCTCATTTATGTGTACACATGTAAACAGTCCTGTTAGCAAGGTTAAAACCAGCACTATTTTGGCTACGTCCATCATTGCACAAAATCGCCTCACATAAACAAAGGAGATAACAGCGCACACTCTGACGTCAAACAAAGAAGATAATGGCGCACACTCTGACGTTACAAGCCAAAAACTCTGTTTTCCTTGTCTACACATCAACACTGAAAACTGAGTTTCTGAACATCTTCACCCTGGAAGGAAGTTTTGCAAAAGGTCCGTTTTTAGTGACCTAAGATGCAGTTTGTGTGTGGACAAAAGGCCAAAACGCATAGAAAAAGCTACGTTTTAAAAAATACCCTTGTACGTGTGGACTAGGCCTTAGAGTAGAGGCTGAACTCGGCAACTATTTTGGCTCATAATTGAAAAACTGTTTATCACAGGGCTGAACCGAAGACATTGTGAGAATCTGCACATGTACTCCTCTATTTATATTTATATTTATTGATGTATAATTTATGTGTGCACAGTTCAAAAAGTTTGTAACTGAAGAGTGCGGGCCAAAGGCAGTAAGTTCACACCAGCTCTCTGTGATTGGCTCCATTGCAGCAATTTAAATGTCAACTGTCAAATTTGGTCAGATTGAGGGGATACCAAAGACCAAACAAAGACTCATAAATGAAAAACCGTTCATCACAGCGCCAAACCGAAGATATTATGAGAATCTGCACAAGTGTACCTCTGTTTTGATATATAATACGGCAGTTTAAAAAGTTTGTAACAGAAGAGTGCGGTCCTATCTTTTTTAATGGGGGTAACATGAGAGCATTTTTTTTAAATATTGTTAAAACTATAAAACTATATATTTATAAAAGTACAAGCACACCAATGGTGACCGAACCGGTTGATATGGCATTGGTTTGGTGTCTGTACAGCAAACCGTTTAGGCTGCATTAAAGCTAGAAGAAGACTAAATAGTAATAATAATAATAATTTGTGTGCATTTTCTGAAGAAAATATGATGTGTGGTTGTCTGTGTGCATTATTGACGGTACGTGTGTGCGTCTGTTCGCGCATGTGTGCGTGTCTCTGCGTGTTTGTGTCTGTTCATGTGTGTGTCTGTTCGTGTGAGTGTGTGTGTGTGTTTGTGTCTGTTCATGTGTGTGTCTGTCTGTTCGTGTGTGTGTCTGTGTGTGTATGTGTGTGTGTCTGTTCGTGTGCATGTGTGTATGTGTGAGTGTCTGTGTGTGTGTGTGTGTCTCTCTTCATGTGTGTGTGTCTGTTCGTGTGTGTTTGTGAACAGTTGCAAATGTCAACTGTCAAATCTGGTCAAAATGGACAGATATGAAAGTCTGAACAAGGGCTCATATCTCAAAAACTGTACATCGCAGTTTGGGCAACCACACTAATAATAATGAGGGACACAAGAACAATAGTGTGCTTGCCCTTAGGGCAGCCACACTAAAAACAAACACGCAACCACAGAAACAGCACTACGTGATACAGCAGTATTGGCCTGGCGTGGCACCTGTTTGAGGTCTGGTACTGGCAGCAGCTGCTCCAGTCTGAGGAGGAACTCCCACACCAGCATCTGCAGGGCTGAGTCGTAACTGGGACCCAACAGCACAGGGAACACCTCCTGAGAGAGGAATAGAGAGGATGGGTGAGGGTGATAAAAGAGGGAGAGAGAGAAAGAGAGAAATAAAGAGATAGAATGGAGGGAGATTGGGGGGGGAGAGGGAGAAGGGAGGGGAGAGAGGCAGATACAGATGACAGAACTCATCATGCAAACAAAGCATTTTTGAATTTGAGAGAAAGAGACAAAGAGAGAAAGAGTAAGAGAGCATGCTCTTTTCACAATGAGATATTATTTGAATTGTGCAGTGAACACTCAAGTGTAAGACCTGGAGGAAGTGCTCTCTCTCAGCTGGGTCTTTCAGCAGGGTTTGAACCAGCTCCTCATAATCAGCTTCTGATGCTTCCACCTTCGTATCAGAGTTCTGCAACAGCCAAATACACAACTTACACACTGTGCTGTCACTTTGGAGAGTCTCTCAATCTTCACCCCAAGTGTTTGGGTGCAGATATGAATCAACCAGATAAAAGCCTAAATTTATGCTACTGATACTGCAATAATGTGTTGATTGGGAAATGGCTAATATTGTGTTATTGATTTAATTTACATTTTGTAGATCACTGTCCACTGGCTGACAGTGAGAGTCACTCACACCTGTGTGTGCAGGGGGATTGTAAGGGTTTGGGATAGGGTTAGGTTACGGTTAGGGTTAGGGTTAGAGTTAGGGTTTGGTGCTGGGTGCTCGCTACGGCACACCTCCAGGATCAACTGTCAGAAAAGAGGCCTCATCTGAGTCTGGCCTTTGGAGCTCTGGTCACACCCCCATGCACCCACACGCCCACACACCCATGCAGCCCTACATGCCCACACCCAGACACCCACACATCCCCACACCCCCACAAACCCACACCCACACATTCCCCACACCCATGCACCCCCACACACCCCCACACCCGCATACCCAATCACTCACGCACCCTCACACCCACGCACACACACACCCCTACGCACCCACACGCCAACATACCCACACATCCTCACACCGCCACAACCACAGACCCATGCACCCACACACCCCACACCGAAAAACCCACACACTCATGCACCCCCACACCCACACTCCCACGCACCCCCACACCCACACTCCCAGACACCCCCACCCCACACCCAGACACCCCCACACCCACACTCCCACGCACCCCCACACCCCACACCCAGACACCCCCACCCCACACCGCCCCCTCCCCACTCGCACTCCAGGCTCACTGTAGGCACTCACTTATTAGTGGTGTTTAACCAATCAGTGCAGGCATCTGACTAACCATACAATGAATCGATAATTGTGACATTCTAATAATCAAAAAAGCAAACATTTGTTCTACAGGGAGGAGGAAAGGGATGGAGTTACAGACGGAACATCAAGAAAGTCCAAAACAAAGGTGAGAGAGTGCAACAGTATCCACTGTAATTCATGATTTAACAGAATTTGTAAGTGCAAATACTCCTCATGATTTCCATAAACTGACAATTACCCCCATTTACCAAATTCCGTATGCTTTGACAGGAAATTTTATACCCTAAATGTGATTTATAGCGAAACCTGTCTGCATTGTTCCACTCTTATTTTTATCTTTCCAGCACCACCTCTTTCTCTCACCCTTGCTCGCAGTGCCAAAATCAGGTGGCTCCTCTGTCTGTAACTCAGCAGCTCTGGGACTGCCTCTGTCACCAATGCCACAAACTCCTCAAGTTTCCCATAATGCATTATGTCTCCTTGCTGCACCACTTGCCACATGGCTGCAGAGAACAGTCGTATGGGGGGAACCAAAAGGAGCAGGGGGGAGAGAGGAAGAGAGGGATCTGCAACAGAAAGAGAAAATAAGGAATCTACACACAAACAGGAGCACTTCTGACACATCTAAAGCAGCACTGAATTCAGTTACCAGCATTTGGTCCTGGTTCCATGCTTAGCTCAGCCCCCACAATTTCAGGTTACGTTTGTGTCTCATTAAAAAAAAAAACTTACCTGTTACCTACAACATCTCACAATTATTAAATTTGTATAAATTTGATATGACAGGTGTGCTGGTAATACTGAGCATTACGTTAACAGTTCAATGACAGTGCAGGTTTGGGTAGTTACACATTTAATATTTAAAGTTGAAAGTGACGGTTTCAAACACCAGTGCACAAGTCAGCAAAATCTCTGAAGTAGGCTCGGCGGCAGGAGATCCACAGGGGTGCACAAAAAGTCATAAAATTAGACATCGGGATAGAAGGAGACAACTGGGGGTGCACTGAGGTCCGGCTAGGGGGGCAATGCACCCCTAAGCATCCCCATAACCCCCTGTCTTCAAGCAGAGAATTTAAGAATTTGAAATGTTAATTCCCCATAAAGACTGAAGCCTTTCTAATTTAAAGGCGTTGCAATGATAGGCCAATAAGAATCAGTCGTTTTCTTATGCTACCTATTTTCTTGAGTTAAGGTCTGAATTTCTCGCATAACATTAGGCATTCAAACGAGAAAATTTTGCTTCCACAAGAAGCGTTAGAACAGTTTTAGCCTTTGGGATCGATCACATGTCCTGCAAAAACTCCGGCCTGAATGCAGACAGATACCGTCTGCTCCCGGATCATTTCGCCCGAACAGCGCCGTTCTAATGAGAGAAGAAATCATACACACCCCTGTTCTCCTTTGCTGTGGAACTTCTCGTTTCCATCGCCACAAATCGTCGAGGAATTATTAATGAAACACACTGGGAAATAAATGTTGACTCCCGAATGTAAAATTACACAGCCAGTAATGTAGTTAGTCGAGCTATTGAACATTACCCACAAGCAAGGCTACAGCGATGGCAAGGCGCTGCCAGCCGCTCGCTAGTTAGCTATTTAGCTTGCTGACACTGCCAGTTTCCTTAACTACATGACTAACAATTCAAAGCACTGGCTTCCTACATCAATAAGATGCTTAAGTTGAACATGGCTTTTAGCGTGGCAAACTTCAGTCAAAACGAGAATGTAATAAGCTAGCTTTACCTGCCAATGTCACGGTTGCGCCCTTTTCAAAATAAGAGTTCTCAAGTCTGAAGAATTCTCTGAAATTGTGCATCTTTACTGAAAAATATGAACACAGTCTAGCTAGAATTCTTATTTCAAACGTGGAATGGATCTATGTTCAGGTGGACTGAGTGATCTTTATTTCAATTTTTAGAATTATTAGAATTCAATTCCACTTCATCTTCTGTACCCATGTAAGAATCAGTGACACGTGCATGCCTCCAGCACCACCAGCCATTTTCACACTAGAAGACAGTAAACATCATACAGGAGAACTGCCTGGTGACATGCAGCATCCAGGTGCACCAGGTGAGGTGTAGTTGAAAGAAGATCACTTCAGATACAGCTGACTACCTGAAATTGCAGGGCATAGATACATTTGGCAGACATCTGTGTGTTTCTGCAACCAACAAAGGAGGAAATAGTCTGTTGCAATGATAACTGTAACAGTCTCCCACAAATAGAATTGATCCTGTTGAGCCAAGTTTGAATTAATATGGGACTAGGAGGTGTAATATGCGTTTTGAGTCATATAGTAAAGGGTTTGTTTTCCTGACATTTGGGTCTTTTTAAAAAAAAAAAAAAACCCTTTGCTATTTTTATTTTATACCTTCACTTTTTTCATTTTTGACTTTTAAATATTGAGACTTATAGTAAAGTGGTGATTTGTTTCCTGATTTCTGGGTATTTGGAATCACTGCATTTTTCACTCTTCTCTTTCTCAGCAGCTCTTCCCTCCAGTGATGAGACTGTATCCTCTCCTCTCTGCCCTTCCCTCCTGTCAGAAGAGTGGTGAACTTCACTGAGCTGACAGACTGTCATAACCAATCAGAATCTGTGCTTGTGCTTTACAGTCATTCAGAAGATGCTCACCCTCAGAGTTTTGATCTTTGCTGCTTTAAAATGCTTTCAAAAATTGTTCGTGCACTGACCACAATGGCTGCCACAAGGCAATTAATTTGCGGCATTTATGCATAATATGCTAACTAGGTAAAAATGACTGTTGGGCCTAGTGGTGGAAACTTTGATACACATGTACTCTGCCACAAATGTAACTGTTTCAAGATTTCCTGGTCATTGTGAGCCTCTGAATTTTACCATTCTCAGTTGTTCTGAGTTTGATCTCCTCAGGGCGGACCGTGAGGAGTCTCAGGTTTTTGCCTGTTCCTAGTGCCCCTCTCTTGCCTGCACTATGGGAACTGCATGCCAGCATATCAGAGGGGTGAGCTTAGATGAGTTCAATGTGTACCACAGGCAATTCCAAAGTCAGGGAGAACACTTTCCCTCCCAGCATTCTGCTTTATAAACCATTTTATAAGGCCATTTCTTACATTCAGAATATATTCATCAGTTCCATTTAGTGGGGAAAAAAAAACACTTTTTTGGTTAGCATACAGAAATGGCTTTGATTAGACTCATACAGAAGTATGCAACAAAAGACATTTATTTCAAAATAAAGACAGCTTCTTATCTGTTATTTATACATTTTTAACACATTAAAACTCAAAGAACAATTCAACACGCTGGACAGGTTTAAACCGTGTCAGTATAATGTTAGGCATTTAATGAATATTTAGACTTGTCATATGCGGCTACCTGTACAAAAATTACTAAACAGTGCAAAAAACTGTCACTCAATGAAAGGCTGGTGATGTCATCCTTAGACTCATTTTAACAAGTGAGATGTAGACTGTACAGAGAATTTCCACACAACAGAACATTGAAAGATTAAGTTACTGGTTTCTCTTCTTTGATACACACAACTTTATTCATCCATTTCCACTTTGAGATTGCATACTTATAATTACTTTGTACCACTACTTGTGCTACCTGTCTAACTGCAGGGAAACAACCAGGCCATGGGGGGTGGCATTCCATAGCTGAGTGCCTCAGAGTTACAGAAGCTCATTAAACTAAATGATCCATTGCAACTTACACAGTGCTGAATAGTCACTCTGTTGGTAGTGGAAATGACTGGGTGAGGCCATTATGGAACATTCAGTTGGTACTGTGGCAGTGTGACATAGTGATAAGGAGCAGCGTTCATAAATACAAAGTTGCTGGTTTGATTCCCCACTGGAGCACTGCTGCTGTACCCTGGGACAAGGTACTTCATCCACAATTGCCTCAGTAAATATCCAGCTGAATAAATGGATAACATATAACAACTGTAACCTAGCTTCTGCTAAATGCCAATAACACACTGTTATAGTAATAAATGCAGCATATTTCTGATGACTTTACATATTGACATCTTTATGGTATGTATAAAAGGTTTGTATAAAAAACTCAGTCCTAGAACAATCAAAGTATTTACTATTGAGAAAAAAATATCATGATTCCACTCTGATCCATGAAAAAAATGGTTTGAAATGCATGTGGTGTACACCACTGCCTTACAAAGTTCTGCTCATTTTACATTGTCACTTCTGTTGCACATCTGCACTTTTCCATCTTTCACTGACACATAAAAAGCTGGTAATAAACACATATCAAATCCCTTCTTGCTAACTAATCATTTTTCACATTTACACTTTTTGCTTAGCAGACGCTCTTATGCTATACAACATATTTTCTGCCATGGAACTGCAGCCCACAGTCTGCAATGCCATATTTGTAATATCATCAGGAAAAAGGTGACTATTGTGCACCATAGGTTAGCAATCTCGTGTCATCAGCGTCTAAAATTTAAAGTGGAACTTTAAAGTTTTTTAACCGAAATGATATATCTTGCTTTAATACATATCAAAGAAAGAAACCTTCAATTATAGCGTATCTTTAACTATCATGCTTGACTAACGCTCTTCCAAATTAGGTACAATTCTATGTTTCTCCACCAGAATGAACTCTCTGGTGTGTTTTCAAATTAAATTTGCGTTTAAAGCTCTTCTCACAATGCATACATTTATATGGTTTTTCACCAGAATGACTCTTCTGGTGTTCATTTAAGTGTGATAGAAGCCTAAAGCACTTCCCACACTGAGTACAATCATATGGTTTTTCACCAGAATGAATTTCTTGATGTCGCTTTAATTCTGATGGAAGACTAAAACCCTTCCCACAGTGACTGCAATCGTATGGTTTTTCAACCGAATGAATTCTCTGGTGTCTATTTAAGTATGAAAGAAGACTAAAACGCTTTCCACAGTGAGTACAATCATATGGTCTTACAACTGAATGAATCCTCTGGTGGTGGTCATACAAATGGGACGTCTGACTAAAGCACTTCTCACATTGGGTACACTTGTATGGTTTTTCACCTGTATGAATTCTCAGGTGAAGCTTCAAAGAATATGCATCATTGAAACCCTTCCCACACTGGACACACTTGTGTGGGTTGTCATCGGAATGGACACTGCAGTGTCCCTTTAAATGTGATAGACTTTTGTAATTCTTCCCACACTGTATACACTTGTATGTTTGGTCTGCCAAATGAATACTCTGGTGTCGCTTTAAATATGATTCTCTATCAAAATACTTGCCACACTGGTTACATTTCCATGGATTTTCACCGGAATGAATCCTCTGGTGCCGCTTTAAATTTGTTTCCCAGTTGTAATACTTCCCACACTGGACACACTTATATGGTTTTTCACTTGGGCTTTTCTTGTAGGTGTCAGATAAACACTGGTTTTTCTCAGCAGAGCTGCTCTGATTACCTCCATTGTGTATTTCACGCAGGTGACTTGTGTCATCAGCTTTCTGTGTCTGCACATCACTGAGTCCTGCATCATTGGTACTGAGTTCACCTCCATATTGCCACGGTTCTGTCTTGGCTTTGCAATCAGCCCCAGCTCCCTTCATGACCATGCTGTGATTGGAATCACAGTTCAAGAGATTACATTTTATCTCTACAAGTCTGAAGTCCTTAATATCGCTGACCTGCTCTTGCTTAATGTAGTCTTCATCCTCAGTCTCTACTTTGATTTGGTCAGGTTGCAGGTGGGGTACATATCCCAGCTCAGGACTGTCCAGGCACTCTTTCTTAATAATATCCTCTGTGCAGGTGGGGATCAGATCCGTTTCTGTTTTTATGAATGGTGTGGCTGTGTGGTGTGCTGGCTCTGCCATGTGGACAGCCTCTTCCTCCTGTTTGATCCTGGGCTGCAGAGGGAGCTCTGGAGGTGCTGCCTCAGTGTCCTGCTTCACACAGACTCCTGCCTGCATCATTCTGCTGCTGACAGCTGCACAGAACTGCAGCTCCTGCAGGGAGACATGGCAAAGGAATCAGCCTTTCAGGGCAAGTCAGGACTAGCCTACCCTCTACCGAGTACAGAATCTTTCCCTGAACAAGTACAAACATTTAATGCTAAGAATGGACCATTCAGCCCAACTACTAATTATTCAATTTCCATGAATCTACACTAGCAATTCCTGCACATTAAAGGGGACCTTTGGTACCCCACAGGGTTGGCCTTCTTCTCTTTCATCATGTATGGTGCTGCTTGGAAGTATAATTCACAAACATGCAGTGAACCTTCAGTTCTATACAGGTGATACCAAGCTCTGTGTTTCTATCAAACCCAGCAAATTAATACAAACCTCCAGGCTTGAATCATACTGAAGAGTCACACAGTGCTGGATGACAGACAAACAGCCAATAAATTCTTAATAAAGACATTAAATATCTCTAGATATGATTGTATTTCTAACCACAGCAAAAAGGTAGCAACACTTATTAGTCAGAGCAATATTCCAATCAGCGCTCATACTGCCTAAGACTCACTGCCACAAGCCAACAGGGCATTTTATAAAAGGTGAAGTTGTTTCACATGCTTAGTGAACGTGAGATTCACACATATGAGCTCCATCTGTCTGGTATAAATCACAGTCCAGGGCAGAGAAACAGATGAGACAACAACCTGGTCATACAGGAAATACACACACAGGAAATTACAACAGTACCGCAATAAATTATGTCAAATAGAAGGAAAAAATTTCCAATCATTTCATCAATCTTTACATTGGTGACCTATGAAATCTAGAAATTCAGAGGTGAACTCCATTAGTTTAAACCGAAAGGTTGCTGGTTTGATTCCCCGCAGGGGCACTGCTGTTGTACCCTTGGACAAGTTACTTAACCCAGAATTGCCTCAGTAAATATCCAGCTGTATAAATGGACAACATGTAGGAACTGTCATATCTCTAAGTTGCTCTGGGTAAGGGTGTCTGCTAAGCAGATAAATGTAATTGTAAATATGAAGTGATTCAGATAGCACTGCTTAGAAGGCCAAACTGAAGTAATCTAAAATGTGTGAATGGACTGTCCAGCCCTGGAATCCCCATAACCATTACCTGCCCACCCTCCTTACAGCTGCTGCACTCCCTGCGGTGACAGTGCACTGTTACCCAGTTTGGCCTGCTGGAAACTCCAGTTTCAGCACTCAGTCCTGTTTATAGATTAATCTGGATTAACGGAGAATGTATCACATTCAGAGAAGAGTAAAGTAGGGTGTCGAGTGGCTTAATCTGTAAGGGCTTTGCTCTGAGGGAGACTCAGGCCTGCTGCTCAAACATGGTGCTGAAACAAGGAAAGTTCCATTACTCATTCCCAGGTGAGATCCTGTTTATCGAAAAGCCATTGAAACAGCAAAAGCTTACTGATTTCTTTGATGCACAGAATGTTAGAATGCGCACTTGTTTATGATTACATTGAATCACTACATCTTTATTGCGTTTTTACTGTATTCTGCACCTACTGCAAATAATGCATCGCAATTATTATTGCTATAACTTAAGACACACATTTTCTAGCTCAACCAGAACAGTAGTAGACCTGAAGAAGCTACACACCAAGTATGCAATCAGTTTCTGTTTTTATGAATGGTGTGGCTGTGTGGTGTGCATCACTGACCCCACTGTGTGCTGTAACACACTCTGGCCCCAGTGTGTGGAGTCCTGCTGGACACTCTGGCTCTGCCATGTGGACAGCCTCTTCCTCGTGTTTGATCCTGAGCTGCAGAGAGAGCTCTGGAGGTGTTGCCTCAGTGTCCTGCTTCACACAGACTTCTGCCTGCATCATTCTGCTGCTGACAGCTGCACAGAACTGCAGCTCCTGCAGGGAGACATGGCAAAGGAGTAAGGGCTGGAAAATGAAAAGTCTCAGCAGTTCATTCTTAGTGCCTCCAGTCTGATCTAATTACCCGGAGAAGGACTGCTGTCAGTATAACACAAGGACACAGCCTGAAATTAGTTCCACAGACACAACGGCAGATTCAGTCAGTGCATATGATATCTTACAGAGTGGAATCAGAGGCCTTTAAGATAAGGTACATAGTGCTAGATACTGGAATAATAGCATTAATAATAGCATTAATTAATATGCCCCCGTTAATGCAGAAATAACAGGTGGCTACAGATATTCCTGAGAGACAAAAATCTGCATGGATTTCCTGTCCTGGGTGATATCCATAGTTCATCTGGAGAAGCTGGTGGTACAATGCAGTGCTATCAGTGTCCAGCGTTCTTGTGAAACGGTTCATGTTGGCAACATGCTTAATATTTGTTTACAGTAGTGTGTTTTTGTCTACTTATCTGCTGTGTTTTCTGAGAGGAGGTGGAAGTGTCAGAGACACTTATGAAAGGTTTACTGTGTACCCTCCCTTTGGTTTGTCAATCATACCTGTCTTATTGGCTGCTGTATCTGCCATGGGGAACTTCTACTTCTCCATTAAGAACATACAGCATCCAGCATCCAAAGTTTATTCATTAATTTATTTATCCCTGGCTTAAGCATGAAAACCCCACAGAGATTACCATCTCTTTTCTAAATGGGACCTCACATATTAACACAGATACAATGACAGTATCACAATGACAAGACACATACACAGATGATAAGACAGGCAGTAGTGATAAACAAGATTAAAAGCAGGAGCATTCAGCTGCAGAGTCATCTCTCTTAGCTAGCTTTTTGAAAATGTGTGCAGCCTTTGCTGGCCGGTTAGCCATCAGCTACATGACAGAGCAAGCGGCACTAGTGTACTTCTGGACTGAGCAGACTGGGACACCACTCACACTGATATTGCACTTCTGGGCTGGAGCTGGTGTGTATGTCAGAGCTACAGGGGACTGGCAGTGTCAATCAGAGGCTCTGCTCAATATTTTCCAAATTACTTCAATGTGTTTCAAAAAGTCTGGAGAGCTGCTCTGACAGTTTTCAGGCAATGCTAACTTAGCAAATGCAAGCTAATGTTATCTTACTTTACATTATGTAATGATGACAGCTATGTTTCCCAGTCATTTTTTCCACTTTACTCTGCTGTGTTTGTTTTATCTTACTCCACCTGACAAACAGCAGTTCATTGGATTGGTTAGCTACCAAACCCCTGACCTTCAGCAAGCTGGACAGGCTTACCATAAGAGAACTGGACAAAGCCATAAAAAAGCTTTGCAAATCAGACAGAGGAAGGGTGTAGATCTGACTATCGATACGACATCTAGGTCTTCAGATGTGGCATGAAAGCAAAATTTAAAAGCTTACCAGTTTAGACCGGTTCAAGGCCACTAACTGTACATAACTGCCAACACAGTTGCCTAATATTCAGAAACAAATGTGCAAATGAAGCCATGGGTTTGAGAGAACCCTTGTGTTTCATATTTTGACTTTGAAATATGAAACCATGTGTTTCATATTTTGACTTTATCCAAATACAGTTAATGTTTCAACTTTTGAATTTATCATGAAATTGTTTCATTATGGCAACTGTGTGGAACTGGGATAAGAGCATCTCAGGACTGTCTGTCTGCTGGGTTAAGCCACCCACAGAACACTGCTGATCTCACACAGAGAGGTGTTTAATTACCTTCATGTATTCACATACATCAGCAGTTCATTACAAATTATGAATCATTTATTATTTCATGTCATTTATCTGATATGCAGAATGCGATGATAACCAATGAAATATTACACTTGCAATAAAGGTAATTTTTTCGCAAAGATGATCTAAATTGTTAAAATTATTTTTTTTTCTCTATATACAGCTCTGTTTTGGAAGAGTCAGTTGTAGCCCAGGCTGGTGTCATCATTGCTGGAGCAGTGAAGCGAGAGGAATGCGATTCCCTGTGCGCTCGCTGCCAGCGGCTACTTTCGCACAGCGCAGTTTGCGCTCATCTGATCAGTGATCGGTGTTGCCCCACTGACATCATCCGCGCAACTCGCACTCAGTTGCGAGCAACGGTGCGCGGAAAACGCGTCCAACCTCCGCAGACCTTACCTCACGGTCTCTGCGGTTGCTTCTAATTTTGTATACATGCGTAATGGTCCTTATTGTACTATGTAGAAAATATAAAATGGTTGTCCTACAAGTTCATTATGATTCGGTAGCGCAAATAACTGCTTCTATTGTAGTTTGGTATTAGCCTACTTAATATGCACGAACAAAATTAGGAATATTTGTTTCTTTGTATCAACAATCAGACAGGATCGCACCGTTAAAAAAAGTCTCTACAGATCTGCACTGCAAGATTACCGGCGCTGGGCTAAAAACTGGCCCTGGGAGCTTCTAAGACACACGGATCAGGGCTGGTACCGGCATATTCTAACACACAGGTTCGCCGACAGAGGACCGGCACAGAACCTGCTGTGGATATATAATGCCGGAGCTGCGCCAACTCTGGCCCGTATCTGTCCAGGATCGGGACACCGCATCCGGGCCATCCGGACCCCGAGCCGGGCCCCTTTTGGATCCGCGCCAGATGTTCTGAGGGACTGGGGCCGGATCCGGGCCGGACCTCTTTTGTTATCAGGAATGTTGCACCTTGCCATTGCTTTACCTACCCTGTAAAACAGACAGCGTTTAACCAGGAGAAAATTCGCAGTCGCCAAGCCAGCAATAACCTACCTTCAGTCTTTTTTACGCAGAAATATGCCTTGTCATCGTCGGAAGTCCTCGAAAATATGCCGCCAAAACAACCAAAGACAGAAAACCGTCGCCTCTCGGATGTAAAACAGGACGATTAGCTAGTTAACCCTCCACCGCAGGGGCGATACGGTTTGCGATGCAGCAGCTACAGTGCTGCACTGTCAGCATCGCACCACTGGGGTCACGTTTTCTACTTCCGTGTGACCAGTGTCGCTAAATATGTCAAAATAAAAGTCCTCCTGCAGAAGCCATAATATCATCACAAACACTTCAGGTATACCAAATTTGTATGCACTGTCCAAAAACATATATATGTGTAATTATCCTGCGTATATAACATTTTAGACATTTTAAGATTTTCTGAGTATTTTATATGGCTCATTGGGATAAAAATTCACTGAGATGTAGGGTGGCAGTGTAGTGTAATGGTAAGGACATCAGATGGAAACTCCCAAGGATGGAAAAGATGGACAGACAGAAACAATCTTTAATATTTAGAACATCTATTTGTGAACCTAGCAATTCTGTATGATTATCTGTATGCAAGTGGAAATATAGTAGCACCAGATCTTTCTAATTATTTTAATAAATTGTTAGGTAGATGTTAATATTGTAATTATTTCTACTGTAGCATGTAGGCTGTTGTCTTTCAGTAAAATGTGCTCATTTCATGATTTGCTATATAAATCAAAAAGCAACAACAAACAATACCATGTTGTGTAAAACTAACTGATTGATGACCTGGGGCAAACCCAGGTCTACTTCTGAACCACCCAAATATAGATAATCACAGCAAGATTAACAATGTGTGGCTGTCTCGGTGAGCTCAGTTAGGCCAAATGGCCTGTTATCATAATATGTTCTTATATTCTTTTGTCTGCCTTTAATTTAATAATGTCTGCTGTCATTATTGTTGATGCACAGATACTACTATGCTCATAAACAGGTTTACTAAGGGTAAATCATGATAGTGAATATGTGCCATGTGCAAAGGGAACATTTTTCCACACTTGGTATTATCAAAACCAAAATTTTGTCACACTTGGTCCTGTGAGGAACTATGCATTATGCTAAGCTGCTTTTCTCCTTTTGCCAAATATACAGGGCTCCCTTTCTAAACCTTTTAGAGGTCAAAGTTTGTGACAAGCAGGGATGGTTAGGGTTAGGTTAGGATAAGCAGGGATGGTTATATATTCATCTTTGTCGTGTCACCTAAACACAGTGTCCTTTGATTCTACATCTAGTTGCGCAGCAGAAAAAGTAGCATTTTTTGCATCCAAATTCATACTGACTGACACTACGTTTCATCTCGATCATCAGCAATTGCAGTTTGGCAAATACCCGTAGAGATGGACACCTGTACAGGGTACGTGTACAGACAACCATAAGAGAATTTGAATTAAATCCATGAAAATAAAGAAAACCCATCTTTCCAAGATGTACCTCAGGTCCTTAATGTGGACTTTTCTCGTTCCCCATAGAACTTAGAACACAAATATTTTGCAGTTCATCTTAACTTTGTATAGACTCTGATTCTAAGCAAGTTCCCTTGCTAGTGCCGATAGTAATGCTCCCTTTGGTGTATGCTGAATGTTGTCTGATTGTTAGGTCACCTTGGATAAGAGTGTGAAAGGAAGACATATAGGTGTACATTTTACCAGAAGTTAACAGTAGAGCTACCTAAGATCTGGAAGAAAGCTCATGTTCTCGCTCTGCTGAAGCTGGGGAAAGATCCATCAATACCCAAGAACTATCTGCCCATCTCGCTGCTGAGTCACACCTACAAGCTTCTTGAGTGCCTCATTCTTAACAGAATTGCCCCTGCCATCGATGAACATCTCATCCCAGAACAAGCAGGTTTACGCCCAGGCAAGTCAACGACTAGCCAAATACTCAACCTCACACAATACATCGAAGATGGTTATGAGGAAGGGAAGGTAACCAGAGTCGTGTTCGTTGACCTGTCAGCTGCCTACGATACCGTCAATCACTTCTCTATGAAATCTTGGAGATCACTAAGGACATCAAGCTGACAGAACTCATTGAAAGCATGCTGGCTAACAGGTGCCTCTTTGTTGAGTTGGGTGGGAAGAATAGATGGAGAACACTCAAGAACGGTCTTCCACAGGGAAGTGTGCTTGCACCACTCCTCTTCAACATCTACACTAACAACCAACCACATAGTGAGGGAACCAGACACCGATTTCAGAGTTGTAGGAGAATGACTCACCTTAGTGCTAATCCATCCAAGACACAGGTGTGAGCCTTCCACCTCACAAATCATGAAGCCAAGCTCAAGCTTGAAGTTACATGGTCAAGAACAACCCTTAAGAACTTTCAGATCTCTC
This sequence comes from Megalops atlanticus, assembly GCA_019176425.1. NCBI lineage: Eukaryota > Metazoa > Chordata > Actinopteri > Elopiformes > Megalopidae > Megalops > Megalops atlanticus. The sequence continues at coordinate 73,911,702 of CM032876.1, read as the reverse complement.
CCTGCTCCAACATGGCTGATTTAAATGATAAGCTTCTTATTAAGCAGCTTCAGGAGATCATAACGAGTTGATTATTTGAATCAGCTGTATTGGAGCAGGGAGAGATCTAAAACATGCAGGACAAGGGGTACTCCAGGAGAGGTTTGGGAAACGCTGCCTTAACAGATTAAGATGTGGCATTGGACATTCCTAAGTGTGCCTAAATAAATGGGGATACCAAGACAACCAGGATCTCACTTGTATATGTTGCACAGAACAAACCATGGAGCACCTACTAATATGTCCATCACTGGAGCACCAATGCACGGCACAAGATCTTGCAGAATACAACGATATTGCAGCAGAATGTGTTCAATTTTGGTTGAATCATATTTAGCTTTGTACATGGACTCGCCAAGAAGAGATAGGTCTGCTACACCCTACAAAGACACACAATTTATTTTCCATTTGAAAAATGCTTTAATTCGGGGAATGTGTTGTTGTGCTAACATTGCAGCTATAAAATCCTCAGTGTTGGGGAGGATCCCTTACGGGCCCAACTTGCATTTGGAGTGAACTGTTACCCCCCATGAGCACCTCACAGGCTGCAGCCCTGCAGCTTCTTGTCGGCCCGTTTGAGGGAGATCCAGGTGTTCAGCATTGACGCCCGCAGCTTTGCCCAAACCAGGTGGTCATTGAGGCCCAGCACCTGGGCAGCAAATTGAGCAGCTGCATCTGGAGAAAGTACCGTGGAGCAGCCCAGACCTGCAGGGGAGCGGAGACATTCACAGATACACACCCTTACTCCCTCTCTCTCTCTCTCTCTCTCTCTCTCTCTCTCTCTCTCTCACACACACACACACACACGTACGTACCGCTTGGCAGGCGAAGGGAGGACCACACATCCTGGGCGCCCCAGTCGGGGGTCAGTGGGGGGCAGTTGATGACGGGATAGGCTGTGTTTCCTGACAACACAGGGCCCAGGCCATTGCTCCGTCCCGCCACGGCGATGAACACAGTGGGCACCCCATCTCCTGTGGGAAATAGCATTCCCCAGTGAGAGCTCACACCCAGAGCCACGGCAATGCTCCCAGGCAATAGGACACGCCCCTCGCTCTGCCGCACCTTCATACTCCGCCTTGATCCGCAGAGTCTCATCGGGCCCCTTGTGGGCGGAGGTGACCCTCAGGGCGCAGGGGATGCCGAAAACGCCACAGGCTGAGCGGATCCTCTCACAATGGGCCAGGTCCGAGGTGGACCCCATCAGAACCACCACCCTGCCCCGGGACTGGGGCTCCAGCAGCAGCTGCACACAGACACGCATCCCATGAGCCTCTGCTTCTGCACTCTCATCAGGGCAAAGGCACTGGATTTCTCTCATTTCAATTTAAAATCAATCAGAGGTCAGGAAGGTGTAGCATCTGTGAGGAAAGGTCAGTGTGTCACATGTTGCACAAGCAGGTCCTGGAGTTCAGACCCTTCTCCCAGCTGAACCACTCTGTTGCAAAATTGATTTGTGCTGATATGGAGGTCAGCACAGGATGAACAGCCCACTGTAAACCTGAGGTTAAGTTAATGTTTTCTTAATGTTCAGTTAATGTTTTATATTACAAAGGTTTACAAGTTTGCTGAACAGAGCAAGTTCTTCTCAAAAAAATACCAGGTTCCCAGCAGTGGGCTGACCTGATGAGACATGCTGACAGGCTCGGCCTCTCAGTGTGTCTGAGGGCCTCCCAGTGCGTCTGAGGGCCAAATCAATCACATGCAAAATCAACTTCCTGCACCCTAATGAAGGAGCTCTGGGCTGCACCCCAAAACCCCAATAAAGCACTTAAGACTGCAGACACCTTCCAGCATCCCTCACTCTGAAAGGGTTCCCAAACCCCGAGACACACTTAAGGATCTCTGGGGAAAACAGAAGGACCTGCAGCTGAAACGCTTTCAAATCTATCCTGACTCAAAGCAATTCCAGCCATTCTGAGTTTTTACTACAGACAAGGAAGAGAACCACCAGAAAGCAGCCTGTGCTTAGCACACTGATCTGCTTCTAATAAAAACTGGAACAGATCTATTATGCCAGCAATGGCAGACTAACTATGTGACTAGCACAGAGAGCACAGAGCAAGAGTGACAGTGAGTGTAGAGTGAATGTGACACAATGAGAGACAGGTTAGCACAGCATGAGTACCTCCACTCTCTCTGCGACCCATTCAAAGTTCCTCTTCACCATCTGCATGGCCTCAGGTGTCACTTCCTTCAGGTCCCTGTACACCTGCAAAGGCAAACACCGGCCATCAGCACCTGCACCTGGCAGGAATGTGCAATTTATTTCCATATTTCAACATTCTATGGATCCTAAGTAGTATCCTAGTATTGATCAATTCCATTTTACATTGTAAATTTCATAATTTTGCTCACCATAATGACAACTTTATTTAACAGCATTTTAAATGCAGTCACATGGAACTGAATTTTTCACCTTTTTCCAGGAGTGTCCTACCAGAGCTGTGACCCCTGACCCCCAATGCAGGGTCCAGAATTCTGTTCCTCTATAGCACATCCTGACCCCTCTTCAGCACTTTCTACAGAAACACACACACACACACACACACACACACACACACACACACACACACACACACCCATGCCCTACAGAAACACACACACCTGCTTGTCCTTCTGCTGGCTTCGATCTCCCGCCGGCCACAGCCTCCAGGAGTCGTTGTCGATGACATCAGCGAGGATGATCTCCTTGGTCACCATGTTCACCCCAAACTCAATCTGCAAAGCGTCAGCATGATCAGTAAACACTACCTCACTCTTGAGTCACATGATAAGAATTCTGGGATGTGGTCAAAGTCAGGGCAGACACTTTTAGCATTAGAAACTCAATCTTTAAAGCAACAAAGCACCCTAAAAATGTCACTGATCATCAAACAGTTAAAACTCCATTTACTCTACATTAGAACACAGGCACTACATTAGAACACAGTGACAGGAACAGGAAATACAGCCCATCCTAAGCTGTCATTTCTGCCTAGAGCCCTGACTGAAGGAGTGAAATGAACACGTTCAGATGCTGCATCTCACTGTAACATCCACCAGGGGGCAGTGTTACATTTGTTTTGATTTGCTTCACTGGTATGACACACATGTATGCAAAAACAGAGCAATAATAATGAAAAACAATATCACTGCAAATGATATACAGAAATGGTACAAAAATAGAATAACTGAGATTTAAAAGTAATGTTAAGACACCTGAAGTGCTGAAGGCATGTCAATATCACTGTCGACCAGAGTGCTGCAGTGAGTCTCTTACCTTCATGTCCACCAGGGTGCAGTTCTGAGTTGCCCAGGCTTTTTCCAGAATCTCAAAGATAGCCACTGTGCTTTGGCTCATAACGTCTACCTCACAGCGGCCAATGTCCAGCCCTGCAAGACAGAAGCGGGCCTCCAACAGCTGCTCCTCTGACCACTGGGGATCATTATTGGCATCGTCCTGAAACAACAGCACCCCAAACAAACGGCCTATAAAACTGGCCTAACAGGAGCAACGTAACACAGTGATGTAGTAGTGTCACAGGCTGCTGTGACAGGGACAGTATAACACACTACTTTAATGGCAGTGCAGTATGGAGTGTAACAGTGGCACTGCAGTCAGTGGAATATCCTCAGCAGTGTTACAGGGTGGCACAGCAGCAGCAGTTTACTGCAACAGTGTAGGAGGGATATGATACTGTATGTGTAACAGGGTGTTGAAACACAGCAGTGGGGGGGGGGGGGAGTATACCTTGAAGAACATCTCAATCTTGAGAGGGGAGAATCGGTACCCCTCTTTCACCCCGGGATTCCTCTTCAGAAAGGAGCCGGTGGCCACTCTCCTGCACACCCACTCCATGGGAATCATTTCACAGTGGGCCGCAACAAACGCTGTGTCTGAATGCTGCTTCACAAAGGCTGTCTTTATCCCTGCCCAAACACACCAGTGCATCACGGGTTAAACAGCTCAGAGTGGAACAGTAACAGGTTTGAGTGTCTCAGCTGTCTAATGGAGAGACGTCTGCTGGTCACATGCAAACCCTTCCCACATTTCCGCCGATATCATGAGCAACGCATGGCCTTCACTTACTCACTCCTCCAAACTGCTTTTGCAAGGAGCCGTTTCTCTTATTAGAGTGTACTATTCAACTGCTAATTTAGCATTTTTCACAAAAAGCAATTTGGTATGACAACATGTTTCTACATGCTGTGTTACAGCATCCAACAGTGCTTTTTGTGCATCAAACTCACAATAAAAGCTTTAGAAACCTCTTCCATAAATGCGGTACACCTCTCAGAGAATGAGCTCGGACTTTCCCACAGAATCATTAGCATTTCTGTAGGAGTGACAGAGGGCCAGTCTCCATGGCTTTGGTGAAATGCTGAAAACAACAATGAGATTATCCCAGTCGATGTGCTTCCCTGCACTAATAGGGGTCTGAAGTCTTACCAACGTCTTGGAGCAGTTTGAAAACACAGCTGGTCGTCTTATTGGAAATGGCCGCCTTCCCCTCCATCTGGTCCTTGCGGACGGCATTTCCGGCGGTGATCTGGTCCTTGGACTGAACCAGAACGTGACCAGGTTGGTCCGGAAGCTCGTAGATCTCTTTGGTTTTTCCCTCATTGAGTTTCTTACCAATCTTCAGCTCTTTGGAACATGAACAATAAAACACTTCACCACTGTGTGGAATGATCTACCATAACAATGCAGTGGCGCTAATGAGACTGGTTCGACTGCTTAAAGCAGGCATTATTCAAAGAGAACAAACCGCTGGAAATAATATCTGAACTGCTGGCTTTTGAGATCAATGCCTGGCCAACCTGAACAGATCTGCTTTATGTGGCCTTTCCCATGATTCACTACTTAGTTACTTATGTTTTTAGGATGCAAATGAAGTATTAATGTAAAACTTCATCTTAATCGAATGTTGCTTTCATCACAGCAGTGCACTGATTTGGATTGCAGCAGTTTGTCAGAATGAAGACGGTGGCCCCTCAGTGATCACTGCAGCAAAGATACACATCACGTGATGGGCCAGAGGTCACAAGCTGAGGCACGTGCAACACATGGAGACAATTCTGTTTTATTCAACATAAAAATACTCATGGTCAGGAACAGTCCTGCTTCTCTACCAAAGTCTAAAATACTAGTTCTGCATACTATGATTCACAAACAATCTCAAAAGATAAACATATTTTTATGCCTGAAATGCATTTTTGGAAGAAGACATTTAAGATGACGTTCTCACCCTAAAATACGGCCTGTGGTAGCAACTGCAGCTGTCCCATTTAAAATAATATATTAAATACCTATCACTTCAATAGACTTTGAATGTGTTAATGAAAACCTATCAATGTAAGACACAAAATATTAGCCCGCACATTTGAGTATAATTTTTTTAGCTTTCAAAATGAGTTCATATTTATTTCAAGCAATGACGATTTGTTGGTGTATTTTACAATGTTCGTATTCAGTTTCAAAATCGCTTAAATAAGTATCGTCATCGTTCAATGTTAAGACCTGGAAAAACGTTCCTCTTGTAGCTATGGAATCTAAGTCAGCGGCATTTCATGGTTTTATCCACAGCAGCGATGCATTCATGGCGATTTCACAACTTTCATAACTTTGATGGTGCCTGGCAGCAGTACCAGAGTAATCTCCCCAAAGTGCTACATCTCCGTGTATGCTTTAACCTTTGCAAATAACTGCATACATTGCAGATAGCAAGTTGAACAACGATGGTGTTGGTTAGATCAATGTTAGTTCGCTATATGTATAACAGAATGCATGCGTTCATCCTCGATGTTTCCTGTCTTCCTTGATCCGACTGCAGTTGCGTAAATGACGCACCGATTAACATAAACTAATCAAAAGCGATGTCCCTACCTGATGCAGACGCCATTTCAGATGAAAACGTGATTTCCTGCAAAACAGTTTGGTGCGTTTAGTTTCACCTGTCCCGCATGAGGAATTCCTGCATAACAGTTTTAAACACAAACTAGCACCTTACCAGCGGAACGGGAGCAAGGACAGGGACAAAGACACAACCAAAAATGTGAGAATCTGCTCAGATCCAGCCACCGGCTAAGTTACGACACCCCTCTTTGCACAATCCGATCACACCAATCAGAGGCACCCCGTCCCCCACGTGGAGAGCGCGTTTATGAAAAAACTGATGCAATTAGTCAGCCTGCGAGCAATTGGCTAATGTTTTACATAAACTTAAATCGAAACATTAAATATGTATGCAGCAGCTAGTGTGCTATAGTTACACTTCCAGATTGCGCCAACAGAGGGAAAGTTTGACGAAGAAACCAAGTCAACTTTTGAGGTAAAATAAATGCAATCGATCATTTATACTTATACAGTGTTGATGTTATGAATGGGTCTGGTGAATCAACAGGTAGTCTGCTGTGAGGTACAGCAGGATGTAGGAGAATGAGTTCTCCTGAGCCAGTTTAACCGTTGTGAAGAACCGTGGCCCGAACGGGCGCTCCCCTACGCGGCAGATGGTTGAGGCCGTATGGGGTCTGTAGTGTCCGGAACCACACGTGTGTTTGCGGCGTTACTGCGTTTTACCGCCGGCGCATCGCTGGCGCAGCGGTTCTGATCAGTCGGATCGACCCGCAGGAAAGCGAATCATCATGGAGTTCGAGGAGTCGGGCATCGGGGAGGAGTGCGGCGTGTTCGGCTGCGTGGCCGCGGGGGACTGGCCCACCCAGCTGGAGGTGGCCCAGGTACTGACGCTCGGACTAGTGGCGCTGCAGCACAGGTAAGATTTTTCAGACTAATTTTTCTGAGTAATTACCGTCGCATTTAATAAGGGTTAACGGATCGTTTTAATCTAGACGCTCTCTTGGTTGACCTGATTTCACCCAGCGCAACCTCCGTATCCAAACAGAAACGCGTGTCTAAAGAAGGCAGAACTATCAATTCACAGTCAAACGGAGAACTTCATAGTCAGCCCTGAGATTAAAACATTATCGTTTACGCGGACATATGTACGCTGAAAACGTAGATAAAGCTTCAGCCTCAGGATGTTTTGCTACTTGACCGAATGTTTCTCTGTTCAGCAGTGACCCTTTCACATCTCGGGCTATTGGCATCATTCTACAACTATTCAAACTATTCAGCTTTTGTCCTTGAAAAGGAACTCATTCCTCTAGTCCACAACCCGTTTACTGGCACACAGACATGCACATGAACAGACGCGCACACACACACTGGGCTGACCCACCTGTTTTTGTGCCAGTGGGAAAGGTGCCTGCACAGAGCTGATCTGTATTATGGGAATGTATTGATCTCCTTTGCACTGAAAGCCAATATTCTCTGGAACAGGTCTGTCTGCCCTTTGGCCTGCAGCATCGGGTCTGTGCAGGACTTGTTTAAGGGGCTCACTCCAGTCTAAAACAAAATGTTTTTAAATCGGAAAGAGCAAAGAGTAGGACAAGCAGCACATAGTGTGGGTCTCAGTATTCACAGTTCTAGTGGGAGCTGTTTTCATAAATCATCTTATGATAAAATGGACAAATAACTTGCTCAGCATCTCTGAATACAGAGGTATGAGAGTGGAGTTGGGGTGAGTAACATCCATCAGTGATAGCAGGCATTGGAGCACTCTGAAGTGGGAGTGGGTCAGGGGGTGCTGGTAAAGTCACAGTAATCTATTCTAATTGCACTCACCAGACCTCCCTCATGCTGAGATTCTTTCATCTATTATGACTGGAAGCTGCCAGGTTGTGCTGTGCTGGAGCTCGCTGTAAATGGTCAGACAGTGACCCAGTTTTCAGGTCTTAATTCATCATACGCTCCTTCTTAGGAAGGCCACATGCATCACTAATCTCTGGGATTTTTTTCTGTTTTTCATTTTGCTTATATTCATGTATCTCACACCTCATTCTTTTGCTAACTCACTCACCTTTTGCCTTATTTTGAGCATAAATCAAATGTGAGGCCTTCAGTCAATGGGACTGCAGGAAGTGGATTGTTAAATATCTGTGATCCCCCTCCCTTTCTTTCCCATTTTTCTTAGATTTCATTAGGAGTCATTCCCGAGTCACAGGACCGAACTGCCCTGTGCTTCTTAAGGCCTTTTTCTGAGAGGTTTTGTAGAGTTTGAATTGAAAACATTTTCCCTTTAATATTCAGGTTAATTATAGAAGGCAAAGCTTTGAATACCTTCATCTGAGGCCTCTCTCTTCACTCCCCTGCCCTTTGTTTCCTCTGTCCTGGAGTCTGGCAACTGCTGTGGAGTAAACTTATGATGTCTTCATCAGGTGCCCATTCTCACACAGCTGTTACCATGGTCACAGCATACCAGAGTATTTTCATTGGCATCACTGGCAGTAGACTCAGGCAAAAGGGTGTGTGTGTGAGGTTTTGAAAGGCAGGTCGCAGTGACAGGCACACTCCTTTATTGTACTGGTTTATAAGAAAAACACCTTAAAGTGGTTCAGAGCAAAGTGCCACTTGGAATAATTGTACCAAATGGCAATAGATTCCCAAATGTAAAAAGAACTGTTATGGGTTGTGTAAAGTGACCTATTTTGGCATGGCCTGCAAACACTTTACTGAAAGGTGGATCATATATGACCATTATTGAGGTGACCTCAGAGCAAACATGATACACACACACATTTCTTTGCTAAATATTTTTGTGGTATAATTCACTGAAGTACTTTGGTGAAAAAATACCAAATAATTATAACAATCAGGTTTCACTTTAGAAAAACATTTGAGTTAAACACAATACAGACAGTCTTACAACTGTGGGTGGTACCTCTGTTACCTGTGCACTTGTGAGCTGTAGGGGAGTGTGGTGGTTACCTGTGCAGGTGTGGGCAGTGGGGGATTATGGTGGTTACCTGTGCAGGTGTGGGCTCTAGGGGTGTGTGGTGGTTACCTGTCTGCCCGCTGTCAGCCCGATGTGGATCAGTGGGTGAAGCCTGTTGCTTGTGTTGGTTTCCGGTGGCATTTCCTGACCTTCTCAGAATGGCATCCACCTCGTTGCAGAAGCTCATGGCCTGGCAGGGGTATATGATATATGTACTTGAGGTTCTTGTACTTGGTGCGGCACTGCCTCCAGTTGCGCCCGACGCCCAGTGCCTGCAGCTGCTGCGAGATGTGCAGGAAAATGCTTCGGTTTCGCGTGGCCTGCTCCAGCCTCCGCCGCACCGGCTCCTCTGCCCACACCAACAGGAGTGCCTGCACCTCCTCCTCCTGCCAGTTCTGCCCCGAGTTGGCCACGCCCACCCTGCTCACACACCTGTGCAGCAGCGAGGGAGCACCTGTAGAGGGAGAGAGGAGGGCCTCCATCACTCATTATCCTACGCACTGTAGGTGAAAGTGTTACCCAGAACTTTATTTTACTCATATGCATTGCAGCAGTGCTCATATTTAACACATTGTGGGTAATATTTCCAGTGTATTATAGCCAGGAATGTCTGAACCTGTTTGATGGCTGGCATTTGCTTCTAATTTAAAACTTTAAGTTGAATTTCATTTGCTTTTGACCAGCTTAAGAGAAGAGATGCTGTAATAAGCTTTTTTTATCTATGTGTAAGATTTTCTTAGATCTGACAGTTCAGTTTTAACATTTATATATTTTGTATCCTTCTCTAGGGCTCAGCTTGTCTTCCTCCACTTTATTAATTTAGTCTGTAAAATTAAAATGGTACATAAGGAAGGAAAAATAACTTACTTCATAACAAAATTATCAGCATTTTTATGGACATTTTACCCTTTGCAGTTGTCCACAGATGTCAGTTCCATTTGGATCTGAAAAGGTTAAATCTCTGTGCTTACTGTTGGAGTCACATGATTTTTGGCTGATGACCGTAATTGCACGGTCTGCGTCTCTGCTGGGGCTCGGGGTGGATTTCATCTGAAAGTGGATAAATGTTGGAAACAGAACAACACAGGAGCCATCCATAAGAAAGGGCTTTGCAGCGATTAATAGGAAATTTATAAACCAGTGTAACATGCATTTTGTTTGAATGCTGTAATCAATTTATATCATTTACTTAATATTACCCCCATTAATGTCAGTGGCCTGCTCTCTCTCAGGTTCTCTCAGTAGGCTGGGTGTGGTCTGCTCTCTCTCAGGTCCTCTCAGTGGGCTGGGTGTGGTCTGCTCTCTCTCTCAGGTAGTGGGCTGGGTACGGCCTGCTCTCTCTCAGCTCCTCTCCACAGGCCCCTCAGGTCCCTCCCCTGCATGATGGCCTCCAGTTCTCTGTAGAACTTCATGCTCCTGTCCATGCCGCTGGTGCCTGGCTGCTTCCTGGTGCTCTTGTAGTTGTATTTGAGGTTCTTGTACTTGGTGCGGCACTGCCTCCAGCTGCGGGCCACGCCCAGCACCTGCAGCTGACGGGACATCTCCTGAAGATGCTCTTATTGCACGCCCCCAGCTGCTCCCTGTGCTCCCCCCCGACGAGCAGCAGGGCATGTACCACATTGTCAGTCCAGTGCTTCCCCATGTCAGTGGCCATGAGGCCATCGTGCGCTGATCTGGGGTCAGGCACTGGGCTCCGGCAGAGAAACAGCATAGTCAGGCTGCGTCTGATTAGAATGTGAAATAAATGCAAGAAGCAGGAACACTGAGGAAGATGCAGGTTAATAAGCTGCTTATGAGGAAGCTGTAACAGCACCATCCCCTTCCTTAGCCCGCTGTGCAGGGGTGTCCTCTGGAGCCAGGATGGCATCCAGGTCCTGGAAGAAGGCTATGGCTTTGCAGGGAGTCTCGGACTCGTGGGCAGTCTTCGCCCTGCGGTACTCCTGCTTCAGGTTCTTGTATTTGGCTTGGCACTGTTTCCAGTCCCTAAGCACGCCCGTCTCCTGCAGATGCTGGGAGATGTATGTGAATATGGCTCTGTTTCGCATGGCCCTTCGGAGGCAGCGGCTGACCCCTCTCTCTCAGAGCACACAGCCAGGAGAGCGCCGACCTCTTCCTCTCTCCACTGCCTGCATGCCTCCATGTTCCGGGTGACCTGGAAACGTTTCGCCGCCCCTCCTCCTTCCACCCCATTACCCAGGCAGCCAGACAGTTTTGTTGGCAGGCGAAAGCTCACAAGCAGGAGCAGCCTCGTGATTGGGTGAGGCAGTTTGGTGTGTGTGGGGGAGGGGTAAGGCAGCTCTGAGCGGCTCTCTGCAGTGCTCTCTCCAGCTGCCACCAAAACTGGTCCCATCCAGCTATAAGCCGTGTGTCTCCAAATCACTTGCGTCAGCCAGGGTGTGCAAAACATGCAAAACATCTGCTGGAAAACTGAGAGGGTGTGTGTGCGTGCATGTGCATGCGTGTAGTGTTTGGAATGTTAGCTGTGAATTCCCACCTTAAATGCTGTGGTTAACTGTGGCCCCATTTCCTGGTTACTTATTTCTGATCAATAAAAGCAGTGTGTATGATGTGATTGTTACAAAAGTAGTGTCTGTGATGTTCTAATTGTTGTAGAAAGCTGTGTGTGTGATATTGTGTTGTAATTGTTATAAAAAGCAGTGTGTGTGATGTTGTGATTGTTATAAAGCAGAGAGGTGTGGTCGGTAGGTATGATTTCAGTCACCTGGTAAAGATGAAAATGCTTCATCGCTGTTTTGCTCCTTATTCTCCAGGGGTCAGGAGAGTGCAGGAATCGTCACCAGCAATGGAGCTTCACCTCCAACGTACACCACGTTGAAGGTAAAAATCAACAAGGTCTCCTTCTGCACCCCACTGCACACACACAGAGCCAACATACACCATCCTGCGTGTGTGTGTGTATATATTCCACTGATATGGTGTGTGCATGTATTTCATTGATTTGGGGGTGTGTGTGTGTGTGTGTGTGTGTGTGTGTTGCAGGGTATGGGGTTGGTGAACACTGCCTTCCAGCCAGAGGACTTGCTGAAACTTCGCCATGGGAACCTGGGTATCGGCCACACCCGCTACTCCACCACAGGAATCTCCGAGCTGCAGAACTGCCAGCCCTTTGTGGTCGACACTCTGCATGGCAAGATTGCCGTGGCGCACAACGGAGAGCTAGTGAATGCTGCAACACTGCGCAAACGGGCAAGTCGGGGCCTGCTGTGTGTGTGTGTGTGTTTATGTGTGTGTGTGTGTGTGTACCAGTGTGTTTACAAGCATGTGTGTGGTGTGCAGGTGATGCGGCATGGTGTGGGTCTCTCCACCAGCTCGGACAGTGAGCTGATCACTCAGCTGCTGGCGCTGACTCCGCCCATGGAGGAGCTGGACTCCCCTGATTGGGTTGCCAGGTCAGTCACGCTGGACCATCTCCATAGCAACTAACGTACTAATGGCAGTGACTGACTGTGTCCATAATGTACACACCATACTAATAACGCACTGTGCTAATACTGTGCTCTACTGTGTCAGTAGCTTACGCACCATACTAATAATGCACTGTACTGTCAAACTACCCTGTCAGATCTGCTTAGCATTGTCTCCTAGTGATGATGATGATGGTGAAGATGACTGATGCACATCATGGACTGAGAGAGAACGGCTGATCTTGATTTCAGTTTTTGAGATTTTGGTGTTAAATGGTCTGGCCATGGTTTTGTACAGCTGTAGTGAGGACAGTGTGTGTAATGCTAATGTAATGTGATATAAAGGTGAGGTATAGGTATTCTGTTTCCTGCAGAATAAAGAACCTGATGACAGAGACACCCACTTCCTACTCGCTGCTGGTGATGTATACAGATGTCATTTACGCTGTGAGAGACCCGTACGGCAACCGGCCCCTCTGCATCGGCAGGCTCGTCCCCATTTCCAAACTGCACAGTGCAGGTATCTCACCTGTCCCCATTTCCAAACTGCACAGTGCAGGTATCTCACCTGTCCCCATCTACAAACTGCACAGTGCAGGTATTTTACCTGTCACCATCAGTGCAGGTATCTCACCTGTCCCCATATCCAAACTGCGCAGTGCAGGTATTTTACCTGTCACCATCAGTGTAGGTATCTCACCTGTCCCCATCTCCAAACTGCACAGTGCAGGTATCTCAGTTGGCTGGTTAGGGAGCTACGGGGTTGAGAAGAGGGAGTTAGGGGGTTAGGGGTTAGGAGAGGGGTGGTGCGTGGTAAGGGAGGGCTGGTTAGGGGTCACAGATTAGGGGTCAGCACTGTTCTGTGGTGTTGGCAGGAGCAGGAGATGGAGATACAGAGGGCTGGGTGGTGTCATCAGAGTCCTGCAGCTTCCAGTCCATCGGTGCACGGTGAGATCCTGTTTCCATAGTAACCTCTCATCACCTCTGCATCTAGGTTGACTCTGGAAATGTTTATCCATAGACGTATGGTATTATCTGTCACAGTTTCATAGTATGTATAAATATAGTATTTCATAGTATGTATATATATTATATCTGCCATGGGGTTGGTCCCTTTTGAAGTGTTCATATTTTCCAGAGGACTGAACAGAAGTGAGAAGCTTTCCCTGAGCCGCTGATAAACTGTGTTTGATGGGAGCTGTGTCATGTCCTGCTTTGCAGGTACTATCGTGAGGTTGAGCCTGGGGAGATTGTGCAGATCTCTAAACATGGAGTGAAGACCCTGAGCGTCGTACCCCGGCCAGAGGGAGATCCTCCTGCCTTCTGCATATTTGAATATGTTTACTTTGCCAGGCCGGACTCCATATTTGAAGGCAGGGCTTTTGGTTGTTTAGTTGTCAACACTAAAGAAATAAATGTGAAATAAAATTCATGAGCTAGACGTAAAGCAGAACTTCACAAATTTGTGGAAATTGTCAAAGTGCTCTGTTGTAAAACTGGCAGGAATCCAGTCCCCTGTGCTATAAAGCAGCAGTTTTGGGTTCAAAACTGGCTGTGTTATCTGTTGACAATGACTGAGAGCCCACAGCAGTGAAACAAATACATTTTAATAAACCACAATTCCCAGAGTACCTTGCAAAGCACCTTGAGCAGCTGAAGGACATAAGGCAAGGCACTAAACCTCATAGCACAGCCCTGTGTGACTCAGTGCTGCCCTCTGCTGTTGCAGGTCAGATGGTGTATAGTGTCAGGCAGCGCTGCGGACACCAGCTTGCCATTGAGGCCCCCACAGATGCAGATGTGGTCAGCACTGTACCAGAATCAGCCACACCTGCTGCACTGGGCTATGCCCAGCAGGTGAGTGATAGGTGACTGTGAAAGCCACACCCTCCCGCAGGAGCCTAGCAGGTGTTTGACCCCTCTCTCCTCCTATAGGCGGGGCTGCCCTATGTGGAGGTGCTGTGTAAGAACCGCTACGTCGGACGCACCTTCATTCAGCCCAACACTCGCCTCCGACAACTGGGGGTGGCCAAGAAGTTCGGCGCCTTGACCGACAACTTCGCCGGGAAAAGGGTAGTCCTGATCGATGACTCCATCGTTAGGGGCAACACAATATCTCCAATCATCAAACTGCTGAAGGAAGCTGGAGCCACCGAGGTGAGGACAGAACAAAGCTGCTGTAGTGGTGTTCTGCAAGGCTCCACGCTTGGCCCGCTCACCACCCCCTTTAACATGCTGATATGCCAACACATTCACTTTCCGCTGTCATTCATTTAAAATGTTGGTTTTGGTATTTTTTAATATTTTTGTGTCATGTTAGTTTGAGAGTAAAACGACTTCCAGTTGTGCCGTTTCTGAATGTGAATGCCGTGGAATCTTTCCTGACTCAAATGACCCTGTTTAGGAAGGAGCTTTTTCAGCTCTGATCCACTGTAGTTGTGCCTGAATGCTGCACCTGCACAGGTGATACTGGCTGTGATATATCTGCAATGGTATCGGGTGAAATCCTGGCAATGTGCATGTCATGTCTGTCTCTGGCTCAAACTCGCAGTTGGGCCCTGGGTCTGTGCTGCAGATGAGACATTAACCCTCCCACTCAGCTTGAAAAGTGAGCCAAGCCAAGACCCAGTTTCAAAAAAAGCATCCTCAGTCTCTCTGATAGTAGGTGTCTGCATATGACCTTTCTCATCTCCCTATCTCAGGCACTTTCAGCCTCCTGTCTCTGTGTAGCGAAATCCACCGTGTCAAACTGACTGTAATGCTATTCATTAATATCACTGTGTGAATGTCCCTGCAGGTGCACATTCAGGCCAGACTGACAGTAGTGCTGTTCATTAATATCACTGTGTCAATGTCTCTGCAGGTACACATTCGCGTGGCTTCGCCACCCATCCGGTTCCCCTGCTACATGGGTATCAACATCCCCACCAAAGAGGAGCTCATAGCCAACAAGCCAGAGTTCCAGGACATCGCTGGCTACATTGGTGAGTCGGACCCATCCTTCAGGTTCTGTATCTCAGCACGGCATGTTGGGATTAGACTTTTGTGATTAGTGTTAGAAATTCATTTTACAAACCATCAGTAGTGATCCTGAAAGAGAATTCCATTGATAACAGCGTGCACATGTGTAGCATGACACTGTGTAAAACCTGTGGTAGTGTAGTGTAATTGTGTCACTTGTTGTGCGTATTGTAATGGTGAGGTGTAACAGCATGGCGTGTATATTGTGTGCAGTGTTATGTATGTTGTATATTGCGCACAGGGGCCACCAGCATGTGCTACCTGTATTGTGCGTGTGGTATGTATATTGTATATTGTGCGTTTGGTGTGTATGATGTGTGCAGGGGCCACCAGCGTACGCTACCTGTCTGTGGAGGGGCTGGTGGCTGCAGTTCAGGGTGGAATCCCACTCCAGGAGAAGGATCAGAGGATCGACTCCAGCAGCAAGGCCAGCAGCAGGGTGGGGCACTGCACTGCCTGCCTTACAGGGAAGTACCCTGTGGAGCTGGAGTGGTGACCATGAGACTGCAACCTGACCACAACCCTGGATCCTGCATGACCGCAGAGCTGGAGTGGTAACCTCATGACTGCTGCCATAACTCTAACCTAACCATCCCACCTAACCGTGAAGCTCGCTGTGGAGAAGGTATACTGACATATGCCCATAACCTCAGTGCAAAACCTAACCCTGCCTGTCTGTGAAGTACCACACAGAGCCCAAATGACCAGGCCTCACTCACACACAAGGACCAAACATGCAAACATAGCACAATGCACATGCAAGTATCAAAGACACCTATGAAACCCACAACGCACAACTCAAGTATTATACAAGCACAGCCCACAGGTCAAGCCAACGTTTGAATGCATGTTGAATTCCATATTAACATTCTACTTGTTAATACAGAGGGCACTCTCTCCCTGGGTAAATTTACACAGCTGTGTAGCAGTGAGCTCCTTAAAGCCTAGAGATACACAAACAAATTCCACCACACTGCAGCTCACAGGAAATACCAGTTTTATTGAGCCATACTGACTGAAGCATTAATTAGTGCATTTATGGCATTCCTGCAAGATACAGCGTTGCTGATGTTTTTAATACACCTGTATGTTTCTGGATAACTGAATACTCCTGTGACAGTTGGATATCTGTTTTCTAAATAAATGACACTGAATTTGCAGTAAAATGTCCTGTGATGTGATATGTCTGTCTCTGATATAGAAGTTATTCCTCCATGTTGATATTCTGCATGAACACCATTTGCAGCACTTTTTATTTTAGTAAACCCATATCTCACAATGGAAAACTGAAGATGTACTCGCTTTGAAAAATCTTACTGGTTTTAGGCAGTACAGAAAGAACGCGTGATGCAAAGACTTGTATGTGAACAAAAATGGGCGTAAAAGCGAACCCTCAGTGGAAGCTGGAGCACTGTGCTTTATCTGGCTGAAGTCTCTCAGATCTGTGTTTGGATTTGGGGTTGGACTGTCTGTCACATTAGCTGGCAAATGGTAGTTTGATTAAAGAGAAAATGAAAAATTTACAGTTCTTTGGTGAGTTAGCTGGTATGCCTTATAAACCTAGAGGTAGAGTTCTACATTTGAATTTAATTTTGACTAATATCTGAAACTTTTAAAGATGGCTCAGCTAATGATGTCCAATCTGGCCACACCCCATTTCACAGGGAGCAGAATAGACATCTGAGTTTATTTGTGAAAAACACTCCTAAGAACACTGTCTTAAGTCAAAAGGGCAGTTTTTCCTGTAGATTTTTTAATGGTCCAAACTTGCATAAGGCAGCTTGTAGCTCAGTCATACATTTATAAGAAAAAGCAGGGAACACTGAGTTTGCTAAATGTGTAAAGATGAAAGTTCAGGCATAAGGGCGTGAAGGCATAGTCGAGGTGTTCGCTTTGACTGCACCCTGAGCTCTACAGCCATCAGCCGATGACTGGGATAGACTGACACAGCAGTGACTCCTGCTGGTCAGTGGGGCACCCACAGTCTGCCTGTTTGAAGTGGTGTAGTAGGTGCCTCCTGCAGCTCATGACTGCGCAGGCATGGACCGGGGACTGTGCTGTGAAAGGAAGCTGGCTGTCTTTGCCCTCTCCCGATTGATAGTGGTCTTTTCAGAAATGCACAGCAGTGTAATTACATAATTACACATTCTAAATTTGGAGAAAAAAGGGAAAAGCATTATGTATTCCAAATATAAAGGTTAGGTATATTGCGTTTAAGGTTTACGCATGTATGCTTTCACCAGCTGTTTGAGCAGAACTGAAGAAGATCTATTGACAGTTGCAGCTCACTGAGAGGCCTGCTGTGTGTAACCATCCTCACACTGTCTGTCTTTAAGATGCTCCAGTCCAGAGCCTGTGAGCAGAATGCAACATCTCTCAAAGGGCAACTGCTGAGAAGATTGCCAAGAAAATAAATACAAACACATGACTATTTATTCAGCACCTTCATTACAGTGAGATTTCATACGTGTTTCATAAGGTCTTCTGTATTTTGCACTTTCTTCAGATGAAAATAAATGTGGGGTTTTAAGGAGGACGAGAGGAGGTTGTGTTTTACTGGTGCTGTAAGGACAGGCTACCATTGGGAGGCAGTGAGAGAGAGTCACTGAAACTGAACAGCACATGGGCAACAGGATCAGCTGAGAGCCACCTCAAACCACGTGAATCAAAACCAGCATTACACAGAACGAGGATGTGGAAATGGTCTCTCAGGGCAACCAGGACAGCTGAACAGAGGCAGGATCTCTGCTGGAGACACAAATGTGGCTGTCCCCAGCCACCAACGCACAGGCTGTGGGGAAATTTAGGGGTTTTTTTAACACAAGTATCGACAAAGTAAACATGGCTATTTTTCATGTGCAACCTGTAACATGAGGAAGACCTCTGCAGTCAAAAATGTTTTAAGACCATTTAAAATATTTTAGGGACTGTTCACATGGCCACTGGTGTGCCAGCTGCAACTTGCCAACCACTTACTTAGTACTTAAAGTAAAATTAATGTTGAAAAATATTTTATTGTAATTAAAATTTCTCACTCAGCATAACAGAAGAAAGTTTACTTATGGAGCTGCTGTAATGGGAGGAACACATTAATTAATGTTAAAAGAACCCAGTAAGACTACACCAACATCTACATTACATGACAAGACGTATAATTACAATGACTTCATCCGCAAGACTGACAAAACTCGGTTTTGATGTTGGCCAAGCTTTAAGCCTTATTTCAGCACTATTGTCAGTGACACAAACAGACCAGAAAAAGAAGCAGCCATGCAGATGCCACCAATTGCTGTTAAACAGACACAGAAAGCTGCAGTCCTGTAAAAGAAAAAAACTTGACATCACATTATCACTAATGCAGAGCTGGTCATGGTGCAGTGTGACATCACTGATGCAGAATGCTGATTACGGTGCACTGTGATGTCATAACTGAGGTGGAGAGCTGGTTACAGTGCTCTGTGATGTCATCACTGATGCAGAATGTTCGTTACGGTGCGCTTTGATGTCATCACTGATGCAGAACGCTGGTTACAGTGCAGTGTGATGTCATCATTGACACAGAATGCTTGTTATAGTGCGCTATGATGTCATCACTGATGCAGAATGCTGGTTACGCTGTTGGTCCAAGCCTGGTTGGCCTGTCTGGTCACTGCGGGAGACTGTACAGAAGCTGTCATCTGGATACATTGCAGGAGAGAAACGTGTGAGCATCTGATACAGAAACTGGATGCAGTGTCACCAAAATACCTGAATCACAGAAAAACACTCTTGACACTGACACACATTTCAACCAACTGTAGGGAACCGATAAGGGTTACATTTTGGAAAGTAAATGATAAACTGATCAGCAGATGCAGGTGATCAGAGCTGCCTTTGCAAGTACTGAAAATGGCAACACTGGGTCCAACAGTCCATTGCAAACGAGGCATCTTTATATTCCATATATTAATACATTACAGAATTAATAAAATGGTTCAATCAACAAAGTGAAATATGGAAGAGAAGGAAAACCCCTTTTGATGATGATGACCTTTGTGGATTTACCTGTGAGAAAACTGACTGGCTCTCACTGGAGAATTCCTGCAAGAGAATTAAATATTTCTCTTCTGACAAATCTGAGAAACTGCAAAGCCTTTTATCAAAGATCAACATCCAGAAACTCACCTTCATATGCAGCAGAAAGTGCATCGTCGTCATGTCTCTAAACAAAGAAATAGAGGGAAGAACCCATCAGGACACTGACATGCAGCTGTATAACTGTGCAGCTGTGCATCTGAAGCAAAGACACCCTTACTGATGCATAGCAGAAACGCAGCTCCTGTAGGCCATCTTCAGAGCCTGGGGCTTTCCTGAGGAGTCTGCCCAAATTCCTGCTGGGCCCTGGGCTGGAACCTCGGAGCAGGGGAAGTCTCTTCCTTGGCTTGTAGGTGCTCCAGCAGGGCTTGCTTCTTGGGGAATCAGGCAGCATGTAGGTGAGGCAGCTGTCTGAATGATGGCTGCAACCCAAACCAGTGTCAGCGTGCCTGGAGCGACCGGGAGAGAGAATGTACTTCTCCCGAGAGCGTTTGGATCGTGGGGATGTCTCCTGGTCTACGTCCCTGTAACGCTTTTGCACCCGGGACCAGAGGGGAGACAGGGCCAGAGCAGCCAATGAGGAGGAGGGCGAGGAAAATGGGATCCCGGCCATGCTTCTTTTGGGAGACCCCCATCCTGGTGCAGGAGAGAGGGGCGCAGAGCATGGGGGCGCAGGTGCTGTGCAGTCAGAGACTAAGCGCTGGTACAGCCTCTCGAACTCCAGGTCAATGAGTTTGCGGGCTGGCGGCGTGCTGACCTTACACCCCGAGAGAGAGTGCCGTCTCTGCCACAGTCCGGCGCTGCTACCCCCACTGCTGATGTCAGGAAAGGGGGTGGGGGGGTCGAGACGTGGGGGGATTGTCTGGGGCATCTGTTCTGCTGCAGGGGACTCCCACCAGGCATGGGGAGCTTCCTGGGGGACAGGGTGGAGCACTGAGGCCCCCATCTTGGGGGACATGCCTGAACAGCTTGGGGGGCAGATTTCAGCCGGTGACTGAGGGGGTCTGCTCTGCTCTCCACAGGGCCCGTATGCAGAGGGCCACTGAAGACCCGTGCAGGGGACACGCTGGGACTGGCGCTGTCTGGCACCAGGGCTCTGTGGGCTCTTAGGACCCCAGGGGACGCACTGCAGGGGGGGGACAGGGAGCGAGGAGTGGGAGGTACAGGATGGACTGATTTCTCTGCTTTGGTCATCTGCTGCCAGCCTAAACTCACCCCCTGCTGGACAGGAGGGCTCTTACCCCTGCCTCCTCTGGAGTTGAGAGACTGTATTGGAGCTCCCCCTTCTGCCCTGGAGGGCACGTGAGGCATGGACACTGTGTAGGTGCGAGAGAGGAGAGAGTGTTCCTCAGCAGAGCTGGGGGCGGAGGAGGTGGGGGTGGGAGTGTCGCACTCCTCCCCGCTCTCCCACCCTCTCCCCCGAGGGGGTTTTCTCAGCACGCTGTGCTGGAGGCAGGGTTTCTGCATCCTGGAGCGCCAGCCGCGTTTGCGATACCTGCGCAGCACTGCACTGGCTGCCTGTGTCACCTGCTGGCGGCGGCATGCCTCGCCCACTTGGCTGAGCATGCTGGGATACAGCTGGAGGAGCATGCTGCCCTGGCTGCTCAGTGTCCGCTCCAGCTCCTCATCCTGCTCCTCTGGCTGCAGCAGCAACTCCTGCTGGTCACAGCAAGAATCACTTGCCGTGCTGGAGAGCAGCTGGGACCCGTCCGCACCAGAATCCCCTGAAAGCAGACATTAAAAATCGTACACACGCACATATAGACGCATATACACGTGCATACAGATGCACATACACACACACACACACACACACACACACACACACACACACACACAGAGCTTTACAATCACAATTATCAGCCTGTTTTCACACGAGCCAAGTCACCATAAATACAACAATTCCACTGTGGTGGCTAAATTCGGTATACATTTTTACATCATAATATAATAATTCCAATACACACCCAATCGACTGACGCCACCTAGTACTGAGCACACACAGAACACCACTCTTGTACTGAGCATGCTCACTGCGTTTACTGTGCACATGCCAGGCTCTTACAGAAAAGACTCTCTGAGCTTCTCTCCATCTCAGTTCCCATGGCAATGGAAGAGCTGTCATCGTACTTCCGTGAGGCTTCCTCCTTCATAAGGGAGAGAGGCACAGTTTTCCCCTCAGTCAGGTTTACCACAGACGGCTCAGAAAAGATCCTCACACACAGGCCTGGCTGCACCCCTCCGCACCAGCGCCCCCTGGAACAGAGAAGCTTCCTCCACAGGGGCAGAATAAAGAGCCTACTAACGGAGAAACAACAGCCTGGCACACCACTTTCTGACTCCCCAGTTTCTGTACTAAGTCACGATATGGAAATTAGCTGTGTTTATCAGGGTAATCCTGGCTGTTGTACATGTGTGTCTCCATCATGCAGAGGAGCTACTTGATCCCATGATTCACAGAGCCAGAAAAAAATAATGAAATAATGAAAACAAACACCAATATACACTCACTAAGCACTTTATTAGGAACACCATACTAATACTGGGTAGGGCCTCCCTTTGCTCTCAAAACAGCTTCAATTCTTTGTGGCATGGATTCCACAAGATGTTGGAAACATTCTTTTGAGATTCTGGTCCATGTTGACATGATTGCATCACATAATTTCTGCAGATTTATCAGCTGCACATTCATGCTGCGAATCTCCCATTCTACCACATCCCACAGGTGTTCTGTTGGATTCAGATCCTGTAACTGGGAAGGCCACTGAAGAACACTGAACACTGAACTTATTGTCATGTTCATGAAACCAGTTTGAGACGACTTTTGCTTTGTGACATGGTGCATTATCATACTGGAAGTAGCCATTAGAAGATGGGTAAATTGTGGCCATGAAGGGATGCACATGGTCAGCAACAATACTCAAATAGGCTGTGGCATTCAAGCAATGATTGATTGGTATTAACGGGCCCAAAGTGTGCCAAGAAAACATTCCCCACACCATTACACCACCGCCACCAGCCTGGACTGTTGACACAAGGCACGTTGGGTCCATGGATTCATGCTGCTGGCACCAAATTCTGACCCTACCATTTGTGTGCCTCAGCAGAAATCGAGATTCATCAGACCAAGCTACGTTTTTCCAGGCTTCAACTGTCCAGTTTTGGTGAGCCTGTGCCCACTGCATCCTCAGCTTTCTGTTCTTGGCTGACAGAAGCAGAACCCAACGTAGTCTTCTGCTGTTGTAGCCCATCCACTTCAAGGTTCGACGTGTTGTGCATTCTGAGATGCTTTTCTGCTCACCACAATTGTACAGAGTGGTTATCTGAGTTACTGTAGCCTTTCTGTCAGCTCGAACCAGTCTGGCCATTCTCCGTTGACCTCTCTCATCAACAAAGCGTTTCTGTCCGCAGAACTGCCGCTCACTGGATGCTTTTTTGTTTTTGGCACCATTCTGAGAAAACTCTAGAGACTGTCGTGCATGAAAATCCCAGGAGATCAGCAGTTACAGAAATACTCAAATCAGCCTGTCTGGCAACAGCAATGATGCCATGGTCGAAATCACTGAGATCACATTTCTTCCCCATTCTGATGGTTGATGTAAACATTAACTAAAGCTCCTGACCCGTATCTGCATGATTTTATGCATTGTACTGCTTCCACATGATTGGCTGATTAGATAATTGCATTAAAAAGTAGGTGCACAGGTGTTCCTAATAAAGTGCTCAGTGAGTGTATCTTCACAGAACCAGTTTTCTTTAGATCAGACTGGGGAGTGTCTACTCACACCTGACCAGTTAAAACGAATTTCTGAATATTATTAATTGAATATTCAAATAAAACAACAGACAGCTAAATAGCATACAGCCGTACATTACAGCCATAACCAAGAATTAATTTTGTAATCCAATTGTATGAGTTTATTTATTTACTGGCTCCAGGGTGGGAGCTAATAAATAAACTAGATTTGTGGGCACTTCCTTGGGAAAATGCGATGTGTGGTTTCCTTTTTGGATTATTTACCGTACACCCGAATCTGTGTGCATTGGAGTAGAGTACCGATGTGGGTACGTCACACTGGTGTCGGAAGTGAAATTCCCCATTCATTTTAGTCATAGACTTTTTTTAAAACACACTTTTAAAGTACTTCTACTGATTTATGACTTACCATCGATTTCTGGATTATAAAGCGATTTATACTGTTCATTTTAATTGTTTCGAGCTACATTTTACGTAATTTTATTTTTTAGCTTATATGCTAGTACAACCACGGGCTAAAAACTACACTTCCCATGAAACCACGGAGCTTTCTCGTTCCCGTTCTCTGGCCTTGCTAGCTAGAGTGTGGCTAATCATCGCTATCAGCTATCGCTAAAGCCGCTAACTTGCAAGCTCGTCTTCAGCAATCATCGCTATCAGCAATAGCAAGCGCATAGTTAGCAACAAGGGTGTCGCTTAGCCATATTCTCCTCTTTTTTTAAATATGAGAGGTCGGATACAGGGGGGTGCTAGGTGGGGACTACGCCCCCCCCCAGATTCTTGCCATGCCCCCCCCAGTCCTCCCTCTACGAATGCCTTCAGCCAAAAACATTACATTTTTATTTTCATTTAAAATGTCTGGTTACCAATCATTTAACCCTTACACACGTATGGTCACACCGGTGTGATTTGCCGTTTAGCGCGTATGCTAAAACCGGTGCGATTAGAACACTAGACAGGAAAAATTCTAGCTAATTTTAGCTTTGAGGAAACAGCGATTTAACGTTAAAAAATATAGCAAATGCTAACTGAAAACTACGAGAAGCTTAATAACACTAATGAAAACATAACGAACCATGTAACATAACATGCTCAAAGCTGTCAGAGATGGGCATCTCTGGGACCGCCCTCTCTTGGTTCAAGTCCTACCTGACTGGTAGAGCCACCCAGATCTACTGGAATGGTTCCACCTCTGCACCCACCCCTCTCACTACAGGAGTCCCACAGGGCTCAGTACTGGGACCCCTGCTTTTCTCAATTTATGTCAACTCACTTGGCTCAGTTATCAAATCACACGGCTTCTATCACTGTTACGCTGACGACATCCAACTCTTTTTCTCTTTCCCTCCCTCTACCCCCCAGGTCAACGAAAGAGTTTCCTCATGCCTGGCTGACATCTCCAAATGGATGTCATCCCACCATCTGAAGCTGAACCTCAAGAAAACCAAACTGCTCTTCATCCCAGCCGGCCCTTCCTCCCTGCAAGACCTCTCCATCACCGTCGATGACACAATACCATCCTCCCGATCAGCAAAGAACTTGGGCGTCATCCTTGACAGCAACCTGGACTTCAAGGAACACATCGCTTGCACGGGGCTGCCGATTCCTCCTCAACATCAGGAGGATTCGTCCGTTCCTGACAACGTACGTCACGCAGCTCCTTGTCCAGGCAACAGTGCTCCCTCGCCTGGACTACTGCAACGCTCTCCTCGCAGGCCTCCCAGCCTGCACCACCCAGCCTCTGCAGCTCATCCAGAACACAGCTGCCCGACTAATCTTCAACCTCCCCAAATTCTGCCACGTTACTCCCCTGCATAAATCCCTCCACTGGCTCCCTGTCGCTGCCAGGATCAGATTCAAGACGTTGACCCTAGCCTTCTCTGCAGTAAACAGGACAGCCCCTACCTACCTCCAAGACCTCATCCAGCCCTACACACCTGCCTGGCCCCTACGCTCAGCAGCAACTGGACGTCTCACTCCTCGCACAGACAGAGCGGGAGGTTCTCGCTCTGCAAGGCAACAGCGTTTCTCCTATGTTGCTCCCCAGTGGTGGAATGAACTCCCCGTCCCGCTATGGACAGCTCCATCACTCCAATCCTTCAGACGTGGTCTGAAGACAAACCTCTTCAGACCCCCGGATCAGTGCTGTTATAAATTGCTGTGTGCTTTTTTGTTTTGTTTTCTTGTTACCTCTACTCTGGTACTTATTGCGCTGTTGGTATAACTGTATAACTGTAACTGTATAAATTAGAAAGTACTGTGTCCTCAAACAGACCTTGCTCTCAGCTGAGAACTGTCTCAATGTGGAACTGTACACATCCTGTCCCCGTACTGTCGCTAATACTGACTGTATGCACTTTTGTACGTCGCTTTGGATAAAAACATCTGCTAAATGAATAAATGTAAATGTAAATAACATGCGCTGCAGAGCATAAAAAATAAGGTACATGCGAAAGGGTTAATTCCATTCTTCAAATAGTTTTTCCACTAGTTTCTGATTGGCTGGTTGGGCAGCATAAAACTCAGAAACAAGTCAATCACCTTTGTGACTCGAACTGTGGTAAGGAACTTGTCACTTGCTAGCTCAATTACGCAAGAAGGCTAGTTAAATCTAGGATAGTCTGATTTTGTGATAATCCATCTTTTGGTACATTGTTTTTATTTGAACCGTTTCAGTTTAGATTTTTGTAATCTAGACATGGACGAATTTGTTAGAGTTTTTGCCTATTTGCCCAATATATGCACGTCGCTTGTACGTCACTTTGGATAAAAGCGTCTGCTAAATGAATAAATGTAAATTTAAAACTGATGCTTATTTTATGAAAATGTGACAGAATCACAAACATTATGGGGATAAAAGGAAAATAAAAGAGAAAGCTAAAATGATAAAGATGGAAAAAAGTTCAGAGATGTCCAAAAAATTGTTCATAAAAGAAAATTTAAGATGTCCTATTAGGATTGGATGTGTGTTTGGAAATAAGAAGTTAATTACTAATGGTCTAGACATGGATGCGTTTTTGCAAAAAGAAATAGAAAACTGATACTGTGATTTGACATAGAACATGAATGCAAAAAATATGACTGAATCACATTCTGTAAGTTATGGGTGAAAAAGTTAAGTATGCCTATTAAAAAAAAGTATAGTTAATAAAGATAATTTCTTCCCAAGATGTGGGGTGGTGGTGGGAATATGTAACTCAATAAGATGTAAAATATACATGAAAATGTAACACCCCCAGTCTAAGCAGGCTACATCCGGCCCTGTGAGACCCTAAGTTTTCAGCGGAGCGAAAACCATTACAAATCAGGGCATGTGGAGGAATTCAGTTGTTTTGAGGGCCATATCACCCGTTTGGTCAGGGTGAGCATGAGGGATAAGACCTACAGGGTGTCGCTGAGTGTCGGCCAGTGTAACGTAGCTACCTAGCTAGCAAAGTCGGGTTACCATATCATCACCCATTGAGCTTGCTAAATGGACTGATAGCCCACGATTTTGAATGCTGAAAAACGCCAGAAGCCTTTGAGACATATCTACAGACTCAGAAACACCTTGATCTTTAAGCAAAAAGATAATTCTTCTTACACGTGTAGATTTGGGCACTCGACTTGGGTGAAAATGCATTCAGTTAGCTACATTTGATAGACGTCTCTCTGATGGTGTGCTTACAGAGATAATCTTCACGGTTTCCATAATGCCGCGAGGCATTTTGGAAACCTGAAAAATTTGCAGTCGTTCACATATGTATGGTGGCTGCAGTCCGGGACAAAGCACTGAAACATTTTATAACGATTACCGTTATTTGTTAGCTAGCTAACTGCCAACTGTCATCGTTGCTACTGTGTCTTCCACTAGCAGACCTAGCTGGTAGTGATGTGCAGTTTATGAACGAACAAATCCTTTTGAACGAATCTTTGAGGTGAACTGAGTGTACTGAATCCCTACTCTAAAAGATTCGTTCCTTCCTCCTTGCAAACATGCGCGCTGATTAGCTGGCATAGCAGCTATAACTCTCCCTCCAGTGGATATTAGATATGCGGTCTGTCCACGAAGCAGCCTATCACAAAACTGTATCAGCAGTACGTTCATGATGACAACTAGCCAATGGCTGAAATGCTAAAACTCTCGAAGCACCTCCCACTGGCCATCTCGGCACAGCTGACGATGTGTGACAATGCCAAAGATCCGGTGACTACGAAGACTCTAAACTCCCCCTACTGACGCGATGAACTGTTGACAAGTTCCTCAGTTTACCAGTTACTTCGGACTCCAAAGATTCACTGACTATGAAGACCTGGTGACTACGTGTTGCCAGAATCGTTAGTTCTCAGTATAGCAGGCTTGGGCTACATCCGCTATTGACTGTAACGATGCAAAAGGAATCAGAGCGCTTCCGTGACATTATTACAGGAATTAAAAATATTATTAAATATTATTTTGCTCATCTACCTGGAATATTATTTTATATTTATATTTTTAGCAGTAGCATATTTTAGGTGCGCACAATGTATCGCAGTTCTTGTTTATCACAACTGCAATTTTACGTGGGCTACGATTTATTTAATGTTGACATCACATTTCCTTTTAACGTGAATAAAGTCCCCAGTAAACATGCGGTGGTTGGGCCAACGTTGGCTCATGGTCATTATGGTTGGCGACCGTCACCGTCGGCTGCCAACGCTGGCACACTGTTGGGATGCCACTTTAGCCCAACGGTCACATAATCATCATGAGCCAACATTGGCACAACGTTGGACTACCACTCTATCCCAACCATCGCATAACCGTCATGAACCAACGTTGGCACTCCGTTGGCATTGTGACTTTAACCCAACCATGGCATTTTCGCAATAATGTTCCGTTAGCTCGGGACGATCGCGAGGACATTTTGAAGTTCAACTGAAACTGTGCGAGACAGTCTCTCAGTCTCACTCTGAAGAGAAAAGGAAAGCCGCATCTGGGTAAGTACCTTATAACAATTGTCTTATATTTCGTAAAATAGATAAAAGTATCAGGGCTAATTATGTACAGTTTGAACTGGAATTGTTACTGTAATATATGGTATTTATATATTTATTTGTTGTTGTGTGTTGGTAGTTTTAGCCAATTTTAGTGAGATGGATTTACATATAACGTTACCTGGTTCTGAGGTAATTTAGCTAGCGTAGGTAGCTACTTATTTAGCTCTCTTAGCTAATCCCACACTGCTTGGCTAGCTAAGGCTACGTTTTTTTATTTCATACAAACGGTGAAGCGGTTAATGTTATAAGGGTGTCACAGATTTTCAAAGAAAATATTTCATCTGGCCTCATTAATTTTTATGACTGGCTGTAGTATCCATACATGTCAACCCCTTCGGATGCCCACTTGTATCACCATCTGGAAACATCCATAAAATCCATAGAAAATCCTTAGGATCTATAAATCGCGACAAAATGAATTGGATATTAACGCTTTATTAACAAATCAACAATGTTTCCATGTAAACTTATGGGTAGCACTACAACACTAAATAACTGACTTCGCTCTTTGAAGTTGTCTACTACACTAGGATCATGTCACACCATGGGTCATCTCTGTATATTAAATAATATCTGTCTACAGTAACGGTTCCGATTGCAGAGATCAAAGTCTATATGGGTTCAAATTATTTGTAGGCCTACATGATATCCCACACTTCTCACTCGCGGTTACCTTAAGGTAGCCTCCCACAGTAGTGCGAGTGAAAGACGGGCATATTTATACATCATTCCAACACAACAGAAAACAGTACATAAAACTCACACAGTAAACATAGTTTCATTCATTACTCTTAAGGTGGCTACCTGACCTAGCTAGCTAACAAAAGCTAAAACTAAAGAAAGAGCAACCGCAGTTAAACACAAACACACACACACACACACACAAACGATTAACCACCGGTACAATAGCCTATTTACAAAAACAAGTAAGAGACCGAATGTGGGGGAAAGTTGTAATGATTCATTTTAGGCCAGACGAACTTTAAAATACGACAATAGGCCTACTATTGTACTATTTTTTTTTTTTACATTGTGCCTATTTTAGGGTTAACGGCGGATAGCTTGATCCGCATTCACTGTTAAAATAGCGTTTGGAAACCATTAAGCGGGGTTGCAGGGAAAAACTGACATAAAACATTATTGAGTCATTATTTTAATTTTACTTCTTTAAGGAGCTGTGCGGGCAAACTTCAAAGATGCCACAGATGCCGACATCAGTTCATCAGGGAAGAATTGGCTGCGATACGCTAAAGACCGTGACGGAGGGAGGAAGGCGAGGAATGCAAATTTTAATCAGTTTAATTATTCTAAATGCAGTTGTATTCTAAATAATTTTTAAAAAATGTAACATGTTCTGTCATTTGTGTATTTTGTCATGGTTTAGCCTGTTGTTACAAATACAATACTTTTAAAGTTTGTTTTAGCTATTTGTTCCATTTTAAAATCCTGTTAATGTTTTATTTAAATGTTTTTAATAAATCAGTTTTCTTAATTATATTTTTTGTCATTTCTTCATGTTAACTTAGTCTAAAATAGGCTACTCGTTTCCTCTCTTTGGTATCTCCAACAACTACGTTAAAAGTGATTCAGATAAACACTTCTCCAACCTTAAATTCTGAATGGAAATTTCTTCTGTGTAGCGCAGCATATTTCTGCAAATGTGATATGTTGGATGTAAAGGGCATATAATTGTTTCTGCCGACTTCAGAAGACCAAAACGTTGTATTTTTCCTAGTACCGTGTCTACTAACAAATGCCTCTTTGCTGTAGAAAAAAAAATGACACCGAAACCAAATGGTAGCCTACAGGCTAATCAGTAACGGTTGGCTGGCGACCACCAGTGTTAGCGTAACGTTCTATAACCAAATACTGCTCTGTGCAGAATATCATATGGGTTATGGTTGGCTGCCGACGTTGGGCCAACCGTGCAGATAAACGGTTGGGCCACCGTCGTAGGAACAAAAGAGTGCGACGTTGGGCCATCATGGTTGGGCCAACGTCGAACCGATGAGCAAAACCAACGGTTGGCCAACGTTGAAAAATGACATTGGGCCAACGCAAATTGTTTACTGGGTCCTTATTAATAAATACCGACAAATCAACATAGTAAGCTACAAAACATTAACAACAAATAAAAATACAACATCACTGACTAGGCCTACAAGTATATTAAAATGTTTGGGCTCGGTT
This sequence comes from Megalops atlanticus, assembly GCA_019176425.1. Lineage (NCBI taxonomy): Eukaryota > Metazoa > Chordata > Actinopteri > Elopiformes > Megalopidae > Megalops > Megalops atlanticus. Next base: position 73,881,361 of record CM032876.1, on the reverse strand, counting down.
AGTTCAAAACTTGTAAAACGAAGTTTTTCGCTTCGGATATAAGCGTGGCTCTTTTTCCTCAGTGCTTTTTTTTAGTTTTAGCAAATGACATGTACTTAGGCTACTATACGCGTTAAAATGTGGGGTTCTATTACCTTCCTAAAGACGAAGTATACTTCGCGGCTGCATGATTGTTTGAATAGCATGGTGCAATTTCACGTAATGAATATTCTGATATAATTGTTTTTAATTTCATTGACATTTGGTTTCACACGTGCTGTTTTGCCGCAGAGCAGGCTAATAATGGACATGATGTTTGGAACAATGTAACTTTTAAATGCAATAAAACTATTTACAGATTCGTGTATGCCGCCCGACCGGATATGGAAATGAACGAATCAGTGAGTCAAAGATTCGAATTATTTTATTGAACTGAACGAAAGGAACCGAATCACTAAAAAGAATCGTTTTGAACACCAATACTAGCTGGGTTTTCTCAGTCAACGGAATCTAAACCGAAGATCCCAGAATGCCCGGATGAGATGATGGTATCTGATTTGTCAGGACGTTTCCCCCGCGTTGGTCTATGGGATATGTCGTTCGAAAAGTCTACTACAAACCGAACTACAAGTCTTAAATCTTAACATTTTCGGAAAATATCGAAACATTTGATGAGTCCAAATATATCCTCACATCGAACAGGTTAATTCAGGAAATTCCCAGCTCCGGAAATGAATCCGAACTTGAGTTAAGATGGATATTGTGCGAGGCCCATTGTAATTTCCCATAGGGAATTTACTTCCGACACCAGCGAAGAGCCAGTGATGACGTACCCACCTCGGTACTCTGTTGCCGTCTTTCACCCCTCCGTGTGTGTGGTGCTGCTGTAACTTGACATCAGCTGTCTCTGATTGGCTCGGTTGCAACAATTTAAATGTCAACTGTTAAACTGGTCAAGAGTGAGGAGATACCAAAGACCGAACAAAGGCTCATATCTCAAAAACCGACCACAGCACTGCACTTCGGGCAACCACACAATAATAATAATAATAATAATAATAATAATAATAAAAAATGTCGAACCAGAATATCAGCACAAACTGATCAGCACAAACTGATCGTCATTGTGTCTATGGGCTCGTAGCATCTTTGATCTCTGCGTTTCGCAACTGTACCTTCAGAGACTTCATCTGTCTTTCTGCTTCCATTCCGTCCCAAGGTCGGATACCTGGAAAATACGACGCTGTAACACATTGCTGAAGACAAACGTTTCGGAAACTCTGTGGATTTATTACGGTTTATAGATCCGTGTCAGCACAGTCTGTTCGGTTTGAAAGGCCGTATTTTCCAGGATGACAACGCGCAATGTTGCCAGCTAGACCATCTCATTCTCTGTGCTTTTGGCCCATCTAGTTCATCTACTCCCCGTGTTACCAAAGATTGATGTCGAACTCTGATCAAAACTCGCTGGTACAATCTTACCCTCCTCCGTCTGGCAGGTCATGGACCGCAAGCACACCTCCGTCCCTGAACCGTCAACATTTGAGTACTGATGTTGTAGAAAAGGATAAAAGGAAAATAAAGTGACTTGTCGATCATGACAGCAAGTGAAGTACATCAGTTAGCAGGATGAAAATGCTGAAGCCTTTAACGGTAGCTAACAACGCTTTCATGCACCTTTTGAACGATCCTCTCCAATGCATTCCTGAAAATATCGGCGTTTTCTTTCATCCGTCTCTTTATGTAATCATCCATTTTTGTTGGCATTATGTAGCTATTCTATGAAAATAAAAAGACAAGCCCTGCCTTTCTCCGCGGTGTTTTGCCTGTGCTGTTAGCACACCAGCGAACGATTCAAATGTTCTCCCTCTGAAATTCTCTACCGCTGATTGGACATTAAGTTGTGACGCACTTCAAGCGCCGTGGGCGTCATCTCTATACGACGAAAACTCACGGAGTGAGTGTGTGCTGTTTCCTTTGACAGGTCTGCGCAGGTTTATATTCTTCATTTTAACGCTTGATAGCTATTTCTAAATGCGGACAGAGATGTGTGAAACGACTCTGCATGAGATGGTGCAGAAAGCGGCGGTTTGTCACAGCGGCAGGATCGCCGTCACTTTTGACAGCTGTGCGGCGGTGGGCTACGTGTCCCGCACCTACAGCGAGCTTCTGTCCGCTGCGGAGGAGTTAACCAGCCTGCTGAGGATCCGCGATCGCCGGCAGGAGAGGTTGGTTGGGCTCTACTGTCAGCCAGGGATTAACCTCCCACACTGGATCCTAGGGTACGTTCATTGTCACCTACACAGTCGGTATTTATGTAGCGTCTGAATCAGACAGAATTATGGTAAATATGCCATTTTGAACCACTTTCAACATATTAGAGCATGTAAATGTAGCCGGCTAATGCAAGCCAAGTATCAGCTGAAGGTTGCTGATATTTAGCTGGCTCGGCGTCTTGGAACTGTAGTCTAAAGACTGATAAGCTCCTGCAAACACTTCGCTGTATGAATCAAACAAGAATTTCACATCTGATTTCTGACACATAATAAGACCTTGACGTTGTCCTCCAGTTCGCTCAGCCAGATACATTTTGTGTGTCTCTCTTCTTGTATTCTATAACATCCAGAGCGTGCCGAGATTCACTATGTACAGTAGAACATTTCAGACAGGTATTCACAGACAGGTATTCACTGCTCAGTACCAGAAGGCTGTGCTCTGCCTCTTTTGTGCCTATGCAGTTTTTTTGATTCTGTACTGTGTTGTTGTTATTCCTTTATCTTTGCTCTTGGTCTCATGATGCAGTGGAAATGGCGTTCATGGGGACATATTCATCTCCTGTCTGTCTACAGCATCCTGCAGGTTCCAGCTGCTTATGTTCCTCTGGATCCTGATGCTCCTCCCCTTCTGTCCGTCAGAGTCATGGAGCAGAGCAGGCTAACATTCGCTGTCGTACAGAGCCATCTCACACAGGTAGCATGCGGTGACACACAGCCGTGACAGACTGTGGTCTCACACGCTGCAGTCTCACACACTGCAGTCTCACACACAGCAGTCTCATACACAGTGATCTCATACAAATAGCACAGTGAAATGCTGTTGTACAATGATATTAAACAGGTATAAATCTAGAGTGATGTCCTTTTATGGCCTTATCTCAGTGTATTATTACACTCAATTAGATCATCTCTGCAGAGGGCAGTGAAGTGAAATCTGTGATTTGTAGGACTCCATCAATGTTCGTTGCTCTGTGATCTTCTCTGCCCCAGACCTTCCTGAGCTCCTTTACCCCCCACCTGCCTTTGGAGGTCTGTGAAGTGTGGCAAACTCAGGACCTGACGCTTGTGAAAATACTGCATGAATCTGGCACTGATAGCCAGGAAGCAGCTGGAGAGGAAGAACATGGCCAGGGAGAGCAGCCCCCCTCAGAGCTCTGCTCTCTGTCTGCAGAGATGGGCATTGGCAGCCAGGGGGCGCTGGCCTATGTGCTGCACACCTCTGGAACTACTGGGGTTCCCAAGACAGTCAGAGTACCACATCAGTGCATTGTACCCAACATCTTGCATCTCAGGTTAGTGTGTCCGTGCCAGTGATGCACAGACTACAGCAATCAGTGGCTCAGTCCTGCTTCTCAGCTGCCACCCTGAAAGCAGCCTTGTCCACAGGGACATTGCAGCACTGCAAGCTTCTGTGACAATGTAGGAGTCCACTGATAATATTCCAGACACCCTGTCAAAGATTATGGATGAACGGCATATTCCTTGTTTTTTATTTTCAGAACAAGGCAATAATTTGCTGGAAGTAACTCTGGATAAGAGTGTCTGCTAAATGAATGCAATGTATTGATATTAAGGATGTTTATTATAACCAATGATGTGTTAAATGAGTCTGTGCACTTATCTCTGATCAGTAAACTATACAGCTTGGGCACCTAGTTGTATTCAAATTATATTTTAATGCATGGCTTTAAGTTTGTGAACATCACCAGTGGCATTCAAACTGTGGGCTTTTGTACTTGCTTAACTATGGCGTATAGTCTGTTAACGATTTAAGATCATGTGTTCATGTTGTATATTTGACTGGTCAGAGATGAGTGCACTGGCAGAATAACGCACATTCTTGGTTATAACCCGTTTATTATGAAGTGCTGCTGTGAAAATGATGTGAACACTGTGAGAAGGGCTTTCCTCTTTGGTTTGCAGATCTCTTTTTCAGATAACAGCAGATGACGTCATATTCATGGCCTCTCCCCTGACCTTTGACCCCTCGGTGGTGGAGATGTTTTTGGCTCTGTCATCAGGGGCATGTCTGCTGATGGTCCCCACGGTTATTAAAAAGGTTCCCAGCAGGCTGGCCACTGTTCTGTTTACACGCCACCGGACAACAGTTGTACAGGTGAGAGGCAGTGTCATGCATCAGAGTGTAATACCTATCGAACAGGTGAGGAATCTCACAGACGTAAACTGCAGCCTGTAGGGTGCTGAGTGTGAAGCCTCAGAGTACGATGCTAATGCTGTGGCCACTCCCCCAGGCCACACCCACCATGCTGCGGCGGTTTGGGGGGCGTGTCTTGCGGACCACTGTGTTGTGTACATCCTCCTCCCTGCGGGTCCTCGCTCTAGGTGGGGAAGTGTGTCCCTCTGTCCCTGTGCTCCGCAGCTGGAGGGAGGAGGGCAACTCCACACGCATTTTCAACCTGTACGGCACCACCGAGGTATCCTGCTGGGCCACCTGCTACCAGCTGCAACTGGAGGCTGGGTGAGTGCGCTGAGCCCAAAACACAGCTCCTCCCAAAACACAATCCTAACCCTAACCCACCCTGACCTTACCCCTAACATTCACACTAACCCTAATCCCCACACCGACCTTACCCTTAACACTCACACTAACCCTAACCTCCACCCTGATCTTAGCCCTAAAGCTGCGTTTTAACCGAACACTAAACAAAATTTTGGTCCACTTTCCTTGCGTGGGTTTGATCGCTTGCCTGAAAAATGAGCAAGTGAATTTCATGCCACGTCACAGCAAACATTTTTGATTACACCAACACTGCTAGCAAATGACTGAAGAGATTTCTGAAAAGGGGGCGTGGCTTCTAGCCCTACTTGAAGGTGATTGGCTTTCGCCAGGCGAAATCTTCACTCGAGTTGAACATTTTTTTAACTCAAGCAGTTTCACCGCGATTAACTCCGCCCATTTCGAGTTGTGTTCGGTTAAAACACACCTTAACACTCACAGTGACCATAAGCCCCACACTGAGCCTACCCATGCCGCAGCTCTGTGTGTTTTAAGAATATTATAGATGTTTTATGAATACTGTGGCCATGTGTTTCAGGAACGATGTCTCTGTTCCCTTGGGGACGCCACTGATGGGTACTGTCATAGAGGTTCGAGATGAGCGCGGTGGGGTGGTCACTCACGGCAGCGGCCAGGTGTTCATAGGTATCTGAGTGCATTTTTCTACCAGTATACTCAGTTGTATCAGTGATGCTGTGTCTTCTGGTGTCTGATACCCCCTTTAGAATGTGGTTTGATGTGCAGGGGGACACGAGAGGGTGTGTCTCGTTGGCGATGAGGTTGCTGTGGCACCAGGAACCATGCGGAGCACCGGGGACTGGGTGGAGGTGAGGGGCTCACACTTGTACTACCTGGGACGGCGGGACCGGCTGGTCAAACGGCATGGACAGCAGCTGCATCTGGACGCGTTGCAGCAGGTGAGGTCAGTGCTGCAGGTGATGTCAGCGCAGCGGGTGAGGGTCAGTGCTGCAGGTGAGGTCACTGCTGCAGGTGAGGGTCATCACGGCAGGTGAGGCTCCCTGCAGCAGGTGAGGTCAGTGCTACAGGTGACGTCAGTGTGGCAGGTGAGGGTTAACGTGGCAGGTGAGGGTCAGTGCTGCGGGTGAGGTCATTGCTGCAGGTGGGGTCAGTGCTGCAGGTGAGGTCAGTGCTGCAGGTGGGGTCACTGCTGCAGGTGAGGTCAGCACTGCAGGTGAGGTAAGTGCTACAGGTGAGGTCAGCGCTGCAGGTGGGGTCACTGCTGCAGGTGAGGTCAATGCTAAAGGTGATAGGGTTGGGCGATGTCTACCGAATTGGCATATGACGATGTCTACAGTGAAACATTGCGATGGATGATTGGGGGGGGGGTAGCAGTTGTCTAATAAAGGTGCTATATATTTTTATCAGTGGCGGCTGGTGAGCTTGATTAACAATAAAACAAATAATTCACAGAATAATCGACACCAATCGCGTAAATAGAGTAAATGATTATGCTCGCGAAACAGCGCAGATTGTCTGAAATTTGTGTGCTATTGTGAAAGCTACAGCACGACATTGTTTAATTAATAAGGATGGCAATTTGAATAATTAAGTGGCAAGTAATCCCAAAGCTGTCTCTTAAATGTTTAATATTATAGCTTTCTTGTGTTACAAAATTCAATTACAAAGCGGAGCTAAATTTAGTTCAATCGATTTAAATTACTGAGAATAAATCTTGAGGTTAGGTTGAGTGCAATGAACAATAACGTTTAGAACACAGACCTCACAAAAGCTGTGATGTGTCATGAGCATTTAACGTAATTTAAATCGATAAATGCCATCCTTGTTAATTAAACGTTGTAATCTCACGTTGTAGCTTTCGCAAGCACACAAACTACAGACAATCTGCGCTGTTTCGCAAGCATAATCATTTACTCTATTTACGCTATTGGTGTCGATTATTCTGTGAATTATTTGTTTTATTGTTAATCAAGGAGGATAAAGGGGAACAGGTTGAAAGTAATGATAGATTTGAAGGTATTGTTCGGGCTTCCCCTGTTTCCAGCTCACCAGCTGCCACTGATTTTTATATACTTTCTTTTTCCACTAGTCATTACAATATTAGTAATTCATTGATTATATTTTTCCTAATCATGAAATATAGTTAAATATGCAGGGTGAGACATGGTGAAAAAGGGTTAATAACAATATAATGATCAGGAATTATTTGTTTAAGACAGGTATAGCAGAGAACGGGAGAGTTCGCTCTGTAGGTAAGTTTTAATCCTCAGTTTTGTGATACAAATAAAGACTCGCCCCCTGATTTACTGAGGTAGGTGCAAACCAGGTAGATTTAAAAATAATTTTTATGTTTGCGCCTAAATTAAAACATGCTTTCACTAGGCGGTATAGTGTGATTAAATAAGCTGTTTTTCCTTTAAATCAGGCACAAGGAGCTGATATAATAATTAGAATAAACCCATACTTCATTTTTGCGCTCTCTGGCTGACACTCCTTGAAATACTATGGCTCAAGGTGATCCCGGGGAAAACCCCGCAAATAAGTAATAAATATATTTTTCTATGTTATAGCAGAGACAATGGAATTTTAGTGTGTGTGTGGAACGGGGGTTAAATCATGATGACGGCTCAACATCGTGATGTCTGTCAGCCATCGGCCCAACCCTAGTAAGTGAGGTCACTGCTGCAGGTGAGGTCAGTGTGGCAGTTGAGGGTCAGTGCGGCAGGTGAGGTCAGTGCTACAGATGCGGTCAGCGCTGCAAGTGAGGTCATTGCAGCAGGTGAGGGTCATACAGCAGCTTGTTGTGTAATGAAAGTGGGTCCTTTCCAGATTCTCTCTAGATCAGCTAAGTCATCCATTAAATGTGAGTGTTTCTCTGTGAATATGCACTGAGGACACACCTGACTGCTGCTGTTATTATATAACACTTACACTTCTCACGCTTTCCCTCACTCTCCTTTTCTCTCTCTCTCCCTCTTTGCCTCCCTCATTCTTCCTCTTTCTCCTCTTTTCCTTTCTGCACGCAGATGCTGGAGTGTCTGCCTCAGGTGGAGGCCTGTGCAGTGAGTCTGTATGAGGGCCAAAGGCTGCTTGCCTTTGTGGTGCCCGCCTCCCCCTCCAGAGACCTGCAGAGGGACCCTTCCTCCAGTGACCCTGCCCCTTCCTCCAGTGACCCCACCCCTTCCTCCAATGACCTTGCCCCTCCCCCAAGAAGCCTGCAGACAGAGATACTCGGCAGGCTGTCTCAGCTTCTGCCATCACACGGCATCCCAGACACCATACTGCTGGTGCTGGCCCTGCCCCTCTCCTCACACGGTGAGCCTAAACCTCCCCGCCCCTCTCTGCCCCCTTCCCCTCTCCACCCTGCCCCTCTCCTCACATGCAGAGCCTAAACTTCCCTGCCCCTCTCAAACTTTGCTGTTAAACTCTGCAGTGTGGACCTGTTCTGATTGCCCTACACTCTGGCTCTGATTGGTTCTGCAGGGAAAGTGGCCATGGACGAGCTGATTCAGGTGTACGAGAGACGGAGAGCTTGTCATGTTTCCCATGATCCACTGGGAGACAAGGATGCACTGAGGCAACACCTGCAGATGCTGTGGAAGGTATAGATTATTCTGCTCTGCTCTGTGTGTAATCAGTGTGTGTGTAATTAATTTGTGTGTAATCAGTGTATGTGTGTAATCAGTGTGTAATTTGTCTGTGTGTAATCAGTGTGTGTGTAATTCATTTGTGTGTAATCAGTGTATTTGTGTAATCAGTGTGTGTGGGTAATCAGTGTGTGTGTGTAATTGGTGTGTGTGTGTGTGTGTGTGTGTGTAATCGGTGTGTGTGTGTGTAATCCGTGTGTGTGTGTGTGTGTGTGTGTGTAATTGAGGGGTGTGTGTGTGTAATCGATGTGTGTGTAATCAGCGTGTGTGTGTGTGTGTGTGTAATCGGCGTGTGTTCAATTGGTGTGTGTGTGTGTAATCGGTGTGTGTGTGTTACAGGAGGCTCTGGCTCTTGACGGCAGTGCAGAGGTCGGTGAAGAAGCACATTTTTTGCTCAGTGGGGGAGACTCTCTCCGTTCCCTGCGTCTCTGTGATGACATCACCGCGTCTTTGGGTGTGACCCTGCTGGGACTCCTGGAGGTCATCCTCAATGGCTCCTTCTCCGACCTGCTCAATCACATCGCCATGGCAACATTCCAGAAAGAAAACACAGATAATACAGCTGATATACCTCTAACTGATGCTCTCCCTCAAACCCAAGCCAAGAGGAAGCACACTGACCCTCCACCTCAAACGCAGGCTGAGAGGAAACACACTGACCCTCCCCCTCAAACCCAAGCCAAGAGGAAACATACTGACCCTCCCCCTCAAACGCAGGCCGAGAGGAATCCACCCAACCATCTCTCTACTGAGAGTGTGCAGAGGCACATGGGATTTGTAGTTGTGAGGAGAGCAGGCGAAGTTGTGGAGATGGGTCAGGAGAGCGCCAAAGAGCTGCTGAATCACCACAGAAATGCCAACCAAAGGACTGAGTCAAATGGAAGCAAAGACCACTCCAACTCACCCAGGGCCAATGAGAGCATGGGATACGGTGCTGCGGGTTCATCCCGGCTGGCCCTGTGTGTGCGCTGGCAGTCTGACACGGGCAGGTGTGTAGATGCCTCACCGCTGCTGCTGCTGAGCAGGTGGGGCCAGGACATGGTGTATGTGGGGTCCCACTCCCACCGGCTACAGGCCCTTGAGCTGACCACCGGGGAGCTCCGCTGGGAGCGAGTCCTGGGGGGCCGGATAGAGTCCTCGGCCGCCGTCACCCGTTGCGGAGCACTCATCGTGATTGGTCAGTTCTGTGAGAGGCGTACACTCCATATCCCACAATGCATTGGTCAATATGACATGAACATGAGACAGTGTGGATGGTGTCGAGGTTTAATGACTATTAGTGAATGATGATGAATTAGCAGTGAATGGTGTATGAGTAGCAGGTAGACAGCTCATGACTGGCTGGGGTTTATGGTTGCTGGATGATTGGTTGCTGAATGGTATGTGGGTGATTGGTAAATGTTTGGTGAATGCTTGATACGTTGTGGGTGAATGGTTGGATGAGTGTTAGAATAGTTAGTATTTGTTGAATAGGGAGTGAACGGTTTATTGAGTGGTTGGTGAATGGTGTGTGTGTTTGGTGAGCAGATGGTTGAGTGGCTGGTGGATGGTCTGTGTGTTTGGTAGGTAGACGGTTGAGTGTGTGAGTGGTTGGTGAATGGTCTGTGTGTTTGGTAAGTAGACGGTTGAGTGTTTGAGTGGCTGATGAATGGTCTGTGTGTTTGGTGAGGATGATGGCAGGATGCTGTGTGACCGTGTGGTGAGTAGCAGGCAGCGGGTGAGTAGCAGCTGTGTAGCGGGTGTGTTGTGGGTGAGCAGACGGTGTGTAGCAGTTGTGTTGTGGGTGAGCAGACGGTGTGCAGCGGGTGAGTAGTGGGTGTGTAGCAGGTGGGCAGTGGGTGAGTAGCAGGTCTGTAGCGGGTGAGTAGTTTGTGTTCTAGCGGGTGAATAGTGGGTGTATAGTGGGTGTGTTGCGGGTGAGTAGTGGGTGAGCAGACGGTGTGTAGCGGGTGAGTACTTGGTGACAGATGGTGTTTGGTGCCGCAGGGTGCTATGACGGGCAGGTGTACTTCCTCTCGGCGGACAGCGGGGAGACTCACTGGGTGTTTGGGACAGATGACGCAGTGAAGAGCAGCGCCACAGTGGACCCCCTGACTGGCCTGGTTCTGCTCGGCTCCCATGATGCTCATGTTTATGCTCTGGACCCGGAGGTAACCTTGGTAACACAGACAGTATTTAGGGTTCCTCCTGTGTGTACATGGAGGCCACAGCATACCTGAGCAGCTGCTGTGTATGTATATGTGTGTGTGTGTGTATTAAGCCTGGAACTGTGTGTGTATGTGTTTCAGGGCCGGCGCTGTGTGTGGAAGCGGCAGTGTGGCGGTGGAGCTGTATTCTCCTCTCCTTGCCTCCACCTGTCTCTCAGACAGCTGTATGTCGCTACGCTGGGCGGACAGCTGCTGTCGCTAAGGCCAGTGAGTAGGAAACTCCCAACAATGCTGTAAAACTCCGAACCACACTATCAAACTCCCAACCACTCTGTAACACTCCCAACCACTCTGTAACTCTCCCAACCACCCTGTAACATGCCTGACCACCCTATAACACTGCCATCCACACTATCAAACACCCAACACCACTGTAACACTCCCAACCACAATATCAAACACCCAACACCACTGTAACACTCCCAAGCGTGCTGTAACACTCCCAACCACCCTGTAACACTCCCAACCGGAGTGTAACACTCCCCACTGTGCTGTAACACTTGAGTTTATTAAAACCACTGTTGTTTCTTATATATTTCAGCAAATAACAGGAAGTAAGAGTACATTTACATTTACATTTATTCATTTGGCAGACGCTTTAATCCAAATCAACTTACAAGTGAGGTAGAGTACAACACAAGCAAAAGACCACAAGGAGTCCACAATATGAGAGGGGGGCTCCTGAGTGGCTCAGTTGGTAAAAGCACTCGTTCTGAGTGTAGACTGAGCGCTACAGCCCGGGTTCGAACCCAACCGTGTCACTAGCCGACAGTGTCCGGGAGCTCACAGGATGAACACATTGGCTTCGTTCCGCCGGGGATAGGGGTGGGTACGTCGGCAGGGGCTTCGGTCCCATGAGCAACAGCAACCCCTGCTGGTCGATCAGGCACCTGTGTCCACATGCCAAAGGTGCATACGAAATGTCTTCCTCCGACTCATCTCTGTGCTAGCTTAGCTTGTGGACCGCAGTGCGAAAAGAAGCAGCGGCTGGCATCACGTGTCTCGGAGGAGGGCACATGCTTCTCCACGCTCTCCCTGACAGCGGGGGTTGTGCAATGGGACCGAACATTGATGATGACAAATTGGACATTCCAGAATTCAGCGGAATTGGCAATTCCAAATTGGGGAGAAAATGGAAGGAAAAAAAAAACAATATTAGAAGCACTGCATGACCAGGTTTCAATGGTTGGGCAGGCAAGGTACAAACTAGCTGGCAAAGGGAGTGCATTAAACCAGTAGATTAAATTTTTTTATTTTATACTTCATAGGAGAGTTTTGAGACGTGACATGTTCCTTTAGGGGGTAGTGTTTCAGGTGCTCAGGTGAGAGCGGAAGAGCTGTGTCAGAGACAGAAAGGGGCTCGGCAAAACGGATAAGAGAGCTTTATTGTCATTGTTCAGGACAACGAAATTACAGTTGCTCCTGGTGTCAGTACTGTGACAACATATAATAAGAATTAAAGACAACAAGAATAAATACAAACTACAAAATGTGTGATGTTTCGAATATGAAGAGTAGCATGGAACATAAATAGTAATAATAAAGTGTCTGTGCATTGACAGGAAAAGTACTCCTAGCTGTTATGTGTGAAACAGATTTACAGTATCTTGTTATTGCACATGCCTGTGTTATTGTATAACATTGTACTTTATTAACGTGTGGTGTACATGGTCCATATTACTGCACAAGAGGAAGATTTAGATTGCATTGCACATAATAATGACATTATTGCACATGTCCATCGTTTGCTGTCACCTTCTATGGGAGGTGGAGTTGGGGGGGATGTGTTGAGCTGCATTACAGCTCTGGGGAAAAAGCTGTTCTTCAGTCTGGTTGTGCGAGCTGAGATACATCTGAATCTCCTGTCAGATGGGAGGAGATTGAACAGGTGGTTGCTGGGGTGAGTCAAGTATGAAGTCAAGGATGAAGCATGGAAGTTCATTCCACCATTGGGGGACAACGGCGGAGAAAGTCCTGAATAGTGATTTTACACCAGGTTGCGACAGAACCACCAGACTCCATTCAGTAGCAGAGCATAGCGGTCTGCAGGGGACATAGGGTTGCAGTAGTGAGTTCAAGTAGATGGGTGCAGTTTTGTTGGTTGCCCTGTGTGCAAGCATCAAGGCCTTGAACATGATGCGGGCAGTTACAGGGAGCCTGTAGAGCGAGACCAAGAGAGGTGTAACGTGAGCCCTTTTTGGGTGGTTGAAAACCAGACGTGCAGCCGCATTCTGTGCTGCAGAGGCTTAGTAGTGCATACAGGTAGGCCACCCAGGGGAGCAGTAGTCCAGTCTTGAGATGACCAGAGCCTGGACAAGGAGCTGCGCAGTATACTGAGATAGGTAGGGCCTTATTTTCATGATGTTATACAGCGCAAATCTGCATGATCTGCATTGTCGCAATATGGTTGGTAAATGAGGTCAGTAAACAGTAAATAAAATGTGGTCAGTAAACAGTAAAAAACATTTCCTTTCCTGTTTGAAACATTTCCTTCCCTGTTTGAAATCTTGTTTTGAATCAGTTCCCATCATGTGTGGCTGGTACTGTAAGCCATGGGGCTGTACAGTCTGCGTCCTCCTTTGAGACTGACCAGCCTTCCCCTGTGGTTGCAGGACAGTGGCGCCCTCGTGTGGAAACACTGCAGTGATGCACCCTTCTTCTCATCCCCCTGTTGTTCCTGCAGCTGTGTGTGCATCGGCTCTATGGACAACAATATCTATGGCTTCTGCCACACTGGCCAACAGGTGACACAGCACCTGAGTAGGACAGGCTCAGGTGTACTTTACATTTAACTCAGGTGTAATGTATTGTTTAGCTCAGGTGTGCTGTCCCTTTTAGCTCAGGTGTGCTGTACTGTTTATCTCAGGTGTGCTGTATTGTTTAGCTCAGGTGTGTTACCTTTTCAGATGTGGAAGTTTTCTACAAATGGACCTGTCTTCTCATCTCCATGTGGCACGCCAGCCTGTCTGTCCAATCAGAGAGTGTTCTGTGGGTCACATGACAGCTGTGTGTACTGCCTGGACTCCTGTGACGGCACGTTGGTATGGTGTTTTCAGACCTCAGGCCGGGTGTTCTCCAGCCCCTTCCTGTTCGATGGCTCTGTGTGGGGGTGCGGCAGGCTGGTCACCCTCACCTCCACAGATGGAACAGTCTGGGTTCTGGACGCAGAGACTGGGGCACTGAAAGCCTCTCTGTCCCTGCCAGGCGAGCTCTTCTCCTCTCCTGTGGTGTGGGGGCGCACCTTGGTGGTCGGCTGCAGGAATGACTTTGTGTACTGCATAGAGCTAACAAACTCAGAGACTCCTGTACCCTCTCCTGACAGGGGCCTGTAATATTATTCTAATTAATATTTATGGTGAGCTTATATGATCAATAAATATTAAAACTTGGCTGTGTATGTTCTGATTTGACTATTATAACACATAAAAAATAGAAACAGTGGAGAAAAAGACCACCCTGGAAGCAGAGCTCAAACATTATTTAATTTCTCTACAATAATGCATAACATCTGCATCACTTGAAAGAATCCCGCTATGATTAAGTGGAACATAAAGTGCAGTTATTAACAACTGTTTGTCACATATAACACTGTTTACACTACACTATTGCACACTACTTAAGTTAAAAACAAACATAGCAAAGGGGTTCTGGGACTGAGAATGAAATAACTTTAATGGTCCCGTAAAATCACTTCTTTACAGTACATTACAGTGTTGAGTGAGAGGGAGACGTGATGACAGGTCGGGTCAGCAGGATACAGACACTACAGGAAGAGAGGGCTGTTGGGCAGTGTGGTCATGTGCTGTGAGTTTGTCTGATCATGAGCCGCGTAGAAGCTGATGGCCAGCAGAACCCAGCTGGCTTCACGTGACAGATCAGAAAGTAACGTCTACAGTAACACAAGTCACAGTTAGCACTGACACCAAGAACACTACAGGATCTCTGGAACAAAAGTAGCCAAAAAATTCAACTCATACCTTTGTACACAAGATTCAGCCATGAATAAATAACCTAAACCTCTTTTAAAACTGGCTGCTTGGAACAGCACCCAAAATAAATACAGAAAAAGGATCAGTTTGATTAAAAAATCCAACATTGTATCCAGTATTATTTCACATATGCACGCGCAGAGTATTTTGGGTGGTGTTGGAAGGGTAATAATAGGGATATATTATTATTGTTATTATGTTATTTGCTATGCTAGCCCTTAACACATTGCTGCTCTCATAGTAACTGTTAATAATGAAAGTAAAAAATAATGTCATGAAGTGCAGGAATTATACATTATATTCTGTTAATACACATTTCCTCTGTTTTTCCCGGCAATCTGACACTGTTGGGCATGCCTTATTTACATTGGTGCTGTGGGTCCAGGGCGGCTGTGATTGGCTGCATGACTTCAGTTAATTCCATCATGTGCAAAACATCATTCATACACCATACATAAAATAGACCACACCCCTACACCATGCAGCAGAAATGATACACCATACATCATATACCACACACAACATCCATACACTGTACAGATCATGTCCACACAAGTGGCATACAGTGAGCGAGAACCAGGGGAAGCAGAGAACCGATCTTTAAACCAATCAAAGTCCTGAGTGTCTGTGATGTCATAGTTAACAGGCTTCCAGGATGGATCACCCAGCAGTTGGTGGTGGATGGTGCTATGACAGCATTCTCTTTGTGCGTCTAACTATAAACCATTATTCTAGCAAGGAACTTGGATTGAATTATATCATTTTGATTATAAAATAGAGATTGGATTTTTATTTAACTCAAATCTAGTTGTGTCATTACTGGAATGATCTTGTGTGATTTTATGTGACAGTAAGGTATTTTATTTCATGTATGTTAAAATGGTACTGCAAAAAAGCCCTTTCACGCTTGATGAAGATGGCTGCTTCTTACCATACTCTTCAGAGGACATTTTTACAAGAGAAAAAGATGGAAAAAGAAAGGATTTTAAACAGAGACATTTGTAAATAATGCAGGTGTGGATGGATGATCCTTTCTGAAACTGAAACTTGAGAAACATGATCAGGTGTGTTATGAGTTTAAAGCTGGATTCTCTGCTTCCCTAGGCTGTGGTCCAACAGCTGCCATTGTTACATACCAGACACCATATCCAGAGGATTTCCCTGCTTCAGCTGATAGTCCCATGTAAAGTCTGTCCTCTTTCTGAAGTCTCTGTGCACAGGATGAGGGTGTAGAACTAAACACAACCATATGAATGTGAGGGTGTGGACTGTATTGAGGAAGGGTTCTGTGATGTCAGGATGGGGGCGGGGTCAGGGCAGGTCACTTGATGATCTGTGGGCAGTCGCTCCAAGCTTTGGCTTTGCGCTTGGCCAGAGCGAGCCAGGCCGGCTCTGTGGACACCTGCACAGAATCTGAGGCGGGGAAGCGCTTGGTCACCTCTTTCGCTGAAGGAGAAGTGGAATCTGCGATCTCAACTGCAACACAGAGAGGCCAGGAGGGAGACTCTTCAGAGCCTGAGACTGTTCAGCTGTTCAAACAGGGACAGGGAGGGCGCTGGGGAGGAGACATCACCTGTGACGGAGTTGGGGAGGGTATCTCACCTGTGACGGAGTTGGGAAGGGTGTCTCACCTGTGATGGAGTTGGGGAGGGTGTTTGCCTTCCTCAGCTGCTCCCTGCGCTCGAAGCGGGTGAGCAGCGTGTCTGGTCTCGCCTGCTGCTGGGGGGGCAGTTTGGGGGTAGCGCTGCTGGTGCTGTTGTCCTGGGTGTCAGTGGGGCTCGTGAGCATGCTCTGTCGAGGAGGAGATGCTTGTTACACTTGACATGTGTTCATGTGAATGCCTGTCCATGTCATGAAATAATCTGTCAATATGTGCAAATGCTGCCCACTTTCTTGATGTTAAGAAAAAGAACACTTTGGTACGTACACTTTCTCGATCTTTGGCCTGTTTCTCGGCCAGCTTGACCTCCCTCATGTGCCGGCGTTCCTCTCGGCTCAGCTGTTGGTCCCGGAACCCCTTCTGTTTCTGCAGGGCCAGGGTGATCCACATCGGCCCCGCCTCCTTCTCCTGCCCCCGCCCCAATGGCCCCGTCTCCTTCTCCTGCATCCGCACACTATCCAGGGAGTGTCTGCTCTGCAAGGAGGGCTTCTCTGAAAAGGGAAAAGGACCAAAACCATATATCAATAAAGACCACAACCTCCCCTCAATAAAGACAATAACCTGCACGTGACAAAGACCACACTTTCACTACAACTGCATTCAGGCCTCTCCTTCCTTCACACCTCTCCTTCATTAAAGACCACAGTTATACTAACACTGACTAACAACACACTGTGCTGACGGCCCTCACCGCGTCTGAGCTCAGCCCTCCTGTCTCCTTTCTCTCGCCAGGGGATGTTGATGGAGGGAAAGAAGGATCTCTTCTCCCGGATCTCCGCCTCCTCCTGCCGGCTGTGCTGGTCCTGGGGGGCGTTCTTCACACTGTGCTCTTCCGTCTCCCCTGGGTCCCTCTCTACTGCTGAATCACTGGGACCTCCTCTGCCCATCCTGGAGAGAGGAGAGGGGGGCGGGGTGGCAGTGGGGGGTTTGGGAGCTACGGAGGGTTTCTGATACAGAGGTGGCCTGGAGGACAGCTTCTCACTGTCACTGCAGGAGGCTGGGATCAGAGGCCCAGCGGGCTGCACTCTAGCTGGGGTTCTCTGGGGGGGTTTCCTGCCACTGTCCCGGAGAGGAGAGGTGGGGCCGGAGAACACAGAAGCATCAGAGTCTGCAGGGGTGAGGGGCACAGGCACGCCGTCAAAACTGTCCCCTGCACTGTACCTCTTCTTCCTCTTCTCTGTGGGCTCGCTGTGGAAACGCAGGGAGTAGTTGGTCCTCCGCAGTTTGACGCCGAACGGGGACGGCTTCTCCTCACCAGTCTGTTTCTGCTCCGTGTCCTCCTTGCTCTCCGGACTGGACCCCTCAGACTCCGCTGGGTTCAGGGCCTCGGACAGAGGTCGAGCTTTGGGGGAACCCGGGGGAGGGCTGGGTACCAGAAAGGACGGGAGGTCTTTGGCGAACACACACCCTTCTGTTGCGTCTGCGATTCGGACAGCCTTAGCACTGTGAGTCTGGGCCTTCCCACCTGTGGGCTGAGACCCGGGAGAGGGCGGCTCCGCCCACGCCTCTACCTGGTCCCCCCAGCGCAGCCCCTCAGATGGCCTGTTAGCATCTGGAAATTTCCGCCGCGCTGGCGTGATGGAGAACTTGGCGTTAGCGGACATGGTCTTTCTGAGGTTGGTGTGTGAGAAGGGTTTCTGGTTCAGATCTTCACTTGTGGGTCGGCTCTGCTGCCAGATGTCCTTCTCCTGGAACTTTCCCGCTTCGGCTCCTTTGAAGATCTTGGAGCGTATGCTGGCCCACTCTGCAAGCACAGCGGCGCTGGCCTGATCGGCCGAGCACTCATTCAGAGACTTTGTTTTTCCTGTGCCAGACCTGCGCTCTGGTGAGGTCTTTGTGGAGCTTTTGACTGGCTGGATGGCCATGGCTTTCTTGTCCTCAGCCAATCCCAGCAGAGACTTGCAGGCCGGGTCTTTGATCTGGTTGAGGTTGACTGCTGCTCCGCAGAGCTGAGCTCCAGTGACCAGGATGGCCGTGTGTGGGACGTACAGGGAGGAGGCGAGAGCCGGAGAGTCTGCGCCTCCTGCCGCAGAGGCCTTGGGCTCCTTTGTGTAAGCAGCACTACCCTGCTGGCTGAAAGGTGTCACAGGTGTCAGGTTAACCTTCTGGAACAGAATCTGCTTCTCTCCAGAGGACACTTTAAAGCTGAAGGGCCTCTGTCTCTCCTCCATCTCCCTCCACCTCAGCTCCTCTGCTCGCCTCTGCTGTTCCCCAGGATCAGTCCCCTCCTCTGCTCCTGCTCTCCTCTCAGCCTCTCTCTCCTGCTCCTCCTTCCTCTTTTCTGCCTCTCTCCTCAGCTCCTCCTGCTCTCGCATCCTTCTCTCCTCCTCTTCCTCTTTCTCTTGCTGTTTTCTCTCCTCTTCTTCACGCTGTTTCTCCTCCTCTTGCTGTCTTTGATCCTCCAGCTCCCAGATCCTCTGTCGCTCCACTTCCTGCCTCCTCTTCTCATCTTCCTCCCTCCTCTGTCTCTCCCTCTCTTCTTCCTCCTTCCTCTGTCTCTCCCTCTCCTCCTCCTCCTCCTCCTTCCTCTGTCTCTCCCTCTCCTCCTCTTCCCTCCTCAGTCTCTCCCTCTCTTCTTCTTCTCTCCTCTGATTCTCCCTCTCTTCTTCTTCCTTCCTCTGTCTCTCTCTCTCCTCCTCCATCATCTGTCTCTCCCTCTCCTCCTCCTGTCTCTTTTTCTCCTCCTCTTCCCTCTGTTTCTTCTCCTCCAGATCTGTCAGTCCTCTCTGCCCCTCCTCCTGCATTCGCTGTTTCTTTGATTCCTGGGGGAGTTTGTCCACAGGCTGCTGAGGGCTCCAGGGCTCCTCCTGTTTGTGGGGTCTGATTGCATTTTCTCTGTCTGCCTGTGATTCTGGCTCCTCCTGCAGAGCTTCAGGGAAAGACACATCCTGCACATCCTGGGAAAATAAAACATGCCAGTTTTGTGTTGCCTGACCTGCATGTATCTGTGTCTGTAAACCACGACACAAAGGAAACCATCACACAGCACAAAGAGTCTAAACCAATCAGCTTCACTCCAGCTTGTCTAAAC
This sequence comes from Megalops atlanticus, assembly GCA_019176425.1. Lineage (NCBI taxonomy): Eukaryota > Metazoa > Chordata > Actinopteri > Elopiformes > Megalopidae > Megalops > Megalops atlanticus. The sequence continues at coordinate 73,862,075 of CM032876.1, read as the reverse complement.
CAATCACTTCACTTCACCTCCCTAAAAGCTTTTACATTTATCTGATAATTACACACAACCTTCATCTGGTTACTCATTAATCAGCTTCTTTGATTAACAGCTGCTTCCTTTTTACTTAACTGCACTCTATGAGTATAACCTCTGTACAGTTCACATGAAATTGTTTTAATTACAATGAAGTTAAAATCTACCTCTGATCTCTTTTTATGATAAAAATTATTTAATGTAACCCAGTTTTTTCTTTGTAATTAAAACTGTTTAATCTGAAGTGCACAGTGTAATTATACAGCATTTAATATAATTCATTAAAGAGAGCTGATGAGTGATTCTAACTGAAGCTGGAAAGTTTGTTCATCATCAGCACCAGACTCAGAGCAGATACCATTTCCTCTTTGGAACTCTGGTACCCTGAATGTGGGGAAGCTGCACACTTACTGATGGACCTCGTCACCACGGCACTGTGGGATGGAGTGACAGGGGTGGGTGTGATCTGTATGCACTGTTCCACATGCAGCCTGATTAAATACACTTTTGTGTTCTTCATTTATAATAAAGTGAAGTAGAGTGTCTGCTGTGTGACAAAATGTGAATGACGTGTGAATGTAGTAAGTATAACCTCATCTCTGTAAGGAGACCAGACCCCCTCTCACCTGTCTAAGGAGACCACAGTCCCCCTCACCTGTGTGAGTCGTCTGTGCTTCCGTGAGACGCGTTGGTTCTTGGGCTTGACGGACAGCTTGTGTCGGGCAGCAGTGTTGTCCAGGCGGGACACAGAGGCAGGTATGGCATCCAGGTTGATAGACTCAATGGTGCCACCAGGGGGCAGTGCTCTCCTGGATCTGGGAGACTTTACAGGTGTTCCACTGCCTGCAGCAGCCTGCACTGGCTGACTGACTCCACCCTGATCACCCTGACAACAACAAATTCCCACACACTGATCCAATCTGCAGTATCACCCCACACTCCCACATTGCGCCATTACCCCACACACCCATATACCCCCCATACAGCACCATTACCCTGCACCCCCACACCCCCACACACCCGCACAACCCCACACAGCACCGTTACATTGCACCTCCACACCCCCACACCCCCATACACCCCCACATAACACCGTTACCCTGCATCCCCACACACTGCCATACCCCCACACAGCACCATTACCCCACACAGTGCCATTACCCCACACCCCCACACAGCACCATTACCCTGCACCCCCACACCCCCACACCACCTGGCCTGCAGTTCCTTTACCTCAGACTGTGCTGGCTCCGCCTCCACCTGTGCCAGCACCTGCACAGGGCTTCTGAGTGCCTCTTCCTCATCGGAGCTTCCTGCTGCACCCTCACTCTCCCTCAGGGGTGCGGGCTTGGGCCCAAATCTGATGCTCTGTGCGATTTGTCTCTATTCAGACAGAGGACAGTGTCTGTGCGCAACTGGCAAAATGAGGTGTAGTGCTTGGGTACCATAAAGTGGTGTATTGAGTTCTATAAAGTCATCAGGTAGCTTACTTTTCATTGTAAAAATACTTTAAAAAATCTTTCTCACCCCCTATGACACTCAGTTATTTCATTTGAAGAATGAAAAAACTGTTGATTGACAAAGAGCCAACTGCAGGAATCAAAAAGTCAAGACTATCACACAGATGGGCTGAGAGGAAAGAATCTTCTATCAGCCCTCTCATATGAACACCAGCTCACCTTTTACTGTACACAGAACCACAGACTTCACTGAAACAACCCGTGATGTGAGCATGTGACCCTTTATGTGCCCATTCCAATCTGCATACACCTCAGGTCCTCCTAAAGCAACCTCCAGCCTGCGCCTCAAAGGCCCCTACAGGCTGCATGATGATCCTGGGGCCACTAGAGGTCGTTGTGTGAAATTAGCTCAATGGCTGTAACCCTTATGTATTTCGACAATATTAGCACATAGGCCTACATATGTCCTGTGGAGAACACAGCCCACAAATTATTTAAAACTCATAGCTTAGACAATTTATATAGGTAGATGAAAATATTTAAATGTGTGGCTTTCTACCATTTTCTAGTTTTTTTAGTGGCTTTGTGTATGTAGTATCTGTGTGTGAATTAATTAATTTGCGTGCCTAAACCCATGTGCAGTATTAAAGCATCTGTTTGAAGTAAATGTATTTCATTCATTCTTTTAAAATACATTCATATTGTTATTTGGTTTTTCAAGTATTGTGTAGCTTCTGAAACAATTGACTCAAGTTTTATCTTTCCTGGTCTGTTTCGTCCCTGACAGATTATAAGCACTGAGAAAATAACTAAAGGTTTTATTATGTGTAACATATTATATGCAACACAGGCCAGTGTTATGTGCAGCACGGGTTTGACTGATGTTTAATACGTGTGTGTTCTATGAGACACAGATGAATGTTTTACGGCTACCTCAGGTGTGTGTGAGTGTCACCATGTCTCATACAGGTGAGGGGGAGAGAGTAGCGGACACACCTGCAGGTTCCTGACTTTATCGGACACGTTGTCCTGGGACATGGTCTGTCCTGTGACAGCTTCCTCTGCAACAATAACACTATGGTGCGACACAAAGGGAGAGCTAGCATTACGCTCTCTGCAGAGCACACAGCACAGCTGAGTGGAAACACTCTATACACACAACAAACATACACACACGCTATCACACACACTCTATACACACTCCAAACATACACACTCTATACACGCACCATTTTGGCAAACTGTAACCTGGCCACTCTGTTCCTGAGGCTCACTAGTAGTTTATATCTTGTAGCGTTGCATCTGAAGTTCTGCCAGTGTAATCTTCTGCGTAAGGAACTATTTTTTGACACATCTATGTTGCCTATATCCGGCAGAGTATGTGTGCAGTGGATGTACAGTGTTCCTGCTCTGTTGGACTGTTGTTTGGGGTGTTTCTTCACAATTTAAAGTGTTCCTCAATCATTCACTTTAGTGGTTTTCCTTAGTGAAGCATTTTGTTTGCCATTGCTGAGCTCCCCAGTGCTTTCTTTCTTCTTAATGATGTATCAAAGATGCCTAATTGCCTAATGTTTTGGCTGTGTCTCTGAGTCTGTGTCTCTGACTGAAGCAAATTAAAGCTGATAGTCTGCACATTCACCCCATAGTCACTGCATCATTTCAAATCCAACCTGCTGGAGTACAGAGCAAAAACAACTAAATTTGTCACTGTGCAAATACTTTTGGAGTTCACTGTATATACCACACACACACACACACACACACACTCAAACAACACACATACTCCGTATATGCACCAAACATCCACATACTCAAACACCATACACACACCATATATACACCAAACACATACCATATATACACCAAGCATACAGACTCAAACACCATACACATACCACATATACACCAAACATCCACACTCACAAATACCATACACACACTCAAACACACATATACACATCAAATGTACACATTTACACCCATATACACTCATATATATACACAAAACATACACAATGAGAGAAACAGCACACAGCAGCTCCTCCTGTTCTAGGCTGCAGAACTGTAAGCAGTGAGCTACCAGCACTGTGAGGCCCTGCTCTGCATCTAACATCATTATTTCTGCTATGATTTCCACAGGTTGAAATCAGAAACAGTTTGGAGCAATAAAAGTTATTTATTATTCATGTTGAGTTGTGAATCCTGTGTTTGAATCATTATAATTCTCTGAGTATCATATTAAATATGCCTGTTTGCATGTGTGTCCAGTGATGCTTATTCTTTTCTATGGTTATTCTCATGAATGGTTTCATCTTTGAGGTCGGTCACCTGAACATTTGGTTAATGTTTTCAGAAACCCAGGGTGCCACAGTGTTGGTCCATGCACAGTGTGATTTCCTACAAGTGTCCTTTTCAGTTAAATATCACATAAAATATGGAGAACTGAAATAAAACCAAAGGGAGCAACAGATACAGCTTCAGCATTCCATCTGAATGGGACCCGTACATCAGAGATTTCCCTGTCAATGTGCTTATAAACACACACAGTACTCACCACTGCCAGCTACAGTGAGTAAATGCAATAACCTCCCTGAGTTCTGATGGATTTGAATATTAAAAAGCATGTGTATGAGCAGCACCACTACATTACAGTTCAGCACAATTACAGGAGAGCACAATTTCATCATATTCCAACAGCATTACAGCACACCACTCTCTCTGAGTTTCCCGCTGAAGCTGAGACCCTGAAAAGAGGAAGAGAGGGATGAGGCATCTTTACCTCAGATGCTGATGGGTCTCCTCTTCCTCGGAGCTGAGCCCGTTGCAGACGTCTCCATTGGGCTGATTGTCTCTCAGCTTGGCCTCCTCGAAGCTGCTCTCAGAAACCTTCTTCTTCCTCTTTCCAAACAGCTTTCTGAAGGGCTGGAATTTGCCCTGTCGTCTCTGCTCTGCAGATCAGAAATGATAACGCAGCGGCAGTGAGCTTATCTCCCTGATATCCCTCCTCAGCCCTGTTTAAATAAAGCCCATGGCATGCGCCAAAGCCAAGGTCAGGGAGCGGTCCTGGCAGAGCGACATGTGGCAATAAGTATGAGCTCACACTTTCATACCTTTCACACCCGGCTGCTCAGATACACACCTGTGCACACCTCTCACACCTGGCTGCTCAGATACACACCTGTGCATTCACACCTGCTGGCTGCATTAATACACGCAGACACAGAACTGATGGAGAGCAGCACTTACAGTACTTGCCTTTGCTGAGCAGACTGAGGAAAGAGAGCCAAAGTGAGACAACTGCATCGTCCGAACACATACACATACACGTACACACACACATACACACACACGTACACACACACACGCACACACACACACACACACACACACACACATATATACACTCACATGCACACAAACACACACTCACTCGCACACACACACACACACACACACACACACACACACACACTCACACACACACATGTGCACACACAAACACACACACACACACACACACACACACACAGAAGCACATACGCACACACAAACATAGGAGGATGAGGATAAAGCTTCATTTTTTGTCTGATGGCACCTTCATCACTTGTCCATTCAGATTCAGAATGACGGTCTCTGTCTTTGGCTCCTCAAATCTGACAAGAAAAGTCTTCATTTGGACTCCACAGCAGCCTGCAGAGCGATTCCCTCAGGCTTTCACAGCCAAGGAGTTTATTACAGGAAGACACATTTACAAGAATCATAACAAAGTCTACTACTGAGAAGGACAAGAGAAATGATTTTTCATATATTGCAGTTGAGGAATGTTTGTCAGTTCTGTTTACAGGGTAAAAGTGTCACAGAGTTGAGTGTGACTGACTGTCAGGACAGGAAAGAGCAGCTGGGACAGCTTCCTGTGCACCATCCCCCCATGGCTCTGATTTCTGACCTGTGCCCTCCATCCATGGAGAGGGTCATGCTTTTCTGGAGTGGATACAAAGAGGAAACAGTGACAGTAAAAGGAGTCACTTGTGGACTTTTGGCCCTCCTAAAATAAAGGGCTGCCATTGGGCGGAACACAAGTACACTGTCCCCGTCCGGCTGAAATAGAGATTTACTATTGGGCAGAGCACAGCACACTGTCCCCGCCCTGCTGAAATAGAGATTTACTATTGGGCGAAGCACAGCACACTGTACACAGCACACAGTGGATCCTCTATTCTGTTTCCACTCTGCTGAATTAAGGAGCTGAAATTGGGTGGAGCAGAGGTGTTGTTGAGATCCTCTTCCTACACCACAGAGACAAATAAAAGACTACAGAAAGACCTTTGTTGTATTTCTGCCCTTCCTCGAGTCTGGCCTTTCCTTGGCAGTAACTCACTCACGATAGCAAGCCTCAGGCTGAGGATATGAATCTATTCTGTCTCCACAAAAAGGCCCAGCAAGGAGAGGAGATGTCAGAGAAAAGTGTTGATGTGCAACAGTCAGTAAAGACAAGGTATCTCTGAGAGCTGCAGCTCAGGACAACATTAAAGCCCTGGAGCAGCATTCAGTGCAGCGTAAACCACAGCGTAAACAACAGCATAAAACACAGCATAAACAACAGTGTAAACCACAGTGTAAACAACAGCGTAAACCACAGCGTAAACAACAGCTTGAACCACAGCGTGAACAACGGTGTAAATCGCAGTGTAAACAACAGCGTAAACCACAGCATAAACCAGTGTAAACCACAGCTTAAACCATAGTGCAAACCACACTCACCAGCTGCTGTAACAAACGTGAAATACAATTATTTCTTCCATGGCTTCCAATCCGTATTATCTATTAAAACCCAATGACTGCCTCAACTAAAACAACGCTAGAAAGTGTTTCACATGCAGTGACTCCACATGCTGAACAGAAACACACCTGTGCTCTGTGCGTGTGTGTGCATAAGTGTATGTGTGTGTGTGTGTGTGTGTGTGTGTGTGTGTGTGTGTGTGTGTGTTGAATCCTGGCTGCTTCCCACGAGACAGAACAGATGAACAGACAGAAATCGGGGTTGGGTGAGGGGATGTGAGCATTTAAGAAAACCTGTGAAAGAACAGAGGAAATCCATTCCACAGCAGATAAGGGCAACTACTGAAATCACAGCACTGCACATCAATCAAAGCCCAGCTGCAGAACTATCGCACATTTCACTACAAATGCTTGCCAAATTATTTCCCCAGCACAGCACACCATTCTTAAAGAGACAGTGTTAAAGTTAAAAAAAGAGATGGATCTGTATGACTGATTTCTTAATTTTATTTATGGAACAAGTTGAATGAAATTTTGATTAATATTATCTTAAAAAAGGCAAAAGAGGACTGTCTCTTTAAGTTGAGGTCCAAAGCGCTATATATTTACCTGGAGTTTTGGGTATTGTTAAATCTGTACAAACATCACACTCTTTGGTGTCTGTTTCCATGGTAATGGCAGGGTTTGTCTGCAGGAAAGAGGGGCAGTCTGAGTTTGTTGTTCTGCTGTTCCACAGTGTGTGTGCTAGGCTGCGTAACTCCAACAAACAGACGCCATTACAGCACACTGAACTGGAACACTCAAACACACTCTCCCGAATGTCGAACTGTGAGCACCTTTCCTCAGACCCACCTGAGCATTTCCACTGAAACACCTGAACGACGTCAGCTATACCTCCATGATAAGACAGAAAGTCCTCACAGTTGGTAAGAAATCTTTTTACTTTATTTTACAAATAAAAATGATCCAAGCAGGTATATGACAAGCTGAAATCCCATGAAATTCAGAGCCCCTGCATAGACTTACATAAGAGAGAATACTCATAGCTGGGGCAGGTCAGGGGAAACTAGGCCCCTGTTCCTGAATGAAGAGGCAGAGTCTCTGGCATGGTGGGGAAGAGCAGAAAACCTGACCTGTTGCAAATGGCCACCCAGAACCAGGACATCTGGGTTTGTGGCACAGTCTAAGGACACAGTCTGATACCACAGTCTCACAGCACAGTCTGAGAACACGGTCTATACTAACACAGTCTGTGAACACAGCCTAATACCATAGTCTGGTAGCACAGTCTGAGAACACAGTTTACAGTCTAATAGCACAGTTGAATCACACAGCCTGAGAGCACGGTCTGATGACACAGTGTAATAACACAGTCTGAAAGCAAAGTCTTACTGCTGCATCTCTGCCCCAGGGCCATGTCACAGATGAGCAGCTTTGTATGCAGGCTGAGTCCTACAAAAGGATTTGAAATGGTCCATGTCTTTTGCCAACAAAGACTGGGACAGTAATGAACCAAACTGACTTTGATGTGCCAAGAACTGGGGTGGGTAGGTGGGCTGCTGTTTCCTGGTCCTACCACTCTCAGGTGCTCTGTGATCTTACAGGCACCTGCAGGTTGCTCAGTGATGTCAGTGGAATAACAACTATCCTCCAATGAGCTCCCACTTCACTGCAGCGTACTGTGTGACAGTTGTGTCTATCCTCCAATGGGCTCCCACTTCACTGTGGTGCGCTGTGTGACTTGCAGGAACAGCATCATTTTCTCCAACACACTAAGCCACATCACAGCTGCAGCCTCTCTCTATCTCTCTCTCTCACACACACACACACACACACACACACACACACACACACACACACACACACACACACACACACACACACAGTGAATGTCACAATCAAGCCATGAGTGCTTAGCCACTCCCTTTACATGAATATTCTATCATGTGAGCAGAGTCCTTAGGACAGTACTGAGAGGGAAGTCATGCTTTCACTGTAAATATCAATGCATTAATGCTGGATGCCAGGCTGCAGACCCTCTCAGAAATGCCCTTAGATGCATCTATCAGTGGAGAATGAGCAGAGCCTGGTTCTGACAGGACAGCAGTACCAAGCCTAGTAGAGCTGCAGAGGGCATGGCGGTACCAAGCCCAGCAGTGCAGCAGTACCGAGCCCAACAGAGCAGCGGCACCCATCTCAAGCAGCAGGCCAGGTGTGGCCGCCAAATGAGTGTCTCTGACAAGGCTGCAGTGAAGCAATGACAGCAGAGAGGAATGAGGGTGACCTTTAACCTTTTACCTATTTCAGCCTCACAGCGCGACAGAGTCATGCACCACCGCAGCCAAACCTTAGGAAACATTGATCCCACCGGGACAGGCCTTAAACCGGGGGGAACAGGGCTGCCCTCAGAAAAACACAGACACAGTTCAGCTGCACATGAGCCTGGTCATCAGCAACCAGGGAACACAGAAGAACAACAGAATTCCTGATATTCAATCATTTCATAACTAATTCAGAACTAAAAATGCTAATCACCCCTGAGATCAAAGCAGAGCCAGGAAAGAAGAATGCAGGGTCTTTACAAACTTATTTCAGAGATAAAATTGAGGATTGTTTCACATTTGTTTCTGGAGTAAAATGGAGGACTGTAACCTTCATGTCTGGCTTAAAGCAGACAAGGTGTGTTAATTCCTGGAGGAGATGCACACGTTCTACTGAGCTTTTGGTTGAGTTCTTCCATTTTATACTACCAAACATGACCTATGGAACAAACATATATCACCCAGGAAAAGTCATCCATGAAGGAAGTCATGGCCATTCTTTCACACAAAGGAGTAATTTTAAAACTCTAATCAGTATTTAAAAATTAAACCTTAAAGTATAATGCTCCTCTGGCTCTCTCTCTCTCTCAGCACAGTCTCTCTTTCAGCACAGTGTCTCCCCTCACAGCACAGAGCGTCTCCTCACAGCACAGAGTCTCTCCTCATAGCACAGGATGTCTCTGGTCTCCTGCTCTCTGACACAGTAACCTACAGTTCCACACATTAGGCTCCCATGGAAACCGATTGCCTGAGCTCTGTGAACAAGGGAACACCTTGCAGGCAGGAGCTCATTGTAACTGACACCCCTGAGCCTGACTCCCGCTCCCCACCCCAAACAGAGAGAGAGAGCCTCCTCCCCAGTCACACACACAGCCTAGCTCTGCAGCTACACCAGGCTGTGTGTGTGTGTTTATGTGCATACATGTGCTTCTGTGTATGTGTGCGAGTGTGTCTGAGTGTGTGTGGGTAAGCATCTTAAAGAGCTGCATGGAAAGAGGGAATGAGACAGAGAGGAGTGGTGCAATGCACAGGGTCACATGATGAGCAGATGAGCATCTACAAATATGAAGTGAAGTGTTGTGGCCTCTGCAGCATTAGAAACACACATATTCCACATTCAGAATTACACAATGGCACTTTCCCACTGACTGTATAAAATACCATGATGGATGGTGTATGTGTATTGACTGTGTTAGTTTTGCTGTTATTGATTATACTACAGACGTAACTTTCATAAATCATAAACCACATATTATAACCATTTAAACTCATATGTAAGACGTACTCAGTAGAAAAGTGTTTGTTTTGAAATACTAATAATTTTGCTACTGATGCTATTTTTAGCTTCCTCACTGGTAGCCGTAGTAAACAACATGGCCGTACTTTCAGAAATAAAGCCTAATTGTTTGGCTGGATTTCTCTGTACATTCAGCCTCAAAGCCCCTGCCCACCCTCTCCCTACAGGAACGTCTCTGTGCGAATGCAGTCTTACCTTGTTGTTGTTCTTTCTCTGTGTGTATGAGGGCTTCGCTGACTCGCTGTCGTCAGCAGAGAACTGGGGCATTACCTGGAGTGTCAGGTGGCACTATGCGCAGGTGCAATGAATATGTGTGTGTGTGTGTGTGCATCTGCGTGTTTCTGTGTCAGTGATGGAGCTTGAAATTTTACCTCAAAACTGGTCATTTCTGTTAACCAGTTTGGTTTGTTTTACTGAACACTGTCTACTTTCTTTTCACTGTGTCATGCTGTAAATGTCTTCTTTATGCAATGAATTTATTAAAACAATCTGCCTTCATAACTGCGGTGCTACATGGCACCCCAGACGCAATGCAGCTGGCAGGGAAAATGTGTTTTAAAGAGACAGAGGCCCCGAGCAGCAGGACGGGCAGACCTGACAGGTCACCACAGGACACTTCTGGCCATGAAGACTCAGGTTAAACCATTTAAGCATCAACATCTATCTATTTTAAGAAAAAAACAGCTGGGATGAAAATATCTGTGTTAAAATGTGTCATTAGTAGTTGTGATACCTGGCAGCGCTTACCCTTGCTGCTGTTCAGTGTTCAGTGCTGGGATGTCAGTGGAGGGGGTGTTTTGGGGGGTGAGGGGTCTGTAATACACTCTGCCAGCATCACAGTGTAACACAAGTAATGTTTGTTTCCAAGCCAAGCAGCAGGAGGAACAGAATGTGACTGTTGATGAACAGGCTGACAGATACACAAAGGCTGATTATACCAGAGCAGTCCTGAATAACTGTGTGTGTGTCCATGCATGCGACTGTGTGTGTGTGTGTGTGTGTGTGTGCATACGGTGTGTGAATGTCCAAGTGTAAGTACATGTCTGTATGTAGGGTGTGTGTGTGTGTATACTGTGTATATTGGTATAGTGTGTGTGCCACTGTATGCATATGTATGTATGTATGTATGTATAAAGTGTGTATGTGTGAAAGGATTGATTATCTCAGGTCTATAACAGCATTGATTCCATGTGTCTGAGTGGCATTATTATCATGTTCCAACACACACGCACACACACACACACACACACACACACTGACACACACAGAGTTGCATGCATGGACACATGCACATAAATTAACAGCTTCAGGAGGGGACGTAAGGAAATAAGATTTCCTGGTAGGATGAAACACTGCAGATAGTAATAAAGAGGCTTCACCTGCACACTGCCTATTTGCACATATAATAACAGGACAAGTCTTCATAATGTCCCACTTAAAATATGCGCTTGGAAGATAATGTAGTAAAAAGAAAGATCTTAAACAGTTTGCATGCTTTTCACATGAGAACTAATGAAGTCCTCAATTCGGAAAGCTAAGAACAACAGCTCCTCTGCACGTGATGCATTCGGCGCACACGGAGAGTGAAATTGCACCCACCATCCTTCCATACCTCTCTCATGTAATTAACTCTTCACTAACCTCTGGCATTGTCCCCGAGTCCCTTAAGCAGGCAAGGGTCCACCCACTAATTAAAAAACCCACTCTGAACCCCTCACTAGTAAACAACTATAGGCCAGTCTCCCTACTTCCATACCTCTCTAAACCTTTAGAACATGCTGTGTTTAACCAAATCTCCCACTTTCTCACTGTTAACAATTTACTTGACCCTAACCAATCCAGTTTCAAAGCTAATCTCTATACTGAAACTTCCCTAATTGCTGTAACTAATGCACTTCAAGCTGCAAAAGCTGCCTCTCTCTTCTGTCCTTATCTTCCTAGATCTATCAGATGCCTTTGACACAGATCTGCACATTCCTTTTATTCAACATTAGGAAGATCAGACCATACCTCTCCAAATACATAGCTCAAGCTGTGATCCAGGCTCTTATCCTGTCACGTCTGGACTACTGCAACTCACTGCTTGCTGGCCTCCCAACGTATGCCATTCGACCACTGCAGCATATCCAGAACACAGCAGCCTGATTGACTTTCAGCCTCTCCAAGCAGGCGCGTGTGACACCTCTCTTTGATCCCTCCACTGGCTACCAGTTGCGGCAAGGATCAAGTTCAAGACCTTGTTACTAATCTTTAAGGGACTTAATGGACCAGCCTCCCGATACATACAGGACATGATCAAGGCCTACAAGCCAGTAAGAGCGCTGCACCCTAACACCTTGGGTTGCCTCTGTGTCCTGAAATACAAGGGTAGCAACTCTCGGACCTGCCTCTTCTCAGTACTGGCTCCACACTGGTAGAATGAGCTTCCTGCTGAGTTTTGGACAACAGACTCCCTGGGTGCCTTCAAGAGAAAATAAATCATATCTATCGAGAAAAAGAGAAAGAAATCATATCTGCCGATCCTATCTATCCATATTTTGTATTAAAAAAAGAACTCTTCACTAGTTTAGCACTTAACTCAGTATCTTACTGACCTCTTGTAATACTTCTCGATAACTACTCTTAGCATAGTGATGCACTTACTTGGAAGTCACTCTGGGTAAGAGTGTCTGCTACATGAAGTAATGTAATGACATAATGTAAAGATAAAATAGCCTCGTGCGCTAATGGAAAGTGCGTGTGACACCAGGAATGCACAAGCTACTGTTGTCACGCTAAAGCTGCACCATAACCTGCAGTAAGGCATGTAAACCCTGATACCCAGATCACCTCTGCGGCACCAGGCCTAACTGTTCCACCTTCTAAAATCATTGAGTGGTGTATTTATTATCCTTTCCCTTTAAATTGCTCCTGCACTGTTGATGATACTGTTGTTTCATTGCCATCAGAAGGCAATAATGCCTGTGAGAAGCAGTAATTACTGCATTTAAGGCACATGGCACTTATCTAATCAATATAGGTTCACAAATATAATGTTTGTGTTAGCCTTATGTAGAGATATATAACCTACTGCTATCATTACCGAGTGAAACAAACAGCTTCTGCCAACACTGAGTTATTTCTAAAATACAAAGAGAGGGTACGATTTTGTCTGAAACAGTACCCTGAAACTTTACAAAGAAGAGTAAACACACATTTTCAGGTAAGTGGTGTAATAGCCATTTGTAGTGTTCCCAAAACAAAAGTGCTGTTCCTGACTGATCCTCTGCAGTATAACAGTAAAAAGGAGTTTTGTGCGTGCGTGTGTGTGTGAGATATAAAACTCCACCACACCACTAGGTGTCGCTAACTTCACAGTTTAAGCGCAAAATTTCACCTATAACTATGTCACTGTTGATCCTTCAAATTCGACTCTCTCCCAGTCTGTTAGCCTACTCTGAGACTTCAGATCTATGCAGTGCACTATGATGCGCTGCGTGCCTGTGCAGGACTGTGACCGCAGAGCACAGGAGAGCAGCAGGCTGACATACAGCTCTCCATGCTGAGATAGCCTACTGAAACAGACCAGTGTAATTTGATTTCGCAAAGAAACATAAATCTCTGAAATATGTACATTGATATTTTTCAGATAATAAGAATTTGCACCGTACAAAGAAACCAAAAAACTGCTTTGCAGTAGTGAAATTGTATTTTTGTTATTTAGATGTGTTATTGGTGACTAGACTGTGCCTCTGGCAGATGGAAGGCCACATGATTGCACCAGAGTTATTTCACTGTAGTGAAATAATTCCCTTTTACTTGAGTTTCCCACATACTTATTGGAAAGTGGTCTCTGATCGGTACACACACGCCAATTTACAAATACTGGCATCTGCTTGGCAGAGAATGTACAGAGGGTCTTGCTACAAGGCTGTAAGCATCTCTCACAACTCAGTAAATTTTGAATTAAAGTGTTGTCAGAGGGTGGCAAGATTTAAGCGTCACCAAGCGAAAACATGATGAATGTTCTAGCTCATTTCCCACACTGGTGCATTCTGGGATATTTTCAGAGATTTTAAAGGGCAGTAGTTTACAGTATTTGTCCATTAATATAGAATTTAGCTGTAATTGTGGTTTTTAACAGTGTCTATGTGGGGAATGTTACGGATTGCAACATATTGCAAAACTCTTCTCTTATCAGTTTAATATCTGATACGTCCCCTATCTGGGGACCATATATTAACTGATTTTTGGAATAGGGAGATGGAATAGGGGCTTGGTCCATCCATTCCACACATCGGCCTAGTATTGCAGTACCTCCAGGAACGGTGCACTCCGCTTCCAGGGAAAAATATGGTTTAAAGAATAGAAAGTGAGGTAGAAGTACAGGGATGCCTTTCTTAGGACAGTGATAGACAGGCAGTGTACAGACCCTGCTAGCTGTCAGTACATAGGGGGCTGCTTTTGCTCTGTTCCCCCATTGATACTGTTAGTGTTGGCTGGCTGAGGGTTAGTTTGGAGTATTTAGTGTCAGATTTGGGATTCCTTACCTCTTGGAATACTGATGGTTGTGAGATTCTAAAACTGGTTTTACCTCTTTTAAGTTACAACTTATTTTACCTGCTTCCTACCTGTTTCCTGGTCTTTGTATGTGTGCTTCTGTGTTTTATTTTCAGGCATAATTGTGTTTTATTTATTGTGATTTTTTAATATTTATAATTTCTGTTGCTTTCCTACTGTACATGTATTTATTTTCAGGTTTAGAAAGGCACTTATTAAATAAAACAATGTTTATTATTATTGCTAGTATCAGCTTTAAGACTTTTGTTGGTGTTAGGAAGGGTACCCACACACTCACACACTCAGTCTTACACACACAGACATGCCTGTAACCCCAGCCTCTGGTAGAGTATGTGTGTACAGTATTAGGACCCTAGAGGTAGACAGGAGCATGCTCATTTTACAGCATTCTTACTCAGCTGAGCCTGTAAATTTTGCCCAGTCAGAATGGTGGCTGTACATGAATCCAGACTGGGCACGTGTTGGTTATGCGTCAGGCAAGTGTTGGTTATGCATTGGGCCTGTGTCAGGCATGTGTCAGGTATGTTTTGGGCATGCATTGGGCCTGCATTGGCATGCGCTGGTTATGTGTTGGTTATGTGTTGAGCCTGCATTGGGTATGTGTTGATTGTGTTCTGGGCCTGCATTGGGCATACGTTGGGCCTGCATTGGGCCTGGGTTAGGCCTGCATTGGGCCTGTGTTGGATGCAGCAGGCTGACTGCGCTACATTACGCTTC
This sequence comes from Megalops atlanticus, assembly GCA_019176425.1. Taxonomy (NCBI): domain Eukaryota; kingdom Metazoa; phylum Chordata; class Actinopteri; order Elopiformes; family Megalopidae; genus Megalops; species Megalops atlanticus. The sequence goes on along the minus strand of CM032876.1, from coordinate 73,846,917 downwards.
AAACAGCAGCATGTCCCCAGGCTGCACCAGCTTGTCAGGAGATTATTATTAGAAACCTGAGAAAAAGGATGCAGGGAGGTATGGAGGCAGCCCCACACAGAGCAGAAAAAGGATGCAGGGAGGTGTGGTGGCAGCCTCACTCACAGAGTAGAAATAGGATGCAGGGGGGTAGTCGAGGCTCCTGTCTCAACGCCGACCATACCTCTCTCAACACTGATCGCTCCTGTCTCAGCGCCCACCGCTCCTGTCTCAACACTGACTGCTCCTGTCCCAACGCTGACCACTCCCTTCTCAGTGCCCACCACTCCTGTCTCAACACTGACCACTCCCGTCTCAGCGCCCACCACTCCTGTCTCAACACTGACCGCTCCTGTCTCAATGCCGACTGCACCTCTCTTAGCGCCCACCGCTCCTGTCTCAATGCCAACCACACCTCTCTCAACGCTGACCGCTCCCCTCTCAGCACCAACCACTCCTGTCTCAACGCTGACCACTCCCCTCTCAGTGCCCACCACTCCTGTCCCAACGCCAACCGCACCTCTCTCAACGCTGACCACTCCCCTCTCAGCGCCGACCACTCCTGTCTCAACACTGACCGCTCCCGTCTCAGTGCCCACCGCTCCCCTCTCAGTGCCCACCGCTCCTGTCTCAACGCCAACCGCACCTCTCTCAACGCTGACAGCTCCCCTCTCAGCACCCACTGCTCCTGTCTCAACGCCGACTGCACCTCTTTCAACACTGACCGCTCCCCTCTCAGCGCCCACCGCTCCCCTCTCAGTGCCCACCGCTCCTGTCTCAACGCCGACCGCACCTCTTTCAACACTGACCGCTCCCCTCTCAGCGCCCACCGCTCCCCTCTCAGTGCTGACCGCTCCCCTCTCAGCGCTGTCCGTTCCTCCCTCAGTGCTGTAAGCACTGATCTGCATGAGTGTCACTCTGACTGCCTGCTGTCTACAGCTGTGCACATTCATGCAAGCAACAGCTGGACACAGACGCATCAACAACCTGGATATATATCCAGCCCAAAGGATGAGATGGGGGGGGACTGATGTGGTTCTCCTGCCTTCTCTGCAGGGGACCCTTCCTCATCCCTGTCTCCTCTTCCTGCTCCTCCTCACCTGCACTGCAGTTTCTCCACATTGCTGAATTATTTTATCATATTTATTATTTAATCATCCAGTGTTCCAGCTTCGTCACCTGCAGTATGACATCAAGGACTGAACATTTCAGTGGTGCCTTTGAATTGATAGAAGCAGTATTGGAAAGAAGCAGAGGGGTATTTCTCAATGATCACGATTTTACTTTACATTTAGCCTTTAAGAAAGACACTGAATTTGAAATAACAGGCTGAAGGACTTAGAGATTTCAGGGTTCAGTGTTTGTATCAATGATAAACTGTTGTGTGTAGACTGTTGATGGCAGTGAGTATCAGTGATGACTTCAGTCTTTCACACAGAGTATGATGTCCTTTTCCCATATTTTCCAGTATATTTGGACTTATTTATTGATCTGTGCAATTGCAATGTAACAGTATCATAACAGTGTAAAATGTTGTGCTGTAAAGTGCTTTCAAGCAGGCCAGCAAAAATGTAACCATCAGGTATAGGCCAGTGGGTTATATAGCGGAATTGTTCATATATCCATACAGGTAAAAATGACAGGTGTGCCATCGCAGACATCTGAATGAATGAAACTATAAAAAGAAACATCTACGCTGGCATATCTCTACAGCTAATGGAATAAAGAAGAGGTCATTTCTACATCCTCTGCATTACAGATATATCTGATTCACTGCTGACATGCTCTGTAGCAACCTATACTCTATAGCGACTGTATCAACACATTCTGTACAGAGCTCAGATGTGTGGAAACATTCTGTTAGACTCAGAAGTTGCAACATAGGACCAGGTAGGTGGCTTTCAGCCTCAGTAAGCACTTCAACCATTGCAGTATTTTTAGTTATAAATATTAATCTCCTGCTTCATAAAATATGAATGTTGAAAGTGCTCCTCTGTAGCAGTGGCTCCTCTATTACTTACATGGTGACTGTGGGCATGGAGAGACTGGAGCACACAGCCTCAGTGCCTGGCTAACTCCTTATTATTACTGCAGGCAACACATCATCTACACAGGGCCCTGATGTACCTTTACACTAACAACATCACAGTGGAGGGGGAAAGAGGAACAGGGAAAGCCCTGCACTGTAATAAATGTCACTACCACTCTAACCCTCCTCATCAGTCTTAAGCCTCCCATACACTAGGAGACTTTGACAAGACTCTGAAAAGACTTTTAAAAGACTAAAGTCTGACACCATCTCACATCTAAAGACAATGTAGTCACGGACTATGATTTTGCAAAGACTGGAGGGTCTTGCAGGGTCACTACAGTTAGGTAGTATAGCAGCACTTTATTGTCCCAGTGACTGTATTTAATGTTTGATATATGTAATGATATATGTAACCTCAGATCAGATTAGTTCTGTCTCGCTACACTGACCTTGTGCTCAGCTTCAGCACTATTTACTTTGTATGACCTGTACACATCTTGTCCTTGTGTCTGTTTGCCCACTATATGCACTTTTGTACGTCGCTTTGGATAAAAGCGTTTGCTAAATGAATAAATGTAAATGTAAATGTACAGTTGACCCCCCGCGATGTGGAAAAACCGTGTAAAATTATAAATATACATATATTTGTGTACATTTATGGTATTAAACGAGAAAATACATTAATATTATACATATATTTTAGGCTGATGCTATTTGCACCCAGGTGTCCATAGTCAATAACGCTACTTACACCCGGGTACACCTACCCAATATGGCTATTTACACCCGGGTAAATCTAAATGGTGTGTTCAACTGAGCTGGTGTTTTTACCGGTTAAGTATTATTTGCACGTAACGATAAACTGCGTTGTGTCTGCCGCGCAGTTCAGCCCTGCATCCTGCCCAGACTCGAACCCACAACTCACAGCACCTCGGATTGGGAGGGGAGTGTAACAGCAATTGAGCTCCAGGCTGCTAGCTTTCTTGCTAGCACGTCTCTTGAATCAATTTCAATTATACAGACATTGGGAAAATAGCCTGTAGAAGTGTATGTTTTTTGTTTACTGTAACCTACCTTGTATTGTTCGCACGCCCCTCCAAGTTCGACACAGGTCCGCAAAAGTATAGGAGCCACATACCAGCACCGTTGAATTTTGAATTTTCTTTTGGCGCCTGTCGCAAGTATACGATCGCCCATCGACAGCGCCATCTACGGTTAGAGATGAAGCTATCCACCTACATAATGAAGTGACGTGCAACCAGGCACGCAATGTTATGTTTTTCTGGAGCTGGGTGTAAATAGAGGAATAGCCTTCATTCCACTGTTAATACCCAGGGTGCAAATAGATACTCAGGGTGCAAATAGATATATTTTATGCATTTATGACTCACTAAACTTTTTTACGTTTCCTTTACTTTTCCTCTGCTACGCGCGTCGTCTGCAATGATACGCGGTTTCCCGCACAAGGCATCAAACCTCCCAAAAAATCACGTTTAATTGTTTGTTGCCGACCCGCGAAAAATCGAAGCTGCGATGTAGGGTCAACTGTATTTGCAAGACTGCAGCTAGTTTCCTTTTGAGATTATTCCGTTTGGTGCTGAGAGAGCTCACCTATTGGTTGCTGACAATGTCCACGTCACTATTTGTGTCAGCCAAGACTAAAAACTTACGATAATATGAAATAGTGGCGTTCAAAACGATTCTTTTTAGTGATTCGGTTCCTTTCGTTCAGTTCAATAAAATGATTCGAATCTTTGACTCACTGGTTCGTTCATTTCCATATCTGGTCGGGCGGCATACACGAATCTGTAAATAGTTTTATTGCATTTTAAAAGTTACTCTACATTGTTCCAAACATCATGTCTATTATTAGATTGCTCTGCGGCAAAACAGCACGTGTGAAACCAAATGGCAACGAAATTAATAATTAAATCGGAATATTCATTACGTGAAATTGCACCATGCTATTCAAACAATCATGCAGCCGCGAAGTATACTTCGTCTTTAGGAAGGTAATAGAACTCCACATTTTAACGCGTATAATAGCCTAAGTACATGTCATTTGCTAAAACTAAAAAAAGCACTGAGGAAAAAGAGCCACGCTTATATCCGAAGCGAAAAACTTCGTTTTACAAGTTTTGAACTAATCGAGCTCAAACATTTTAATATACTTGTAGGCCTAGTCAGTGATGTTGTATTTTTATTTGTAGACATAGTAGCCTACGCTAAAAATGTGATGCATAGGCTTATGCATCACACTTCTGTTTTGTTTTGTAGCCTACTATGTTGATTTGTCAGTATTTATTAATAAGGACTTTATTTACGTTAAAAGGAAATGTGATTTCAACATTAAATAAATCGTAGCCCACGTAAAATTGCAGTTGTGATAAACAAGAACTGCGATACATTGTGCGCACCTAAAATATGCTACTGCTAAAAATATAAATATAAAATAATATTCCAGGTAGATGAGCAAAATAATATTTAATAATATTTTTAATTCCTATAATAATGTCACGGAAGCGCTCTGATTCCTTTTGCCTCGTTACAGTCAATGGCGGATGTAGCCCAAGCCTGCTATACTGAGAACTAACGATTCTGGCAACACGTAGTCACCAGGTCAGTCAGTGAATCCTTGGAGTCCGAAGGAACTGGTGAACTGAGGAACTTGTCAACAGTTCATCCGGTCAGTAGGGGGAGTTTAGAGTCTTCGTAGTCACCGGATCTTTGGCATTGTCACACATCGTCAGCTGTGCCGAGATGGCCAGTGGGAGGTACTTCGAGAGTTTTAGCATTTCAGCCATTGGCTAGTTGTCATCATGAACGTACTGCTGATACAGTTTTGTGATAGGCTGCTTCGTGGACAGACCGCATTTGTAATATCCACTGGAGAGAGAGTTATAGCTGCTATGCCAGCTAATCGGCGCGCATGTTTGGAAAGAGGAAGGAACGAATCTTTTAGAGTAGGGATTCAGTACACTCACTTCACCCCAAAGATTCGTTCAAAAGGATTCGTTCGTTCACGAACTGCACATCACTAATATTAAACACGGTTGATTTTATCGTAACGGCAAGACGAGAAAAAGACTGACTTAAAACAGCCCCGATTACCACCTTACACCAAACGATCGAGATCACGGGAGCGCGCCGCGACTCTAGCAAAACTCTCACGATTTTATTCCGACTTTGGAAATTTGTCTGCGACAGTGAAATCGCTTGAAAGTCGTTTGGTGTAAGGCCGGCATTACTCACCAGTTTGTTGTATAATGTGGTTTCATCTTAACTTCAGTTAATTGGCACTTTTGTAGATGTGTGCATTTTCTGTTTATTTCCTCTTGATGATATTTTTAAAATGTTCATTTCATGTGACAAATATAACACTGTCTTTGAGTTCCCAAAAAAGTTGAGGGAAAGTTCAGGCCAAATGGTTTTGTAGTCTGATTATATCGCCCTGTGATGAGAGAATTTCACAGCCCTGGAATAACACTGACAGCAACACTGAGACATCAATCACTCCAGCTATCAAACGGATGAATGGAATAACTGTAAGTGAATGGCATGTTTCCCTCCCTCAGAAAAGAGGAATACAGAGTAATACCGCAGAACCTGAGGCACCCTGCCACCATTAAGAGGTCAGGCCAGTTTGTTTGTTTAATTATAGCATTTTCCAAAAATATGTGTTTAGCAGGTCATTATTTCCTGTATCCTCTCTTTTTCCAGGAGATTATCTTGATCACCTTTTAATGGGGTTGGAGAATAATTTCCCAGTGTTTCCTAAAATGGCCCACTCCGAAAATGTACTGGCAGACAGCAGGGCAGGAATTGTGGAGGTCAACCGTGCACTTTCTGTCTGAAAACCAGACTCCCACTGGCTTCAGAAATAAAGCGTTTTGAGGAAGTGTTTCACAGAGGCAACAAACAGCAAATTACAGTAGCGGTCTGAGACTGACATGGAGAAACTTGAGCCTGTTGGGGCCACTGTGGACATTAGACTCAAAATCTGTCTCAGGCAGAGGAAAGACACCTCGCACATGAGGTCAGAGGTCAGAGACATCAATGCTGGAGACATGCAGTGACAGGAATGACCTGTCAATCATCAGTAATGCAAAAAATCGGTCACCATTATTTAACAGGCAGGAGCTGTTTATCTCCTGGAAACTTTATCCATGCCCTAATCTTGTGAAAATAATTTGTATTTGTCCCATGTAGGTTTATGTTATCTGTTAAAAAAGACTGTATGCAGTGTTGACTGATCGTATTGCCTGGTGAGCCATGAAGACTGTGGATTAAACAGGACCTAAAACTGCCCCCCTTGGGGGAAACCAAATGTCAACAGGTAGATTCAGAATTCAGGCCCTATATGGCTGCAGACAGGTGATTTAGCAACATGATGTTATGATCAGAGGCTCTGCTCAGATCAAAAAATAACATTAATACCAGCATATATCAAATACTCAGAACAGTATTAATAAGTGTCAGCAGAGACTGAAACTGAAGCTGTCAGTAAACCCTGACTGTTAGACCTTGACGACAGTGACCTGGAGGCTGTGACGCTGTGTGAATCCTGACTGAAGTGCCTCCAGGACATCGCTGTGGTTGTCATCTGCATGCCTGTCTGCTTTGGGGGGCTGCTAGCCTGACCTGTGGCTGCTGGTGACTCTGAGCTCAACATGAGGTTCCCTGACTGCTGACCTGGCGAAGCCACAGAAAACAGTATGAGCTCCTGCAAAGGCAGTGTATATGCATCTGTTTATAATACATATGTACACACAAATACAATGTGTGTCTCATACTCTATCATTGAGACGTACAGTCAAAGCACTTTTTTCTCCATGCACTGTGTACATCTGTTTATCCATTGGTCTGTCTGTCTGGTCAGTTGTAGATGTCATGATCATTTTATATTCATTTTTATATTAGGTGAAACACGCCAGCGCTGTGCAGCGGAGTCCCGTGGGAGCGTTCCGTACTTCTGGCTGCAGCGCCTCGCTCTCACACTTAAACACATCCACAGATCCAAGGCCAGAAACAGCAAATCTGATATCTACCAACCCCTCTGTCATCACTCATCGTCCGTTTTCAGTACCAATGGTGTCACATGTGGTGAAGAATAACATATATAACATATATATTTGCGTTTTTTTTTAAATGTTAATATTCTAAAAAAAATGTCAAAAGAGAACGTACACCATTCATGTATATGCCTTATTCGTAGAGACAAATTCATGTTCGAACAAACGATACGAATCCGACACAAAAAACGCCCCTTTTAATATAAACTGTTCCCCACCACCATCTATCTTTTTAGACAGCTTTCCCGACACACCACATAAATTGACCTCAAACAGACACTGAATTTGCGTCTCGTGAGCACTATATGGTTATAGTTAAGATGTCATTCCTTTGAAGTGCAGCCCAAAGCGAGGACATTGAGGAGCATGCGGGCTTCGTGAGAGAAGAAACATGGGCTACTTGAGGCTCCTGCATATGAAACACAATGATGACTCCGGTTGCCATTCAATATTTCACTGTCACAATAGACTGTGGTGCCAAATTAAGGTTAAAAACCGGCCGCAAATCAATCCATTGACAAGCATCTACTGTGCTGATTTCGTAGGCTAAATATGTCGGGAAGAGGAACAGACAGACGTGTCTCGTCCAGGCACAGGTGTGTACCGAAGGCCGATTCATAGACAATAGAAACAGGCGTATGATGATGTAAAAACCTCACAATCATCCTCTAGACAGCAAAGCTAAAATAACGCACTGAAATCTGTGTGCAAATGCATCCCTCTCCTCCACTGGCTTCCCTTTCGCAGACCGCACATCTAACGCCAAAGGACGGACGCCTTTTCTCATCGGTTAAAATAAGAAACCCGACAAGGTCACCATTACAAACAAACCTCCACGACCGTTAGAGAAAAATATAACTTATCAGATTCGTTATCCTACCACTCAAAGCGCGATTCTCTCCGTCGGCTCGCCGTCTCCGCGTGCCTTTGTGCTCTAAACGGCTCTGCGTCTCTGCGGCGCTCCTGCACACGGCGCTCCGACCCCTTTGTGTTGCTGATGCTGCGGGTGCTCGCGCCTCGAGGCAGACACGCAGGATGGAGCCACGGTAGGATCGGCTGTGGAGCGGAGCTGCGTCCCGCACAGCTGCACGTGAACCGGGAGGGTGTGGCGGAACTGGCGCGTGCCATCTGAGCCGCCCGTGCCTTCACTGCAACAGTTTTATTCCATTCGCCTTCTCGCGCCTCCTGCACGCGAATTGCTGTGATTTTTGTTGTTGACATTATTTTTACGGTTAGAACACTTTTTAAATTAATGCAGACCATAATATGTGCTATTTTAGTTTTGTCAAAATTAGGCAACTGTCCTGTCTGGCAGAGTAGTGGTAGGCCCTATTCATGGAATTGAGAGAGGGGTGTTTCGCTGAATAATTAATGCTCTTATTTATACACATCAATCAATAAAATATGGAGCTCCGTCTTAATGAAGCAACGGCAGCACGTCACGTGGAGAATGATCACTATTCTGGAAATGTGATGCGAACAGAGAGCGATTGTTCGGAGGAGGGGGAACAGACTCACACGGACTCCGGACGCGGCAAATCGTTTATTCATGCAGCTAATTCTCTACACCGGCGCCGTTTCTCAGGCGTGGGATTCTGCCGGGGTCTGTGCCAGCCATTGTGCGGCGTCGAGCACTTCGCTGTTTGTCCTGTGAGGACATTAAAGTCACGTAATAAACCACCTTCTAAAACACAATATTTTCAGATTTTACATTTTGGAAAACGCATGTTTTTACAAGATATGAACATGATCAATAAATTTACAATAATGACCCAATTAAAGAATCATTGGTCCTCATGCAGCAAACGCACCCGCGCACAGAGGAAAGTGAGGACCACCCCACCCCTCCTGCCCTCAGGGATGCTGAACAGACTACAACTCCCAGAACCCCTCACTGTAAATAGACACGCAATTTACTCTGGCGAGAGGAACTTGGCAGAAGTTGGGGTGACAGAAGTAGTTATGGGTCCGCGTTAGTTCAGTCTGTTCGTTTCCCTTAAAAACAAACGAACTGCTTTGTAGACCTCGGCTGTGCGTGGATTATGGCGCCGCGAAAGCAGGACGTTGCGCTGAAGCGGTCGGTCCTAAACCTGCGGTCGCCGGTGAAGCCGCTCTCTCTGCGACGCAGCTCCGCAGTCTTGCCCTCGGTGCTGACGTTCGCGGTGATCGTGGCGTCCGGAGGCCTGTTGCTGATGATCGAGAAGGGGATGCTGAACAGCGTGGACACCCCTCCACCCCGAGGAAATGGCAAGAAAGCGGACTACCTCCGACCGGCCAGACATCACAGTCCCACCGTGGACACGGAGTCTCAGGTACAGGCTAACGGTTAGCTCGATCTGCGGCTGCAGGGTCTGCGTGATCGTGGTGGTGATGAGGATCCTAATTTATCGCTAAAATCCTGCTTCGTCTGCGGGAATCGTGTAAGATTCCTGGCTGCATTCCTGATCTTATTTCACTGGTATCCGGGGGGTAAGGAGCCCTCCGGAGACTCGTAGCGGTCTCTGAGAAACAGGATACTCCGGGGGAGATGTTTCAGCTTGCACAATCACGAAATGACCGGATACAAAAACATACAGCCTGGATTCCTGCTTCAGATTTGCCAGCCTGTCTCAGGAATTTACCGTCAGATACACAAGAGAGTCGCAGCTGTTTCTGAAGGCGGTGTTTGTCTTAAGTGTGTGTGTGTGTGTGTGTGTGTGTGTGTGGGGGGAGAACATGAATGTTCATCGTGTAGGTTTTCATGGATATTGATGGTGTAAGGAACGTGCTGATGAGTGTGATTGATATAAGCGCAAGGTGTGGATTGCATTGTTACTATTAAGGACACCTGCAAGAGATGTAAGTGCTTATTGTTTGTGTAGGTAAGTGTTAATGTTGTGTGTAAGATGTTACTGTATATGGTTTTGTGAAAGTTAGTTTGAATGGTGTGTGTGGGAGGTCTGTAGTTTTAGAGGTGTGTAGTATGAGAGGTGTGTAGTGTGAGAGGCAAATGTGAGAGGAATGAGCTCAGTGTAACAGGATGCTTTTATGCAAACATTTTGCATAAATCACTTCAATGCGCACATTGATGGGTAAAAACACTGCTGACGATGAGTTAAATAAAATCCTCTTGACAGGAAACCGTAACCATGACAAATAGAAAATAATTTGAGGAGTACAGCTCCATGCTACTTGTGAGGCATAGAGAAATTATATTGTGTGCTGTTACATATTAAAATTATGGGCTTTAGAGACTTAGAATGGGCTTTTGGCTGTTGATTTTGGATTCATTGAGCCCCTTTATTACTAGAAGCAAAATAGGTCCCAATCTGAATAATAGTTTTTGAAACGACAGTGAGTCCTGAGATGTGTTAGATTCTACTTTGTGGAACGGACAGTCGGATGAATGAGATGAGACCAGTCTTGCAGAGACAAGGTTAATTCCCCAGGAGCCAAAGTTATGCACGCAAACAGCACCCGAACTAAGACTGCCTAGGCTCAGATGAGCACTCACAGAAATACCTAGGTGTGATTAGGTCACACCTCAATAGCTGTTGATTGGGTTTAGACAGAGGCAGTGGACTACAGGCATTGATGTGTTGATGACCCTTTGTTCTAGGACAGTTCCCGTAGACAATTTGGTGTTATCTGTCCCGATATGGTGGTGACGCTTTGCCAGTTCCTGTCGACGATTTGGTGTCATCTGCCTTGGTATGGTAGTGACACTTTGTCCTGGGACAATTCCTGCGGATAATTAGATAAATACAATGTAGATCCTAACAGGTGTTTGGTGTTGAAACCCCCCTTTTTAGATTGACACAAATGAATCAGCTCTTTACAGAATGTTGATGAATCAATGAAATAAGGAGTGAGTGCAGCATATCTAGGTGTTTCTCTGCTTCATTTGAAAGTTTCTCTTCCTCTGTGTTCCTGCTCAGATTCTTCAGGACATCCGTAACCGCACCATCTCAACTGTGTGCGGTCAGAAGAACATGCCGCACAGCGTGTGGTCCCTCAACCCACTGCAGAGGAAGACTGTGCTGCAGCATATCCTGGTCAATGACGAGCACAAGTTCCTGTACTGCTACGTGCCCAAGGTGGCCTGCTCCAACTGGAAGCGTGTGCTGAAGGTCCTGAGTGGCGCGCTGGAGAGCGTCAACGTGAAAATCAAAATGGACCACAAGAGCGACCTGCTCTTCCTGTCTGACCTGAAACCTGAAGAGATCCGACTCCGCCTCAAGCACTACTTCAAGTTCCTGTTCGTCCGAGACCCCATGGAGCGCCTGCTCTCCGCCTACCGGAACAAGTTCGGCGAGATCGAGGCATACCAGAAGAAGTACGGCATGGAGATCGTGAAGCGGTATCGGAAGAACCCAGGGACGTCTGCAGGGGATGATGTGACGTTTGCAGAGTTTGTGCGCTACCTGCTGGATGAGGACGTGGAGCACATGAATGAGCACTGGATGCCCATCTACAACCTGTGCCAGCCCTGCGCCGTGTCCTACGACTTCATCGGCTCCTATGAGCGCCTGCAGACCGATGCCAGCTACGTCCTTCAGCGAGTCCAGGCCCCGCCTCACGTCCAGTTCCCCGACAGACAGACCTGGTACAAGCCAGTGACCCCCCAAACACTGCAGTACTACCTGTGCAGCGTGCCCCAGCGGCTGCTGACCGAACTCTTGCCCAAGTACATCCTGGACTTCTCCCTCTTCAGCTACCCCCTCCCCAACACCACCAGCCAGCTCTGCAGACACTAGCATAACTGCTTTTACATAGATATCTTCCTTATACAGTTTTTTTATTAATGGTAATATAGGGTTATTTTGATATTGAGAGAAGTTTTACACTTCAGATTTTTTCCTTACAGCTCTGGAAAATGTTTGAACCTGCTGTTGTCACATATCAAACCCCAGACCAGGGAGAGGAAGCTGAAACCACTTCTGTAGGATATGCATTTTACTGCCAGCTACATAGAAATGATGGTTATCAAATGATTGTAGTGTTAAGATAAATCACAACTGTTGCATATCAGTGGAAGATACAAGTATTAACTGAACTGTGAGCTGGTAGCTCTGTCAGTTTCCAGTGTGCTTGTTTCAGACTTGAACCAAAACATGGACCCATCCATTAACAGAACATTAAAACTCCAGTGCTGTAATGGATGTGTTTTCTTAGTTATTTTGTCCTGCTGCTGGTGCTGATGTCAGAGGCCAGGTTAGGAACCCAAGAGTTTTCTGTAAGAAAGGCAGGTTTGATGGTGCTAAGCTACAGAGTAGAGGAAGATCTCAGGAAGTTAAAAATGTGGTTAAAAAATCTGAAGTGCCAGCGGCAGCAAAACAAAAACTGCACTGCAGTGATGAATTCTGGAGCACTCAGCAAGGCTGACCCACAGCATGGGAAAGGGTCTCCTGTAATTTGATACTTTGGCAGGAAGTGGGTGGTCCAGAGCACGGGAAGGGCTTCCTGTAGTTTGATACCTTGGCAGGAAGTGCTCCCAGCGCATGTACAGGAAGATGAAGTGTGTACTTGTGTTTGTTTGGTACTTGTGTTAGTTTGGTAAAGCTATCAGTGAGTAAAGACATGCTGGCCTCTGTGCATAAACATCAGGAATTCCCTCATGGAAACCTGGTGCTGTAGTTCCTCTGAGGCAAAACCAATTCACATCACAAATCACCATGGCCTCCCTTTAATTCCAGCACAGTTGGATTTTCTGCTCTGAACTCAAACTGCACTGATCTGTCACCTCTGCGGTCTGTCCAGGCCACCATACCCTCAGCTTTTCCTCACAGTTTAGGCAAAACGATTCTGGGAAACAAAGTCGATTAAAGCACTCTCCCTCAGGTTCCTCAGAGTATCTCGGTGCAACGCACCCTGGATGGCATGTATGTGTATGTGTGTGTGTGTGTGTGTGAGTGAGCGAGCCAGTTAGCGTGCAAATGCTGACATTGGTGCTGAAGATTCACAGATATATCAGCAGTAAGAAGGAGATGACATGAGATGACGAACACTGATTTTAGTGGATGGGTAGAGTGATTTTGCCATATCTAAAGATGGATCCCTGGCTTAAGAGTATTTATCAGATTCCAGATGCAACTATGAATGATATAAATGGGATGTATTTCTGTTACATATTATAAACTGACAGGATTAAGTACCTGTTTCTCAAGTGTCCAGGAGCAGTACCTCACCTGGGAATCGACCTCCGCCAATCCCCCCACGCATCCCGTCCCCCAATCTCCCTGCACACCCTTTAACCTTGTCCCTTGTGCACACCCTCTCCCTAACCCTTCAGCCTATCCTGACCCCCTCACTCTATCCCAACCCCCTTGCCATGTGGCCTGTCTGTCCTGCCTCTTCCTGCAGTCATGTGAGTGAGGCTTTATGAACCCTTAAACAGGACCATGTTGTCCATCACTGACTCACGAACCACTCAAAAGACTTCACCCTCCACAGCAACACACTGATTGTTTCAGATCAGGGAATCAATGATGGCATGTGACTGGCACATGACTGGCCTCATCTCTCATGGCTTTCATCCAGGTCTGAACAACACACTGGACAATGATAAGTCCTCAGGATCTTACAAAAATAAAAATTTTCAAAATAAAAATATATTTATTCAAACACATGAGAAATATATTTACATAAATATTAACTTTTTTACAAAACACTTAGGGAGTTTAGTGAATATTATTTCTTGGAGATTTCTGGGTGAGGAAATCTGCCTTTTTGCGCTGACTGGAAGTGTGGCAGCATGATTTTACTGAAAGCACACATGTACATAGACACACGCAGACGCGCGCACAGACACACACACCGCTGGGTCGCTGTGCTGGTCCACACTGGGACGTGTGCAGGGTTTCCTGGCTCCTCTATTCTTTAAAGCTCACACTTCTGTAACAAAGAGGAAGAAAGAGTTCACCATTCCACTTTACACACTGTGTGTGTGTGTGTGTGTGTGTGTGTGTGTGTGTGTGTGTGTGTGTGTGTGAGAGAGAGTTCTCACTTCTCGGGGGACTTGTCTGTGGAGTGCTCCGGGGTGCGCAGGATTGAGCGTTCGGGGGAATGTGGGCAGGGACTGGGGGAGGAGCTTCTGAGGGAGGAGAAGGACACACCCTGTCTGCGCATCTCCTGCACTGCCCGCTCCCTGAGAGAAATAAGCCAACCGTTTCACTGAAACATTCCCACATTTTCATCTACAATTCAACTGTTAATTATTTCCCATTAATTAAAAAACGATCAAGCTGTTCACCGACTCAAAGAAAGGATTTTAAAGTGAACCGCATCCTCTGTTGGCAGAATGAGGAGATGCAGTGCATGGCTTCGAGGTGTTAATGTTTCTGCTCAGTGAATGAATGAATGGCTGTTAGCTGCACTGACCTGAAAATGAGAAAATCGGTTCTGTATTTGCACTATTTTGCAGAACACATTCATTACGCTGATCATTAGCACAGATATCTGTACAGCAGCCAGGCCTGAGTCACAGAACATGACCACCATCCTTCAGTGTTTCCTGATCCAGAGAGAAGCATGACCCAGAGATGTGACTGCATGACCTGCAATCTCATCTCTAATGTTGGCAAGTTTCTCTGACCTTTAACCTTTCCAAGCAAGCACTGTGAGCTGGATGTCAGCTGTCGCACTAACAGAGCAGTCAGTATTACCTGTCAAAATGCTCGGCGGTCAGTTTTACCTGTAGAAAGATTCAGCAGTTCTACCTTTCAAAATGCTCATCTGTCAGTTTTACCTGTGGAAACGCTTGGTGGTCAGTTTTACCTTTCGAAACGCTCGGTAGTCAGCTGTCTCTTCAGCACATCCAACTCTGTCTGCAGCTGAGAGATCTTCCCTCGGAGCTGAGAGATCTCCCTCGTCTGAGTCGCTCTGAGAAGAGACGATGTACTGTCACATGTCACTGACAAACCCTCCCTGCAAGCTGAGAGCACACAGCTCCATGCTGGTAACAGGGGGTGGAGCTGTTTTTCCAACTGTGTGATTCACTGTGTGTGCTACATGCCAGGGGTGGGTCAGGACTGCATCAGCACATTTCCATGGTCCTCTGCCAAGGGTTTATACTTTTTCAAGCATCAGCGTCTAAACTCCACGCTGAGCAGTCAGAGAGTGTAGAAGATACTGCACGGTTTCAGCTGAGCAACTGTCGCTAGATTCTAAGTGTGTAAGGTGTGATGATGAGAGAATATATAGGTGTGTTGTTGGGACTCTCTCAGCACATAGGTGTGTTGGTGGGACTCTCAGCGCGTAGGTGTGTCGGTGAGGGAGCGCGTAGGTGTGTTGGTGAGACTCTGAGTGTGTAAGTGTGACAGTGAGGGAGTGTGTAGGTGTGACGATCAGGGAGTGTATAGGTGTGACAATCAGAGTGTGAAGGTGTGATGGTGAGGGAATGTGTAGGTGCAAATGATGGTGGGACTGAGCGTGGAGGTGTGATGGTGAGGCTCTCAGTGCCTAGGTGTGTTGGTGAGAGAGCACGTAGGTGTGTCAGTGATGCTCTCAGCGTGTAGGTGTGATGGTGAGGGAGTGTGTAGGTGTGAGTGATGGGACTCTGAGCATGGAGGTGCGTTGGTGATGCTCTGAGTGTGTAGGTGTCTCGGTGAGGCTCTCAGTGTGTAGCTCTGTGGGCAGGACTCACGCCTTGCTGTCGGCGAGGGCCAGCCGATCCCGCAGCACCTTCAGCTCAGACTCCTTCTCGCTGGTGCTCAGGTGTGTCTGGAACTCCTTCTGCCGGTTGCTGGACAGCAGCATCTCGAGGTTCCTGACTGTGAGCCTCTCATTGGACAGCTGCTTCTTCACAAGCTCCGCCTCCGACTTCACATCCTCCAGCTCCCCCAGAACCTACAGCCACAAACATACTACACAGTCACACATACCCACACCCACTCACACACACACACTACACTCAGACGTTACAGACTGTACAGACTGACCCTCTCCAGCTCCATTCTCTTGGAGGTGAGCTGGCGGGAGGTCACTTCCTTGCTGGAGTCCAGTTTGACGCAGAGCTCCCTGAGGGAGGTGAGGTCAGCAAGGGCGGAGGCTCTCTCAGCACGGGCCAGCTGCACCTCCTCCTCCAGCTGGGACAGACTCTGCACCAGAGAGGAGCCCTGCGCCTCGTATGCCTGCTGTGCGCTCATATGCTGCAGAGTATACACACACTCTTACACATACAGTATATATACACACCATTACACACAACACTGTTACATATACACACACACACAAACACAGTACATACACACAGAGTGCGCAGAGCTCTCTATCTCTGACCTCCTGTATCTCGCACTCCAGGTTGCTGACTCTTTCCCGCAGGTGTCTGCGCTCAGTGTCGGCCGCCAGCAGCTCCAGCCGGATCGAGTTGTTGAGGCCCTCAGCCTGCTGCAGCTTCAACTCCCAGTCCTCGGCCCTCAAGTGTGCCGCATGGAACCGCTCCAGAACATCCTGGTTCTCCTGCTCCTGTGGGGGGCACAGCATTCCAAACCTGACTGCTCCCTACAGCGTTCAGCTACCATAATTGAACCTAAGCCTGACCGCTCCCTCACCTGACCCCTCTCTCTATTCTCACAACTCTCTCTCTCCTGACCCCTCTCTCCCTCTCCTGACCGCTCTCCCTCCCTCACTCTCTTTCCTGACTGCACTCTCACTCTCTCTCTCGACCATTCTCTCTCTGACCACTCTCTCCCTCCCTCACTCTCTCCCTCCTGACCGCGCTCTCTCTTTCCTGACTGCTCTCCCTCCCTCTCCTGACCCCTTTCTCTTTCCTGACTGGACTGTCTCTCTCATGATCATTCTCTCCCTCTCCCCCTCCTGACCGCTCTCTCTTTTCTGACCGTATTTCCCCTCTCCTGACCACTTTCTCTCTCACTCTTTCTCCTGACCGCTCTCTCCCTCTCCTGACTGCTCCTCACCTTGGCCGCCATCAGACTCTCAATTCTGGCCACCTCAGAGATGTAGGACTGAACCCTGAGCTTCAGATCATCCTTCTCATGCAGCACCTCCTCCATCTCTGCGTGCACAGCCTGAAACACAGAGTTATGCACCGTGTAATCCCTGAGTTACACACAGTGTTACACACTGCGTAAGCCCTGAGCGGAGCTAGTGTGCACCTGGTTCTCTTGGGTCATGGTGGCTAGGTCATCCCGCAGCCTGCGGTTCTCCTTCAGAGCGATTTCTCGGTCCTGGCCCACCTCAGCCAGCTCCTCCTGCACAGAGTCGAGCTGCCTATGCAGACTGGCCACCTCCTGCTCACGGCTGCTCAGTGCCCCCTGCAGGTGCCTGTGTGCAACAGCAGCTCAGAGTAACTTCTCACTACAGCACAAACACACACTCACCGCAGTCAGCACACACATAAAATGTATCAAACTCATACACAGACTTCAGTGAACACACACTCACTGCAGAGGGGACACACAGACCATAGCAAACACACACTCACTGAAGAGAACACACACAGACTGTAGCAAACACACACTCACTGCAGATGACACACGCAGTCTTAATGAACACACACACTCACTGCAGAGAATTATCCATGTCAGTGACGGTTTGTCTGACAACTGCCAGGGTCTTCTCCTGTGAACAAGAAACAGAGGAATGATCTCCATGACCGGAAATGACCATCTTTACAGGCCTACAGCGGGCCCACAGCGGGACTGTGACCATCTTTACAGGCCTACAGCGGGCCCACAACGGGACTGTGACCATGGGAGAAACCATCTCTATAGGCCTACAGTGGGGCCCCAGCGGGACCACAGCAAGACTGACCATGGAAGTGACCATCTCTACAGGCCTACAGCAGGCCCACAGTGGGACTGTGACCATGGGCGTAACCATCTCTATAGGTCTACAGCGGGGCCACAGCGGGACCACAGCAAGACTGTGACCATGGAAGTGACCATCTCTACAGGCCTACAGCAGGCCCACAGTGGGACTGTGACCATGGGCGTAACCGTCTCTATAGGTCTACAGCGGGGCCACAGCGGGACCACAGCAAGACTGTGACCATGGAAGTGACCATTCTCTACAGGCCTACAGCGGGACACCAGCAAGACTGTGACCATGGAAGTGAACATCTCTACAGGCCTACAGCAGGACCACAGCGGGACCACAGCAGGAAGGTGACTGTGGAAATGACCATCTCTCCAGATTGGGGGGGGGGGGCGGTCAGGAGTCCTACCTTGCTGGCTAGCTCATCCTGCAGGGCCACGATTCTCTCAGTCTTCTGGTCGACTGCATCCTGTAAAGCGTCTTTCTCTCGGTCCAGAAAAGCAAGAGTCTTCTGCAGCGCGGTCACCTGCTCTCTGCAGCTCAGCTCCCCTGAGAAACACAACACACTCAGCACAGACTCAGCACAGTCTACCCAACATACAAAAGACCACACACTGACCGTACCTTTACCACACACTGACTGTACCCTGACCACACTGTGCGCTCCGGTGTGACTCACCGATTCGCTCCTCCAGCTTCTGAATCTGCACGTGTGCAGCGTGGAGCTCATCGGTCTTCACTGAGAGACGGTGCTGACAGTCAGAGAGAGACTGCTCTACCTGCTCCTGCAGCAGCCTGCAAAACCAACATGGACACTGCCTATTAAAAAAACACACACACAGACAGACACAGACACAGACACACACACACACACACACACACACACACACACACACACACACACACACCCGATTACACACACCCACACACATTCACACAAGGATACACATACACCCACACAGACAAATACAGACAAAGACAAACAGACACACACACACCGCAGTGTGCTGGTCTCTGCTTGCTGCTGTGTTGCCTCCTCTTTGGTCTGGATCAGGGTGGCTGACTGGGCCTTCATCTCTGTCTCCATGGCGACCTGGCTCTCCTTCAGGGCTGACACCTGAGCCTCCAGCTCCGCCCTCTCACTCTGCAGCTGCAACAGGAAGACATTCCCCCGGAGGGCAGGCATTCAGCAAGACACTCCCCTAGAGGGTGGACATCTGGGGAGACGCCCCAGAGGGTGGACATTCGGAGAGATCCACCCCCAGAGGGTGGGCATTGAGACACGCCCCCTCCTCTGTCTGACTTCCTGGGACAGCAGCTTCATGCCTCTGTCACAGGCAGTAAGCAGATTCTCACTGTGCTGTAGATACACCTGAGCTGTGTGCTGTGCTATAGTGTGTTTCCTAATGCTTTCAAAGCCAGAGTGCAGGTGGAAGTGCGTAAAGTGATGGTGTGTGATGGTGTGTTAGCAGTAACACTACTGCTGTGTGTCTGATGGTGTGTTAGCAGTAACACTCCTGCTGTGTGTCTGATGGTGTGTTAGCAGTAACACTCCTGCTGCATGTGTGTGTGTCTGTGTGTGTGCGTGTGTGTTAGCAGTAATGCTCAGCAGCAGAGGTGTCACTCACTGTCTGAATGTAGGTCTCCAGGTCAAGGATCTTCCTCTTGTCCTCATCCCTGTCAGACTGAGCTGAGCTCTGAATGACCTACAGAGCACAGCAAAGCAGCAGCTGAACACCCTCAGTACAGAACACCACTCCCACTCTCCACTGACCACCACCCCCACTCTGCACTGAACACCTCGCTGCGCTTGCACCTTCAGCTGACTGAGCAGCGCATCTCTCTCTGCCGTCATCCTGCGCAGGTCAGACTCCGCCCTCTCCCTCTCCTCCCCCAATCGCTGCGGAACCCCTGGCAGTAACACCCCCCCACTGTGCACCTGCAGCAGCTCCTCCTGCGCCTACACACAGACACAAAGACATACACACACACACACATTAAAGGAGACATAATTCAACATACCCATCCATACACAGACACAGACACACATGCACGCACACACACCTGCTGGTGCAGGGCACTGAGTGTGTCTCTCTCAGCTGTCAGCTCCTTCACTTTGCTCTGAATGTCCTCCATGTGCCTCTCAAAGCCCAGTAGCACGGCCTGCAGCTCATCCCTCTCCTTCAGAGCATGATGCAGCTCTGCCTCACAGCCACCCGTCTGCAGGGATCCACACACACACACGGTGTTACACACGCATATTACACACACATGGTGTTACACACACATTATACACACATCACATACGCATTAGTGTCACACACACACACTGCACACAGTGTTACACATTACACACACATTATGCACTGTTACACACACACACACACTACACACATGGTGTTTCACATTCATATTACATACTGTTACGTATACACGCGCACGCACATACACACACACAAATGTGTGCGTCTCCCCTCACCCTTCCCTGCCAGCTTTGTCTGGGACTCCACCTCCTTGCCAGACTCCTCCCCCTTGTAGGGCTGTGGGTGGGGCTCTGCAGACGCTCTGCCTCCTGTCTGTAGAAATTCCGCTCCTCCTCCAGCGTGCGGATGAAGGCGTCCAGGCGAGAGGGAGAGCTGTCCGCTCCACATATACCGTACCGAGCCCGCATCCTCTCCAGCTCCAGCACCAGCTCCTTCTCTGCAGCGTGGTCAACAGGGAGCAGTGTGAAGAAGCAGTCAGTAGAGGTCAGCATGAAAGAGTAGTCAGTAGGGGGCAGTGTGGAGCAGCAGTCAACAGGTGGCAGTGTGGAGCAGTGGTCAGCAGGGGGCAATGTGGAGCAGTGGTCCGAGCAGCAGTGTGGAGCAGTGGTGTGGAGGAGTGGTCAGTAGGGGGCAGTGTGGAGCAGCGGTGTGGAGCAGCAGTCAGTAGGGGGCAGTGTGGAGCAGTGGTCAGAAGGGGGCAGTGTGAAGCACAGGCCAGCAGCCCTGTTCTTACCAGTGCTTGTCAGTCTCTCCACTTTCTCCTGAAGTTGCCTCTTGTCCTCCAGGAAGTTCACCACATCCTGCATCCTCTCCTCCTGACCTCTGACCCCTGCAAGTTCCTCCCTCAGCGCTTCCTCCTGAGCTCTGACCATGGTCAGCTGGACCCTCAGCTCCTCCTTCTGATACTCACTCTCTTCCAGATCCTGCACACCGGACACAGACAGTCTCACTGTGCAGACACCCAGGGGGCTGCAGTCTCACCGCGCAGGCATGCATGCCACGTATAATAATACTATACTATAAAAATAATTACACACTTTTCAGGCATCATGCTATTATCACTCTGCAGAAACACACCCTTCTCAGTTTAGAGACGACTTCTTCAAATTCCTCCATTTCTCTGTGCTGCCGCTGAATTTCACTCTAAAAACAAACAAAAAAAAAAAAAAACATCTGTGTGAAGAGCAGTGTGCAGTGTCTGCAGGAACCTCCTAACGTTACATTATGGCATTATTATTACAGTGAGGTTCCCATCTGTCCCGCACACCTTGGCCTCCAGCAGTTCCTTGTCGGCCGTGTCCAGCAGCAGCTCCCTGTCCTGCTCCAGCCGTTGCGCCAGCTGCTCGATGTGGCTCAGCTCCTGGCACAGCTCCTGGTTCCTGGAGTTCATCTCCACCATGTCACTGCGACTCTGCTGCTGCTCCTGCAGCTTCTGCTCCAGCTCTCTGTTGGTCTCCTGCAGGTACTCGACCTGAGGAAGAGCACGCCCTTTATGACCCTGCTATACCACCCTGACACACCCAGATCTCACCCTACGCACCAAAATGCAACCGCTACACACCAAAATCTCACCCTATGTGCCAAACTGCAACCGCTACCGAGCTGCACCCCCTACATGGTGCTGCTACCACACCCACAAAACCCTGTCCACTACCACCCTGCTACACCCTGTCTGCTACCACCCTGCTACAGCCCACTCTCTATGACCAGTCACTGTTAGCAGCAGCTGCAGTACCTGCAGGTTCAGGTGGGAGATGAGCTTCTCGTTGCTGATGTTCTGAGCTTCCAGAGAGATGACATCATGTGGTCGGCCGCCAGAGAGAGCGCCATTCAGACGCTCAATCTCCCCATCTCGCTCCTCTACCTGCAAGAACTCCCGGTTTAGCAGTGTGTTCGTGATAGTGTGTGCATGCGTGTGTGTGTGTGTGTGTGTGTGTGTGTGTGTGTGTGTTTGTGTAGGGACACAGGGGTGTTGAGTAAAATCATGTAGCTCTTCAGGTGTTCAGGTGTGTTATTCCTCTCTTTAACCTGTGTATGTAGGTGTGTTATTCTTTTCTTACCTGCGTGTTCAGGTGCTGAATTCCTGCCTGGGCTCTGTCCAGCTCCACTTTGAGTCTGGTGACATCCTGCTGCAACTCCTGGATTCTGGACAGAACCATGACACAGATAAGCTAACGGGCGGACAGAGCCCTAACGTGGATAAGCTAAAGGGCGTAGCGAAGGGAGAGAGCAGTCACCCCACCCGACCTCGAACCCGGGTCTACGGGGTACCAAACCTGCAGCTTGACCGAAACGCCAAAGAGCCAGGCTCATTGGTATGGCAGTCAGAGCGCATCCTCAGCCATAGTGACAGCACTCTGGCACACTGCCTCTCTTTGGCATCGTGGTCAAGCTGCAGGTTTGGTACCCCGTAGACCCAGGTTTGAGGCTGGGTGGGGTGACTGCTCTCTCCCTTCGCTACAGGTGGATAGAGCTCCAACATGGATAAGCTAAAGGGTGGACAGAGTCCTAACATGGATAAACTAAAGGGTGAGGTTGTCCTGTTCAGGGTCACAGGTACCTGTCGTCAGCCACCTGCAGAAGGTCAGCGATGTACGGGTCATCAGGCTGTGCCACAGGCAGGGACGGGCCGCTGGAGGGGGGGGTGAGGTCATCAATCTGCATCCGCTGTCGTCTGAAAGGAATGGAGCGCTTCTTCCCTCCTGCACAAACCAACGGCACATCCAATCAATTCTCAGCGCTGACACTCACAACAAAGGCAACATCCAATTACCACTCAGCACTGACATTGACAAGACAGTGGGAAGGTATGGCGAGTGGGGAGAGGGAGAGTGGGGGGGAAGTTTGGAAACAGTGGGAGGGTGCAGTTGGGGTGGATGGACAGCAGGGTGGTGTATTTGGGGTGGACAGGGGAGAAAAACGGTCTCTGTGCTCCACCTGGCGTCTGCACCACAGCCTGCAGGTTCTTCTCCTGCAGGTGCTGGATGCGCTCCATCTTGGCTTTGCAGTCCTTCTCCAGGGATTGAACCTTATGGACATACTGATTGTTCAGGAACTTCAGGTCAGACATCTGCTGCTCCAGCTTCCTGTTGTAGCCTCTCAGCTCTGAAAGGGTTAAGATGTGTTAGGCTCCAAGGAGCTCAGGAAACAGTGGGTAAGAGTCACTACAGCGCCAGAGTAACAGGGATACTGTATTACGGCAACAGCCTGAGTCTCTCTGATCAGTTGAGGCTTTGAGGACACAGAGAATTTGCCTATATTTGATAATTATAAAGTTTATAACTGTTCTGTACAATTAACATGAATATCAACTAAAATAAGGTTCACCCAACAGCAGCTGAAAGCTTTTCTGAAGGAATCCCCATCTTTTTTAGGTCTTTCTGCATTTCATATGAAATCCTATTAAATTCTGTTTTAAAGGGAATGTTTTTGAGTGTAGGTTATTATCCGATCCCGTCGGCCGTAGCAGCACTGAGAGCTACAGCAGTATGGGCTGAGCTCCAATCCCACCTCGGCTCAGCTTCTCCTTCTCCTCCCTCAGCTTCAGCAGGCCCAGGTGCAGCTCGTTGTTCTCCCTGACCAGGCGGGCGTTCTCCACCCTGTAGGGCTCCAGCTGGGCATCCACATTCTTGTTCTCCTTCTCCGTCTTCCCCGCCGACAGCTTGGCACTGCGCAGACTCTCAGTGGTGTGCACCAGGTCACTGCGACAGTCAGCACACACTCACTCACAGTGCAGTCTCGGTGGTGTGCACCAGGTCACTGCGACAGAGTCACCACATGCTCACTCACAGTGCACTCTCAGTGGTGTGCACTATGGGTCTACCGATATGGGTTTTTCAGGGCCGATACGATAATGATTATCTGTGACAAAAAGAGGACGATAACCGATATTTCAGGCTGATATTTGAATGCTTTTAACATGTTTTTTTTTCCTGGTGTGAAAAGAAATAGGCTGTGACAACATGGCCTGAATTACAAACCCTCTTTACTTAGTCATATGTTTTCAGGCATACATCAGTCACCACTATGAAGGTTAAAGAGCAAAAAGATTATTTTTGTCTTTGAGAAAGAATTTAACTAAAAATTGCAATAACTAAAATGTGCATTGTAATATTGACGTTGTTGGTAAATTTCTCTATGGTTATCTTATTTTGGCTACGCAACAGATGTCTATCGCTATTTCAAAAGCATTCAATTGTCGGACAAACTCACTGCGTAAGAAATAAAGCGAATTGATACATCATTTAGGCTGCATTTTCATCATAAAGTATGAAATATCAAACCTTAAAACTAGCCTGTACGTCCACGCTTTTTCTGAAGCTGCGGGGAGATTCTAGGAGCCCATTTGCTCATAAGTCATTTATGTGAAAAATGGACAGCTCATACAAAAGTAGGGTACCGTGTGGAAGGGCTGTGATAAAGTTAGCGAAAATACTGTGAAGTGCAAACTGTGTGCTGCAAATTTTAATAACTCGACTTCCATGATTATGATGAGGCCAAATTAAGAAACATCAAAGCGGCAAACGGGTATTTTCAGCTTTGCCGCGAGGTTCTGACATACAGTGCAACCGCAAGCGAGCTGAAGTTTAATTTCGTGAACGGTTGCTGAAATGACGACCAATTCAGAAGGGCTGTGCTTTAGGGTAGATTTCTTTGAATGTTTCATTTGAAAGCATAAATATACATTACTATTTGTTAAATATGCAGTGTCGAACTGTTGCAACATATAGCACAAGAACACCAATTAGTCCTTATTACAAGTCCTTATTTCTTTTATATTCCAAACGTGTTTTTTAACTTAAACGTAGACTACTTATACTGATTCAAAAAGGTCCAATTAGCCTAGTGCAATTTGGTTAACAGCATGGTTTGAGCACAACCACCATTTTACTGGATACTTACCTTCCATTCTTGTTTCCAGCAGCTGAAAACGTTTGATTTTCAAGGTCAGATAATGTCGTCTGTGTCAGCCGGAATTTTGCGGAAAGAATGTTAGCCAATAGACTTTTTCTCTGACAGAGGAGATGCGTCGGGTTAGTTACGCACATTGCTTTAAAAAGTTTTTATTTATTTATTTTTAAATCGGGAATTTCGATAAAAATATACCGATAACAGATACTCAAAAATTTGCAAATATCGGCCGGATTATCTAAGGACCCGATAATCGGTCGACCCCAAGTGTGCACCAGGTCACTGCGCCACAGTCACCACACGCTCACTCACAGTACACCTGGTGGCCTCTGCCAGGGTGATATTCAGGCCTCAATCAAAAGGAAAAGCATCGTCTATTTCCCATAGTGGTGGCAGGGTAGCATAGTGGTAAGGAGTAGGGATCATAACCGAAAGGTTGCTGGTTTGATTCCCTGCTGGGGCACTACTGCTGTACCCTTGGGCAAGGTACTTAACTCAGAATTGTGTCAGCAAATATCCAGCTGTATAAATGGATAACATGTAAAAACTGCAACCTATGTTAGTCTCTCTGGATAAGAGTGTTTTGCTAAATGACATTAATGTAATATAATGTGAGATCCCAGGCAATAAAGCAGGAAATGTGACCCGTATGCAGCATACCAATACTGACTACAGTCTCCTTCCCAATACACTAACCACAGTTTTGATTTTCAATACTCTTGACTTGCGTTTATCTTAAGTGAAAACTTTTCCCTGATGATCTCCAGCAGAATGGGCACTGGCCACCACCGAAACCAGGGATAAAAAAATGAATGCAGGTATAGCTGAGCTGTTACTAACTGAGCAGGTAACTCACCTGAACAGCTTCTCCACCAGCGGCAGGGACTCGATCCCCAGCGGCTGTCTGTAGCCCAGCTGATCCAGCCTTTTCCGGAGGTTGATAAACTTTCTTTCGGCGGTCGTGCTCATTTTGGCAAAACCTTACTAAAAAACACACAAGGCTGGAAAGGAGAACACAGATATTAGACTGCTGACCAGCCAGCTAACAGCCAGGTAATGGCATTAATGTTAACAGCAGTGATCAAACTTTAGCTAGCTGTCTAACTGCTTACTTCCAACAACAGCCACAGTTAAATTGTCTGACTGTCTAAACACGCAAACAAAACAGCAGCAATAGATTAATTACTGGATGCGATTGGCAGAAGGCTGCTGTTTATTCTACTGCTAGCTAACGATGGCAAATGTCAGCTACAGGATCATTATAGGCTCTTAGTAACAAAAAACTGCACTACCGAAACAGCTATCCAGATAGCTAGCTTTACAAACAATTAACACAAAACTGGCTCGTACAGTTGGTTAACAAAATGTTCACATTTTAACAGGCAACGTTAGACAGCTGGCTAACGTTACGCAGCCATATGTTACTTACAAATCTGACCACTTTAGCCTGCTAGCGTTAGCCCACTAGCGGATAAGCACGGCTAGCATGTCCTCTGGTCCGCACGGACACAAACACAGGCCTCTGAGCGTGCGTGCGTGTTTGTGTGTGTGTCTTTAACGGATATTTCCCTTGGATATCCTGGATATATTCCTCACTTCAGCTGTCGCATATGTGTGAGATTTTAACAGCCGGCAGTTGCTCGCCGCCGGATCGCGTTTCTCCTCCCCCTGCTTTCCGCTACTGGCGGTAAAGCCATTTGAAAATGGCGCCGAAGCTTCAGGGCCCGGGCGCTCGCCATGGAGACAGGCCGCCTGTGGAATTACACTGCAATAGCGGCTGTGTTTCACTCCTGCTATCTGAGCTAATTTTGGTTATTTGTGTCGCTAATGTGGGGTGATGGCGCAATTTAATGACTGTATTCTGGTACTTCAGGCATAGACAATAGATAAGAACACAAGAACATATTATTTGAGAACAGGCCATTCTGCCCAACTAAGCTTGCCATTACAATTAAAGAGAATCCAAAACTGCATCAAGTCTGTACTTGAACACAGCAAGGGTCTCTGCGTCAACTGCATGACCTGGCAACCTATTCCGTGTATTGATAATTCGTGTAAAATAATACTTCCTTATATCAGTGCGGAACTTGCTCTTAACTAGTTTCCATTTATGTCCCCTTGTTCTACAGACTGAACTCACCCTAAAAAATGTATTGTAGTTAACATTATTGAATCCTTTTATAAATTTAAAAACCTCTATTAGATCACCCCTAAGTCTCCTCTTGCTAAGTCTAAATAGGTTAAGTAACCTGAGTCTTTCCTTGTAACTTATATTTCATGCCAGGAATTAACTTAGTTTCCCTGCTTTGAACTTTTTCAAGAGCCTCAATATCTTTCTCATAGCGTGGTGCCCAGAACTGTACACAATATTCCAAGTGAGGTCTGACTAAAGCGTTGTATAATTTCAGTATAACCTCCTTAGATTTAGATAGATCCTGTTGGCCTTTTTTACTGCTACAGCACACTGCCTAGATCCTGTTAAGCTTGGGTCAGCTATTACTCCCAAGTCTTTTTCAGATTGAGCACATTCTAGTTTTTTTCCCCCCATGAAGTAGTCTTGTCTAAGGTTCTTATTTCCCACATGCAAGACTTTACATTTAGCTAAACTGAATGTCATCTGCCTGGTATCTGCCCACTTTTGGATGCTGTTTAGGTCTTCCTGTATTACCTTAGTTGATTCTATACTGTTGGCTAGACCCCCTAGTTTTGTATCATCTGCAAATTTTACTATTTTACTACTAACCTCTGCATCAAGATCATTTATGTATATAAGGAATAGCAAAGGCCCCAACACCGAGATCTGCGGGACTCCACTTCGTACAGGACCCTGCTCTGATACAATTCCTCCCACAGTTACAGTCTGCTTTCTATTAGACAACCAACTCCGAACCCACTCAGTGACAGCTCCTGTAATTCCTGCAGATTTCATTTTCACTGAGCCTCTCATGCAGTACTTTGTCAAATGCCTTTTGAAAGTCCATATAGATAATATGAAAAGCTTATATGTAAGTATATGCTGATTAAGTTGCCCTGAAAAATAATAATCAAACTCATAAACAAATTCAGTACACCAAGAACATTACAGAGTTCAAGGGCTTCAGGGCATTTATTAACTATCAGGCCAGAGGCTTATCAGCTCTGATATTTGCTATCCACAGTGGTTAATCATTAAATCTGTCTGTTACAGGAGAAATGTACTGCGATTTACAATATGAAAATAAGCATGCAGGGGAAGGCCTCTGGTGAATTTTATAATGCTTCCCTGAAGGCAGTGGCCAGAGCTGTGTGCTTCCCTCTTCCTGTCCTGGAGAGCACAGCAACGCCAGAACAATGCCAGCTTCCCGCATCATCACCCACGGGTAACAGCTGTGTCAGAAACAAATCAGCAGACACACAGAAATGCAGGATGACTTTATTGTACATTTGCCGATCTCACAGATAGAAATAAGACAGCAGGAGTATCAGAGTAAAAGAGACAGATTAGCAAGGATTCAGCTTCACAGAGCACTGTGAAGGGCTAACTCCCTCAGTTAGGGGCCTACACCCCTGCATAAACACAGTTGTCAGTGGACTCCCTACATTCACACTGTAGTTAATAAGTGGGGTTAGTCCCCGAACTGCAGAGGTTCAGTCATTTGGTATGTCATCATTAATGTGTGTCACAAGGAGATGCCACGCTACTGAATATTCCAGAAACATTACAGGGCCTGGGCGCAGTGGAACTGAACACCCTGCTCACTCAGCCAGAGCAAAGCTGGATCTGCTCTGAATGTAGTGATGCTGTGTGTTTGCACAAAGAATGTAGTGATGCTGCAGTTTAAAAGATAGGATTTCTCTTTTCTCTTTCTCGTCTGTGAGTGTAAAGCAAAGCACACAGGCCTTTCTCACTGTTAATAAAATACCACAATAGTGTTTAACCTTTAGCGAGAATTCAAATATTATGAATCTGTTGTAGAGTATTTGCTGGGGTAAGCGACAGTTGATTGACTTCAGGACAGGATCTTTTAGCTAGAAGGACATCTTATCACATCAGTGTTACAGGACAGGCGCTGAAACTTCAGGAACTGAATCTCTGTTTAGTCCAACCTTCTGTTAACACAGACAGTGCACACATACACTCCCTCTGTCTCTCCATCACACACACACGCACGCACGCACGCACGCACGCACGCACGCACGCACGCACGCACGCACGCACGCACACACACACAGTCTGAAGCTCCTCAGGTAATGCTGTCATGGCAGCTGCTTTTCCTCAGCAGCTGCAGATACTGCCATGAACTCTGAGGAACAGAAACTGAACTCTCAGCCCAAAAAAATGTTCCTCACAATACAGTCACATGACCAACAGCTACAGGATTTCCTCAACAATGAGGGCAAGAATGCTAAATCCCTTTCATTCTGCTAGCCACCAGAGGGCAGCACAGAGCCCCATTCTCCTTCACCGCTTTTCCTTTAATGCTCAGACTACAGAGACAGGGCAGGGGTTTGGGGTGAGAGGGGTTGGGTTGACAGGGGTTTGGGCCAGGGGGTTGGGGAGAGGGGGGTTTGGGGCAAAGAGGCTTTTGGGGTGAGGGTGGTGGGGCGGGGGGTGGTGGGTTCAGTGTGACTGTGCGATGCTGGAGAAGTACTCCAGAATGTCCTGGATGGTGAAATCCATGGTGATTCCAGAGCCCGGGTAGCAGCGGCCGATCAGCCCCACAAAGTGCTTGTACTGACGGATAAACTCATCCTGCATGGAGTGCCACACCACCTAGTTGAGAAAGCAGGGATTACACCACAGTAACACTGACAGGAAGACACCTTCCACACTGGAACTCAGCTGCAGTCTGTGTGTCTCTCGCCTGTGAACAACCCAACATCTCTCCCCCTCTCTCATTTGCTCCCTGCTTTCCTTTCCTCTCCCACCTCATCTCTGTCTCGACCCTCTCACCTGCAGAAGGTTCTCTTCCTCACACAGGTGTTTGTCCACCTTCTTGTAAAGGTTGTCCAGCCCCTTCTTCACCTCCTTTCCGGGATACTCTTTGATGACTTTGCGCAGTTCCTGCTTGCTGAAGGCCAGCTGGTAGCTGACCTCCTCCTCCCTCACACCCTGCGCAACCCGAGCCTCCACACCCTCAAAGAAGTGCTGAGCACACAGACAGACAGACAGACAGACAGACAGACAGACAGACAGACAGACAGACACACACACACACACCGGTGTCAGTATCATAAACTTTGTATATAATGCACAGTTAATGTAAATGTGACTGGCAGCTTGTCCTCACATTGAGCTTCTCCAGTGGCTGTCCCAGCGAGGTGATGACATAGGCCTGCAGGTGTTCAGTGTATTTGTGCTTGGCCTCGCGCCGCTCCGTCTCCAGGCAGGAGATCTTCAGGCGCGACAGTGTGGAGAAGATGTGGTGGAAGTTCTCCATCAGCACCACGTCCCGCGGAGTCTTCAGACTCTCACTGGCCACCTTCTCCACTGAAACACATGGCCAGTCAGAGCTACAAACCAGCATGCACCAGCCAATCAGAGCTACAAACCAGCACACACCGGCCAATCAGAGCTAAAGACCAGCACACACGGCCAATCAGAGCTACAGACGAGCACACACTAGCCAATCAAAGCTACAGACCAGCACACACTATCCATGCAGAAAACTAAAAGCAGACAAACGCGGGTCAATCACAGCTACACAACACCACAGTGGCCAAACAGACAAAATCAAACAGTGCAGGCTCTTGTTTTGGTTCGGGTGCTGGTCTTACCATTCATGTAGACTGCTCTGATGAGCTTGACATAGGCCTTGTCCAGGTCACCGCGGCGCTCTGCGTTACGGAAGATGGTCTCAGCCAGCTCTGCAAACTCCTCGAATCCGGTTACAAACGGCAGGATGCCCACCTTGCTCTTCTTGGAGATCTTCACCTCCTCCATCTGTCGGATCTGGCTGGACTGCAGACACAGAGCGGCCATGTTACATGGCCTGAATGATCCTGAATAATCCCCAAGCTCCCAAACTTTCAGGGAAATCGTACAGATTTGGTGTACAGATTTGATTTTTTGAAAATAGTTTAGAATGTTCACATTGTATTTATGATGGAAAACAGGAAATTCACAGAAGGGCCTCAGAAATAAAAAAACAGTCCCTCCCCAGTGTAGTTTACTCATTATGTAGCTTATTTGTTTCACTGAGATACCTACAATGCATTTGTCGAAGTTCCTCTTGACGGTGACGAGCACATTGCCAAGGGTGGTGCTGAGGTAGGAGGCGGGGTCCACGTTCTCGGCCGTCCAAACATGATGGCTCATCTTCACCAGCATGTACAGAGAGTGAAAGCTGTCCATCTTATCCCCCAGAGCTATCAGACTGTTCAGCTCCACCTCAATGCAGTGGAAGATGTTATTCATCATCAAACGAACCATGTCCTTCCTGAAGGAGGGAGAGAGTGTGTGTGAGAGAGAGAGAGAGAGAGAGAGAGAGAGGAAGAGAGAGGGAGAGGGAGAAAGAGAGGGATAGAGAGGGAGAGAAAGAGAGAGAGAGGAAGAGAGACAGGGAGGGAGGGAAAGAGAGAGAGAAGGATGAGAGAGGGAAAGAGAAGGAGAGAAGAAGGATGGATTATAATAACGATGGATTATGATCCATCCATGCGAGAGCAAGACCCTCACAGTGCACACATTTCTGTTTATTAGGTAACTGACAGGAAGCATTTCTTAAAATGTCTGATTTGTATAATGTTAGATAACAATGTTTGATAATCGTTCAGTCAAGGTGACTTCAGCCGTTTTTGTCCCTTATGGAGGATTTCCTGTGTGGCAGGACGGGAGGAAAGAGGAAACTCACTCAGACATGGAGTGCCTGTGTTCTCCAGCAGAGGACAGCCGGGAGTGCACTGTCCCTTCGGCTTCACTCATCTCTCCCTGCCGGGGAAACAGCTTTACTGCAAAAACAATCAATCATAGCCACACACTCACACTCGCACACTCACACGCACACACTCACTCACTCACTCACTCACTCACTCACTCACTCACTCACTCACTCACTCACTCACTCACTCACACACACACACACACACACACACAGAGGACAGCCGGGAGTGCACTGTCCAACGGTTTCACTCCCTCTGCTGGGGAAACAGCTTTACAACAACAACCTATAATAACCACACACGCACGCGCACACTCACTCACACAAACACGCACGCGCACACTCACTCACACAAACACACAGACGACAGCCAGGACTGCACTACCCCATCGGTTTCAATCCACTCTCTCTGCCAGAGAAAACAGCTTTACTGCAGAAACAATTGATCATAACCACACGCTCACTCCCATATGTGCTGTCACTTACTCACACACACACACACACATACACTCACCTGTGGCACACCCTGACTGGGGTGCTGCTGCAGCTTGAAAAACTTGCTGATGAAGTCCTGCTCGGCCAGGCACAGCGGCTCCAGCTCACTGAGGACCTGCTCAAAAATCTATACACAGAGAGACCAGCTCACTGAGGACCTGTTCAAATATCTACACACAAAGAGACCAGCTCACTGAGGACCTGCTCAAAAATCTATACACAGAGAGACCAGCTCACTGAGGACCTGCTCAAATATCTACAAAGAGACCAGCTCACTAAGGACCTATTCAAAAATCCACACACAGAAACACAGAGAGACCAGCTCACTAAGGACCTGTTCAAATATCTACACACACACAGACCAGCTCACTCAGAACTTGTTCAATATCTACACACACAGAGACCAACTCACTGAGGACCTGTTCAAATATCTACACACAAAGAGCCGATCTTAAAGGTAGTAGGGGTAGGGGTGGGGTTAGTGGGGATGGGGCAGTAAGGGTAAGGGCGGGATTAGTGGGGATGGGGCAGTAAGGGTAGGGGCGGGGTTTGTGAGAGTAGGGCAGTCGGGGTAGGGGTGGGGTTAGTGAAGGTGGGTGGGGCGGTATTCTGTAGTTGGGGGGAGGTGCTACACCTTGTCAAATTTGGTTCTGTCGGCAACGTCCAGGTCGGAGGCGGACATGTTTCCCATGTCAAGCAGAGAGGAGGACTGGGAGCGGCGGCTGCTGGATCCCTGCACCGTCAGCTTATTCAGGCTGGACGTGGAGCCCGTAAGCTTCCCTGAGCTCCCGTGCAGGCCTGGTACATCGCAGGAAAACAAAACTCACTTCAGCCACTGCTCCTCTATCTCACGTACAGAAAGTCTGACCTTTTTAAAGACTCAGTTAATAACAAAGCTTAAGGGTTAGACTCTGTTTATCACATGAGGAGGTGGATGCTGTGTAATAGCAGTTACCAGCCAAAGGGGGGGTGCAGTGTGGGTGATAAGGGTCACATTTCCCTCCAGCTGTATCTGCTGTTCATTCAGCCTGAGCTGCTACACACATCAGCACAGAGATCACACTCTTGCTACAATGTGTAAACACATCACTGGGGTTCAGGGGATGCAGAGGAACTGTGGGGGTTACAGATCAGAGAGAGGGATTCTGGAAGTTGGAGGTCACAATGAGGGATTCTGTCAGAGGTCAAGGTAAGAGATTCTAGCAAGCAGAGGTCACAGAAAAGTACACTGGGCACTGGGGACAGAGTGAAGGATTCTGGAAGTAGGATCAGAATCAGAAATAGTGGGACACATGCATCATACTTACTCTCCGTTTCCTGTTTGAGAGCACTCTCTTTCCGAGGCAGAGTAGCTGGCAGCCAGTTAGAATGCAGCATGGAAGACAGAGACACGTTAGCCAGAGTGTGTCACATGGCAGGCAGTGTGGAGCCAAGTTAGAAATTAGCGTCAGAGCTCAAAAACTGACATGCACTGCACATGCTGTCTGATAGAGACTAGGCTTAGTCTGAGCTGGTGTACAGCCCTTGGATGAAAACAAACGTCTCTGTTTTGTTTTCGGAAGGGGAGCTTCAGCAGGCTGGTGTATGATGGAGACGAGAGGAACACAGATGCTGTCAGAGAGCAGTGTGAATCACATTTACTCAAACCCAGGCTACACACCCCTCCCTCCTTCTGTTAGCTGTCAATGGGGTTGGAAAATTAGAGGATAAAAGCACAACTTAATGAGAATGAGAACATGTGATACAATGCTGGTGGGGTTATATGCAGCATGAATAAATGCTAGTACTCATAGCTAACTGTCGCTAACACTCAGTGCTAACTCTCAATAACACTCACAGCTTAATCTCACCAACATTCACAGCTGTCACTAGCACTTAGTGCTAACTTTCACTAACACTCACAGCTCACTGTCTCTCACAGCTGTCACTAGCATTCACAGCTAACTGTCACTGTATCTCACCGCTCACTGTCACTAACACTCACAGCTCACTGTCACTAATACTCAGTGCTAATTGTCACTAACACTCACAGCTCACTAACACTCACAGCTAACTGTCACTAACACTCACAGCTCACTATCTCTCACAGCTCACTCTCACTCAGAGCTAACTGTCGCTAACACTCAGTGCTCACCGTCACTCACAGCTCACTGTCAGTAATACTCAGTGCTAATTGTCACTAACACTCACAGCTAACTGTCACTAGCATTCTCAGCTAACTGTCACTAACACTCACAGCCAGGCCCGGCGCTATGGAGGTGCTTAGGGGTGCATTGCACCCCTAGACGGACCCCAGTGCACCCACAATTGTCTCCTTATATATCGATGTCTACATAGTATTTGTGACTTTTTGTGCACCCCTGTGGATTGCAACTGCACCCCTCTATATTTTCTCCTGGCACCGAGTCTGCTCACAGCTGTCACTAACACCCAGTGCTGTCACTAGCAGTCAGTGCTAACTCTCACTAACACGCACAGCTCACTGTCACTAACACTCATAGCTAACTCTCACTAGCACTCATAGCTCACTCTCTATCTTTCAGCATTCACAGCTAACTGCCATTAGCATTCACAGCTCACTGTCACTAACACACAGCACTCACAGCTAACTGTCATTATCTTTCTGCACTCCCAGCACTTTCACTTCTGGTGACACCCCTGAGTAATATCAGCAGGAGCGATCATCAGCTTTAATTTCAGACCTTTTAGTGTGGCAGCAGAGCAGGCCTGACCCTGCTCCTGCATCTCAGGAATGAGGGAGTGTTCTGTGATTACTAAGGAATACGCAGAGACTAGGCTTGGGCAATATCTATTTTTTCATACCTTCATACCTACCTGACATTTCACCAGGGTATACGGTATATGACGGTACTTGTTAAAAAAAAAAAACGTAAAGGCTGAGCTGCTGGTGATAGAAGTCATTGTAGCATGTATGACATTGTCTAGCTAGCCTACAATGCTGTGTGTTTAATATGCAATTAGCCTACTTAGACAAGTCTTGCTGGGTGTAAATACTTATGACCCATAGAATAATGAATAGATAGGAAATAAGCGCCCTTCTTCCATAGATTCAGCATACCTTGCTGGAGGACCCGCTGACACTGCCGCAGCGGATACCAACACATCAGTGGGCTGAACGGAAATGATGTGCGGGTGGTGGTGGCAGACTGGCAGTTGAATAAAATCATGTGGCTAATGAACTGCTTTTGTAGTTGGAAGTCGTCATCTCAAGATAAAAAGTTATATGTGGCAATATTTTCATGATTCCATATCTAGTCATATTTAATTGATTAGCCAGGAGACCTATAGAGCAGAAACGACCTAATTTGAGCGAAACTGTCTTAGCCATCATGCACTTTAAACTCCGGAATCATCCGAGAGTAAACAGGGTCACCAGTGTGGAAGTTGAGCGTTAGGGAAACGTGGAGACAACTCCACTTCCTCATTGTCGCAGAACACACAATGTAATCACCCCCTAGGGTGTATGGGAAATGTAGTTAATCTACTAACAGTAGTGTGAATGTAAACACATAAGAACATGGGCAAGATTGCCATGAATTATATTAAATATTAGTCCTGCGTGTGAGTGGTCACCACAAGCCAATTATTTCTTTTCTACCTCCAAATAATTCTTCTGTTGGCTAAGTTCCCTGTTGTAATAAATTCACTGAGGAGCGTTTGTATTTTTGACGGTACTGAAAATTATACCTTCGGGATTTCTAAATATCCTGGTATACTGTAATACCTTGATACTGCCCAAGCCTAGCAGAGACTTGACACACACAGCCAGTAAACACACTCTCCCACATCTCCTACACACTAAAGAGTCCACACCCGGACAGGAGAAACCCTGAAATGTGACACATAATACTACACTGCAGCGTGTACACCACATTACATTTGCTTAGCAGATGGTCTTACTGTGAGTCGCTAACATTCTGTAGCAATTAGTTTCTACATGTTACCTATTATAGCAGGTGGATATTTACTGAGAAAATATACACATTGCTGCTCCTTACTGACACACCACACTGCTGCTCCTTACTGCTACATGTATGTCTTAGATGCTGTGGTCTTGTTCTTTGCTGGTCATAAAGTCTGAAGCTCTCCTCTCAGGCACTGAGCTCTTACCAAATTTCTTCCCCTCCTTGCTTGTTCCTGCTATTTTCATTTTTGCCACTTCAAAGAAGTCTTTAATCTCCCGCTCATACAGTCTCGTCATGTAATCAACGTAGGTCTGAAAAAGAAAAAATAATTGATATTGATACTGATACTGATATTGATATTTATACTGATACTGACACTGATATTGGTAGTGATACAGACATTAATATTGATACTGATACCAATACTGACACTGATATTGATACTGATACAGATACTGATATTGATACTGATACCAATATTGATATTGACACACCCCAGTCAGGCCCTCGTACTTCTCACGCTGCGTGTTCTTTAGCCACTCCATCAGCTTGGCATAGCGCAGCAGGTCTCTGTGCAGCACGTTGTGTTTGGGGAGCATCAGCTCTGCAGAGTGCTGGCTGAGGCTGGAGCTCTGGTCATGACCCTGAACACACACAGAGCACAGTCACTGAACACTGAACTCACACAGAGCACAGTCACTGAACACATACAGAGAATAATCACTGAACACACACACAGTACTGTCACTGAACACTAAACACACACAGAGCACAGTCACTGAACACACACACAGTACAGTCACTGAACACACACACAGTACAGTCACTGAACACTGAACACACACAGAGCACAGTCACTGAATACTGAACACACACAGAACAGTCACTGAAAATTCAACACACACAGAGCACAGTCACTAAACATACACAGAGCACAGTCACTGAACACACACACACAGCAGAGTTACTGAACACTGGACACACACAGAGCACAGTCACTGAACACAGAACACAAACCACATACATAATATGGTCACTAAACACAAAACACATACAAAACAGTCACTGAGCATACATGGAGCACAGTTACTGACCACAGACCACATAATACATACATAACACAGTCACTGAACACATGCAGAGCAAAGTTAATGAACACTGAACACATGTGGGGCACAGTCATCTGTCATTACTCCGGCCCCCTAGCTGTTGTTTTTGTGTTCTCCCCATCTGTCACTGTGTGTCCATGTGCTTTTGTTTTTCCTTGTGTTCCAGCCCTGCCCCACTCTCCGCCCTGCCTCCGCCCACTTGATCCCCTGATCACCTCCAGCTACCTGCCTGCTCACCTGCATCCCATCGCCTCGTCAGCCCAGCCCTATTTTTACCCTGCTTGTCTCTGTCTTGTTGCCAGTTCGTTGCAATGTGTTCATACCTGTCTCGTTCCCGCCGTGTATTTTCTACCTGATCGCTGTTCCCCGTATCGACCGTGCCTGCGCTTCGACCTTGCTCCTGCCTGCTGCCCTGCCTTGTTCGCCTGATCTACCTGACTACCTGGTTTGACCCTGCCTGTTCCCGTCTTTGATTCCTGATTGCGTTCGGACTGCCCGCCTGGTCTCGACCCTGCCTGTTTTGTCGTTGTGATTCTGCCCTGTGTCCTTAATAAAGCCGCTTGGAATCTGAAGCTCTCATGGTCCGCGTCTGAGTCCTTGCCTGAGCCGTGACATCATCAAACATCTACATATCACAGAACTGAACATATCACTGAACACATGCAGAGCACATTTACTGAAAACAGAGCACCATCACTGAAAACTGCACAAATACAGGACACAGTCACAAATCACAGAACATAGATCACACTGTCTGAACACTGAACCTAGGTAGGGCATAGCCACTGAAAACTTACATACAGTTACTGTACACTGAACACAGAGAACAGTCACTAAACACATACTGAACACAGTCACTGTACATTGAACACAGAGCACAGTCACTGAACACATACTGAACATAGTCACTGAACACTGAACACTTACAGAGCACAGTCACATGCCATAGTCCATGAGCACAGTCACTGAATTGCCACTGAACAGTAACAGAGAACAGTCACTGAACACTGCCCACTGACAGAACACATGAAGTGAACACTGCTCTCATGCACAGTCGGTCACACACACTCATGTGTGCACCTGGGCATGCAGACACACGCACATGCACACACACACACGCACACAGACACACGCACGCAGGCACAAACAAACACACAGTGCTGGGTCCTGGGACTGCAGTCCTGAGCAGGGCTCCCCATCACTCACACAGTTGTCCTGCAGGGGGCGCTACACTCATCAGAAACGCTCTTTACACATGGTTTGCACAGCACCACACCTACACAGCCCTCATTAGATGGGTCTGCTGTGTGTCAGTACACAGGGTCCCTGGTGCTTGCATGCTCCATAACTGTCATTCACTGTCCAGGGTCCATTCTACACACCCAAGCTACACTCCTACATGCCGAGGAACAGAGCTTCTCAAACAGGAGCAACAAACCAAACCACTCCAATGCAGCAGAGACAGTCCCATTCTTTCCAGCAGGGGTTAGAGGGAGGGTACTGATGTAATGTTAGGCATGTTAGATTTCACGACCGTATGATATAATTCCCATGCTCTCTGGAAAGGGTTAACTGCTGAGTCGTGGCATATCGAGGTTTTCCGACTGACGTCATCACCTGCTTGTGCCGGGGAGGCAGTGATGAACACGGCACAGTGGTGTGTAACACACCTCATCCAAAGAGCGCACACAGCTAAACGCACTTTATTAAAGAGAGAGACTCAAGGGAGAGACTTCACTAAAGGGACAGATTACTGATTGTCAGTCATTACTCACAGACAGAAGGACCTGCAAGTGGATCTTTAGGACCAACAAGAAAGTAAATAAGAGACTGAACTGTGAGGTCATGACCTTGTGTGCTTTAAAGCCTTTTATTCCAGTAACTAGCTTGCTTTTATTTCTGTAGTAAATACCTGACAAAGTGTCCTTAAGTTATATGGTGAAACACTCACCAGGTGACATTTGTTCTGCTTGTGTTAGTTAGGGATACTGACCAATAAGAATATGAGAGCCTGGAAAACAACCCATATAAACACAGCAATACAGCACACATGCTCGAGAACTAGGTTACTTCTCAGTGGTGTGAAGGGGTGCTTTAAAATGTAACTTCCTTAATCTAACAGTAAAGGACTCGTGAGACAACTGAGAGCTGGAAACTGGTGCTGTTGCCCGTGTTCTCCAGCCCCACCAATCTACAAATCAAACTGTCAGAGTCTCTTTCAGCTCAGAGCAGTTCAAGAGACTTTTTCCTGCAGTATTTTTGGCTTTTGTTTTTTCATATTCAGCCACAGAGAGCATGTTCTGGAGACCTGCACACTTCTCCAGCAGGTTGCTGGGTCACGTGATGCGCAGTCAGGAAACACCTCCATGCCAGAAGGAACTGCACTGCAAGGGGCTTTGGGAGATACTCACAGGAAGTGACAGACAGGAAGCCCTATAGAAGTGAGGAATGCTCATTTTGAAGTGACTGAAGTGGTTGAACTGACAGGAGGGAAGCAGGATGACAGGAAACAGAAGGGCTGGTTAAGACCCACAGAATTCACTGCAGTCTAACATCACTGCACCGAGTCTAACATCACTGCACTGAGACTAACATCACTGTAGAGTCTGATGACTGCATTGAGTCTGAGATCACTGTACTAAGATCACTAAACAGAGTCTAAGATCAATCAGCAAGTAAAACAGCTCTATGCTTAAAAATAACAGCACAGCAAACCATCTGTAACCAGGAAGCAGGTTTCCAGTGACAACACTGTCAATATGAGAGCGTCACTGAATCAGAATCACACAAACAAACAGGGCGTGAGAGAGTGTTTATAAGGTGTAGTCTGAGAGGAGGAGGTGAGATGACAGTCTGAGAGGAGGTGAGAAAGACAGTCTGAGAGGTGGTGACAGAGACAGTCTGAAAGGAGGAGATGAGAGAAACAGTCTGAGAGGAGGAGGTGACATAGACAGCTTGAGAGGAGGAGATGAGAGACAGTCTGAGAGGAGGAGGTGGGAGAAACAGTCTGAGTGGAGAGCAGGGGTTACCTGGTGAACGAAGACGTTGTTGAGGTGGTTGGTGAGCCGGCGGGAGAAGCTGTCTCTCAGCTCGTTGAACAGGTGCTGCTGCTGCTTCACTGCCAGGAGCTTATCATGCCCTTCAGGAGAGAGAGACTGAGCTGCAGGTCTCTCTCACACACACACACACGCACACACACTCACATACTCACATTTACACACACTCACACACACACTTACACACACACTTACACACGCGCACACACACACTCAGACACACTCACTCACTCACCTGGTCGGAGTGCTACGTTCATGCACTGCAGCAGGGCCTCAGAGGCATTGATGCAGGCCTCGATGCCCTTTGGGGAGGACAGATCTCCTTCTTGCAGTGCTCTGATGTGGCCCTTTGACAAATCCATGTAGTTCTGACAGCACAGAGAGGGGGGCAGGGAGTGAGGGAAACTGAAAGTGTGTGAAATTGTGTGTGTGAAAGCAAGTGTGCATGTGTTTAAGTGTGTGTGTGTGCATCTCTTCCTCACCACCAGGAAGTTGATCTCGTCCAGCAGCCGCAGGTTGTTGGTGCTGCTGAGCTGGATGAGTCTGTTGCTCTGGGATATCTGGTCCATCTGCTCCTTCACGCTCTGCAGCATCTCCTCGTAGCTGCTCAGCTTGCCCTCGATGGTGTCTACCTCCGCCAGTGCCTCGTCCAGCAGCTGCATCAGGATGTTCACCTGCTTCTCCGATGCCATGATTGACTGGATGTTTGCCTGCCATACAGACATAGCGCTGAAATCAACCACAATGCACTGGATTTAACCACACTGCGCTGGATTTAACCATAGTGAACTGGATTTAACTGAAATGCGCTGGATTTCACCACAGTGTGCTGGATTTAACCACAGTGCCAGGACATACAGTACCAGTCAAAAGTTTGGACATACTTTTCTTTCTTTATTTTTACTATTTTCCACATTTTAGAATAATTGTAAATCCATCAAAACTATGAAATAATAGAAATGGAATGATGCAGTGACCAAAACGTGTTGTAAACAAAGCAGAACTTCCTGATATTTTAGATTCTTCAAAATAGCCAAAAATATTTTTTACTTTTTTTGGAAAGAAATTTATACATAGACAAATATAAATCATGAAGCTGATGTCTAAGAAACTAATTTCAAGCATCTAAGCATAAGTGTTTCGATCAAAAGGTCTTCGAATGCATGTTTCCCATTACCTTAATCAAATGTGTCCAAACATTTGACTGGTACTATTGGTGTTAAATGCTGGCATACGGCACACCCACACACACAGCACACTTGCCTCGGGATTCTTCATATCTCTGCCCCAGTGAGGAAGCCTGGCTTGGAGGAATGACTTGTTACCTGCCAGTGTTTAAGCTGGACTCACCCCATCCAGGACTTGCAGCTCTCTGGAGAGCTTCTCGGCGAAGGCCTCGGCATTGGAGATGGCGTATTCACACACCTCCATCATGTTCTCGATGTCCTGCTCCTCCCTGGCGTTCAACTCCTGATAGTCATCCAAAGCGTCCTCGTCTCCTCCGGCCACACTCTGGTTCTCCCCGCTTGGGACTGACTCTACACGGGAAACACACAAGCCACACTGACCCCTGGGTACCCGACCCAAGGACATACTGGGATACTAACTCTATACTGGACCCAAACTGACCCATGGGTACTGATTCTACAGTACATACAATCTCAACCTGGGAGACTCTCTCTACACTGGAAGCACGCTCACCCCTGGGTTCTGACTCTATACCAGTCACAAGCTCACCCCGGAGGTTGTCTCTCCCGGGAGTCAGACTCTACTTAGGATAAGCACTCATTCCCAGACACTCCCTCTACACAGAATAAACACTCACTAAACAAAGGTACCAATCGAGGGGCAGTGCGCAGGGGGGTGTTCATGGCAGCAAGATCTTACAGCCTCCATTACAAATTAAAGGACAATGTAATTTCAAGCTTACTGTCTCAAAGAGCTCAGTACTTGCTACGCAACTGCTGTGTATATGATTACAATATGTCATTTAAGAAGAGACAAACATTAAATGTTACAGAAACAAAATGATAATTAACAGATTATTGAATCATCTAGTTAGACTTTAAAAGGCATAATAGTCCATG
Source organism: Megalops atlanticus (assembly GCA_019176425.1). NCBI lineage: Eukaryota > Metazoa > Chordata > Actinopteri > Elopiformes > Megalopidae > Megalops > Megalops atlanticus. Next base: position 73,804,335 of record CM032876.1, on the reverse strand, counting down.
AGTACTCAGCTTTAACACAGTAGATTTGAGGAGATCAGAACACTGAGGATGACATCACTGTTACAAACCACTATGAACAAAAAAGATGTGGCGAACAGGAGTACAGAGCAGTGTGAATCCATCTTCTGTGACATGAGGGGAATTCACCGGAGCTCTAGGCTTCCTGTTGATCCGAACAGGACACTACGTGCTTATGCCGCACACGAAACGAGACTACACCTTCAGGACGCAAACAAAGTGAAACAAAACTAACAGCTTCCACGACGATGAGTGACCATCATGAGCACAGCTGAAAGGTGATCCAACACAACAGTAAAGACGTTTTAACTATGGAAGAGGGAAGAGGGAAGTATTACCAACCTTCGGCTTTAGGAAGCTCTGGCCAGTGAAGGATAGAGAGAGAGAGGAGTAAATAGTTAAAGCGGAGAGCTGATCTCTAACACACACTCACAGCAACACCATACGCTCCATGCACATACACATCACACACTGAAACACACACTGCAACACCATACACTCCATGCATACACACATCACACACAGAAACACTATGCACAAACATCTCATACAGACACACATCAATCACTACATACATCTACGTAAAGGCATCACACAACTACGTTATACAATCTATATGAACATACATCTCATACAGCCAAAACACACACTATAGACCCAAACACCTCACACAGCCAAAACATACACTATATACACAAACGTCTCACACACCCAAAACATACACTCATATATACACAATCATCTCACACCTACACAATAGACACTACATACACTAACAAAAACACACACACACAAAGCATACACTGAAACATCACACACAGCAACCCCATTCACGCTGCATACACAAACAGGAATATTCTGGCACAACATACTGTAGGGTCAACTCTGACACATGGTAGAGCGTGCTGGTTGTGACAGGTTTAAGCGGACTGAGTGACATGTGTCACTATACAACAGCAGTTAGAGACCATAGTGTATTAAACAATATTCAGAGGGCTCCAACTGCCTCACTCTCTGTGGGACAGTTGAGGAATACAGGGACTGGTCACTGAATATTCATATTCAGTAATTAAGAGTGTCCAAATACTGAAGCTGAGTGTTCTGTTTCAATTTAAAAAGGTCCATCTTATATTTCCTTCCAAAGCCATATTTCATATTTTAGTGACAGGTACAGGTGAAGACATATGCAGGAGTGCTGAGTCTGCTCTTTCTCACTATAATAAAATATGATTTTTTGCCCATTTCCCTTCAGCTGCATCTCACTATATCTTCCCTGTAATTTCAGATTATTAAGAATTAATTTCATATGAAATATGTGTTTCTGTAAGTTTGCAGGTTTGAAAAGCGATAGGCCACAGCCTACACTTCCTCATATCCTCAACATATTCTCGACTCTAGATTGCCTACCTAAAACCAGGTAACAGGGTTGAGTGGCTCTGTACTAATTCAGTACTTCTGAAGAGAGGCATTTTATCTTTTATCTGGTTAGTGACTCAGAAATTAGAGAAACAAAAATCCAACAGCAGTCAGTGAGGAAGTGTGCCGTCTGTAACTGTGTGCTTCAAAGCAGGGAAAACCATGAGGAGGAACACAGTGTTACATCCAAAAGGGCCAGCCGCAGAATAGAAGACTGTGTGTGGACTGTAGGGGGCAGTATGTTCACACACCTTCCAGCAGCTGGGGGCTGACATTCACAAACTCCACTTTCTTCCTAAGGTATCTCTGGTTCAGCTTCCAGATGCAGGAGATGAAGGAGTTCTTCTCAGCTGTGCTGCTGGCCACCCACTTGTACACCTTCTCAAAGTGCAAGTCAAACTCTGGGTTCTCCTGCATGAGGGGGAGAGGAGAGGATCAGAGCTGACTGCCCATCCAGTGCTTGCCTCGTTTACCTTCTATATTTATGTTCTTAGCTATTGACCTCTGCTTCACTCTAAGAAAGATCATCTTACAAAAATATAAGGGATATGCATCAGATATTTTTAACACTGCAGCATGCAGAATATGTCTCAGATACAGACGTGGACAAATTTGTTGGTACCCTTACAGCTCATTGAAACAATGCTTCATTCCTCCTAAAAAAGTGTTGAAATTAAAAGCATTTGGCTCATGTATACCTGCATGCCTTTGGTATGTCATAGAGTAAAGCTAAGAAAATGTGAAAAGAGATAAATTATTGCTTATGCTACAAAGATATTCTAAAATGGCCTGGGCAGATTTGTTGGTACCCCTAGAAAAGATTACAAATTCAGTGGAAACCGCTTATAGTGATAACGGTTAGAGTGATCAACCGTTTATATGGATCAAAAAGCTAGGGACAGAATCATTCCTATACAAATAGTGTTTAAATAATTCGCTTATAGTAATCAAGTAATCCGCTTACAGTGTTCATTTTGGGTTTTTTTTTATACATGACAACATATGGTAAAAAATTAAAACTACGGTAATTTTTTTTTTACTTTACTTTGATGTGCCTGCTTTGCCTCGCGGTAACCCATCTGCTTCCGGCTAGCTACCTGAGGCTAATGCTGCGTGACCAGATATCATGGTGGGAAAAAGAAAGTCATTTTCTCTCAGTGAAAAACGTAGACTCATCGAAGTTTATGACAAACTGCCAAAAACGAGCCAACGAGATGCAGCAGCGAAACTTGGTGTTCTTCAGGCTATTTTGTTTAGTCTAGTCAAACAACGAGGAACAGTCCTAGCTGTTAACGATGGAGACAGAAAACGGATGCGTACGGGCAGGCACTGATTAATGCACATGCTGGCCGAGGCTACAGCCTAGGGGCCCCACGTGTGCAGGGGCCCCGGATTGGCCAGACTATTTTTGACTTTCGCACGTAACTTATTTTTATGCTACATACTAGCACGGGTGTTACGTTACATTAGCGTACATTAGGCCTACATTATGTTTTCATTACCGTTATTAAGCTTTTCATAGTTTTCAGGTAGCATTTGCTATATTTTTAATGTTAAATCGCTGTTTCCTCAAAGATAAAATTAGCTAGAATTTTTCCAATCTACTGTTATAATCAGACCGGTTTTAGCATACGCGCTAAACGGCAAATCACACCGATGTGACCGTACGCCGAAATGGTTAATTATTTAAATTTACTTAAGAGAAAAAAAAAACCTTGACCCCTATTGGACCAAAAGAAACATTTAAAAAAATTAAGCTGCTGTTTGAGTAGATGTGGCCAGGTTCATAAGGTCAATTTGGTTTTCAAATAATACGTCACTGCTACTGGACAGCATAACGGCAAAATGTCAAAGAAAATATAATAGCGGAGCACAAAAACGAAAAGCACAACGACTGAAACAACACCGTGACCAAGATCTACTAAAGGAAATCCCTAAATATTCTGCGCAAATTGGATTTTACCAGCCTCATTAAGGACTTCTCTGTCAGAAAAACAAGGAAGAAAAACTTCTAAAGGTAGGAATATGTATTTACGATTGTGCTACTGTTGCATTACTGCTGTTATTATGTGCTGCTACTGTGTTTATTGTGTTTTTATGGCTTTGTTTTATTTGAGTATTGCACAGCGGTTCGATTTGTGTCTCTGTAAGGATGTGGTGATTTTGCCTCAGTAAAACAAGGTGTTCTGTACTGCTGCAGATGTTGTACCTGTTGGTTTAGAGAGCTAAAAGCTGTTACCAGCTTGCAGATGCACTTTGAATGCCTTTTTTCTGTAGCATTACTGTTTATAGTAAAGGCTGTCTCAATGTGTGTGTAGCCTATGCCAGTGCGCCCCGAGTGTGTGCGTGTGGGCCGTGTAACATTCCTAGCACGCTTTTACACATGGCACTAAATTACTTTTTTTCTGGTAAGTAGTAAAACATGATGAGTGACCCTGCGCTCACTCATCGCCAAGTCATTGTGTCGCTGTCGCTAGCTTCAGCTAGTCACTGTGTCGCTGTCGCTTGCTGCAGCCAGCTTGTGGGCGTTGCTAACGTAGTTTTGAGGAAGTGAGCTACAAATGTATTGACAGGAGATGCATCAATTTTCTAAAAAAAAATGTATATACTAATAAATATTAAAAATATATATTATATTTACGTATGTTATATTTATATGTTATATTTACATTCTCTCTGCTATAATCATCGTGGGGTTGTATGTTCGTATTTTCTTAAAGGCAGGCCTATTAATATATCGCCCAATATATGTGTGAACCCACAAATCAGGTGCATTCCCGCAGAAAAATATGTTTTGGAGGGAATTTATTTTCCTATAAAGAGTGGGATCTTGCTTCGAACAGTACCGTTTCACCATGGACCGCAAAGTAGCATTCACAATCACTGCTATGGGAACTAAAATGCGAATATAGGGACTAAAGTTTAAGAAAACATTTCACAGCGAAAGAATATAAGAGGAACACATCTGCCCTGATTGGCCGTCGCTCCACTCTGTCGCTGCTCATTTGCGTTGAGTTGAACTTTGCTTAACTTTTTTAGTCGCCAAATTGTGGCGAACCGAAAACTGTTGATCCACCTGCCGAGATCAGCACCGAGGAGTTTGAACAGTGGATTGCAGCTGATGACAGCACCCCTGTATCGGAGCCTGTTACTGACGAGGACATCATCGTGGAGGTGAGAGAGCACTTCGGTACGGGTACCAATGCTGCCGGCAGTGAGGAGGAGGAGGGGGAGGAGGAAGAAGAGGAGACCGCTGTGCCATCCCGGGCTGAGATGAGGAATGCAATCTGCATTTTAAAGACTGGTCTGCTGCATGTGGGTTTCAACAATTTTGACCTTTTACATCACTTTGCAAAAGAAGTTAACTTGGTTTTGGACAAAACCATGATCCAAGCAACAATAGACAAGTTTGTGAAATGACTTTCCCACGCGGCGCAGAGCCGACACACAAAACAGAGGTAGCCTCATTTTGTTGTTGTTGTTGCAGAATATTTTACGAGTAAGTTTGATTTCAACTTCTGCTACCAGTTCAGCATTGATAGCCTACAGCTTATCTTCTGTTCTGTTAAAAATTGAGAAATGCACCGAAACCCTGGCCAAGCCGTGGATTAGCCTGTATTTGCACTACAGACGTTACTGTATTTTGTAAACCGCACAATACTTTTACGCTTTAGACTATAACCTAATTACAATTTGAACAACAATATATAGCTATATTTTATAGCTATATTTTATATACAGTACTGTATTGTCAATAAAATCCAGTAAATAGCGATGCTGTCCGTTTCATTACTTTACATTCATGTAATAAATATACAAATGTCAATTAGATGGTAATCTGCACAAGAAATAAAGAAAAAGAAAAAAAATTGGTTATAATGATCATCCGCTTATAGTGATCAATTTCACCCGGACAGACGTGATCACGATAAGCGGTTTCCACCGTAATTGGATTATAGTGATATTTCAAACTAACTGTTTCCTTTAATTAGTATCACACATGTCACACATGAATCTTGTAATCAGTCATTCAGCCTATTTAAATGGAGAAGAGTAGTCACTCTGCTGTTTGGTATTGTTAGGAGACAGTTCTGTAGAGTGGCACGGCGTTTGTTTTGGAGACAAGCAATGTGTATTAGCACAGCGTTTGATCCGGATCAAACGATGTGTATTAGAATACAAAGGGATGCCGCTACATCCGACCGGAGCCAAAAGGGTCCTCTTGATTATAACAGTCTCCGGAACACAGGGTTCCCCATGACCATATATGGAAAAGGGGGAACCCTACAGAGCCAATTAGGTAACGAGATTCAGGAGAGACCCAATTAGAGCTGTTTAGCAATGCACAACTCCACAAAACCAATCAAAACAGCACCCCCTTTGGTCATTGTAACTCATGTAAATGTACCTACTGTAACTATATAAAAAAGGAACTAAATCCTATACCTGTCAACCTTCGGCTCCATGCTGTACCCACAGCCGGCTGTGTAAATAAACCTTCCTGACTTGGCTACGAACATCGAATCTGCTTCTTAATCGGAATAAAACACGTTTTGGTATTTAGGACATTTACCAACAGTATCATTGTGTGCACCACACTGAACATGGACCAGAGAAAGCAAAGGAGAGAGTTGTCTGAGAAGATCAGAATGAAAATTATAGACAAGCATGTTAAAGGTAAGGGCTATAAGACCATCTCCAAGCAGCTTGATGTTCCTGTGACTACAGTTGCGAATATTATTAAGAAGTTTAAGGTCCATGGGACTGTAGCCAACCTCCCTGGATGCGGCCGCAAGAGGAAAATCGACCCCAGATTGAACAGAAGGATAGTGCAAATGATAGACAAAGAGCCAAGGAAAACTTCCAAAGAGATACAAGCTGAACTCCAAGGTCAAGGTACATCAGTGTTGAGTCGTACCATCCGTCACTTTGTGAGCGACAGTGGGCTCAATGGAAGAAGACCCAGGAGGACTCCACTGCTGAAAGAAAAACATAAAAAAGCCAGACTGGAATTTGCTAAAATGCATATTGACAAGCCACAATGCGTCTGAGAGAATGTCCTCTGGACAGATGAGACAAAACTGGATTTTTGGCGTTACATCAGCTCATGTTCACAGACGAAAAAATGAAGCTTTGAAAGAAAAGAACACCATACCTACTGTGAAACATGGAGGAGGCTCAGTTATGTTTTGGGGCTACTTTGCTGCGTCTGGCATTGAATCTGTGCAGGGCACAATGAAATCTCAAGACTATCAAGGCATTCTGGAGCAAAACGTACTGCCCAGTGTCAGAAAGCTCTGTCTCAGTCACGGGTCATGGGTCCTCCAACAGGATAATGACCCAAAACACGCAGCTAAAAGCACCCAAGAATGGCTAAGAACAAATCATTGGACTATTCTGAAGTGGCCTTCTATGAGCCCTGATCTGAATCCTACCGAACATCTATGCAAAGAACTGAAACATACAGTCCGGAGAAGGCACTATTCAAACCTGACAGCTGGAGCAGTTTGCTCAGGAAGAGTGGGCCAAACTACCAGTTGACAGGTGCAGAAGTCTCATTGAGAGCTACAGAAATCGCTTGTGATTGCCTCTAAATGTTACCTAAAAATATTAGGTTAAGGGTCCCATCATTTTTGTGCATGCCATTTTCATTTGTTTTATTACTTAAAATATTCTGTTGAATCAAAAATCAAAAGCAAAGTCTGATTTTTATTAAATAAGGGATAAACAATGATTGATGCCAATTACTTTTGTCAGTTTCAAGTTATTTCAGAGAAAATTGTGGGTTCTTCTTTCTTCATGGAAGGGTACCAACAAATTTGTCCATGTCTGTATTTCTCACAGAATGTAGCACACACAATGTGTCTCAGGTATAGATATTTCTCACAGACTGTAGCATGCAGGATGTGTTTCAGATATTTCTCACAGAATGGAGCACACATAATGTGTCTCAGACATAGATATTTCTCACAGACTGTAGAATACAGGATGTGTCTCAGATATTTCTCACAGACTGTAGAAGAGGGCCATATGTCTTTGTCTTTGTTTGTGCACACCACCCCCACCTCTCATAGACACTTTGTTTACAACTCAGTTGAAACCTGCCCAAACCGGTCCTGCTGCTCCCATTATCCCTTTATAACCTAAGGCACAGGCACACCCCCAAGGATGGCCCCCAGGTCACTATTTGCCCTCTGACCTGTCGGTATCCTTTGGCCACCAATAAGAACCCTAACAGGGCCAAGGATATGGGACAATATAAAAGTAGCGGTGACCTCCCCCACCTCAGTACTGCACCAATACCTGTGGGGTGAAGAACTGGGGAGACCAAACCCTCGGGGACCGAGTATTGTGTTGTTGTGTGCATCTGTGCCAATGTAAGTACTATGCTTCAACTGGTTGCATTGCAATTGTCTGTGGAGAGAGAGGGGTGATGTGCACTGTTATTCAATGTAAATTGCACTGTAGTTATGATCATGTTCATCTGTAATTTGTACTGAAACAAAAAGGTTTGTTTGCATAAGACAACGCGTTAGCATCGCGCATTGTTTTTACAGTACACTACACTGTCGCATGGCAAGTAGCAAACGAAGCGATTATTCTCCCTGAAGTCTGCCTAGCTAATGTCATCGATTCCTCTACATGCATGCAGTACAGTGTAATCAGAACGGTACACACATAGGACCTGCTGTGGTCACGGACAGAACCGCGTCCTATTGCATTCTATTGCAGCTTCCTAAGCAGTAGGCAACCAAGCCACTATTGTCTCACAGCCAGATTGTGTGTACCGCGGCTTTGAGAGAAGCGCTGTGCTGCTTAACCAAGAGTAGCGTACCAATTACATGTAGAGAAAATTTGTGAACGCATAGCTGTACAAAGTCTGTAGGTTTAGATAAGTCACGTTTGTGTTCATGTAGAGGGCTCCCATTTCATTGAGATATCCATGTAGTTGTGGCATTTAATGCAGTGGGAATTGTTCACATTTGTGACTGTACCAGCCTAATTCCTTATTCCTGCTCCTTCCCTTGCAGGAAACTGCACACACAACACACAACCAGGAAACCATACATTCCACACAAACTCCACCTCAAGCAAATCCCTCAATAAAATTCTGAACCTGAAACCTGACTCCTGTGTCCTGACTGACACACCACTATGACAGCAACCTTAGCCTGAGCCTAGTTCACGGGTGAAACTGCCCCCTCTGTTTCACAGACTGTAGCATGCAGGACGCATCTCAGATATTTCTCACAGACTGTAGCATATAGAATGTGTCTCAGATATTTCCCACACACAGTAGCATACAGGATGTGTCTCAGACCTTGTTGGCATCTTTGGCGTCCACCTCCGTCAGGTCCCTCAGCTCCCAGGCCACCTGCCGCTTGTAGAAGTCCCCCTTGTCAGACTTTTTCACCTTCACAACTTTCACCTGAACTGGTCGCTCTGTGGTCACTGAGAGATCAGAAACACACACTAAACTCTCTGGTAAGAGACAACAGAAATACCTAAGTAGAACACATTATATATACATATATATATATATATATATATATATATATATATATATATATATATATATATATATATATATATATATATATACACATACATACACACACACAGACACACACACAGACACACACACACATTATATATACACACCAGAGGAGGCTCATCCGTTGAGGAGAGGGAGGACCATCCTCCCTAAAATTTCAGAGAAAAATACACTTCCAAGAAAATACATACACGTAAATTTAACAGATTAATCTGTTAAAATACTAATAATATAACTGTTTTAACACTTTGAAATCATAAAAATCGTCTCCCTGTGTCAAAATACCGACAGCACCCCCTAATGTAATTAAAAATTACTGTACAGAGGTCTGACCTCCCCAAGCCTCGCATTGATGTCCATTATAATCTGTTGTTTATAGCCAGAGGCTCTGGATTTAGCGCCTAACATCAGTGAACCAATCAGCGGAGCTGACTGCGCTCGTGAATACCCAATCAGAGTTTTGAAGGAGGGGGTTATGAGTGATAACATGCAGGAATCTTGTCTTGTGTGATTAGTCATACAGCAAGGATAAGAATTGTCGTCTTTGGTCGAGAAGTTTTTCTGTTGGAAGCTAGCTTTGTTGATTGCTAATAAAGCCACAACGGAAACAACTGACATTGTCTATGTTTTATTAAATACACCATTTCACTCCTTGGACTACAGTGAGAAGGTTAGAGTCAAAGTAGCAGGGAGACCAGTTCCAAAAATCGAGATTACCAAACCAAACGGTGGTAAGGTCAGCGTGTTCAACACCACACAGTATGAGAAATACTCATGGCTCACTGGCAGCCTAATGAAAAACAGTCTGTATTGCTGCCCTTGCCTACTAATGGGGAAATCTCAAACATGGTCTGTTCAGGGATTTATTGATGTAAAGAATTTGGATAGGGCAACAAAACGCCACGATAAATGTAAAGACTACGTTAGTGCTGCAGTTAGATTGAAATTGCTGGGCAGGATGCCAATCGATCAAGTTGTGGATGAGGGTGTACCGCTGCAAACAGCGCAGCACAATGCAAAAGTGTGTCGTAACAGAGATACTCTGAAGCACCTGGTTGATGCCACTGCTTATCTGGGCATGCAAGAGTTGGCATTCAGGGGGCATATCGAGGGGGCAAGTTCAGACAACAAGGGAAACTATAGAGAGCTAGCAGAGGTGATTGCACAATATGACGATTTACTTGCAGAGCATTTGCACTCTTCATCGGTGTTTACTGGCATGTCTAAAACCAGAAACACCATGGGACAGGACAGGCTGAAAAATTTAGCCATCATTTCGATTGAAAAGAGGATTCTCAAGTCGCTTCAACGAAATCCTCATTGGTATGATAAGGTTATAGATATCTTTGCTACCCAGACAGCCAGGAGAGTCGACTTCTTTTTCGAATGAATGCCCATGTACCCTCAGTAATTAGCTTAAACCTGGCACGTCCACGTCCCGTTCACTCTAAGACTACAATTTATCAGTTTCAATCAGTATAACAATCTGTTTTTATATTCTAGCAATTTGGCTTTAAAACAACAGAATGCAGCAATTTACCAATTTTTAGGTATATTTTTATTGGCAACTAGTTTCGGTGTCATCTTCAAATTCATTTTTATAGTATATGGTCATGTGAAGGGCAGAACACAACTTTCATTCCCACTAGCGGGCCGGTTTGCTAACTAGGCTAAAGACTAACAACAGACTTGCTCTTCCGACACTCTTTCTGGCAAACGTCCAATCATTGGATAATAAGATGGACCTAATGCGACTCCGATTGAGCAGCTACAGAGAGATGTGGAACTGTTGTGTATTTTTCCTGACGAAGACATGGCTTAACAACAACATGCCAGACTCAGCTTACCAGATCAAGGGGCTACTCCTCTTCCGAGCTGACCGAAACCACCTGTCGGGGAAAACTCGTGGAGGAGGACTCTGTCTTTACATCAACAAGCGCTGGTGCACAAACTGCAGTCCGGTGAGCAGCCATTGTTCTGAGTCAGTGGAATATTTATCGCTGAAATGCCATCCGTTTTACCTGCCCCGGGAGTTCACAGTTGTGTATATGGTAGCTGTTTACACCCCCCCGAGCGCTGAAGTTAGCATGGCACTCAGGGAGCTACATGACCACATCTGTGAGCTCCAGACAAAACACCCGGAGGCTTTCATCCTGGTAGCAGGGGACTTTAATCAGGCTAAACTTACGGACATTTTGCCACGCTTTCACCAGCATGTTTCCATAGCAACCAGGGGCAATAGCACGCTGGACCACGTGTACACCAATAGACGGGAGGCATACACGGCAGTGTCCCGCCCCCACCTCGGCTTCTCTGACCACACCTCCCTCCTGCTGGTTCCCAGACATCGTTCTGTGCTCAAAGACAACAAGCCCACACGGAAGACCATCACTGTGTGGCCTATTGGAGCCATTTCTGTGCTCCAGGACTGTTTCGAGTGCACCAGCTGAAAGGTATTCAGAGAAGCAGCAACCCATGAGGGCAGGGTGGATCTGGAGGACTATGCTTCATCTGTGTGTGGATACATCAGCAAGTGTGTTGATGATGTCACCATCACAAAGGAGATAATCATCCGTCCTAACCAGAAACCCTGGCTAAATGGAGAGGTGCGGCCTCTTTTAAGGGTACGGGACTCAGCCTTCCAGTCTGGAGATCCAGTGGCACTGAGAGTAGCAAGAAGGAAATTGGATGTAGCCATCAAAAGGGCAAAGGTGACCTCTGCCCAAAGGATACAGGGTCATTTTGCCACCAATGTCCCCCGAAGCATGTGGAAGGGTATAAAGAGCATCACGGATTACAAAAGGAGGGATGCCGATTGCCCTCGAGATCCATCACTGCCTGATGCTCTGAATACCTTCTACACCCGCTTCGAGTCATCCAACTCCTCCTACAGCACCAGGTTCACAGTCCCACCAGGTGAGCTGCCCTTCGCTGTGTCTGCGGTGGACGTCAGGAGGATGCTAGAGAGGATTAACCCTCGGAAAGCAGCAGGACCTGACAACATTCCAGGACGGGTTCTGAGAGTGTGCTCAGGAACTCACTGGGGTGCTGACAGATATTTTTAACACCTCTCTGTCCCAAGCTGTGGTGCCTGTCTGTTTCAAGAGGCCCACTATTGTCCCGGTGCCTAAAAACTTAATCGTGAAAGGCATGAATGACTATCGTCTGATGGCCCTCACCCCGATTGTCATGAAGTGCTTTGAACGGCTGGTTTTGGCCAACATTATGGACTCAGTTGACATTACTGTGGACCCACAGCAGTATGCATACAGGAAGAACCGGTCTGTGTCTGATGCAGTATCATTGTCATACACTCTGCTCTCACTCACCTGGAGGGCAGGGACTCATACGTCAGGCTGCTCTTTCTGGACTTTAGTTCTGCGTTTAACACCATCATCCTGCAGACACTAGCCAATAAGCTGTTATTGTTGGGGTTGAAATCATCTATGTGTAACTGGGTATTGGACTTCTTGACAGGCAGGCCACAGTCCATGAAGATCCATGGCGTCTCGTCCTCCACCATCGCATTTAACACCGGCTCTCCACAAGGGTGTGTCCTGAGCCCCCTCCTGTACACACTACTCGCGTATGATTGCTCTGCAAGGTACCCGGGCAATCATATTGTGAAGTTTGCGGATGACACGGTCATTGTTGGTCTGATCTCCAACAACGACGAGTCTAAGTATAGGAGGGAGGTAGAAGAACTCGTTGACTGGTGTGATGCAAAAAACCTGTGCATCAATGTGGGGAAGACAAAAGAGATGATGGTGGACTTTAGGAGGAGAGCTCTTCATTGGAGGAGGAGCTGTGGAGCTGGTGAGCACAGCTAAATACTTGGGTCTGTGTATATCCAATGACCTTACATGGGCCACGAATACAGCCAGCATCATTAAGAAGGCTCACCAACGCCTGTATTTTATGAGGAAGCAGGCCGGCCTCAGTGCTGCTGTGCCGACTTCCTTTTACCGGTGTGTGACATTTCCTATAACTGTCTGGTACGGCAACTGCTCTGTGGCTGACAAGAAGGCGCTGCAAAGAGTGGTTAAATCTGCTGAGACAATGACCAACAGCAGAGCAACGAACATCATGATGGACACGAACTGTTCACCCTCCTCCCCTCAGGCAGAAGGCTGTGCAGCCTTAGAGCTTAGACAACAAGGCTGAGGTGCAGCTTCTTCCCTGAGGCTGCAAGGCTCATGAACTCGGTGTCATAAGTTGTCTTCTGCACTATTGCACTTTATCCCAAAATGCTGCTGGTTTCTTTTTTTTGGCTTATGTTATTTATCTATCTATTATTATCTATTTTAAACGCTGGTCCTGGGAAACAGTTTTCGTTCTTCATGTTTTTAACATGTCGAACGACAAATAAAGAATCTTGAATCTTGAACTAGCCGCCCAGGCTATGCACTATGTAGTTCTGTGGTCAGACCACCCCTTGAAAATGTAAGAACTGCTTTCACAGCACAACATTGCCAACTGTATCCCAAAAACACACCAATTAGAATTATAGCAAGCTTTTACCAGTGCTTACTGTGCTATTGTTGTATTTTGTATGTCTTTTAGGTAGTTAGCTCACTAGCTGTAGACCAAAACTCCTTACTGCTGCTTTAAATGTGTCCCGACAAACAGCAGTAGTGCCTGTTCTGTTCTTGTTGGACTGCTGACAGCATATACATTATAAGGGACTGGTGATGTTTTCCTTAGGAGCCTGCAAGTCCATTTTCACCCAGTGGAACCTCTGGTCCAGTCTGAGCAAAATCAATACTCCAAAAACAGCACAAGGGGCCATACGTATCAATCTTTGCGTACGCACAATCTAACGATTTGTGTAGAGAGGTTTGTACAGTGGAGGAGAAGAAAAAGAAGTGGTCGGATTTTAAACCTGAGTGTCCTCGCACCATTTAGGGAATCCGAGCACTCGGAACGTCGGTCTGCAAATGCAAAATAACAGAATTTATGATCCATTCTAACCACTGAGAGATGACTGCTAAAATCACAAAATAATAGCCAACAGTCTCAGTGGCATTAAGTAAAAAAAGCAAAGATAATCAGATCGTTTTGCTCTTTCTGCTCATGCCATGCAGCTCTCTCGCTCTCTCTTTCCCCTTCTCTCGTTGACCAAAAGTTTACTTCCCTGTGTCGTTTCCAACGAGTATTCCAACCTTTCCAATATTTTTGTTGTTTGTGCTATTTTTCTATAGGGTACATAAAACTTAAACTGGGGTGGGGGGCAGAAAATACAACTCCTCCTGCCCCCCCCCCTTGCCCCCTTGTGGCGCCGGGTGCAGACATACTGGTCCTGTGTGCGCTTATTCGTTTTTTGGCCTCTCTTTTAATACTGGCTTCACCACTGCTGTGAAATAAATGTATTATATGATTTTGAAACAGTAGTCTGGTGTTGTTGTTATTTAGCCTTTCAGAGGCTATTGCAGTGTTAAATCTAGGGCTGTACCCAACTCAGAATTTTGTCAGTCGAATCGGATTTGGCTGTTCAATATGACAATTCGACTATTCGTTCCTTTTTTTTTTCATCTCCCTTTCACGCGTACGGTCACACCGCTGTGATTAGCCGTTTAGCGCATATGCTAAAACCGGTGCGATTAGAAAACTATTTTGGAAAAATTCTACTTAATTTTGCTTTGAGGAAACAGCGATTTAACATTAAAAAATATAGGAAATGCTTACTGAAAACTATGAGAAGCTTAACAATGCTAATGAAAACATAAACTATGTAATGTAACACGGGCGCTACATACCATAAAAAATAAGTTATGTGCGAAAGGGTTAAATTAGCCTTGTAAATAGACTATCATCTGATGAAATGGTTCAACTGGGAGGACTGAGAAATGAACGTTTATTTCAGTAACAAGATACCATAATTTCATGAATGCTTTCGGTGTTAAGGCAAGTTGCACGGCAGTTTTCAATGACACACTATGTAGCCTAATCCTTTAGTTTGACACTGACAAAGTCACGTCACGATTAGTTCAAACAGAGATTAGTTGCGTAAGCTTACCAACAACGTGCTCATCTAGCCTAAGTAAAATATTGCATTGTCACCGCTGTTTTTTAATTAACGCTAAATAAAACGAGACAAGTTTTCAATGTTAGCTGTGTGCAGTTATCAAGGCAAGCAAGCTAGCTAGCTGACTACCTAGCGGTTTAAAGGGAACTTCAGGACCGCTGATGTCCAAGTTGTACCTAGCTTACTAGCTAGCTGCATTAAACGCAATTATAAAACTTGCTATGTGACGTATACTCAGAAGAATATAATCCTTTGTAAAGTCCACTGACATTAACTAATTAAGAGGTAGTCTCAGTTGTAGACAGAACTTGAGAATCATAGCCAAATACACTTTAATTCCTGAGGAAGTCCAGGGCTGAATTTCTTTCCCAGTACACCCCTGCCTGCATTATATGTATAGTAAATCTTCCCAGATAATTGCTGAACGGCCGCATAGCTGTCCTTCAAAAGTTCGAAATCCCGCCAAACTTTAGACCTCTTCTGACACGTGGTTATAGCTAGCCTAGTTTACCAACCACTCCACCTCAGGTTTCAGCTTCTCTCATCAGTTAACCACCAGCGCATGTTGTCACATGGATTTTTTTTTTTAGAAAGCGTGCCAGCTAGCCCTGCTAGAATATAAAAAATATATTTATGATTCCCCTTATTTTTAATTCCTCATTGAAATGTTATCCCTGTGTATTTTTGTAAGCTTCTATCTGTTTTATCCTGTTATTGTAATGCACACTGACTGACCAAAAAAACAAAAAAAGACGACTGCTCGACTTGAAGAATCTCAGTCAACTGACGGGTCTCTGACAGATGATTCGACTCGTTTACTTACAGGGGGCAGCCCTAGTTAAATCAATGAATTTCATTAAACCTACCACTAGAGCAATTTTAGGTGGTGACCTGGCAATCTGCCCCAAATATTCCTATTTCATATAATGGCCATGACGCACAAACACATGGAAAGGGCAAGGTAGGGAATTGTTCACATCTAGTCAAAACGCCACTGTATTGCCACCCGCAGGATGAAAACAAATGAAGAAATAGGCAATAGCAGGATGATAATCTACTGTTTTACTATATACAAAGATTTGCCCCCTCACCATTTTTAACTGCCCCCTCAGTCACTTCATCTTGGTGCCGGGACCTGGCGCGATAACAGTCATCAATGACTGACACAAGACCCGTTTACTTGCATCACCGTTAGTTCCTCTTGGTGTTGCCAATCTGCAAATTACAAATTTTGTGCGTACACCACCTCGAGACCATGCGCAGAGGTACGCATGTTTTCCTAGCAAGTATCTTTTCAAAAATACTGTTTTATGTGTAGAAGAGTGCTCAGCACGATTTTAGTGCATACGCACCGTTGATAGAAGTGGCCCAAGGTCTCAGAGATACTTACTTCATCCCTTCTGCTCTTATGTACACCAGAAGTGGCAACTTTCTTCACGGATTTTAACCAATGTTATAGACCTAAAACATTGTACATTGGTCAGTGTGTTTGTGTAAGAAATGCTGAATGAAAGTGAGTTTCCCTGAGAGGGAGGATAGGGTTAGGACAGTGCTGGAGCTGAAGGTACACTGGATCTGGCTGCTGGAGATGGCTCACCTGTGGCGCACAGGAAGCAGTTCTTCTTCTTCTTCCCAGCCTTACACACGTTAACGATGCTGAGCAGGCGCTCGTCATTCGGGGTGAAGATGTCCCTCTGCAGGGCGTGCTTAATGGCCGTCATCTCAGCCGCTTCTGCTGGAAAAGAAGCAGGCTCACTCGGAACGCACTCACACAAAAACAACCAGACTCAGACCCAGGGCCGGCCTAAGCCTTTGTGGGGCCCTAAGAAGAATTTGATTTAGGGGCCCCTCAGCACCGCCAATACTATTGACTATTGTCAATGCTTGATCATTCGCACACTATGATTACTATTGACATAATATTAGGGCTGGGCGATTTGGACCAAAAATCATATCTCGGTATTTTTAAGCTGAATGGTGATACACGATATATATATCTCAGTATTTTCTACAAAATGAGCTAAATGTTCAGTTGTAAGTCAAAGCCACATGTGAGATGTCTCAAGCACTTTTATTAAAACAGACTGTGATCAAAATAAAATGCAAAGACAGGGCTCCCTTCCCTATTTGAAAATATACAGCTGCAAAACATGTAAATGAAAAATTATATAAAATAAATAGCCTGTATTAAATAAAAATAGGCCTATCTCTGAGAAGGTTCCTTCAGTTGTTTTCAACAACAATAACAGACTGATTAAAATACATTACAGTTACAGGCTTTCCTTTCCTGCTTAACAAAACACACAGCTGTGCAAATAACAATAAAAATGTAAACAGAACAAAAATAACAACAGGCCTACCCTGTTTGAAATGAGCAGGGCAACTCTTCAGTCAGCATCTATGGCAAAGTGGACCAAAAGTTTGACGTGTCTGTATCTACCTTTTGAAGAAATAAAATAAAAATGGCCAAATGGGTCAGCAAAGATCCCTACAAGAATTCAAAAGAGATACAGTTGCTGGATTTCAAGTTATATCCACTAATGAATGAATGATCTGGCGCACTTAACGCTAGCTAGTTAGCTAACTAACGTTAAGTTGCTAGATAGCTAGCAAACCGTACTTAAGATCAGAAGTCAATACCTTGGCTTGCAGTACGAATGTTAAAATTAAGTATTTGTTCATAAGATACATGATAAAACTGTATTGGTTTGATAGCTAGCAAAGTGCGTGAAAGCCAAATTAGCTAGCTACTTGCACATTCAGCTGAAAAGTACAAATACCACCTTACAAAGTCAAATCTAGCTAGGTACAATACAAATAAACGTAACTAGCTAGTTACTAACACATTCCGCTGACGGATATAAATATCACATTGCAAACAAACGCATAGCTAGCTAACTACAATAAAAACAACGTAGAAAGCTAGATAGCTCGTTAGCTATTTTGGCTTTCACGCACTTTGCTCAGCTGTCGTATTACAAAGAGCTAGCTAGCTATCAAACTAATAAAGCCTCATCACGTCTCTTCTGACCAAATAGTTAATTTTACCATAGACACTGCAAACAACCTGTTCTAACAACTTTAGTAATGTTAGCTAGCTAGCTAGCTACCAAATTATCATTATAGTTAGTTAGCTAGCTAGGTAGTCTGTAGTGAGTGTTTTAGCCAGCGAGTTAGCTAAGTGCGCCAGGTCTTTCTTTAATCTTAGCGGATATAACCTTAACACCAGCTACTGTTTTGTTTTCTTTGTTTCCCTGACACAAAAGGGGGAATAAATAACAACAAAAACAAAATAAACAAAAAAAAACATCGGCTATCGGCCAAATTGTTATTTTAAACATCGGTAATCGGCCCAGAATTTCACAATCGGTGCATCCCTAACAGCTGCACAATAGATCAACAGTGTGACCGACGCTGTGCCTCCCTCCACGTTGCAGGAGAACTTGTGAGCGAGACCTCCGTGAAGCTGGCCCCCATGTCATCAGAAAATTAATGAAAGTATTGCTGTTCGTTTGTGCTGTTAAGGGTTTTAAGTCATTAAACTTTGAATTTTCTGGCCAGTGACGTCACCCAGCCCCCCATCATTGTCCAAATCGCTCCAAAATGGTCTTAATCGTTTGTGCTACGTTTGTGCTGGTTTGTGCCGTAAAAAGAATCATTTGTGCTTCTACGCTTCTGATGCAATAAATGCATTATATCCACAACCCCACACGTTTCCTTTAAAATAAACACACAGCACAAACTCCCCCTTTCGTGTTTGAACAAATGGAAAACTACGTTACTCATAGTTCTATATAATTCCCATGCAACAACTTTCCCGAACTTTGACCTTTCCCATGATTCATAGCCGAAGCCGGTATCGAACTTCCTGTGTGTACGTTTATAGCCACAGCCAGAAGCAGCTAACCGCTAGATTAGACCCTTACAACGCCTTAAAATGAATAAATCCAATAGATATCTTGTAAGTGCTGGGGATAGTGCAGTTAAAGTGCCCCATCTGTCTACCCTGACGGAATGGGTAGATGATATGAGATTGTGGCCAGACGTTAGCTACATTGACATAGTCAACTATTTCATCCTTAGTGAGGGCATTGACGGTGAGGCACTAAGAAATAATAAAAGCACAGAGGCTTACAACTATCTGCATAGCAATAAGATCGGAAAAGTACTGTGTACAAAATATGGCGAGTTCACTTTCCTTAAGGCAGAGGTTGAGC
The DNA here is from genome assembly GCA_019176425.1 of Megalops atlanticus. Classification (NCBI taxonomy): domain Eukaryota; kingdom Metazoa; phylum Chordata; class Actinopteri; order Elopiformes; family Megalopidae; genus Megalops; species Megalops atlanticus. The sequence continues at coordinate 73,785,104 of CM032876.1, read as the reverse complement.
CTAGTCAGAGCACCAGCAATCCCAAACACCTGGCCTGGGTAATGATGAGATCATTGTGTCATCGAAACGGCTGGATGTTCCTGCATTGCAGGGCTAGGGAAATCTTGTAGCCATGCAGCAGCTATCATTTGGAAGGTAGGTATATGTTACAGTACAGCGATTGTATTAACCTTGAAAAACCAGAAGACAAATAGTGAAAGGAGATATGTGGAGAAAAAAGGAGAAATGTGACCAGAAAACACTGAAAACAACAAACATGCAACGGGCATAGCATAAATTGTCTGTGTAGTTATATAAGTTTCAAGAGTAAATCCCCCCCTGCTCCCTCCTGATATTGTATTGTATTGTTCTTGTACTGGTACCTACAGTTAACCTAGCTATAGAGAGCGAATCTTCCATGGTGTTGCTTTAAATGCACTTATTGTAAGTCACTGTAAGTCATCAGCTAAAAATCATTGCAAGATAATGGTTTAATAATGTACAAATACCTAGACAACCATACATGCAGTATACAATTATAGTTGATTCAGGTCCAGAATGCTGTGAGAGACGATTCTTTGGACTAAACCGGAAGTGAAATACCGGCAGTCGGAAGTGTCGTGTGTCATGGCGACGACCATTAATAGAATAGAAGCCTTTCATTGTCATTGTACAATGAATACAACGAAATTACTGCTGGCACTCTGTTGCATTTTCAACCTCAACATTAAGACTAGACACAAGATATTCACAGCCATAAAATATAAAAGACAAATATAAAAGACATTCACAGCCATAAAACATAAAATTCACCATAAAAGTATAAAAGTAAGTATTTAAAAACCTAAAAATAGTTACTAAAAATGTACAATTACTGAGTGTATGCAATAAATAGTCTAAAGTCTAAATAGTCAATAAATTATCTCTCGCAGGAAAGTTGTGGATAATTCCCTTTGCCTGTTTGCTCCCGGCAGCAAATCTAACCCACAGGTGAGTGGCTTAAACTTTTAATTACAATTATCACATTTCGTCTTAAAGTGAAAATCTTAGTTACTTGGTTGTTATATTGGCTAACACGGTTGCTTGCTTTCGTGTGCACCCGAAAACAAAGCGTTAGTGTTCGCTACGTTATAGTTTTACACAATCCGAACAAAACAATGCTATAGGCAATAGGCGATTAGGCTATTCCCCTTGTTAGCAAAATGATCAAAATGCATCCCCCTTGTTAACCTGCCATCCCCCCTCTCCATCCCCTAATTAGTAGCAGAGAGAGAGCTGCACGTGCATCTGCCACCCCCCCTGTTAAAAATGAACAAATCACCTACTGGCTATAGGCCTACATTGTCATAACAATATCTTCTCTCCTTCTACAGGACTGAATACAACACAGCTAGCCAGGATGATTTGCACCAAAGAAATAAACAGATGCAAGTTAAAACGGAGTATGTGTGTTATTTTACAACTTCCGCGAATAAACCTATTGGGGCGGCAGTGTAGCATAGTGGTTAAGGAGCAGGACTCGTGACTGAAAGGTTGCTGGTTCGATACCCCACTGGGGCACTGCCACTGTACCCTTGGGCAAGGTGCTTAACCCACAATTACCTCAGTAAATAACCAGCTGTATCAATGGATAACATTGTAAGTCGCTCTGGATAAGAGCGTCTGCTAAATGCCAATAATGTAATGCCGCATCCTACCGCTTACTCATAGCGAGTACGTTTGTGCGGAGAATTCTCTCCCCGTCACAGTACCCTACACCTACATATCCCTAAAAGAGTCCCCAATTATTGTTTTAATGATAAAGTATATTGTAATTACATACATTAATTATAAGTAGGCTATTGATGTGGTTAAAGCCTCATGTGACATCTGAACTCAGCTGCTCACAGATAACAGTCTCTGTAAGTGACAATATTAACAGCAAGTAACATAAAATACATGCTTAACTGTACAGTGAAGTAAATACAAACTGGTGAAATATCAAGTCAAGTTATTGTCATTTCAGTAATATGTAGAAATTGGAATGGAAAGGCAAGACACAATATGGACAAAGCTGACATAAACCATAAAAATCTTTATGTTGATGGTGAGTGCACCAGCTGTTGGGGTAATAGTTGGCCAAGTTCCAATAATTCATTTGTCTTCCAACAGAGCTAACATAACTTGTTCAGCTCTGATTCAATCTCGGCAACACAAATAAGAATTTCCTTGACTGGTGAATGAAATGCTTCAAGAAATCCAGAGCAAGCAGTCTTCAGTGTAATTCTGAATACAAAAATAATGGTGCAAGACAAAGAGACTCAACACACACACACAAATACAGGTGTTTCCAGTTAGTCCTCACCTAATCCATTGTCCTGCCTGCCAATTTTCCACTGGGTGAAATAGTATTTGAATGAGATAGTAAATGGAGTGGGTCACAAGAAAGGTGATAAGATAGATAGCAGCCACTTCACATAATTAATAAAAACTGAGGCAGGTAAAAATGTAACTAAGCAGACAGCAGCAAAGAATATTGCACTTGGCACAACAGACTGGTAAAAAATTTGCAACATGTTGCTGAACACATTATATGACCTAAGCATCCTCAAGAACCAGAGTATACTCTGTCTTCCCTGTAGACAGCCTCTGTGTTGTATTTCCAGTCCAGTCTGTTGTTGAGGTGGACTCCAAGGCATATGTATCCCTCCACCACGTCCACCTCCTCTCTAAGAGATAAAAATGGTTTTAAAGTCCTGCACCTCCTAAAGTCCACAGCGGTCTTGGCTAAAGTGATAGGCCAACTGCCGCAGACCTGAGCTCTGAGATGGGCCAGCATCAGTCAGTCCAGAACATTTATGTGATATGTCAGAGCAACTGGTCTGTAGTTGTTGAGGATGGATGGAGTGACAACTTTGGCATTGGAACGAAGCAGGATGTCTTCCACAGCACCAGAACAACTTCTGACTCAGGTTAAAGTTTAAGAGGTGCTGTTTAAGTTGCTCTCTCCTCAGGTCTTTTTCAGTCCTACAACTACATTTAATGAAATTGTATGCTGCTGTAGACATTCAATGTGTAATTCAATGTACTTATACTGTAGGAAATTCAATGATCAGCACCTCTCCAAAAGTTAATGTATAGAAATGACAGAAAAATTAAGTAAATCAATTATTATCTTTGTATTTACAAAAGTAATAATAGTTATAAGACTTGATTTAAACTGAGACCACAGGCAGTACCCAGCTAGTTAAGGTCAACATTACAACAAAATGGGGAGGAGTTGTACAGTTTAATGGCCAGAGACCAAAATGACCTCCTTGGTCACTCTGTGGAGCACCTTGGAAGTCTCAGTCTGCCAGGTTATGCTTTTCTGAGTGACACATCACGCGTGTAACAAATAAAGCTTAATAACTTAAGAAACGTAGTAGCACAAATGTTTCTTTTTACGGCACAAATCAGCACAAACGTAGCACAAACGATTGAGACCATTTTGGAGCGATTTGGACAATGATGGGGGGCTGAGTGACGTCACGGGTATAACAAATAAAGCTTAAGAAACGTAGTAGCACAAATGTTTCTTTTTACGGCACAAATCGGCACAAACGATTGAGACCACTTTGGAGTAACAATCCAATTGTTACTAGTAGGGGGGATCCGTACGGATGACGGATCAGCTACGGTCCGTTACACCAGTTATGACTAGTAACAATTGGATTGTAGACATCTGAAATGGGAGTTTTTCCTAGTAAGAATTCTATTGCAGACATCCAGAATGTTCATTCTGGATATCAAGAATGACGTTGTGGACATCTGAAATTGAAAGCGCAATACAAATGAATGGCAAAAGTGGCGTCATTTGTCCTAGGAAGAATGACGTTGTGCCTATCTGAAATGACAATTGTGGATAGGAAGAATGTCATTGTGCCTATCTGAAATGTTCATTTTGACTAGGAAGAATTGAATTACGGATATTTGCAATATATATCCAGGCTAGCTGTTAAATGTTAAAACGGCTTGCCATAAACGCAGCACAAACGAACAGCGATAGTTCCATTAATTTTCTGATGACATGGGGGGCCAGCTTCACGGAGGTGTGAGCCAGTGGTGCCGGGTTTGCGCGCAGACGCAGAGGGAGAGTGGGGGCGGGGTTGCACGGAGAGTGTGAGAGAGGAGAGATGCAAACACTGGCACGCCTTTACGGAAGAAACGGGTTATGTAACGCAACATCAAACTATATCGACATAAACGGCATTGTCTCGTCCTATATCTCGTTTGAAAATATATCGATATACCTTAAAAAGTCGATATACCGCCCAGCCTTATAAATTATCACAAAAAAACATTTCAAGCTCTCTTGTGGGACATTTCAAACGCTCTTGCGGGCCCTCTGGTGGCCACGGGGGCCCTAAGCAGGCGCTTAGTTCGCTTATGCCTCTGGCCGGCCCTGCTCGGACCGCAATCACACAAAAACAACCAGACTCACTCGGACCACACTCACACAAAACAGCCAGGCTCACTCCGACCTCACTCAATAAATCACATCCAGAGCCACTGCACATTCAGACCAGGCAGATCCGAAGAGGAGAAAAGCTAGCAGACGCGTAGCTGTGTTAGCGGGCACACACCACATGGCACTGCTAGTACATAACCATCCGCACTGCCAGCATGGCACACACAGCACTGTGCAGAATCTGAACTAAACTCTGCTGTGGGAATTTAGATGCAGAGACGCCCTAACAGTAACAGATCTCTCTCACAGTGACAGACTGCTAAGAACAGCGGGCGAAGGAGGCTAGCTTAAACAGTGCCTGTTTGGGTCTTTTTTATACAAGAATGTGTTTATGTTAGAAATTTCTGTACAGGAGGTATCATGTAAAAAGTTTCCAGTTGGGCAGAACATTTTCCAAAGACTGACTAATGCATACCCGCAATTACTGCATGATTTCTCGTGCGCAGATTTCTGTGCTAATCTTTACCTCATAAATTTCACAATGTATCTCACTTATCATACTAGTTAATTTAAATTAAAAAAAATATCACTGTGCTATTCAGAAGCTTGCCTGCTTAATTTATATATTTTAGGGACAAGAGGGTGGCTATGATAACTGTGACCATAATAAATCACAATTACTCTAATCATTTATTTTTGGTTGCCCATTGCACCGCGTCAGGCACGTCGTGTCACCCCAGCTGTCTCGAAATTTGCCCATAAACCGCAACCGCAGGTCGGAGCTGCGTGGTTTTCGGTTTCACACTTAAACTTTACTTCACCGCAGCAAAGTAAAAATAGATCCAATCTAATCAGCAACCCAGCGAAACTACGTTAACACTGACACACAACCATCGCCATGTCGCTTTAAAACCGCTGCGGGCTGGCTACAGCCAAGTACAGGAAATACGTGCATAATAAGGGGCCAGTGATAATTTTATTAACACACTACCTAACCACTTCAGGTTAGATAGACATCATTCCAGAAGAACACTGTTAGCTAGCTAGTTAACGTTAGCGAGCTACGCTGACAGACCAGCTAGCTGCATCTGTAACTTTGGTACTGATAAACGTCATCTAAAGATATTAACTTGCTAGATAGTGATTGCTAGCTCGTCTTATGCAGAACTGTCACGTTGCGAGTCTTTTTAGTTCGCTTGCAGAACAGTAACTTTAGCGAACCCTGACCCTCCTGGCCAGGCTGGGAGTATCAGCTCTCCCCACAGATCATACGCTGGGGATGTCAGCAACCGGAGGCTCGATCGATCACTATATTCATACAGTAAAATACAGAATACTCACCCTGAATATGGTTTTCAATGCGACAGCCTTATTTCAAATAGATGTGGTGTACACTATCGTCCTTTTTTCCATGTAAACAGAAATCTATTAGATTTCTTCCGGACAAAGTCCTGCGGGGCGGATGGCCGGCCGCTTCCTGTTTCCGGGACATAACCGGAAGTCACGTAACCTGGAGCCCACGGGGGACGGAGTGTTTTGGTGGTTTTAATGAGAAATGAAAGTACAGTGCAATAGGCCTGCTTATGTTCTTAACATATTGATATGTTTTATTTTTACAAACTATGAATATGCACATTTTCTTAAACAATCAGATTCCCATTTTAGTCATACTAAAATCCCTTTTTGGTAAACAATAAAAGCTTTCAGGCTCTTTCTTTTTAAATGTGAAGAGAAGAAGGTCCCAAACAAACATGAATAAGTACAGACGATGATTCCTTCTCAGCTGCAGAAGGACTGCCTCAAGGATGTGCTCTATGTGTGGTTTTTATAACGTGTTCAGATCAGATGATTTGTAACGTGTCTCAAGTGTTCAGCGTGGGCTCTGTAATGTGTGTTAGTGTGTGTGTGTGAGTGTTGCCGTTTCTCTCTCACAGTGACAGGCATGGGCACAGACAGACAGACACAGGCTCTGTCCTCTGTTACAGCATGTTTGTAACAGATGCAGCGACAGTGTGAGAGTCACCTGTGACCTCCTGCAGTGCACGCATTCCCCCTAAGGAAACATGAGGGCTGCTGTAGCCCTCACAGAGGCTGGTTCCCCTTGCAGAGACACCTGTGACTAACCCCAGCAGGAGCTGCCTTATAGACCTAGATAGGACTGTCCTGCTTTGATGAGTGTGTGTGTGAGAGAATGTATGTGTGCCTGCACGTGCGTGTGTGCGATTGTATGTGCAGGAAAGAACATGAAAACAAAACAGTCTCCTCAGTGTAAGTGTCTGAATGAAACTATTATTGTTTTGAAGATGCAAATTCTGGAAGTGTCCAGGTGAGCTGAGAGAGTCTGATCTGTGTGATCAGGGGGAAAAGAAAAGGAAGTATTTATTAAATATTACTAATCAATTTATCAAATATTTGTGTATGAGCTCATCATCATTAATTTAATTCTCTACATTTAGAAAATATGCATCATGTTTTCACATTATAATCAAAAGAGAAACTGACAACTCTCAGACTTGGTCACAGAAAAGCCAGTCCACTGCAGAGCTGCCACACCCACTGGCAGTGTCCTGGGTGCTGACTGTACGCACAGGAAAGCTAGTCCATTCATTTTAGGGCTTCTACTCTGACTCCCCCACACTGTCTTCCTGCAGAGGATGCACAATGACAGGTGTATACACTCTGTCCAAGAGTTTCTGGAACTCATATGGAAAATCATTCATCTCCTGTAGTTTCTATTCCTGCGCATGTGCGGCAACCACATGCAAAACAAGCTTTTTAGGAGCCGCTGACAGAAAAGAACTGCTATTTATAATGTATAGGAAAAGGAAGTACAATGACCAGAGCAACAGTAACTATTGGGTACCCTTAGGTTACACCTTACAGATCGAACTGTCTCTACTTGTGAGGACGTTGTGAAGTCAGAGACTGATCAGGGTGTCACACAGAGACAGAAGGGCTTTAATGTTGCCAATGACTGGTTTTGGTGATATTATTCATTTTTAAGGTGATAAATAACTAGCTATATAGGTACAGTGCCGTCCACAGATAGATTCGTTCATTTTATTTGTTTAACTTTTACGGACAGTAATGCAATTTAATGTGAAACGCGATCTCATAGGAAGTGATGTTGCAGTTTCACGACCTCTCACCCAACCAAGGACAGCTATAATAAACAGGAAAAGCCCCCCGCAGCGAGTAAAAACCGGTGCATTCCTTTGCTATTAGTGGTGTTCAAAACGATTCTTTTTAGTAATTCGGTTCCTTTCGTTCAGTTCAATAAAATGATTCGAATCTCTGACTCACTGATTCGTTCATTTCCATATCCGGTCGGGCGGCATACACGAATCTGTAAATAGTTTTATGGCATTTTAAAAGTTACTCTACATTGTTCCAAACATCATGCCCATTATTAGCCTACTCTGTGGCAAAACAGCACATGTGAAACCAAATGTCAATGAAATTTGTTTTGTAGCCTACTATGTTGATTTGTCAGTATTTATTAATAAGGACTTTATTCACGTTAAAAGGAAATGTGATGTCAACATCAAATAAATCGTAGCCCACGTGAAATTACAGTTGTGATAAACAAGAACTGCGATACATTGTGCGCACCTAAAATATGCTACTGCTAAAAATATAAAATAATATTCCAGGTAGATGAGCAAAATAATATTTAATAATATTTTTAATTCCCATAATAATGTCACGGAAGCGCTGATTCCTTTTGCATCGTCACAGTCAATAGCGGATGTAGCCCAAGCCTGCTATACTGAGAACTAGCGATTCTGGCAACACGTAGTCACCAAGTCTTCATAGTCAGTGAATCTTTGGAGTCCGAAGGAACTGGTGAACTGAGGAACTTGTCAACAGTTCATCAGGTCAGGGGGAGTTTAGAGTCTTCGTAGTCACCGGATCTTTGGCATTGTCCCACATCGTCAGCTGTGCCGAGATGGCCAGTGAGAGGTGCCTCAAGAGTGTTAGCATTTCAGCCATTGGCTAGTTGTCGTCATGAGCGTACAGTTTTGTGATAGGCTGCTTCGTGGACAGACCGCATATGTAATATCCACTGGAGGGAGAGTTATAGCTGCCATGCCAGCTAATCAGCGTGCATGTTTGCAAAGAGGAAGGAACTAATCTTTTAGACTAGGGATTCAGTACACTCAGTTCACCCCAAAGATTCGTTCGTTCACGAAGTGCACATCACAATTTGCTATCTCTCTCTTGCCTTGCGCCCGAAGTAGACGGACGTACTCCTCTCTTGTTCCACACGTCCGAAGAAGAGGCGGACGTACCTCACTCTCTCGCACCACGGCCAGCACATTCTCCATGCTAGCGACGAATTGCTAGCGGAGATCAAGAGAAGAGTCGAGTTTCAGCGCCAGCAATCAGAGCAGTGCGAACTCGTTACCAGCCGGAGACAAAAGTGCGACCGGATCCACCTCAACGTGTCTCCCAGAAAGAAACCTTTATCAGCGCCTGAACCAAGCCAGACCGAACCTGACCAGCCCTGGCTCCCCGACGACGGAACCGCCAGCGAAACCACCCACAGAACCAAAAGAGTTGGACCTCATTTCAGGAGCTACAGTAGGCTGTTAACTCTGGGCATAGGACATTGCATAGTTAAACAAATACTGTTTGCTACATTTATGAATGTTTGTACATCCGTGTGTTTCAGATCACTACGAGGAATGTACCTAGCTATGTTTCGTTGATCCTAGCTTATTTGTCACACTATTCACCACGCAGCGTTAGTTAAGATACCATACAGAGACATAGGGTCTTTGCATGCGTATCCTCTTGCTAACCCCGGTACCTGCTTTTACACTGCACAAAATAACCCCGCCGTTATCAATCGTCCGAACATATCCTGTACCAAACAGGCGTTATGTTCGCTAGCACATGCACATAGGCAACTCAAACTCGCCGCCACACGCATGTTCCTTTGTTCTCTTTGAACACGTGTTTAGCGAGCACGCGCACCTACGTGAACGCGCAGCACGCGCACGACTCAGAACAAAGGAGCACACACCCTGTGACGCGCTCACACACACTAGCGCAAGACATTCGCTCAAACCTACATATAACTGTAAATACATACACATGCTTCACTCATTGTATGTAAATGTATTGATTCGTGCATTACTACCTTGATTTTATATTTCAATAAATGCATTATTTTTCCAAGGTTGTCTGTTGTAATGTTACACGTGGAATGAATATCGTCAACCTCTGCTGATCAGAATTCTAAATACCGTCACCTCTTAGCAGTGTTGTTTTAGTTAGCTAAGTAGATAATATTGTGATTTGATTAAATTTACTATTGATGTGATAATTTCGATTATGATTATTCATTTAATTATTAATTGAAGTTTCAAATTAATAGTTTAGTATATTTTATGAGACTGATATACGAAACGAAATTGAGACTGATTTTATTTTAACCACTATGGAAGACGCCATATTCTGTATGGAGCCTCCATGTGTTTAATTTAATTATCACCAACATAATTGGTACCTCATGTAAGGATGTTCCTTACACGTAAGTGGTACCCCCTTCTAATCGCAGCCATTGTTCCTACATAATTGGTGCCCCGTGTGAGGAAGACTAACATTCCTTACAGCTATAATACATTTGAAGCGTACCTCTCTGCTTTGGCTGCACCTGGCAAAATTGAAATTTGATTTATTTTTGTGTTACTGTGGGTGATCTGTTCACTGCTTTTAGTGATGGAATCGGAAGCCTTCCTGTAAAGTATCATTTAACTGCGAACTTTATTATTATTATTGACATTTAGCAGACACTCTTATCCAGGGCAACTTACAATTAGTTACAGTCAATGGACGGTAGGTGGCAACGTTTAGCTATTTCAGACATTATCTCCCTTTGGTAAGGCTTGAGCCAGGATGTTACGGGCGCGGTTGACTTTGGCAGGCACTTGCTTTGCGTCTGAATCACGTTAATTTCTGTCAGGCATATTATCAGTACTTTATACCGCAGAGAATGGCTCGCTGTGAGACTCGCACTGTGTTGATCCACATGAGGTGAAAAGACTGTGGCTTTGAGCCTGAATAAAAACACTGCTTCATAATGATGTTTTTCTCCCCCATTTGAAAGAGCATTTTCTATTCAAAGTGAATCTTTCTTTGGCTCATTATCAATTCTCAGGTTTGATTCAATGTAATGGAGGCCTTTCTCATTTGGTCATTTTTGTGCAGAAATATTTATGGATAATGTAATAATTAAGTCATCATCTTTCCTTTTCAACGCGTTGGACTGTAATAGATTGATCTGAAGCTGCAATTCTTCCTCCCAAACTGGCCTTTTTACCGAGCTCCAGGAATCCATGCCTGAATAGGCAAGCTTTTAATGACCAGGTACAGGTCCAGGACAGCTATGAGTTCGGTTCTGCCTGCATGTCTGCTGTGAGTACAGATTAACACAGCTGTGAGTTTGATTCTGTGTGCATGTTATCACAGCTGAAACGCCGCAGTGCTTCTGCACCAGCGCAGAGTGTATGAGCTGTTAAGAGTCCTTTTATGTTTCTGTCACTTAAATAAATTCAAATTGTTAAATGCATTGATTCACTGTTCTCCATTCAAACATCAGTGCACAGGACTTTGGATACAAAGTCCGAAAGGGCAACACAGGGTCATTAAACACAAACATAAATTTCTGTATGTACATAAAAATACACTGTTCCATTCTCTGCTGGACTAGAATCTGGTAAACAAGCTGGTGATGTCAGGACGTGACCACAGAGAAGCAGGAAAAGGGAAGGGGGAGGAGGAAAAACTGAATAAGTCCTGTCCTGCTGGCTGTTGCTAAAGCCAGTGTGAAACAGAAGAGGGAGAGAACGAGAGAGAAAGAAAGAAAGGAGAGCAGGTCTTTGTGCTTTCAGGATGGTCCCACCTATAATCACAGTGGTAAAGTCAAGCAGAGAGAGGGTGCAGAGGGAAAGAGGGAGAGAAGAGAGAGAGGGGTGCAGAGGTAAAGAGGGAGAGAAGAGAGAGAGGGGTGCAGAGGTAAAGAGGGAGTGAAGCAGAGAGGGGTGTGGATGGAAAGAGGGAGTGAAGCAGAGAGGGGTGTGGAGGTAAAGAAGGAGAGAAGCAGAGAGGGGTATGGAGGGAAAGAGGGACAGAAGCAGGGAGAGGGCTTAGGAGGTAAAGAGGGAGAGAATGAATTTGTAGAAAGAAGCACTCGAGCAGAGAGAGGCTGGTGCTTATGCTGGCCCCGGCCAGTCCTCTCCTCAGAGACCCGCACGCTTCCCCCTCTGCAATGGCAGGGAGGGGAGCCGCCCAGGTGTCACACATAATAATGATGTTTACTGTGTCAGTTTTGAGAGTCCCTCACTGATACCGCTGCCGCTGGGAATCATGGGAGCTTTTTATCTGAAGTACAGAGGGGTCACAGCTGTGAAGTGAGTGTTTGATTAACTCTGTACAGACAGGGGGAGAGAGAGCACCCCTCTGGAGCTTTACATCCACCCCAAGAAAAACGCCTTTTTCGCAGGATGTTTGTTTTGTCAATATAAATTTGAATAAAAACGGTGCATGTATGAATGTGTTGTCTGACAGTTCTGTAATTCGGAAATGATCAGACTGATAACGTCATATTGGGGAAGACGTAGTCTTTGGAAAATAAATGACGTGTTATTACGGCTATAAGTCCTCTTTTCTTTCCAGGAACGAGGCAGTTATTTCTAAATGAAAAAAAATGCGCCGCATTGTCAGATAAAACATCTGAACATGGATTTCTTCAAATAAAGGCCACGTGCAGGCCAATGATGGATTCATTCTATAAACCCCTCATAAAGGTTTCCATTTAGTGTGACGCATTGTTCCAGGTGTGTTGCCGGTTTCGCTCCGGAACATCCCAAGCTTATCGCTTCATGTCAGTTCATTCCTCCATGTAGAGATCGCTTCGTGTTCAGACGCAAACGCAGGCTGTCAGCCGCCGTGATTCACTTCACCAGTGCTGCTATTTCTGTGTTTAATTTCTTTCGACGTTCATCCCATGCTATTTAACGAAAAATAAAACATATTTTGAGAATGTCAGAGGGAAGCCGTTGGAATCCTTGATGACACTTTCGATGCGATGAGGTGCCGTGATGACACGGACGGTAACCCAGCGGTTTTAATTGCGATCGATGTGTGAAGCGCTGCCCGCCAACGACGTGTGAAGATGCGTGTCACAGCCCGCCCAGCGCGGCCACAGTGCGCGGAGCCGCGAGGGCTAAGGGGAGCGCATTCGCTGAGTGACGGGGGCCGAGATTTCACACCTCAGCCAGCGAGGTGCCCCTCAACACGTCCCGTAAGGGCAGGCAGACCTGAGTCACTGACAGGAGAGCTTCATTTTCACACGGGATGTGGGACACGGAGACAGAGATGGCAGCATCTGTGTAATCTGCAGTGACATTCACACTGCTGATGGCTGCGCTGACATAAATTCGATTTTATAAGAAAAGAAAAGGCTGCAACTATTATGTTGGGTGCTGATAAGTAGTACTTTTTCAGATGCCTCCTGAGATGGCCTTTACCTGGTCTGTAAGACATGGTAGAAAGTTCACTCGCATGGTTGATATAATAAAAAATATAAAATGTAATGACTGTTGTACATATAGCCTATTGAGGTAAAGTACAACTGGATTTGGGTGTAAATTCAGTCCTTTAGCCCTGTTCTGTCATGGTCTAAACTCCAGGTGGAAACAAAATCAACAATAAAACAAAAACTGAGTTTGAATGAAATGATTTCGATAAATGCTCACTATTATCTATGCTGTCCAAACTCCCCCGTTTGTAGCAAGCATTGAGTCCGGTGCTCTGTGTGTACATCCTAGTTTCTCCTTAATTTAGCAGAAAAATAAAGTTAGAAAACAATCCAGCCCACACAGAGAGGAAACACTGCGGCTGCTGCAATGACCTCGGCAGGTGTGTAGTGATGTGGTGCTCAGAGCTGAAAATAGTTTGCTGTATGTTGTCTAAAGCATTGTATAATGTTAGCATAACCTTAGATAATTTTAATCTGTGCTTTTAGCTATAAAATAAATGGTAGAATTCTCCCTGCCTTTTTCACTATTCAGCACAAAGCCAAGACTCTGCCTGAAATAAACCAACTCCATCTCTTTTTTAATCACACAGCCTTTTACTCTTGGCCTTTTTCACATTGTGCGCACTCTAACTTTGCTCTCTCACAGAACAGCTTTTGCCTTTTTTTCTACACATCTGATAGTATTAATTTTGTGTCAGTTGACAATGTGTCAGTTGGCTTCCAGTCTCTACACCTTATTGAAATCTTGTGTCATTTCAGGGAATTCCTTGATGTTATGATCAGAAAGCAGATCCCTGAGGGAGGGCAGGAGCAGACAACCCCCCCACTCTTAATGCCTGCACTGTACTCAGCAAACCAGTCATGGGTGTGGGGTGTGGGTGTCGGGAGCCGCCAACGTTGGCCCCCACTACCCCAGCACCGTCTTGGGATAACTGGTGGCTTTGAGCTTTTATGTCCTTTTCCCAAACACAACACAGTTTTTTTTCCTCTCATGCCACCATCTTGTGTTTCACCGGGCCTCCTTTCTCCTTCTTCTCCTTCTCTCTCACACAGGAAAACAGGATATACTTTTCCTGCCCTTCCTGCACAAGAAACTCCGACCCTTTTGCAGTTACCAGTGGGGTTTTTTAAAGAGACAGTTCCAAAAAAATGTATTTTGGTCCCCTGTATAAAACATGGCTTTTCCAACAATATAGCAAATATAGCAAAACCCCACATTACATTTTAGCGCCCTGAAACGGTCTAACCTTGCAAAGTTTTAACTTTATACCATTTCTTTGCCGTGATGTGCTAAATATGTATTTCATTTAAAAAACACATTTCATGTGGCAGTGTCACAGATCCCCCAGCCAGAGGTATGAAGGACCCAACCCCGAAATAAGGTGTTAGATTGCCCACATGTACCGTGTCTACTTTCTCGGTATTGTTTTGCCATTTAAGCCTGTAATTAACAGGACCAAGTACTTTCATCACCTGAGCCGGACCTGTCCACTTAGGCGCTAGCTTGGATGAAAATTTGTCAGAGGCTTTGGACTGAGGGTGTGCCCTAACCCAGACCAGGTCTCCCACAAGAAATTGCGCAGGTCTCCGATGGGCATTATAGTATCTGGCTTGTCTGTGTTTGGCCACTCCCACTCTCCGCCTTACCTCCTGTGCCATTTGATGTTGTCGTTCCAGTAGGGAGTATTGTGGTTGTTGGGGATGCGGAACTGGAGCTTGATGAACAAGCCTTTCCCAGGGGCCGATCAGTGGTCTTCCAAGGGCCAGTTCTGCTGGAGGTCGCCCTGTGGTTTCGTGGCTTGTGCTGTTGATGCTCCTTGGTTCTCATCTCTCTGACTTCTTGATCTTGGGTTTGTGCACGTGCAATCTCAGCCAGAGAGGTTGGCAGATCAGAGGTGCAGGTGGTTGGATGGACAGGCATGTAAGAGGCCATCACAGGGGAGTGTTTGGGTTCCACTGCCCGGGACAGAGCATCAGGCACGATGTTCATGCAGCCCTTCCGGTAGTGAACCTCGAAATTAAATTGCTGCAGCCTCAGGGTCCAGCGGGTCAACCTGGAGCTGGTCTTGGGACAATTGAATGCCCATGATAAGGCACTATGGTCAGTGAAGACCTCAAACTTGCCTCATTCTAGGTAGTGGCGCCATTTCTCCATGGCCCAAACGACTGCCAGGCACTCCTTTTCCGACGTGGAGTAATTGCATTCTGCCCCTCGAAGTACTCTGGAGGTGTGTGCAATCACTCGCTCGCCGTCTGGAGTCTGCTGGGTTAGGACCGCTCCCAACCCCACATCACTGCTGTCGGTATGCACCTGGAATGGCCACCTTAGGTCTGGCTGGGCCAGGACAGGAGAAGTTTTCAGTGCCTGCTTCAGCTGATCCACGCTCTTCTGGCATTCGTCTGTCCATGCCCACTCGACTGCCTTTCGCTTCAAGTTGTTTAAAGGCGCAGCAATGTCAGCAAAGTGAGGTATGAATTTATGGTACCACCCCACCAGGCCTAAGAACCTTTGCAGGGACTTGATGTCGTGTGGGGTAGGATAATTAGTCACTGCTGTTGTCTTTTCCGGGTCAACTTCCACCCCCTTTCCTGAGACAATATGTCCCAGAAACTTAAGTTGTTTCTTGAAGAAGTGGCACTTCTTCAGGTTCAGGGTGAGGTTTGCGGCATGCAGTTTGGAAAACACAGCATGAAGGTCTTTTGCGTGCTGCTCAGGGTTGGTGGAGTAGACAATGATGTCATCGATGTACACAAAGCAGATGCATCCCTGTAGTTCCTCCAAAACCGTTTCCATCAGGCGCTGGAATGTCGCCGCAGCATTTTTTAGGCCAAAGGGCATGGCCTTGAACTGGTACAGGCCAATGGGTGTGATTACTGCTGTCTTGGCCTTGCTCTCCGGATCCATAGCCACCTGCCAATAGCCAGATTGGAGATCTAAAGTGCTAAAACACACTGCCCCATGTAAAGACTCAAGGATGTCATGAATAATTGGCATAGGGTAGGCATCGTGAGGAGTCTTGGCATTTAACCTCCTGTAATCAATACAGAAGCGGTAGGACCCATCAGGTTTTCCCACCAGTACCACAGGAGATGCCCAGGCAGACTGAGACGGTTCTATGACGTCATCTTCGAGCATCTGTTTTACTTGCTCCTCAATGACGTTCCTCTTTAGTGGGGACACCCGATATGCCTTGGCGCGAACTGGAATTTCATCACAGGTATGTATGTGATGCTGTATTACGTGGTCCTTCCAATCTTTGGCGAGCAAACTGAGGGCCAGGCCTGGAACAGATCTTGCATCTCTGGTGGATGGGTTCTCAGGAGAGCTTCATGGGCCTCAGATGTATCAGCCGCAGTCAAATGGGAGGAGAGTGATGGAGGAGTCATAGCCACATACAGATTCACGGTCTTCCTCTGTTCTTCTGAGTGTGACCAGTTCAGGTTGCCTGGAGTGCGATTTAAAAATGGAAAGAAAGACCATTTCCCATGGATAAGCACCCCATAAGCATGCTCCCCTAAATTGATTTGGACCCGGGTTTTCATTAAAAAATCTAGCCCTAAAATGAGTGGAAAGGCTAGGTTGTTGTCTGCCATGATATAAGTCTCCAAAGTCCAGACAACCCCATGCCAGGTGTAAGCCAGTTGTGTCTTCCCTTCAGCCCTGTGTGCTTTGCCATCTGCTAAAACAAAGTTCAGGGGATCACTAGTACTCAGTCTCTCTCCACTTCTGGCTATTTTTTGCCACAGACTCTTCTGCATCAAAGTGAAGGTGCAGCCAGTATCCAGCACAGCTTCCCCTTGGAGTCCCCGCGTTTCAACTGGAACCACCAACAGGGCTGGTGTCTCTGCTTTGGCTAGGGCAACATGTTGATTCCCTCTGTAATCCAGATTTGGGTTACTGGAGCTTTTGCTGGTTGATTTCTTTAGCTTTTTCGTGGGAGGCCTGGCTGTTCACTCTGGCCCAGTAATCCTTCTTGGCAGCCCAGTCACGCTCCACCATGGACCCAACTTTAACTAGTTGTTCCACCGTGTGGACTGTCCCCCTTAAACTGCTAACTAGTGCAGGATTACAGTTATTCATTATCCGCCTGACCAGTTCGCTTTCAGGCATATCAGGCTTCCATTTCAGACACAATGCCCTATAGTCATACACAAAGTCTCTTAGACATTGGTCTGGGGCCTGGACTCTGACACGCAACTGTTCCTCCACCTCAGTCAAGTAGTCGGTGGGTAAAAAGGCTGTTAAAAAGGCATTCCTAAATTCAGTCCAATTGTGAACCCTGGTCTTTTCGGCCATCCACCAACTCCTAGCAGGACCTCTCAACGCTGTTGACAAAGTGGCTATGAGTTCACCATCAGACATGGGCCTCAGCGATAAAAAGTTTTCACAGTGTGCGACGAAGTTGAGTACATCCGTAGTATCACAGGATTCACCGAATGTTGGAAATTCTAAGCGAGCAGGAGGCTTAGCAAAGAGAGTAGGGGTGCCAGACACATTACCAGAAGAGTGCGCCATGATGTCACTAACAGTTGGTGGAGGGTAGTGAAAGGAGGTTTGACTGGTAGGAGTGCTGGTGCGCTTTAATTTACTAAGCTCCCTTTTCCATTGCTCATCCCTGCGCAACAAACATTCAACCACACCCTGCTCCAATTGTTTTAGAGACTTTTTTAATAGTAGCTCAAAGCCTTCAAACTTCTGATCGACATAGTCTCTAAGGCTCTGCTCTCTATTCACTGCACTCTCCAGTGAAGCTCTGAAGTCCCCCTCTAAGGAGTCTACTCGGTCTTGTAGGCCTTTAATAGAGTCCTTCAACTCTTGTACCCCACTACTGTCCATAATACCCGTGACTGTGGAATTTTCATTATCATCATCACCATCCGAGTCTTCCTGTTCCTCTATGTACATTTCACTTAACAGAGAAGATATTTCTGACACAGGTTCTCTGAATGTCACGAAGGGTCCAGGGTTGAAAATGGGTGTTTCAACCTGGCCCTCCTCTGCCTCAGGCTCCATATTGTCAGCCATTTTGTTTGCAGTTTCCCCAAAAATGGACGCAGTTTGTAATATACAACCCCCACAATGTATTTTCCCCGTACGGGCCACCACTCTGTAACAATCCCCCTGACTCTCTTATCAGTTGGCGTTACACTTGTTGTTCGAGGTAATACACCAAATATCTAGGAGATGTATAGGCAACCACAAACTACAAACAGCCAAACAATTTTTTACACCCCAATCAACTATATTGTGCAATAGTGAACAGAAATGACAAAAAACCAAACACAACCCAATCCACCCCACGCCAACACTAACAAACAAGCAATATATACAACAAACAATATATACAATATATATATCTTTTCCCCCCTCCCCCAGTTCTACCAAAGTCCAAATGAATGCAACGAACACAAAAAAAAGGTATTTAACAAAAACCAGTCCTTAGCAATGCATTGCCCAAAAAAAAGAAAAACACAGGTGGATCTCACCAGCAGGCCTGAACTCCAAGCTCTCCCCAAGCTCCTTCCACTCTCCACTTTTTTGCTCCACTTGAACTTGGTTTTGGACAGGGCTGAAATCCTTTGCGATGGCCGTCTTGGGATAACTGGTGGCTTTGAGCTTTTAGGTCCTTTTCCCAAACACAACAGTTTTTTTTCCTCTCATGCCGCCATCTTGTGTTTCACTGGGCCTCCTTTCTCCTTCTTCTCCTTCTCTCTCACACAGGAAAACAGGATATACTTTTCCTGCCCTTCCTGCACAAGAAACTCCGGCCCTTTTGCAGTTACCAGTGGGGTTTTTTAAAGAGACAGTTCCAAAAAAATGTATTTTGGTCCCCTGTATAAAACATGGCTTTTCCAACAATATAGCAAATATAGCAAAACCCCACATTACATTTTAGCGCCCTGAAACGGTCTAACCTTGCAAGGTTTTAACTTTAAACCATTTCTTTGCTGTGATGTGCTAAATATGTATTTCATTTAAAAAACAAATTTCATGTGGTAGTGTCACACCTTCCCTCGTGCTGTCCTCTCACCACTTGGGCCTGGCACCAGGAGCAAGACTCTTCTCCCCCCCCACAACACCACAAACCTGGACACACTATAAAATACCCCCCCCTGTGCACACACACACACCACTCAGTGACCACTCTCCGACTCGTCTCCCACGCCGGCCCTCACAACAGAGACAAGACCCCTCTCGGCCGCCCAAGGGGGGTAAAACACACCAGGGAGGAGGTCCCCTCACGCACATGCACACAAAGGAACAAAAAAGGGGTTGGACGCAATTCGGCCTGCGCCTCTATGCCGGGTCTCACTTGCGCCCCAAAATAAAAAACAAAACCCAAACAAAAAGGACAAAGTGCTGCTGATGTTCTTGGTTCAGACCGTTGCCTTGCGCAGCTCCGGAGCAGGAACTTCGACTGCACTGGGGGAGGGGGGGGCAGACTAAAAAGGGGCACGCACACACACCATGGTAGCACAGCCAGTCACATCCCTTAATGCGCGGGGGCACCGCCCCGATCCGGCTCCTGCCCAGCCTGGGGCTCTACTGCTCCGCCGCTCTCAAGCCTCTCTTCCGCTGTCTTGCCTGCTCCGTGCGTCACTCCATGAAGCGGTTCAGGTCCTCAGCACTCCGCCGTCACTCGCTCCACACACACAGAGGCGCGAAAAGGGGGTATGCAACATATGCAGTGCATAGGGGTGCCACACAAAGGGGGCGCCAAAAAAATGGTGAAAAATATACATATACATGTGTCTAAAATGTCTTTGTTGTCAATTGTCTTTGTTTTGTCATTTAAAATGGGTACATGCTGTATTATAGACATATTTTTGAAGTTACAGCCAGGTCTAGACCTATCACACGGACAAGACAGGCTACTTATTTATTACGGCTGCAGTCCAATGACTGTATCAATGATGAGAGTTAAAATGTTGTCATAAAAGATTCTAGAGCATGAGGCTTTGCGACACCCTGTGATCTAAGTTGTCAACTTGTCATGACATAGAGAAGGAGTCGAGATGGAGAAAGCTCAAAAACTGTCAGAGGTGCAGAACAGGAAAAGAAAGAGGGAAAAGGAGAAAGCGTGTGAAGGAATGAGAGAAAAATAGTCTGTGGATGAAAGACTGCAGGTAGGATGTAAAGTACAACTTCAGTGAAAATCTTGAGAGGGAAGCTTGAAGTTGACATTTTCTAGTTAGCTAAACTAGACTACCAAATGGTAGCTAACATTAGGTAGGCAGCTAACGTAGTTTTATGAGCGGGGAAAAGACTAGATAGCCTATTGCCTCAGTACATTGAAAATGAATGTTGTTGGTTACATTTAGATTTTGGTCGAACCCGATGGTCAAATCCCAGTATTTTATCAGGACATGTACAGTTTGACGAAAACAAACTGGAAAACATAGCCTACTGTTTTCTTAGTTTATCTGCCTCCACCTCAAATCATCGATAGCTAAGTTATACCGCTAGCCAGCTTTCCTCAGACATGAAGTTGATGTTCAGCCTGTCTCGTTTAGTTCTCTGAATAACATGGGTTACCAGTGGTATTTAGCCACGGGTTTTCTTGTGTTTATGCCAATCAGTCGCTAACTTATGTTACTGATGTGACGTTATAGACAATCAACCAGTTTATCAACCAACATTAACGACGTTACCATTTACAGTAACTGTAGTTTCCTAGTTCTTCTGATAAGAATACCAAGATAACCTTCCTAAACACACTCACACACAAACGTTTCAATGGGCAAATGGAATAAACTCCTTTCTGTTTATGGTTAAAATGGAGGATGTAGTTGAAGGATTATATTTCTTTCACGTTAGGTGACAGTTCATCATCTTCAATGGTAGCCTAAGGCTGCCTTTTGACAGCCAAACAAGGTGGCTTGAGCATTGATGTTAGATGTTGATCTATAGGCTACCGCGGTGCGTAAGGAGTGGGTTGTGTACGTAGGAAGACACACCTGAAAGATAAGCAAAACGAGCTTATATTAAAATTATTAATTTCAATATAAGCTCGTAAAATTATTGTAATACTGTAATGTTATTCCTTGTATGGTTTGTTCTCCCCATACTAATACTGTAGAAAAGGGCCACATGTTTTTGTCTTTGTCTGTCTCTTTGTCTTTGTTTGCGCATCACCCCCACCTCTCACAGGCACTGTTTACAACCAAACCTGCCCAAACCGGTCCTGCTGCTCCCCTTATCAGCAGGACCCCCCACAGGTAACCCGAGGCACAGGCGCACCCCCAAGGACAGCCCCCAGATCACCATTTGCCCTCTGACTTGTCCGTATCCTACGGCCACCAATCAGAGCCTCAACAGGGCCAAGGATACGGGGCAATATAAAGTTAGTGGTGACCTCCCCCACCTCAGTACCACACCAATACCCGCGGAGTGAAGAACTGGGGAGACCAAACCCTTGGGGACCAAGTATTGTTTTGTTGCTGTGTGTGTCTGTGCCTGAGTAAGTACAATGCCTGGGTTCAACTGGTTGTGATACAATTGTCTGCAGAGAGAGAAGGGTGATATGCATTCTTGTCCCATGTATATTGTATGTATATTCAATGTATGTATCCAATGTGTGCATGTTAGTAAGATTGTGTTTACCTGTTATGTGTATATGTTCTTATTGCCATAGCCATTAATGCAGCTAAGAGTCTGTAGGGGGAAATTTGGTTAAAATGTATAGCCATCCCAGTGCAATATACTTCGCAATATTGCCTGAATGTCTGCCTGTATATATTGCACGTTCCCCATGTGATCCATCAGTCCTGATTTATTCTCCCTGCTTACTCCTTGCAGGAAACCACACACATTCAAACAACCACACACACCTTCCAAAATCCTCAATAAAACCCTGAACCTGGAACCTGACTCCTGTGTCCTGACTGACACCCCACTGTGACAACAAGTTAGCCTGAACCTAGTTACGGGTGAAACTGCCCCCTCAGTTTCAAATACTTTTAAATGAAAATTTGTGTTGTGTGGATGTGGATTTTTAAATTGGGAAATATTGTTGAGTCTACTCTAAACGGTTCTCACATCGGCAATCACACATGGTAGTATATGGCATTCAATATAGCCTGTGACATGCATCTACTTTTCTAAATCTTACAAGACACAACGCTCAGTGACTTAAGTTAAATTAATGAACCACACATTGATAACTTATGTAGCCTTCTGTTTCGTTTTGAGACTGAGTTAAGGTTACTACATCTAATATGGGAAGAGAAGGAGACAAACATGTTGAGTGAGACCAATGATGACAACAGGTAGGAAGTGTTCTATTTAGTGTTCCCAAATTTGACGGTAGCTCTTAGCTCGTATTTCTGATGAAGCCACTGACGGTTGCCTCTGCTGAAAGATCATTCAGCAAGCTAAAACTCATCAAAACATACCTTCGATCCAGTATGAACAATGACTGCTTGACCCAATTGGCAGTCATCTCAATTGAAAACAAATTGGCAGTCAACTTTGTTTGATGATATACTTGAGAAATGGGAAAGTGCAAAGGCAAGGCATGTCACAATTTAGTTGGCGACTACAGAGTGGTGTCCATCCCATGGGTCTGGTAAGAATGGTCGAAAAGACGCCTAAATCTATTGTAAAATATGTACAGTAGTTGTTAATGGTTGCTAAATACTAGTGCATAGTCATGAAATGTAACTTAATGATTAAAATAGTTATTAAATTGATGTGTTCAAGCAAATACAGTTTTTGGCTTTTGTACATATGACATCCCCCGTGCTGTTCTGACAATACTGAAATTTGGGGATGGGGGGGGCACCAATGTTGATGTTGCATACCCCTCAACAAATGGGTAGTTGCACCCCTGCGCACACACACTGCAAATTGAAATGAAATCCCCTCCCGGGACTTCCTCCAAAACAAACCAAAACAAAACTGAACGAAACTTGTCATTAACAACTTATTCGCAACAAAAAACCCGGCCGGGAACGTCAAACGAAACTGAAACGAAAAAGAAATAACAAAAATAATCCCCCCCAGTAAAACCTGTTGCGCAGAACCTTCCTTTTCCTGAGCCGTCCAACACCCTACTGTCTGAAACATAGCTTTTTTTTATACCTGAACCCCCGGTAATGACAATTCAGAACAGCCGCGAGCTCCGCCAGTTCAGCGGAGGCAATCAATCAATAATCCCCGGCTCAACAACGCACCCGCGGTTCCCAATTATATATTCAAATATTTTTATTGGCTTTTTAAATGCAAAAAACATACAATACATACAATCGACGAGACCACAAACGACATCCACAAAGTATAAAGAATGAAAACAACAATAAAAAAGTACAAGTTATTGCACCTATTACAGAGATTGTCAATTAATTAGATCATAGTCCTATGCTTCAGGGTCTCTAGCAGGGAATTCCAAGTCAAAGTAGTCCAAAAATGGCTGCCAGACCCTATAAAACCTTTGGGTGGATCCCCTGGTTGAGTATTTCAGCTTCTCAAGCTTTAAATGCACCATCACATCCCCCAGCCAGTGCCCATGTGTAGGAGGGGTAGCTGATTTCCAATTAAATAAACTAAGGCATCAAGCCAATAGAGATGAAAAGGCTATGGCGTCTGACTGGGCAACCAATACCACCACCTCACCGGGGACCACACCAAAGATAGCAATTTCAGGGCCAGGGCTGATATCCTTGTCGCAAATATAGGAAAATGTCTCAAAAATAGAGGACCAAAATTGTACCAACAATGGGCATGACCAGAACATATGATAAAGGGTGACTGGAGCCTGATGGCATCGGGAGCAAGTTGAATCTATGTCTGGATACATCCTGGCAAGCTTGCTCCTAGAAAGATGGAGCCTATGAAACACTTTAAATTGAAGCAAACCATGTCTGATACAAATAGAAGTTGAATGTATCCTCTTAATTGCCAATTGCCAGGAGTCATCTGAGATCTCATATCCAAAGTCCTCCATCCATGCTGCCCTAATATGGTTAAGTGGCGGGGAAGCAATCATTTGAATAGCATAATATAATGTACTCACAACTCCCTTTTGACTTGGATCCCCATCCAACCACTCATCTATCCGACTATTTGGCGGGAGAAACAGAAAAGGAGAGAAATGCATCCGAACAAAGGTGCGTACCTGCAAATACCTGAAAAAATGTGAGCGGGGGATATTGTACTCACTCACTGACTGCTCAAAAGACATGAACACACCGTCCTTAAAAGATCCTTTGCCCGTTTTAGACCATTCTTGAACCATAACATGCTGTATCCATGAGTGAGGGTGAAAAAAGTGCATTAGCAACAATTGGGATAGAGGGCAAAGCCTGTCTGACCTGAAAATGAGTCCTAAACTGGGACCATATTCGAAGTGAGCCACTCACAGTGGGGTTATTCGTGAAGCGCTGTTTACTGAGTGGTAATAGGGCATATACTAAAGAAGCTAAGGACACACGGTGTGTGGAATGTTGTTCCATTTCAGCCCACACCGTTCCACCCCCTTCATAGGACACAGAGATCCAATGTATTAGTTTATAAATATTAGCCACCCAGTAATAGTGTAGGAAATTTGGGAGTGATAAGCCTCCATCTTCTTTCTGATATAGGCAGATATGGACTTATCTAGCTCCCTAAAACAGGACTTTGGGATGAAAACAGGCACTGTTTGAACCAAGAATAAGAACCTGAGCATAACTGTCATCTTGACAGAATTAATCCTGCCAGCTAGTGATATAGGAAGTGTTGACCAACGGATAAAGTCCTGTTTGGCCCTTGCCAGGGCTGGTTTAAAGTTATGTTTGAATAGATCACTGTTTCTACAGGTTACTGATACGCCAAGATATGTAAAAGTGTCACGGGTTTCTTTCAATGGATATGACTCATATGACATCTGTCGGGCCTGGTCGTTGACAGGGAAGAGCAAACTCTTAGTAAGGTTGATTTTATATCCTGAGATCTTACCAAAGTTAGAAATAATTTCTAATGCCTTAGGAATAGAGATTTTGGGGTCAGACAGATAAAGTATAAGGTCGCCTGCATATAAAGACAGTTTGTGAGTTTGACCCCCCCCATCAATACCCGTGAGTTCCAGGGTGTAGCATATAAGACCCTTATCCAAGAACGAAAAGTGGGTCCAAAACCTCTCCAAAGTTGTGAAAAGATATTCATACTCAATCCAGTTGAATGCTTTATGTGCATCTAAGGAGAGCAGAACCTCTGCTGTAGGTGGAGTTTCAGGATAACAGAGAACATTGAACAGCCTGCATAAGTTACTAAAAAGCTGCCACCCCGTAATAAAGCCAGTCTGGTCTGGGTGTATCACTGTATGCATAACCGACTCCAGTCTACTAGCTGGAACTTTGGTTAAAATCTTATAGTCGCAGCAGAGCAAGCTCACAGGCCGATATGACTCAGACTTCAGAGGGTCTTTTCCTTTTTTGAGAAGGACTGAAATCGTGGCCTGAGTCATTGTAGGGGGGAGTGATTCCCAGTGCCTCAGCATACACATCCTTTAGAAGAGGAGTTAGTTTAGCTGAGAATTTTTTGAAGAACTCAATAGGGAAGCCGTCTGGCCCTGAAGCTTTACCGCTCTTCATCTTTTTAATTGCCTGATCAATTTCAGCTGTTGAGATTGTACGACAGCCAGTCACAACCAATGACGAAGTGGTGGCTGTTGAAGGCAGATGTGTGCGTTATGTCTTTGGAAGTAATGGTGTTAAAATCTGCCTATCTAACAACTAAAAGCTGACTCCATTTTATGCTAACCTATGTTTTAATTCCCCAATTCCCAATTCCACTTAGCAACCCAGGAATTCTCAGTTCGCTTTGGCTTGTAGGTGATCAGGCTGCATAGTCCATGACGTAGGATACCATACCAGCACATTTAATATAACTTGCTGCCATTTTATATTCTAAATCATAGAATATATGTTAGGTGGCCCATCTAGGGACTGCAGACTGGCCAGAATAGTGCAATACTTATTGACCGAGTGTAAATATCAATGGGGTTCGAGTGGAAGATCAGTGATTCAGCAGTGAAACTGTGTTTAAGATCAGGGATGGGAATCAGAGTGCACCCTGTTTGCCAATAGCTTCTTTTGCAGCTGTTTGAGTCTTACATAAGGCAAGGGCTAAGATCTGATTGTTAAGGTTTCAGGGATGGCTTCCTGCAAGGACCAGCAGGCATCCTCATGACAGCCTATCTCTCCCAGTTGCCTGCTGTTTCCTTGAACATCCACCAGAGGGACTTCAATTCAATTCAATTCAGTTTATTTATATAGCGCTTTTTACAACATGAGTTGTCACAAAGCAGCTTTACATCGGTATTCCAGGCCTGATACCCCCTCAGAGCAAGCCAAAGGTGATAGTGGCAAGGAAAAACTCCCTGACTGATAGGAAGAACCCTTCAGCGGAACCCGGTTCAGAGGGGGAGCCTGTCTACTTCTGGCTGGCACTGGGTGGACAAATAGAGTAGGAAAGAATTTCCTAAGAAGTTCTTAACAGTACTTAACAATGGTGAGACATGTAGGTAG
The DNA here is from genome assembly GCA_019176425.1 of Megalops atlanticus. Classification (NCBI taxonomy): domain Eukaryota; kingdom Metazoa; phylum Chordata; class Actinopteri; order Elopiformes; family Megalopidae; genus Megalops; species Megalops atlanticus. The sequence goes on along the minus strand of CM032876.1, from coordinate 73,758,639 downwards.
TAAGACACAGCAATATACGGTGTGTAGAACATAATGAGTCTTGTAAATCTTAAATTATACTGCAGAATATGCATAGCATGTAGTCCTCCAGGGTCCAGTTCTTGGTACATGGAGGGCTCCACAGGAATGACAGCGAGGAAGCTGAGCTGGGGATCCCGAAGTGGTGCTTGAGGTACAGCTCCAGGCAGGAGCCCGGAGCCGGGTGAGGGAAACAAAATTGAAAAACATTGATTAGTGGACAATAAGAATGGCAGGAATGTACAGCAGAGAGGCAGGAGAGGAGGGGCAGGGAAAAAGATGCCAGTGTGCAACAAGGAAAAAAACCCCGGCAGACTAACAGTATGGCAGCATACCTAGGGGACGGGAGGCATAATCATGAGGCCGACCCTAAGACAGCCAACACCAGATTACGGCACAGAGTCCATGCTATGATAAAGTGACAGCAATGACCACTTAGTCCACCAGAGACTCTATGATCCATGCCAGCACCAGGCCATGTCCCTCAGCTGAAGGATTTTCTGTATAGATATGTTTTGAGCCTAGACTTAAAGGTCGAGAGAGTCTGCTCCCCGAACCTCGGGGGGGTAAACTGTTCCACAGGAGAGGGGCTCCATAGGAAAAGGCTCTACTGCCAAAAGTGGTTTTGCCCACTCTTGGAACGATGAGAAGCCCAGCATTTTGGGAACAAAGGGCTCTTTGTGGAAGGTATGGGATGAAGAAGGTCCTTAAGATAGGGAGGGGCAAGCCCATTTAAAGCCTTAAATGTGAGTAGAAGTATTTTAAAATCAATCTGGTATTTAATAGGTTGCCAATGGAGAGAAGCTAGAACTGGGGTAATGTGCTCAAAGTGTTTAATTCTAGTTAAGATACAAGCAGCTGCATTTTGTACCAGCTGAAGGGGTTTTAGTGAGACATTTGTACATCCTGACAAGAGGGCATTACAGTAGTCCAATCTGGATGTTACAAAAGCGTGGATTAGCTTTACAGCATCATTAATTGATACAATTTTCCTGATTTTGGCTATATTTCTCGAATGAAAGAAGGCTGTCCTAAAGGTGTTAGTTATATGCGTTTCAAAAGAGAGCTCAGGGTCAATAATGACACCAAGGTCTTTGATAGCTGCGCTCGAGGCAAGGGAGACACCATCACGGTTTAGTGTAAAATGAGTGAATTTGCTCCTGATTGACTGTGGGCCAACAACCAATATTTCAGTTTTGTCTGAGTTAAGGAGGAGAAAAATTTTGGGCCATCCATTTCTTTACATCCGTTAGGCAGGCCTCCATGTTTGATATATTCAAAGGGAAAATCACGTTTGACTGATATGTATAACTGAGTGTCGTCTGCATAACAGTGGAAGCTAATGCCATGTTTACGGACGATATTGCCAAGAGGCAACATGTTTAACGAGAAGAGGAGAGGCCCAAGCACAGATCCTTGTGGTACACCATATCTTACTCTGCGTCAGGGCTGGGGCAAGGACTCAGTCGCAGACCACAAAAAAATCGTCGCAAACCGGCAGATTTATTGAGTCCACAAGCAAGATCGTAGTCACAAAACCAGGCAGGGTCAAAAACCAGAGAAGCAGTCCGAGGGGCAAATCCAGATATGGGTAAACGGAGCAGGCAGGGTCAAAAACCAGGCAGGCAGATAAACAGGCAAACAGGGCAAAGCGGCAGGCAAAAAACAGGTCAGAAAAAACAGGCAGGTCGAAAATGGAAAAACCGCAATAAACACGGGTAACAACAACCGGCAGGGACGAAACAGGCAAAGCAACTGTGACGAACTAGCAACAGGACAGGGATACGCAGGGAAGATATAGGGCAGGGCTGACAACGGAATGGGAAACAGGTGTGCAGGCAGGCAGGTGAAGGTGATGAGGCAATCAGGCGGGTGGAGACCGGGCGGGGAGCGGGGCAGGGCTAGAACACAAGAAAAAACAAAAGCACATGGACAGAAAAACACAAAACACAACGGCTAGGGGGCGGGAGCACTGAGACTCTGGAACGAGCGGAAGATTAATTGTTAATGAAGACAAACTGATATCGTTCTGATAGATAGGAACTAAACCAATATAGAGCATGTCCACTTATGCCAACCAGGTTTTCGAGGCGGTCGAGGAGGATACGATGATTGATGGGATCAAAGGCTGCACTTAAGTCTAGTAGCACAAGAAGAGAGATACAGCCATTGTCACAGGAGAGTAGATGATTGTTTAGCACTTTCAGAAGAGTGGTTTCCATACTATGATGAGGTCTAAACCCAGACTGAAAGAACCCAGACTTCCTGTTTGTGTTTGCACTGTGTTAGTCTCGTACACACACACACACACACACACACACACACATTACATTACATTACATTACATGCATTTAGCAGACACATAAGTGTAGGTATGAGGGGGCTATCCCATTCACTGTCCTGTATGCCGGCGTCAAGGTTTTGAACTTGATGTGAGCAATAACAGAAGGCCAGTGAAGTGAGATGAGGAAGGGAGTAGCTTGACTATGTTTAGGGATATTTTAGAAAAGTGATGCAGCTGCATTTTGGATTAGTTGTAGAGGCTTGATTGCACACACAGGAAGGCAAAGCAGAGAGGGAGCTGCAGTAGTCCAGGCATGAGAGGACCAGGGCCTGATCCTTTGGATGTTGTAGAGGAAGAATCTGCAAGCCCGACTCACAGCTGTCACCTGAGAGGAGAAGGACAGTTGGCTATCAAGCATTACACCAAGACTATTGACAGTGCTGTTGGTTGTAAGGCTTGTAGAGTCTTTTAGGCAAGCTGAAATGTGTGCAGAAACCTGTGTGTCAGACGGCAGACACTACAGGAAGAGTTGCGTGTTGTTGGCATAGAAATGATTTGAAAAACTGTTGGAGGAGATGACAGAGCTGAGAGATTGCATGTTAAGTGGGTGCGAACAACCCACCGTTCCAGGACACCCTGAAGGAACATCCAGAGAGGTAGGATTTAATCTAAAGTAGAGTGGTGTCAGTAATCCCCAATGTAGCCAGGGTAGATAGAAGTAGAGAGTGGTCCACTGTGTCAAAGGCTGCAGTAAGGTCTAGAGGCCACATGTATCAATGGTGCGTACACCTGACGCTGTTGGCTATTATTCTGTTGATTTTAGCAGTCATCTCTCAGTGGTAAGAATCGTTCATAAATTCTATTATTTTGCGTCTTGTAGACCTACGTTCTGAGTGCTCCGATTCCCTAAATGGTGAAACTGCATTCTTAGCAGTCACCACTTTGAGCCACTCCGCATTTTTCCGTCGATTTGAAATGCCGCTACTCTGGCCTCCAAAAAGGATATTTTTCTCTTCTCCACCTCATCAACCATCACCTCTATCTCTGTGTCCGAATATTTTCTTTTCTTACGTCCTGCCATTGATCCTCAACATAAATCTCTGCATTTCGCTCAGATTTACCTGGGATCTTTAATATGCTAATTTGACTATTTAAAGGCGTGTCTCGGTCCATATAAGAACAATTGTGGGAGTGGACGTTAAGCGCGTTCATGTGCACATAATCTCATGGTGATTTGATTTATGCTCAGATGTATGAAGACAATCAACTCTGACGAAAAAACTCCGTACACAAATCGTGAGATTGTGCGTATGCATGGTTTTACGGCAAGTTGTACACAAAGATTGATACATATGGCCCTAGAAGAATCAAGACCAAGGAGTGGGAGGAAGGCTGGCTGTTTGAAGAGCCTCAGTAATGGAGAATAGGGCAGTCCCCGTGGAATGGCCAGCCCTGAAGGTAGGCTGTCATTCCACTCCACACACACATAGAAAAACAGCAAAACACATTATTAGCCATTAAAACACTACAGTGAGTCCTGCACTGCAATAAGGAAAGATATCACTGTCACAAACCCTCACCTGTCCCTCACCTGTTAAAAATGTGATCTTATTCCATGACTGCAGTCTGGATCCATCTCAAATGAATTTCATTTTTGGCCAACGCCATATTTACAATGACTGCCTTTGATTTCCTCAACCACCAGGATGGGGACATCTTTAATTTCTGCAGAATTAGTACAATGAAATTTGATGGTTAAGGAAGTATTGACTACTTTACATTACATTCATTTAGCAGATGCTCTTCCAGTTAAATGAGCAATAGTGTCACACCAGGCTAACAACACTCCCACACCAGTGAGTGTGAGCATAACACCATTCAAGCCCTAATACAGGTTAAGCTGTGATAACTGTAGCCCCAGGGCAGGTGTTCAGGGGTTCAGCACACCCAGCCAGAGCAGTCTCCGGATACCCCAAGTTTAAGTTTAGAAAACCTAATATTTATTATTAAAAAATCAAAATACAGTCAGAGGAGCAGAGAGTATCATCACCGGATTGCAAGGATGCTGATAGTATAGCCAGATTTTCTGATACTTTCACAGCAGTATTGTGTCAGATCAGTGCTTCACTTACAGCTGGCTACCTGTCCAGCTTTTATTGCAAACAGTGTGGTTCAGGGGAAGCTCTTGACAGTGTAAAACAAACTTCCTCATAGTTCATTCAGGTTGGCTAGGTTAAAATGATGTTTTACTAAGTATTTTAAAACTAATTTGGACATATTGTAATTGATTTTAGGGTAAGTCCTTCTCTGACGCCGCGTAGAAGATGGAGCAGGGGCTAGCAGCCTGGAGGGATCAGAGCACAGTCCAAACCACTGCACAGCTCAACCAGGTACTCACACACCAAAGCACTGAGCATCTCAACCAGTTACTCACACACCAAACCACTGCACAGCTCAACCAGTTACTCACACACCAAACCACTGAGCATCTCAACCAGTTACTCACACACCAAACCACTGCACAGCTCAACCAGTTACTCACACACCAAAGCACTGAGCTTCTCAACCAGGTACTCACACACCAAACCACTGCACAGCTCAACCAGTTACTCACACACCAAAGCACTGAGCATCTCAACCAGTTACTCACACACCAAACCACTGCACAGCTCAACCAGTTACTCACACACCAAAGCACTGAGCATCTCAACAAGTTACTCACACACCAAACCACTGCACAGCTCAACCAGTTACTCACACACCAAACCAATGCAAAGCTCAACCAGTTACTCACTGTCAGTACTGCGGCATCTTAAGCCGGTTTGTTTTTCTTTTTCCCGTCCATGTGCCCTTGTTTACTGTTTCCTTGTGTTCCAGCCCTCTGCCATTCTCCGCCCTGTCCCCGCCCACCTGATTACCTGATCGTCTCCACTTGCCTGCCCGCACGCCTGCATCCCATCTCCTCATCAGCCCAGCCCTATGTCTACCCTGCTTGTCCCTGAGAATATGAAAACACCAGTAACCATTTCACCTGAGTGAAAGCTCCAGGAGCTAAAGGACTTTGAGGGTATTAAATTATTAACTTTGATTTTGGATGTATGAGTGCAGAAGATTGTAGCCAGGTGTTATGGTGGCTGATGAAGAGGCTGAGCACACTTATCCTCACGTCCTTCACTGTGCTGTTACTCTTTCCTCCTCTCTACACACTCAATGTAATGTGTGTGTGTGCGTGTATGTATATGTGTCCACATGAGAATGTGTGACTGTAAGTGTGTATACATGCAGGCATTTGCCCTTGGGTACATGTGTGTATGTTTCTCAGTAAACGAAGCATTAGCATTTTTCAGTTTGGTTCTGTGAATCTGAAACGGAGAATTTGTGTGCAATCCTTGATAACCCCCTTTCAACTGAGAGAGGTGGATAATATAATCATCAGGCTGAAATATCCACATCTGTTTCCTCTCCGATGGGCTAATGGGCGTGTCTCTCCCTCGCTGCCACAGAGCACCACTTTCTGTGTGCTAATTACAGCAGCGTCAGCTCTTGTGTGGATAAGTGTGCTTTGTGTACAGCTGCTTTCTAATTATTGATTTTCCTGATCTGTGAGATTCGGAAATGTGATAATGTCAGTGACTTGCCATATTGATAAGGTTAATGACCCTCCCCAGTGCTGAACCCCCCCCGGAGCTCTGCCCGCTCAGTGTCTGTAACGGTGCAGACCGGGACTCAAGAGCAGACCACGCTAGCGTCAGGGTTTAACTGGTTTTATTGACGGGACGAGGCAGAGTCGTAAACCAAGAACAGGCAGAGTTGAGACCGGGCAGGCAATCCGTGGGCAAATCCAGAGGGCAAAAACAGGAACAGGCAGAGTCGGGAACCAGGCAGACAGGCAATCAGGCGATTGGGGCAGGACGGCAGGCAGAAAACCAGGTCAGGGCACAGGCAGGGTCGGAAGCACAGGGAAACTTGCAGGCAGAAACAACAGCAGAGACAAAACAGGTACAAAACACTGCAATGAACTAGCGATGAGACAGGCACAAGCAGGGCAATAAATAGGGCAGAGCTGATGAGATAATGGGCAACAGGTGAGCTGGCTGGCAGGTGGAGGTGATCAGGTAATAGGGCAGGCGGGGACCGGGCGGGGATCGGGGCAGGGCTGAAACGAAAGGAAAACAAACAACGGCACATGGCAGACAGGGAGAACATAAAAACAACAGCTAGGGGGCCGGAGTACTGACAGTGTCGGTATTCAGAACCGGTTAGATGAAAAGATTAAGCTGAGATTCTGGGCTTTGATTGGGAAATGCACTCAGGCTCCTCCCCTAAAGATTTCCGAGAGCCTGGGGGATACAGGGGCCCAGAAGTGCCATGAAGCAGAGGGAATCTTGTCTGAAATCTGTTCATAAGTTATGCAACCCAAGTGTCTGCTTTGACCCAAAGAGAATGTGACCTGCTTTAGTAGCTATTGATATATGTATTAATATGTTGTATATAGTTTTTTACTTTTGTTTTCTTATGTGATTGTAAGACATATTTTGCCATAAACCTGACAGCAAGCACATGGCAATTGTCTGTTCACAGCCTCCTATCATTACCTTAATAATTACTGAGGTTGCTGCTGTGTGTGTGAGAATCACATCTGCTCTCCGTGTTTATCTAGTCCTGTCTGTTCTCTGAGTGCATCTAATCATGTCTCTGTGCACATCTGCTTTTACTCTATTGAGCTACAATATTGTACATCTAATGCGAGTCTATTCCTATTATGTACAGACTCTGTGGTTCATAACTGAATTTTAATGCAATCGTTCTCTCAGAGAAAGCTGTTTTCCTGGTGGTCAGACAGAATGACAGTGCAGGGACTACTGTTACACTGCAGTTACACAGCAGAGTCAGTATTTATAATCAAAATATATTAATAAAAACAGGGAGTATAAACTGTTTGAGACCCAGATGCCTGAGGACAGCACTCCTCAGCTTGTTGGGACTACGGCAGATTCTGCGTAGCCTGTGTGTCATTGTTTCTGGATGCGAGGTATGCTGGAAAATGATCACTGGCACTACAAGGAAGGAGGGCTGTGTCTGTAAGCTGTATTACTGAGAGAGACATCTCCATATGAATTAACTACAGTGTCATTTCACAATAATGCAATTTAACTCGTTTCAGTTACATATTCATCGGCAGCCTGTGTGTGCAGTCGAGAGCTGAGCACTTTGCGTCAGGTTCCGCAGAGCTAATATTCATTATTAAAAACTTGAAGGTAATTTCTTAGAAGGCGATAAGCATATGTGATGTGTTTATCATTATATTCAAACGGAATACACATTCATCATTATTAAAGAACCTCTTACGGACAGCTGTGTCAACACCTGAGAGAAGTGATACATCAGAGAGTGGAATTTGCCATATAGTCTGACTGTGTACACTGGATATTATGATGTAAAAGTTTATAAAAATATGATTTTTCCTCACATTAAAATTGCCCTTTCAGTGAAGCTGACACTGAAATCTGTAATTTTTCTTTGTTGAATTGTGTAAAAAATGTTTAAAAATGAGTATGGATTATTGGGAGACTCTGTTTTTTTCACCCGTTGTTCTTCTTGGCTGGGATTTCAGTCACTGTCCTGGATATCAGGTGTGTTTCAGCTCTTGGTAGAGCTCTCACGCAACACTCTGATTCACCCTCTCACTCCACGCTATGATTCACCCGCTCATGCTACACTCTTTTTCACCCTCTCACGCCACACTCTGTCTGATTCACCCTGTCTTTCAGGACAAAGTAAAGCACAACACAGCCAGATCAAAACATCAGTTGCAATACACTTTAATGAGCTGCTGAGGAAACTGTTCCAACTGAATATTGGTATTGTCATTGTTATCCAGCATACTGAATACAGACCAAGTGCTACAATTATTAAAATGAGCAGCTAGTGCCAAATTGCAGTAATAACCCAAGGTTTTATACAAAAAGGCAAGCTTTAAGTGTAGCACACAGCTCGCTAAAGCCGTGAGTAGCTGGCCAAGCTGAAGTCACGGGGCCCCAGCTGAGGGAACAGATTTTTCTTTTGTTTTGACTCCACATGTCAGCTTCTGTAGCAGACGTTAGTGGACTCTGCTGCACAGCAACCAGCCCCACACCAGAGGAAGAGACCCACAGACAACACGCACAGAGATGCAGCAGGAAATGCCATCACCCGCAGCTGAGTGCTAATCTGTGTGAGGCAGGAAATAGGATGGAAGGAAGACCTGTCTGTGTCTCCAGGAGGAGGGGTGTGTGGTTTAATCCTGTTTCTCTCACTAGGGGACGTGCATGGCCTGTACGCATTTATGAATATGTCTGAATTACATATCTAGCATTTCACAGTACATACTACAACATATGCATCCACTGTATATGCACTGACTGTATTATGTGACAATAATTCATGTGACAACAATTCATGTACTTCAAATATATGACACACACGTATTCCTCAAAGGACTACGTCAGTGAGGAATGTGCGTGGACTTCACAAATTCCCATACAGTAAACATGTATTTACTCATTTACAGAGTGAAACACGCAGCAGAGTACCAGCCATGGCTTTCTCACAGCCTTTATTTGTCCCCAAAGAGGCCTATCTACAGACAGTGATGTTAAACTGAGGCCTGAGAGGGCTTCAGGATTTATATTACCTTCAGGGTTTATATTACATAAGGCTGCAGGTGTAAGCTACAGGCCTCCACACTGCCTCCATGCAGGGGAGCCCCTCAGGAAAGGGAGGGGGCCTGGGTCATAGTCTGATGTCCCATCATCCCACTGTCTCAGCACTTGAACATGGACCACGCTTTTGAAACGTCAGCATGGCAATAGCAATACATGAACATGAACTTAGCTCGACTATGCTGTTCATTACTCACTTGGTGCTGCCCATTACCTGCCTGACAATGTTCATTACCTGTGTGGCGCTGATAATTACTCACCTGGTGCTGTTAATTGTCCACCTGGTGCTGTTCATTACCTGCCTGGTGCTGATCATTATTCACCTGGTGCTGTTAATTGTCCACTTGGTGCTGTTCATTACCTGCCTGCTTCCTTACATTACCCTCCTACACAGCTGGGTACACAGTCTCCTACACAGTCACACAGCTTTTAATATCAGCATGTGGGTGCTTTGTGTACAATGTTAGTGTATTAGTCATGAGCAGCATTTCAGAGTAAATAATGTTTCTGAACTGGTGAAGATCAAAAGCTCAAGAAGGCACTTGTGATGTTGTTAGTAGCCAGTATATTATACGAATTTTAATCTCTCTCCACCTGTCCACACTCTCCAAATCAAAATGAAGGGGGATCATATCCTCTGAAATCTCCACAGTATTGACCCACTCAAGTCACTTAACAACATTCACTGCTCCCCACAACAACAGCCTTACTGTGTCAGTCCATACGCCTGATACTACTGCAACAGCTACTGCTACTGCCTGCACTGCGACTATACTACAACCACTAGTCCCAGAGGTAATGCAACTACAACCACTACTCCCAGAGTTAATACTTCTACAACCACTACTCCCAGAGTTAATGCTGCTACCCCAACCACTACTCCGAGAGGTAATGCTACTACAATCACCACTCCCAGAGTTAATACCGCTACTACAACAAGTACTCCCAGAGTTAATGCTTCTACAACCACTTGTCAGTACTCCCGCCCGCTAGCCGTTGTGTTTTTGTTTTTTCTGTCCATGTGCTTTTGTTTTTCTGTGTTCCAGCCCTGCCCCGCTCCCCGCCCGGTCTCCGCCCGCCTGTTTCCCTCATTGCCTTCACCTGCCTGCTTGCGCACCTGTTTCCCATTCCCGTTATCAGCCCTGCCCTATATCTTCCCTGTGCATCCTTGTTCTGTTGCCAGTTCGTCTCGGTTGCGTTTGCCCGTTTCGTCCCCGCCTTTTGTTTTGTGCTTGATTCGCTGCTTTTCCCGTTTTTGACCTGCCTGTTTTTTCGACCTGTTTTTTGCCTGCCGTTTCTGCCCTGTTTCCCTGTACCTCTGCCTGCCCGGTGTCTGACCCTGCCTGCTCTGTTACCCGTTTCTGGATTTTGCCCCTCGGACTGCCTTTCTGGTTTTGACCCTGCCTGGTTTTTTGCGGATACGATTCCTGCCTGTCGGACTTGTAATAAATCTGCTGGCATTCGTTGGTCTGCGACTGAGTCCTTGCCTGAGCCCTGTCACCACTACTCCGAGAGTTAATGCTACTGCAACCACTACTCCCAGAATTAATGCTACTGCAGCTACAACCACTACTGCTAGAGCTAATGGTACCACCACAGATTACATTACATATCTTATTGTGATTTAGCAGATGCTTTAATCCAGAGGGATTTATACAGCCTATCTAATACAGCGGCACGGGAAGCTGCACAAACAGGACACCACTAACCACACATGAACGAGTACATTGATGTACATTCCTGCCATTCTTATTGTCCACTAATCAATGTTTTTCAATTTTGTTTTCATCACTCGGCTCCAGGCTCCTGCCTGGAGCTGTACCTCAAGCACCACTTCGGGATCCCCAGCTCTGCTTCCTCGCTGTCATTCCTGTGGAGCCTCCATGTACCAAGAATTGGACCCTGGAGGACTACATGCTATGCATATTCTGCAGTATAATTTAAGATTTACAAGACTCATTATGTTCTACACACCGTATATTGCTGTGTCTTACTACCTACATGTCTCACCATTCTTAAGTACTGTTAAGAACTTCTTAGGAAATTCTTTCCTACTCTATTTGTCCACCCGGGAAGATGGGCTCCCCCTCTGACCCAGGTTCTGCTCAAGGTTTCTTCCTATCAGTCGGAGAGTTGCCACTGTTGCCTTTGGCTTGCTCTTAGGGGGTATCAGGCCTGGAATACCGATGTAAAGCAGCTTTGTGACAACTCATGTTGTAAAAAGTGCTATATAAATAAGCTGAATTGAATTGAATGAGTGTCAGTGCCAAACATAGTGCTGAGATGACAAACATGAACCTAGCACATGTAAGTGCAAAACAGCCTAAGGACTGTACCATACAACCACAATGCTAACACATACTACACACATGCAAGTAAACTCCACATATCTGATTAGATAAACCCTGCAGTACTCTTCCACATGAGGGGAAGGAAAGATCATGTCTTGTTAGCGGGGCTAAGGTGCAGCGTGAGGAGGTGGATCTTCAGTCTGTGATGAGAGATGACCAGTGTTTCAGTTGTTCTGACTGAAACAGGAAGCTCGTTCCACCAAGTAGGGGCCAAGATGGACAGTTGGCTTGACCAGGATGTGAGGCTGGGGGGGGTGGGGGGGTTGGTAGCCAAGCACCCTGAAGAAGAAGGGGTTGGGCCATAATCTGACGAGAGAGCCATTCCCCTCACGTCTCGGGAGGCTAACAGCAGCTAATGCAGCAGCTGATAATGCAACCACTAGCTCTGCTGCTTCTGTCCCACGCTGCAGGCTGCAGCCCGACAGCCCTTCCACAGGCATCTGAGAGGACACCTCCCATCATGCACTGCTTCCCACTGCCTAATCAGCCTCCATAAACAAATGCCAACCCACAACCTCACCTCCAACCCAACAAAACCCACCAAGGCACCTGCCCTTGTCTGTAAAGGTCATGGCATTTTACAGCTTTTACCAGAGAAGAGTCAGCCCTGTCTCACATCTGTGAACAGACAGATTTAACCCATCTCTGTCATACCATAAACAGACAGGTTTAACCCATCTTTGTCACACTGGAAACAGACAAGGTCCATCCCTATTACACTGGAAACATGCAACATTTATCGTAAGTAGAGTGGACACAGAAATTCTCAGATTAGATTACAAACACTCTATACTGACAGGATTCCACTGCAAATGGCCAGTTTGGGATTACTGTATAAAGATGATGCATATGATGACCATGTGGGTTAAACACTTGCTTTTAAATGAATTTGTTGTAGATTTACCTCAGTGGTGTTGTGGTGTGTTGGACACAAGACGATACAGAAATGCTGTCGCAGGCTTCTTTATGGTAACAATTTAGACATGCTCTCTGAGACTTATTAACCCCACACTCCCTTTCTGTACCCTGGGCATCAGCACTGATAGATAGTGATACTGTTGGTATAGTGTGAACACAATTAGGGATCGGATCTGGGTTTGGTAAAATGGACTGGCACTTCTAGACATTATCTCCACAGGGTCCTCAAGTCCTCCAAACCCTGCATCTGCTGGATGCTGTAAGCGTGGCTGTGAGCTTGATGTTTTACTGGAGGCTGGGTACCATTTTATTGAAGGAGTGAAAAATCCCTTCCTCTTCTGTAAGGCATTCTGGGATTTGAGCAGAAGTGGTGCATTAATGTTACAGAAATACGTGTCTCACAGAAGGTTTCCCCCATTGGATCATATCTCAAATGTAGCTGCTGTGTGCGGGAACAAGAATGACAGAGAAAGAGAGAAGGAGAGAATAGAAGACAGGGAGAGTGAGAGAGGGAGAGAGATAAGGAGTTAGAGAGACAGAGGGAGGGAGGGAGAGGGAGAGAGAAAAAGAGAGAGAGAGAGAGATGAGAGGCGTGTACTGACAGGAAACGCTCCCTCATTACCGTGCTGCACCCACTTCTCTCACAGCTGTCAATCACAGTTCACTGTGAGGTCACAATCAGAGCAGTTTAACATCACTGTGATGGAGACAGAACCATGCTATCCCTGACCATGGTGTCCCAGCACTCCTGTGCAGAGAACAGTGTCGATACTTAATAAGACTCAGATGGTCTCAATATGTAAATGGCCCTCCAACACCTGAAGACTGTGAGCCTCCCTCCTATATCTGACTAACACCAGTCATTCAGTCACCACTCAAATTGGTGCCAATAATATTTTAGTAGAATGTAATAAATATAATACAATTATCTAATATAATTAAATCAAATCAAATCAAATCTTCCTTTAGTCTTTCATCCCGATGTCCCTGCACGATGACAGCTAATCTTCTTCCTCCTCTCCCTCCTCTTCCTCTTTTCCGTATCTCTGTCCGTCTGTCTCTCTCTCATGCTCTTATAGGTCCGCTTGCTGTAAATGATTTTTCAGTGGTGATATGTCAGAACACGAAAAGCCATATCGAAAAGCTGTTGCTTTTTACGCAAAAACCCATCATTCACCCCCACCCCCAAACACACACTCACCCACAGTTTATTGTCTAAGCAATAACCGGGTTATATGGAGTATTCTAGATTTATTAGCTTTATTTAATGTCTTAAAGATGTGTCCTCCTGGGATTCGGCGGCCTGTATCTTCTCGTCTTTTGCATCACATAGAATGATGTAGTGAGTGTGATGCAGAGAAAGTGCTGGCAGGATGTTTCAGCCTTTAAGCATTCCCCTTTATTATACATCAGAGGAAAAGTGTGATATTTGCATGATGAAGAGTTATCATAATAATTCTAACGTAAGAATATTGCCTTCACTTACATAGTGATGTGTCTGGAAAGTGAAAAGGCTTTGTACAATCCTTCCCAAAATGTAAAAGTCTACTATAATTCAATTGCAAATATTGAGAAATTGCATCTTGTGAAATATACTGTGGTCTAACAGTGCACACATAAATATGTGCTCTTCTGAGTTAATTTTAAAAAAATGGACACAATCTCACTGCTGGAAGTTTCTCTTTAAGGTGTCCTGCATCTCAGCTGACATTTGCTGGTCTTTTGGAACCTTCCGGAACTTTTGGACCTGGGACTCGGGTTTAGGTCCACACGATCTTCATGTGGTTTCATGCTCTCGGTTCTGTGGACGTCAACCCTAGTTCCAGCCCAGAGGAATACTGGTCATGGCCTATGCTATATTTTATTTTCTTATTCCATAATCTATGTTATAATTAATTAAGGATATTACTGCAATTAATTAAAAATTCAAAATACATTTGGATATCGAATCATACTGATCTGTATTTGTGCTAAATATGTATCTGCTAGGGACTTATTGTGTAAATGCTCAGAAAAAAGGGAGTATTAACCCATATCTCATATCTACCAACCACAAACATTTGTGACAGAATGCTGAAAAATGTATTTCCTTTTCATTAATGTTTTCAGGTAAATCAAAGTGCTCTGTATTCTCAGCAGTAAAATCTCTTAGCGAGGGATGTACAGCACAAAACTCCAGCTTGAAATATAAGACCAATTAAAGATGCAGTTTCATTTAGATAAACAGTTACTGACATACAAATATTCACATATATTTTCCCAAAGTCCACTGATATGACATCAGCATTGATTTCATATCTTTGAAGGCCTTGGGCCAGCTTTTTGCATGGCTCAGACTGCCATCAATGAGACCTGTATGCTCACAGAGCTAGATTATAAACTCAACTCAAGAGAATGAAAGCAAATTGGTTCATCTGATCTCTGGAAAATAATGTGAAAGAGTTCATTTGTATCTGTGATTACTGACCCCGGCCTTTATAGGACTACTGTGTTATACAATACTTACACAGTCAGCTGGCAAAGATGTGTGTCTTTACTTAGGTTACATAATGTGTTTCAGCATTATTTCTCCTAATGTAGTTATCATAATATTATACCAATACCATAATACCATAAAATAAAGTTTTTAATGATACTTTCCATGCAGAATCTGCAGTATAACAGTGAAGAGAAAAAACTGTTTCAGCTTTTATTCAGAGGAAGACTGATCTATTGCAATGTTCTCATTTTGTGCTTATAGAATGTTTTTTTTTTATGTGCTGTCTCATTGTCCATCCAGGACAGTGGTCAGATCCACTGTGTGACGGGTGACTGATCAGTCTTACTGGAATGTTTGTCCTGAATATGTCTTCTAACAGCAACCCATGTATTAATAGTCTGTAAATTTTAATTTAACAGTCATATTAGTCTGTAGTTGTCACAAGCTGTGACCATTCTTTTTCAATGGAACTGATATTTAACAAAGCTGATAGTGTGGTTAAAACATGGTTCCAAAGGTTTGGTGCAGAGACGCAGCATCACTGGCCCTGTTCACACCTGGCATTAACATGTGACTTGGGTGATCCGATCACAAGTGGACAGCGCTAAGTAAAGGTGTGAACGCACCCAAGACGCATTGAGGACGCATTGAGATCCGATTGCTAAGACGGAGTTGGTCTGGGCTGCATATGGCCACATTCTTTTAATAAGTGTGAACGCGAATGTGTCCTGGGCTACATTGAAGGACCACCTACTCAAATGACATCCTCTGCATAAGCGGAAGTACGTACTCATTCGCGCGCCAATGGCGTTCACAGTGGTGTGATTAGCTGTTTAGCTCGTAAGCTAAAACTAGTGCGATTAGAACACGAGATTGGAAAAATTCTAGCTACTTTTAGCTTTGAGGAAACAGCGATTTAACATTAAAAAATATAGCAAATGCT
The DNA here is from genome assembly GCA_019176425.1 of Megalops atlanticus. Taxonomy (NCBI): domain Eukaryota; kingdom Metazoa; phylum Chordata; class Actinopteri; order Elopiformes; family Megalopidae; genus Megalops; species Megalops atlanticus. Next base: position 73,742,945 of record CM032876.1, on the reverse strand, counting down.
AACTGAAAACTATAAGAAGCTTAATAACGCTAATGAAAACATAATGAACCATGTGACGTAGCCTAACACCCGCGCAACATAGCATGAAAAATAAGTTATGTGCAAAAGGGTTTTAAAGTGTGACAACAGGCAACAACAACTAGAGTTCGCAAGATCCCTCAAATGCTTCCAAGCCCCAAAGGTGTAATGCAATATATTACATGGAAAAATTGTATTGAATAATACGTGAAGTGTTGTAGTTCTACAAATAAATGTTAGTAGACTATTTTGGGAGTCAAGATTTACGATGTCATGAATATTAAGGGGACATTCTAAAACACTTAACGTGGCTTAATGTTCCAAAACTGCAATCAATGATCACCAAATTTCTCTCGGACATCTCTTGTCAGAAAAACTTCCTCCTGTCAAAAAATCAAAACCGAAATCCTAGGAGTATGGTCGTTATCTCACTTTAAGCATTTTCCTCTTCATTGACGCCCATTAAGTAAAAAGCTTAACGTGGCTTTATGTACCTAACCATAGATCAAATAAAACCAAATTTCTCTCACACATCTCTTGTCAAAAACACTTTTGCATATCAAAAATCAAAACCGAAATCCAAGGAATATGGTCGTTATCTTACATTAAGCCTTTTCCTTATAATGGGCGTCAATGGAGAAGAAAACGCTTAATGTAGGATAATGTCCATACTCATAGGACTCGAGCTGTCCACTTGTGATCGGATCACCCAAGACGCATGTTAATGCCAGGTGTGAACAGGGCCGCTGATATCTCATTGCTAGAGCTCCTGTACCTGTTTCAGTTCAGCAAGTCTGGATTTTAATGGAGACAGTCTCAAATTCCCTATCTTTGCTTCTCACCTCCTCTTCATCTCCTTCTTCTTCTTTTTCTAATAGTAATAATAACAACAACAACAAGCATAATAGAGTTTGTATTCATACAGTGTTTGTCAAGGTTATGAAAAAGTTTGAAAGTTTCTCTCTCTCCCGCTCATACCATCTGAGCAACAATTTTTAACAACAAAATTGATTTCTTCTAATTAATTTACTGCTCACCTGGTGCTTAACCTGACTGATTTCAGTCCATACCTGCCCTTCATTCAGCTGGGTGTAGAAGCAGGGGAAAGGGCTAACTGAAGATCAGCATAGGGAGAGAAGAGAGGCGGGATAGCGGGGCAGCTAACTGGGTAACCAGGCTGATTACTGGCAGAGGAGTGGTGTCTGTAGAGTGCTCTGCAGCACACCTGTGTCGCTGTTTGTGTTATATCGCCTGTCAGAGTTCAGCAGGATCAGTGAAACTGTCAGGCTTTACTGGATAATTCTGCAGTACTTTAAGTACACATCTTTTCAATGGAACCATTCATTTTAATGTTTCATATTTAGACACCTGGCTGTTTAGTCCATTCTAGAGATTATAGCACAGGTCTTTCACAAAAAGTTGCAAAACAAAACCAAACATAAGCACCGCTGGACTTGGCATGACCCTTTGCAACATGTGGACCCACACAGCAGGGATACAAGTTTCCCCTGCGGCTCACTGCATCCTGAGGATTTGGGCTAATCCAAACTGCTCTCTGAAAGAATTCAGTCAAACCCAAATGTGAATCTGGCTGCATGCACCCCAGTTACACACCCAGGGCAGAGGAGATGTTCAGCTGAGGTGGATACAGACCCTGTTTAAAACATCGCAGCTCATTTTCAGCACCAGAGAAACTCCTCTGTGCACAGCATCACACCCTAAAACAAGACAGAACAATAGATCAAGGAGCCGCTGTTTACAGCCGTTATTTATGCGAAGTGTGGTGTAATTGCATCTGCTGTGCTGAGCCTCTGGCAGGATGACACACACTTTTGCTATACAGCTCTGTGAGGCACATGGTGCTGTATCTGCTCTGAGAGCCATTATTTCCTGCACATTAAGCTTTTTGCTCTCTCACCCTCTCCACTCACTCTGTGCTGAGGGTCACTCCGCTGCCTCCTCACACTGACGGTGCACCAGCCAGGAGAGACTGGGTGGCCCCTGAGGGGGTCTCAGTAAAGTCCGAATTTAACTGCATTCGGCACCTGACTGCAGTCAGTACTACACTGTGTTCACTACTTAACTGCAGTCAGCACTACACTATGTTCAGTACCTACTTGCAGTCAACACTATATTGCGTTCAGTATATAACTGCAACCAACATTTCATGGTCTTACTGCCTTTAGTCAGTGGTCAGAATTTAAATTCAACTTCATTCATAATTAATTTGTGGTCAACTGTGTTGAATTGTTTTCTATATTTAGTGTTTTAATGTTCAGTATTTATCTGTTTACTATTTTACTGTGACCATATTTAAAGATATTTAAACATTTAAACATATTTAAACATCGGTATTATTTTATGTTAGTATTTATGTGTAACACACATTGTAACACAGTGTAACAGTAACAGCAGTAGGTATCTTACTGTGTGTGGTATTTATTTTAATTCAGTAATTTTCTACATCATGGTTTTCAGTACACAGCTGTAATCTATATTTACACAGAGATGTGAAAATACAACAAAACAAAACCCTTATTCCTGAAAATAAACTGGACTGACCTGTAGCCACAGGATGAAAAAGGATCTGTCTCTGGTGTTTTAACCTACACTGTATACCAGTGTCTTTTAAAACTGGTGTCCATTAAATCACTGCGTATGTTTGAGCGTCCTGCATCACACACCACATGCTCTATGCAGAATCTGTTATTTTATACAGCAATCTTGGCATTCTGGAGTCAGGCTGGCAGATGTTTACAGAAACTTTACTGTGAAGGCATCTCTTAGTGAAGCGGTATACCTGAATGTGGAGAATCTGCTGACACTTCTCACAAAAAATGAAACAGAAGGAAGAAAACCTACAAAAACATGTAATTTATTTTAAATCCACAGCCAAGCCAGCCCAGTCAGCCTCCAGCCACATCTGTATTTCAGATAGCTGGGTCTAGTTAAGCAGGTGTTAGTGCGAAATATAAAGACAGACAGACAATTACAAACTGACAATTAACATGTTAGGATTAAATTTATTGACAAGACCTCAAGTATTGAAAAGGTAAGAATAAAACAAAGATCCTAGTAATAAACATTTAAGAAACTGACAAATAGCTAACAGTTGTGGGAGGAAGGAGAAGACTCTCCTCCACACTGAATCATTCTCATCACCTTCATTGATGTCGGAACATGAATCTGGAATTCAGACCATAAAATGCTCCCTCTGTAAATCTCAGTCTTTCTGTGAGATAATGAGCCTGTATCTTTCTTTCTCTACTCCAATGTGGAATAGGAGCTTACTATTCCTGGGACATACTGAAGGTTAATTGTGATACACATTAATGAGGGTTTTTTATCACTTACTTTTTAGACACACACGTAATAGTTTAATGATTGGATGAAATCTAATTTCTCTGTGAAACAGATTTACAGCTTGGTCCCAGTAAATGCTACAGTATGTTGCTGCTGTTGGGGAAGCCAACAGCAAGATTTAAATGTAGGAACATGCCAGTGTGTATTAATTACAGAGAAACTGTGAACAATGGCAGCTCTATTCATATGTATGTTTGGAAGTATTCTGGCAGTCTCTACCAATTCTGGCAGTCTCTCTTGACCAATAACTGGCCAGATTGTGAGGTCCTTCACTTTGGCTGTGGGGTCTCCGGCTTGTTCACTGGGGAGATTTCATCATTCAATAGGTGTTGCTATCTTTAAATTTCATTCACTTGGCAGAAAACCTGATCCAAGATGACTTTCAATGCTTGTATTTTAAATGCTATTAAGATTAAGTTCAAAGGTGCAGTGCAACAGGCATCCTGGAAAACAGCCCTGCAGGTGTGTAGTTAAAGCAGAGCTGCTTCAGCTCCACACCCCCCCTGCACACCTACTGTACCTGTGTTTTACGTGCTGAGATGTGTTCTCCCTGGGCTGGCGTGTGTGTGTACCGAACACTCCTGCACATTTAAACCCCTAATTGGATCAGATTGCCTCAATAAGCCTGTTATCCAAACCCACAGGTGTAACGTAACGCTCTAATTACATTTCTTCATTTTGTCATTCTTCATTATCACCAGAATTAGCTTTCATTTTGGTGTTATACAGACATTTCTCTAGGATTGAAATAAAATGATATTCCTACATTATATCATTGTTTAGAATTTTATACTATTTTGCTGTCTAATTTTGTTTAGCAGCCATGTAATCATTTATTTTAATATTTGATATGTCTAGGTATTGGATTAACTTCTAGATACTATAGATCTAGATCTAGATATAGATCTAGATCTAGATCTAGATATAAGTTCTGTTGGCAAATTAGTCTTTGCCTTCCTTTATCATGGTATTTTTGGTTAGCTACTTTATAACTGAACATAATATGATGTATTGATTTTGCGTTTTGAAAACATACTGTACGGATAAACATGTTGGATTACCTTGTTGAACGTTTACAAAACACAGACTATTGAGGTGTCATGCTGAATGGGTGCCTTGGACAGTGTTCACACATTGTTCAGAAAGTACATTTTCAGTTTTTCCATTACAGTTGTTTTATTGCGTTCTTGGTGCATAAGGAAAACCCAGAGGGAGCTTGTGTGTAATTGTCGTGACGCAATTTATTGGCACTGATGCAGAGGGAAGGGTGTGACGAACAGCTTTAAATTGTCCCGGTAGCTCGTTTATCCGCACAGCCTAAGCGAGCAGGAGAGGAACTGGCGTCTGCAGAGCAGAAGATCCCCGGGAGCGACACCATGACCAAGACACCCCACTGCCACCAGGAAGGCACGCGCAGCTGCACAGGCTCGAGCTCCGCGTGCAGCAGCGCGCGGAGGAGAGCGCACGGGGCCGCCGCGGTCACAGTCGCGCTCCTGCTCATCTCCGCAGTCTCGGTCTGCACAAGTAAGTCCGACCGGCGCTCTCCTGCTGTTTCTGAAAATTGCACATATCTCTTCGATCAAAAATGGCTATTTAAATTAAGTATGAACAAGAGCACTTTACTTTTGAAAATTGTTTCAAAGGTAATCGCATTTAAAAGTATCTAAAACTTTCACAAATAAATTATTTAATAAAGACATTGCAACAGGTTATTCGCGTCTAAATGTGAAAAGCGTAGCGATCGGGTTTATCTGAGAAACTCACAAAATACGTACCGTTTGTGATATTTTAGTTATTCAGCCCATCTTGTTTGATAGAATATCGATTTGTGCATCGGATGTCGCTTTAAAACACAAGATGCATGCTGTTGCTGTAATCTGCTATAATCTACTGCAGATTTTGTATGTTGAAATATTTTAAAATCAGTAGAACAACAGCAATGAGTGGATCTCGTGGAAGAGTATTATTTTTATTCGTCCTATTCAAACAATTTATTTTCGCAACGTTGCAGATTTTGGAATAAAGCGCAGTCATTTATATATCATATTGTAACTGTTGTATTCAAATTATTTGTGAACAAATTATAATATCACCCATCGACCATTAGTGCACTGAAGAGTCGCATTTGAACATTTATTCTGACAAATGAGTATCTTTACTCATTTTATTTGTTATGCTATAATTCTGATTTATTATAATTTGGCAGGTGGGTCTACATATGTCTCCACCATGAGTTAATTAACTGAGGAGATGTTCCTGTCAGCCTGACATATTTATTTATGAATATTCGTCATGAATACATATTGTGACATATAATATTCTGGACGTGCTGTGTTATGGACTGGTATATATATCTGAATGACGGACCATCTAAAGTTACTCCGAGGAGCAGGCGTATAATGTTACTGCATAAACCAGTACCTAACGTTATTAATACTGTGACTAGGGTCTACCAAAGTAGGGTCCACCTACTTTCAATCAAAAAAATCAAAATCAAAATCAAATTTTCTTTATTAAAAAGGCATTTTTACAATAAATATTGTCACAAAGTGCTGTACATAGAGCATTTTGTTGATTCACACAGAGTGAATTAAACAAACAGAAACTCAGGCTACTGGGGTAAAAACTAGGAAATTATTCCCTGTCACTGAGAAGAGGTGGTTGAGTGGCATATGGAAAGTAATAGTAGAAATGATGACATTGGTGTAACAAAAGACATCAGTTCATCTCTCACTTCCATAAAAATAGTATCATTCTATAGTCAGTGATGTGGACGGGATAGAAATATTGGCAGGTTATGAGTGAGTGAGTGAGTGGTGAGTGAGTGAGTGAGTGAGTGAGTGAGTGAATGAATGAATGAATGTAATGAGTGAGGGGAGTGGATGGTGCAGCAATGGTCCAATGTATTCATTGTGGCCAGTCAACATATCTGCTAGCAGTGCTGTAGAGACGCTTGTTGCCTAGGGAGACAAGAGAGGAAGAGAATGAAAGGATGAGAGAGAGGGAGAGAGGGAGAGAATGCAGTGGTTAGAATGGGATGACCAGTGAATTTAGGTACAGCAAGTTATGAGGCAGTGCGACATTAGGTTGTCCCAGCAGAGATGAACTATGACAACATACAAAGGGGTGGTGAGCAGAAAGGTTAGGACCCATGGCATAAAGGGGATATTAAACTGTTCCGTCCCATTTAGAGCAGGTACTAGATAGGGACAGTCAAAATGACAAGCAAGGATGACAGCAAGGATGAGTTAATACCACCTTGGGATTTCCATAACCATGAGCCACTCCCCTCCTCAGCGCCCAAATGCCTATAACACTTACTGCAAAGGTAGGTTTTTAGCTTGGTCTTAAAAACTGAGATGATGCCCGATTGTAATTGGATGTATACAATAGAGCAGGTTAGAGTAGTGACCAGCTCTACCTCAATGGCAGGGTCTGTGCTGTATGTATGCCATCCATGTATAGCTTACCCAGGGCAAAGAGAACTCTCTCTCAGTAACTGCAGTTTATGTGTTTTAGAAGCAGTGAGATACAGGTATGTGTGTTACTGCCAGCACACAGAAACCCTGAGGTGGGGCATCTGGACGCCTGGGTCAGGGGCAGAATCTGGTAAAATGAAATTAGACTGGAGCCTAGAGACGGACTGTTCAGTCACCTTCTGCCACTTTGGTCCTGTAAGGGCTATGGGCTCACTGTTACCAGCTGCCTGTCAGCTTGGTGCTGCCAGGTGGATTGTGGATAACGACCTTATGGTAGATAGGATGACCTCTACAGGGGTGTGCATATTGAGAGCTGTGCTGTCCATCGCTGCTGCAGTGCACTGTGCTCCGCCTCTCACACCTGCATCCATGGGACCTGCAGGCAGAGCCAGCGGCTCATACCCCCAGCGAGTCACCCTCAGTCACCAGGGAAAACAGTGTCTCCATGATGGGGACTCAAACCAGACCAGCGGGGTCTCACTCTCGGCTAACAGGCAAGGACTGTGCCCAGACCTTGAGTGCGAAGATGTTTGAGCAGAGAGGTAGAGAAGCTGCTAACTGCTCCAGGGAAGCACAGGCAGCAGCCCACCTCTACCCTCCCATCCCCCCCTCAGTGGTGGAATGAGAGACCTGCAGAATCACAGTCTCCCCATTCCCTGAGTGAGTCTGAGCCAGTGTAACTGCACTGTCACAGATGACTGGCAGTGGCAGTTATTATTAGTTTGGTTTTCAGTGTCATGCTCTGTCACTGATCTTACTAAGTGTAAATGCTGTCCTGATGGTGGAGGCCCCATGTCTCAGCACATGGCTGGACCTCCTGCTGTGGAGGGGAGTTGAAGGAATTGCAGAGGAGTCAGAGTCTGTGCTGAGTGTGTGCTCATTGTGTGCCTCAGTGTGGGCCTCAGTGTGTGTTACCTGCCGTGAGGTTACTGAGGGGCTGAGATCACTCCCTTACACTCAATCACCTCTGTGTGCTGTGACACTCCATTACTCTGGCAGGAAATACTGGACTGATATGAGCTGTGAGTGCTGAGGTGTCATGTGTGAGTGTTTAGGGGATCTGTCAGTAATGACAAGGGACATTTCAGTTTTTAGAGTTAATCATTACAGTTTTTTTACAACCATTTTCACAATTAGGTCAATACCATGCCCACTTTTTCAAAACTCTTAACACAGTGTGCTTAACAACCATGCATATGAGCACATCAGTTAATCTTTCGTGCAAAATGCACTACAACCACCAAAACACTTCATTATTCACCCAAAAGTGACTTGTGCTGCCATAACTATAGCAAATGTTCTCTCCCAGGAAGACTGCTTTGTCACTCAAAGCACAATGAACTAAAAAACACTAACAACTTGAGGCATTGAAAATTGCATATATAATATGTTGCTGTATCCTCCACTTTGGCATAGATTACTGTAGTGTTGCATTGAAAAAAAAAGAAAAAAAAGAATGACACTTCTTTAGAGTACAGATTGTAATACCAAACAAATAATTCTAAAATGCTGCAATATATTTCATTACAGCAATATGCTAAAATTTCTGTGTTACTGTATAGGCCTACTACAGCACAACAAAAAGCATGCAGATGTTACGTATTCATGTCCAGTGCAGTAAGTTACAAACAACAACACATGATACAGTATACCACAGTAATACCACTAGAAGTCTACTGTAGCCCTAATGCTGATCCATCCTGTCCTCTGTATTTGGTCTCAAACTTTTACATATATGAACTTCACATTTACAGTAACATTCTCCTTTGCCTTGAATCTTGGAAATATGTAAATCTTTAGCATATCTTACTGTATCCACCCCTACAATCATCCACAAATATTGCAAGCCAAGCAGCTGAAGAAACTTTTGATCTGTTGGTTTGCCTCTCACAATAGATGTCACGATTGAGTGTGGTAAATTTACAGTAAATTGTAAATGGATGAATGTTTTATCGGAAACCAAGAATAACAAGTTTTACTGTGTAATGTAAAAAAATATATGATAAAGAAATAAATCACAAAAGCAACAGTATTCTTCAGTGGGCTTTACTGTATTTTGCCATTTGTTCTCACAGTGCAATATACTCTAGTACAGAAAAGAAAAAATACATTACAATCAACTACTCTAACAAAAAATGCCAATTAGCAATCTATATTGTCTGCCTATCAGTGGCTCAGAAGTCTACTGTTGGCCTGGCCTAATCCATCCTGTCCTCTGCATTTGCCATAGATTTTTCATCAACATCACACCGAATGCTATCTCCTGCCATACACTGTAGAAAGAATCTCTTAGAGTGCCTTATCCAGTCCTGGATGCCTTCCACTGTTATCTCCATACACCCAGCAGCCATTGCATCTAGAAGTGACATCTGGTCATGTGGGCAGTGGTCATGAACCTTCCATCTCCATGCAGAAAAAAAATCTTCAATGGAGCTGAGGAAAGAAGACTATGGTGGCAGGAATAACGACATCATCCTGGGATGGACTGTAAACCACTCTGTGACCTGGTGGGAGTGGTGAAAGGCCACATTGTCCCATACAATCACAAATATTGGTAAACTCTGCCTCTCTTGCTCTCTTGCTGCTGAAAGCCTTTCATACAGTTCATCAAGAAAAGCAATAGGGCGTGCTGTATTGTATGGGCCAATGACGGCCTTATGCAGCTGCAGTCCATCACCAGATATTGCTCCACACATGGTGATGTTAGCCCCCCTCTGGCCTGGAACATCTACAGTTGCCCTTTTCCCTATCAAATTCCTTCCACGGCGGCGTCTTTTTGCCAAGTCACAAATTGCATAGCTTACTGTGTTGTGCAAAATCTCAAAGAAAATGCGTGTGTGTGCTGTGTTGTTCAAAATCACCTTAGATATCTTACCTGGACGTATTGGTACCTGAGTTCCTTGACACGCTCAAAGTTCCTCTCAAAGGGGACAGTGCAAAACTGTTTCATCCTGATCTGATGTTTCTGTAGCACTATTGAAATGGCTGTAGTGCTAACATTCTCAATGTTTGAAAATATGTTTTTGTCTGCGATTATGTTGTTGCATATTTCTCTTAGCCTGATGCTGTTGTTGGCAATGACCATCTCAACTATTGCATCCTCCTGTTGAGGTGTAAATATTCTTCCCCTTCCCCCTGTGGGAGGTAACCGCTGGGTCCTACAGTAGTGAGTCAAAGACAAATGTGCACTGATATGTCAGTTTTTTCTAGAGACTTCTCTCAAATCACAGTACTACTGTAATATACACATCAATCAGATGCCTTAAGTCAGAATGCTGTGAATACTGTATAGTACCTGTTGGTTTGCCTGAAAATCCTCACTATTGATGCTACTCTGGATCTAGGCAAGTTTGGCTGAAACCTCAGACTTGCTTCAGCAGGGATCGATTATTGTGGCTCTGATTTCCTCAGACACAACTGTTCCTGCTCTTCTGTGACATCTTCTTCTTCCTCTGCCTCTTGCTGCATCCATTTTACTCACATAGGATTAAAAAAGCAAATGCCAATGCAAAGATGGCCCCTTTTGTATATGCGGTAACGAGGCACAAACAAACAAAAAAAATGGATAGGTTTTTATTAAATTTTGTTAGGTTTTGAACTGAAAGTTAAATATTTTGAACAGAGTGTTTAAATGTCTGCAAAATTTGCTGTAGTGTACAGAATTTTTCTGGTGGTGAAAATTGACTGAGAGTGGTATTCATGAATTTTGGAAGAAGTGGTGATTGAATGCATTTTGTATCAAAGCAATGCAAAAGTATACACAGTTTAGTTCACGTAGTCTACTGATATGGTGAATGTGTTAAGTGTTTTGAAAAAGTGGACATGGTATTGAGACACGTGTGAAAATGATTTTAAAAAACTGTAATATGAGTAGGGGAGTGTTATGAAGAGTGTAGGTGAGGTTACCTATGGGGCGCCAAATGTAGCAGACCTTTTTCATAGACAGAATGCCTTCTGTGCTACGAAACGCATAAATTCATTAAGAAACCATGTAACACTGTAACGCGTTTTGCCCACGAAAACACAAATGCGCTAGCATTGTGTTCACAAAATATTGAAGAGAGTACATACTTTTGTGCAGAGAAAAAAAAACGGTTGATTCTTGTCGTGCACTGAATTGACTTTTCATTTTGTGGACAAAAGGCTGAATGCACTTTGCACTATGTGGACGAAAGAAACTCATTTTGTAGACAAAAGTAATTCTGTCCACGTAATAGATGTCCTAGGCCAGCATTTATGCTCTTGTGGCACGAAGTGCAGAATGTGCTATACTATCAGCATTCTGTGCCATCGAATGTTCATGTTGTCCACTTAACTGTTTTGCTATATTACTGAAAGTATGATGTGCACGAAAGGGATTTAGCACAATGTATTCCGTGACTCCGCAGTTACAGAAGGCATTCCGTCCAAGAACGCAAAGGATGCTTGAACTTTCGTAGACATCAGTGTTTTGCTTTCGCGGACGGAATGCCTTCTCTAACTGACGGATGGGATTCCGTCCGCGAAAGCAAAGGCTGCTGGAACTTTCATAGACATCAATGTTTTGCTTTCGCAGAGAGAATGCCTTCTGTGCTACGAAACGCATAAATTCATTACGAAACCAATGCGTTTTGTCCACGAAAAACACAAACACATTAGCATTGTGTCCACGACATATTGATGTCTACGAAAGTTCAAGCAGCCTTTGCTTTCATAGACAGAATGCCCTCTATAACTGCGGAGTCACGGAATATATTGTGCTAAGTCCCTTTCATGCACATCATTGTCTACAAAATGAGTTTCTTTTGTCCACATAGTGTAAAGTGCATTCCGTCTTTTGTCCACAGAATGAAAAGCACAACAGTCAATTCAGTGCACAAAAGGAATTATCCGTTTTGTTTTCTGTGCACGAAAATATGTGCTCTTTTCAATATTTCGTGGACACAATGCTAACGCGTTTGTGTTTTTCGTGGACAAAACGCGTTACGGTGTTACATGGTTTCATAATGAATTTATGCGTTTCATAGCACAGAAGGCATTCTGTCTACGAAAAAGGTCTGTTACATTCGGCGCCCCATAGTTACCTGTGTGTGAGTGTTGTGTATGCTGTGCAGTTCAGGTTTAGGTACCTGTGTGTCTGGGTGTTGTGTTTGTGGTGAGGTTCAGATGTAGTTACCTGTGTGTCTGGGTGTTGTGTTTGTGGTGAGGTTCAGATGTAGTTACCTGTGTGTGTGAGTGTTGTGTTTGTGGTGAAGTTCAGGTGTAGTTATCTGTGTGTGAGTGTTGTGTATGCAGTGCAGTTCAGGTGTAGTTACCTGTGTGTGAGTGTTGTGTATGCAGTGCAGTGTAGTTACCAGTGTCTCTGTGTGTCTGATTGGAAGGTGCCCCAGTGGTCCTGCAGGATCCAGCTATGCAGCAGGAGCTCCAGCTGCTGAACCAGGTAAGGGGGGGGTTAGAGGAACCAGAGCTAATTTCACTGATGAACAGTATGTTCAGTCACAGACACCAATAAATTATTTCTGTGTCTGATTCACTCAGGAAGAGCTTGTACTTCAGTGAGTAGAAACAGTAAACACTTAACCCCCTGTCCATATTGTGAGGAAGTTCTATGACATTTCACTTCTGTTTCCCTGGACAACGGAGGGATTTGTCAGCTATGCTGAGATGCCCCAGAGCCGGGGCTACGTCAGAGTACTGCCCCACGCCCCCGCTGCTGTGCCCCTGCACTGGCACGCCGCTGATGTAGGCACCTTATCCTCTCTTGCAGATAGAGCACCTCTGCTCCTCCATGCTCTCCCTGGGACGTCAGCCTCAGGTGAGCGGTATTCGGGATCAGCTGGTCGCCCCCTCCTGTGTGATCCAAGAGGAACCCGCAGATGAGTCTGTAATCCCTCTTTGTGCTCTGACTCTTGTTGCTAGGCGTCTGACTCACTTGGCGAGCTTTGCTACCTGATCATGGGAGCTGTGTGGAACTCAAAGGTAAGGAAGCTGCTGCTGAATTAACACCTGCTCGGAGATCCCTGCAGGATGACAGGGCCAATGACACACACCCTGTTCCCTCTGCTCCTCTTTTTCATCTAAAATGAATAATCTGGGACTTTATTAGGTCATATTTTGAAAATGTTATGAACAGAAGTAAATCTGCCTTGTGATAATGAAAGGGCAAAAATCCATAAAAGCACTGAAACATTGAAAAACAACAACAACAAAATATTTTTGCCCTGCTATTTTATTGTTTTCATTAATGCAAATGTATAAATTTTGCCCTTTTAATTAATTTAGCATCATCCAATAATGCATTTTAAACTCATCATCAAAGCAGTGACAGCCACTGACCCATGTAGCAATCCCAGAGTGCAACAGGAGGCAAACGCCAGCAGTTGCACACACACAGCACCCACGCGAATCCCGGGGTGCTGAGAGTGGAGCGACTGCCCTTCCCACCCCTACCCCAAGCTAAACAAAGCCAGTCTGTGCCACTGATGTGGCCTCTCCATCACTGTTAGCTAAGGAATGCAAGAAATGTTGGAAGACATTACCCTGCACAGCATGTGTTTGGCCTGTAGGGGGTGATGTGCCGACTCCAGGCACCGCGTATCCCTGACCATCCACCATCAGCCTCACAGAAATCTCATGACACAAAACTCCCTGACTGTCTGAGTCCTGCTGGTAAAGGACTCCCTATCAGACCAGTCATATTCCCCATAAGAAGTGTAACCTATCTCTGTGGCCCTTGCTGTGAGTAAGGGATGCTGTGATTGGTTATGTCTCCATGCCACCCCTCCTCTCAGTTCCTGATCTTTCTCTTTCTTTTCTTTTTCAGGATGTGAAAGCGCGGGATGATGCTAAAAGGGTAAGATGCTGAAAGGCTGAGTTGTGGCTCCCTTAAACACTCATGTGCTCATAAAACCCTGTTTCAGCAAATCAAATCCTGTTTTCGGCAGATAAAGACCCATTTTCAGTGAATAAGATCACATTTTTCAGCAAATAAAGTGATTTAACATAAATGAAACTGGCATTTTCACAAGCATCATCAGTGTTTCCTGATCTTGTGTTCAGTTTTTATTCCATTACACTAAGCCCCAGGGCCCCACCCCTGCTGACCTGGCGGTAAGTCAGTCTCCCATGCTGCTGTGCCTGGCTGCTTATACACAAGACCCACTGTCCTCATACTTTTACCTGTGTATTTATTTAGTCTGTTTTTTGGTTGGGGGGTCAGACTAGTTGAGCATAAATTGCATTTGGATCCCAGGGTGTAAACATGGAATGCCTTCTTTATTTTGCCATTCACTCACTCACTTACTCATTCACTCACTCAGTCACTCACGTACTCACTCACTTATTCAATCACAGATCTTAACATTGTGCTGAGTAGTGTGGCCCTTTACAATAACGGCAGACTGACAGTGCTTTAATGTGTCCTGGTTGTGGCCTTGATTTCCATTAAACTGTGTGAAGTATTGTAATATCCTGGAGCAGCTCAGACAGTACACCTCATCCTGGAGCAGCCTCCAGCTTCCTGTATTGACAACACTGGAGTTATAATTATAAATATATAATTCCATTCCATTCAGTACTGCACACACACTCACACACACACCCCATAGCTTTGCCCTGCCATGTTGCGTTGTGTGCATGCTGCCTGTATCTGTGAGTAAACTGTATGACTGTCTGAAGGGGTCAGGGCTTCCCTCTCAGGTGTCATTTGTTGTCTACACACAGAATAAATGACTCATCTCCTTTATTATACTCCCACTGCGCCTGTTGAGAGGAATAGAGCCAGCATGACACTGATAGACTACTATCACTCTGTCAATTAAAGGGGCTAAATTAACATGCTGCATTACTCTTAGTGGTGAGGCCTCTGAGCAAAACCATATTTTATGAATTATGAAAGTGTATTTATTTATTTATGAATATTTGATTCATTTTGAATTGCTGTAAGATTTGTCACTCATGTTCAGCTGTTCATTGAGCGGTTTCAATACTTCAGTGATGGATCAGAGACAGATTCCTGTGTCATGGTAATCTGTACATACCATGGAGGCTACAGGAGGAATAACCACATTGTAACCTTGTTTTAAACCAGATCTGTGATATTGTACTGTGATATTAAATTGGTCTCGGTACAATCATAAACACAGGTGTATTACAGTGCAGAATGCAAACATTCTACACAGCACAGCAGTGTAGAACTCACTAACACAGTGCAGTGCACTATACCACAACGTACACAGACACACACACTGTATGTTCTACACTTTAGTTTAAGTCACAAATACACCTTTAGCTGAGACCTACCCCAGCATGCAGAGGCAGTGTGGCTGTGGATCCTGTTATTCTCTGTATCGATGCACTGTGAACTCTGGGCCGCACTGAGGATCAGCGTGTGTGTGTGTGTGTGTGTGTGTGTGTGTGTGTGTGTGTGTGTGTGTGTGTGTGTGTGTGCATGCGTGTGTGTGTGTGTGTGTGTGTGTGTGTGTGTGTGTGTGTGTGTGTGTGTGTGTTCCTGTCCTGCCCCTCCCTTGCTAGTATCCCCTCTGCGGTCCCAGCTGCAGTGTGGGAGATGCCAGGTCATCTCTGGAAAGAAGCTGATCATTCTCCATGTCTTTTGCCGTTCATTGTTGTCTTTGTCTGATGTTTTCCTGTGTTTCTGTGTCTGTTGTACTGAGGTTCTCTGTGTCTCTTTCCCTGTGGCTCTGTGTGTGTTGTTGTCCTGTGGTTGTCCAAGTTCCTTTTTTCCTGTGGTTCTCCATGTGTGTTGTTGTCCTGTGGTTCTCTGTGTTTGTCATTGTTCTGTGGTTGTCTGTGTTTGTTGTTCTGTGGTTCTCTGTGTTGGTCATTGTCCTGTGGTTCTCTGTTGGCCGTTGTCCTGTGGCTCTCTGTTGGCTGTTGTCCTGTGGTTCTTTGTGTTGGTCGTTGTTCTGTGGTTCTCTGTGTTTGTTGTTGTCCTGTGCTTCTCCATGTCTGTCAGCCCTCTGTCCTGCACCCTCTGCTGCAGCTGGTCCCCCAGCTCCATGTGCGAAGACCGAGGAGAATCAGCATTGACGTATGTAACCTTAAGCATGTCTTCATCTCTTTCCTCTAACCTCATCTGTCACTGTCCGGAGTTACAGGGAATCTGTACACTAAAGATTTAAAAAGGAGACACTGTGATGCAGAATTTTCACATTCATCACATTCATCAGAAATCTCAAAGAGCCTATAGTGAGGTAATACCCACAATGCACTTGGCAGAAGGACTACCAAACACTATGTCTCATTGGAATGCAGCTTACATATAAGTCTCATATTTATATTCTCTATGTATTTGTATTGTTAGGTTTTGAACTTTTTTCTGCTTCTAACGCTGTCACTGTACTGTGTGTGTGAAACCCGACAGGATGCAAAGCACTGGCTGCTCATTCAGAACGCACTAACGGCAGCAAACAGTGCCTTAGTGCTGGAGATGCAGGTGTGCCGCACCACTGGCACTGATGTTGCTGTGTATGTGTGCGTGCACGTGTTTGTGTGTGTGTCTTTGAGTGTGCATGCATGTGTGTGTGCATGTGTGTGTGTCTTTGAGTGCGTGCGTGTGTTTTCTTACATTTTTACTGGGCTCCAATTGCGAGTTGTGCTACATTAGTTGTTCTTTCCATCCCAGCCATAATTATTGGCTAAAATTAGTGGAGCTCAGAGCTGCTGCTTTTCCTCCATGACGCTGCGCTCCAGTTTTGCTCGCCGCTCCGAGCCCGAGTGAGTGCACATCACGTGGAGCATCAACGCTCCTGCCAGAGCACAGGAGCACACGCATAGCAACACAATGATACAGCCATATCCAGCTATATCACAGCAAAACAACGCTAGCCATGTCCAGCTATATCACAGCATGTCAATGCTAGCCATGTCCAGATATATTGCAGCATAGCGAAGCTAGCCATGTCCAGCTATATCACAGCATGGCAGAATAGTTTGCATGGTCTCTACAGAAACACTGAACAGTTTACACTGTCTGAACAGATACATGAAATGTAGTTCTCAGCTGAGTGTTCTCACTTCTCCACTGCATCTAGTCTTCATCTTAATGGAAAACATCAATAATATCCACACAGCCAGGCATAGCAGAGAGCCACCGTTGGCTGGCTCATTCAATGTTTCTCAGAGAGCAGGTCAGGTGGGGGAAGGAAGGGGTTCAGTTTTATTTTCATTTGCTTGATGGTTGAGATCATGGCGCTCTCTCTGCAGGAGGACCTCCAGGGGCCTGGAGGGATCCAGAGTCGAGGCTACTTCCTGTACCGGGTTGGTTTTCACTGCGTTCCAGCATGGACGGGGGGGGAACAGCAGGGTTCCTCCACCCTGTCTCTCAGGGGCCAGCAAGGGGGGACAGGCGGGGCAGTGATGCATACAGGAGTGAACTGAGAGTGATGCATGAAAGGTCATACAGCACTCCTGCTAAAATCCAGCAGCTGGATCTATATCTGGTGTTATAAGCAAGCACGAGAACAATTGATTGCCATGGGCATCTAAATATGAATTCAGCGTTGTTACTTGTAGATTTTAAAAGCAATTGAGCATTTGAAATAACACTACATAAAACAGTTATGTAGTAAACTAGACCACATTACAGTGCACTCTTAAAGTAATAGCTACCGCTAGTAGCTGCAGTGTAACATGCAGAAGCACTTCTCCGTATAACACACCAGGCATTGGACAGCACTGCTGCTGTTATGCTGTTTGCTGCTGGTTGTGTCATTTGTGTAACCAGTTTCATTGGCTGGAGTAGCAAATTCTGCTTATTTCCATAAACAATTCCATTGGCTGGATCGCCAAATGAAGGTCCTGCTTCACCAGCCTCCCTCCACCTTTTGGCTCTGGGATGGTAATAGAGTGAAGGCAAACAGCAGTTTAGACAGATAAACACACATCCAGTCTGCTGACTGTCAGACAGTCAGACATACCCTGATCTGAAAATGGGAAAGTGATACTAACATGTCCTGTTTTTCCTTACAGCCGAGAAATGGAAGAAGATCAGCCGTTTTTGTGTAAAGGTACGTGTTCATTCCTAATGCAGCCAGTGAGTGCAACTGGTGATGAAAGGGGATGTTGGTATCTTGGTGCAGGTAGCTCATTCCGCCACTAGGGGGCAACAGATGAGTGTGAGCAGCCTGTAGACTGGCCTGTAAGGGGAGGCGTGCAGGCTGCAGTCGATAAGCAGTGGAGAGAGAGCAGAGGCAGGTGGCTGATCAGCCTGCAGAGCTGGAGCTGAAGAAGACAGGAGCATTGGCAGTCAGGACAGAGGCCAGTGGTCCAGGTGGAGAGAGCACCCAGACCTGGACCAGCAGCTGTGTGCAGCAGAGCAGAGCAGGTCCTCTCACCCCTGCCCCCTATTCTGACACACCCTCACTGCTCTGTGCTCCACCTGCTGCGGCTTTATGCCATAATATTTATGTGTTCATGATGAGGTGGTGGTTTGAGAGGCGAAGTGATGAGAATTATCTCACTGATCTGCATGGAACTCATGACGATGATGATGATGATGATGATGATGATGATATTGTCCTATCAGAGCCTTCCTTGCCGAGGACCGCTGAGCAGCGAGGGCTGGGACCCACCCAAACCTCCCGCCCTTCCCAATCTGGACCACACTTCCTGTACTGTTCTTTACAGATGTTGTATATTGATGTTGAATGTACACAAATACCAATAAATACATTTTGGTTTAAGTCTTGCTTGTTTAAAAAAATCTTTCATTTAAATTTAAAAAGTTTCTTGAGACTTGTGACTTTTGGAGTGGTGTCATTTCCCCAGGGCGGCCGAACCGCACTGACGCTCAGAGGTGAGTGGGGGGCGTGTGTGCGCACAGTCACTCCTCTGACTCAGTGCGCTTGTAGCCAACGGCTGATAAAGGCTAAAACTCGATTTTACACGAAGAAAAAGCCTTTCTGCGCTTTTAATCCTGTATTCTGCCAGTTCGTATTTAGTGAAATCTGCGTGCATGAATGATCATTCAGGACATTCCGGGTCACGTTGTTCTCACTGGTCATTATTTTTGATTAATTTCACACATAATTTTGAGAAACCAGTTTCTGTATATTTTCATAAACAGATATGTAAGATATATCAGAATACATATTCCATAGGGGAATATGAATTCTTCAGTTCAGCCTGATGACTTTATCTGATGTTCGTGAGATACAGATTAATATCCAGGCGCATGACACATAATTTATAGGCCTAAACTCTTCCTGTCTCATCATGCAGACACGAGTTACAAACGGTGCAATTTCACATAGACAAGCAGAAGGATATTTTCAAATTCACATGTTTCTAAATGTCAGTTCCTATATTTGATAAATTCACACAGTTCTAAAACTGGTCTTGTACCCGCGCGTTACATTTCGCAAAGATGAAACATTTACTGAACCGAGCGTATGGCATGACTTGTAGGGAATTCTTGCCACATTGTGTCAATGTACCGCAATGAGCCTGAAACGAACACATAGGCTAGGAAGATTCTCTGAAATGGAAATAATAGTACAGTAATTAATAATGAAAACAATTTATCAAAGTTTATCAAAGGTTTTTATAAATGAACGATGTACTGACATGCTTCACAGTTTAGTAGCGTATTTAAGGCTTACGTTTTTTAAAAAAAAAAAAACATGACAGGACATACACTTTTAATATCATTGTCTTTATGTTCATTTGTCAGAGATTCGATAACGCACTCTGCACACAAATCTGAACGATATGTCAATCAGTTATAGAAAAAAAGAATAAAGAAAGAACAAGGGAAAGCATAAACGTTTATATGCATAAACCGGTGTTCTGTCGAATAATGCTGCTCCGTCGAAAAATGCTACCGGTGTTCACGTATGAATACGATCATTTACATGGCGTCCGCTCGCGCTACCATGCACGAGCACACAGCTGAAATGTACCGCGGGGTCCCAAAGTCACCGCATCCCGGGGGTCCCGCCCCCCTGCGAGGTGTAAACTCATCCTGTCCTCAGTAGCCAAACAACATCAATAGCACTGACACCTTATTACCATCTACAGCCTCACTCCTGCTGGATTTGGGTTCTGAATCATGAATTGCCCATATATCAGCACACAACACAGGTCTCTAATGATAGAGGTATTTTCCCCAAAATAGCAAGATTAAAGATTTTCATGCTCCCTTGATCTGTGTAAACATAGCGTAAATTCTGCATGATTTGTTGAAGTGTGTAACTGTGTAAGATTTGTTTCTCACCATAAACACTACTGTGAATCAGTGATTTCATGTTTATGGCATGTATGGCATATGTTTAAACTGTAGCACATTTAAGATTAACCTTCCAGATCATTTGCAGTTTCCTGTAGAAGGCCTGAAATCTGAGTTTCCAAAGACAAATATTACAGCTGGAGTAAAGGTCTTGAAGCAGGAGGAGTACAGGAAGAGGAGCACTGCTGGGAGAGTTCTGTTGGAGGAAGCTGTTTGAGGTGTGTGTCTGTAAGCACTCAGGTACAGCGTTGTGAAAAGCAACTGGAAGGGACCCAGCCCTGTGAACTGAGCATCCCTCTGACTGAGGGCACACACTGTGACTCCACAGATCAGTCCACTGATACACTGAGCTCTATCACATAATAACACGCCTGTGCCTGGACTAGGGATGTGCATCTCCATCACTGAGGCCGATGTGATACACATCTCGATGCATTGGCAACGATACGATACATTAAAGATACATATGAAGCAACTACAAATGCGATACGATACGATTCAACCCTATTGCGATGCAGTGCGATTCGACACGATTTGATTCAACACAATGCGATTCAACGCGATACGATGCGATGCAAAAGAATATGATGCTATGCAATTGAATACGGTACAGACAGTTTGATTTTATTTCTTTGGTTCTTCTTAAGCAGACAGCAAATCGTAAATTAACTAAAAAGTACCATTTTACTTCACATATTTATTTCTCTAGTACTGCAACTCAGTAAGCATCTCATTTATGCTGTTTCTTTTCTTTATAGCGGCACCGCATATTTTACAAATTGCATGCGTCTTGTCAAATTGTCCATCTCTCTTGAAAAATCTGAAGTGTCGCCAAACATTTGATTTTTAGCAATTCGGTGGAACGTGTAGCTCTTCCTTCTCCATGATAATCTGTGACTCCCCCGGACACACCTCCAACTCGCGCGAGACTTGGCCGCCAGACTTGACGAGAATTGGCCACTGACAGCAGTGGGGATGAGAGAGCGTGCTTGAGAAACAGTTTAGAGAGGAGGAATAAATCTAAATATAAAATTATTGGTCACAAATTATTGGTCACATTTCTAAATAATAAAGGCATAGGGCCTCTACTAATAATTATATATAAATAAATCGGATTTTACCGAAGCAAAGATGTTAGTTCATCCCAAATTGTATCCGGTGCACACTTTTTTAATCGGGGCAATCGCATCGTGAACTTTACACCGGTGCGCCGATGCGAATCTGTGAATCTTACCATCCCTAGTCTGGACACACATGTCTCCTGACACACCTGTAGGTCTATCTACACACATGTCTCCTGACACACCTGTAGGTATATCTACACACCTGTCTCCTGACACACCGGGATGAGCTGGGATGAATGTACACGTGTGTGTGAATCATGACCTGAGAGTTTGTCTCAGCTGCTGATCCCAGAGCAGTGGAGGACACACAGCCCCCAATGCTGAGGAAACCGTTGAACCTAAGCACAGTCTGGGAGGCAGCGCAGTGCTCAGGAGATGGAGCAGGGAGCCGCGCCCAATGTGATCACTCAATACCATATCAGTTTGCCACAGAAAAGTTGTAACCAGAGTGCCCTCTGGTGGTGGAATCAGGAATCAGACCTGTGCTTTCGAGAGAGCGTTGTGGGTTGTAAGGCCCTGTCCACATGCACACGGGTTTTTTTTTTTAACGCAGCTTTTTCTATGCGTTTTGGTCTTTCGTCCACATGCAAACGGACACTGAAAACGGATCTTTTGCAAAACGCCTTCCAGGGTGAAGATTTTCAGAAACTCTGTTTTCAGTGTTCACGTGTAGACAGGGAAAACGGAGTTTTTGGCTTGTGACGTCAGAGTGTGCACTGTAATAAGTTTTTTCAGGCTTCTGATTGGCCAACATGGCTTTACGGTTAGGGTTATATCGCCTCCTGTTGGTTTGGCATGCTCTTGACAGAGTGTGTTTGTGTCTTCGTGTGGATGGAGATTTTTTTAAGAACGGAGAAAAACCCCCATTTTCAAAAACACCCATGTACCTGTGGACATGGCCTAAGGTCACTCTGTTCCCAGGAATGGATGGTAGATGCTACAAACACACTGTGGTACCTGGATCTTTATGGTCTTCACCAGGACCAGCTGCTGTACCACAGGGGGCACCAGCTGTAAATGGATGTAAATATCCAGCTGTATAAATGGATAAAATTGTAACCTATATAAGTTACTTTGGATAAGAATTTCTGCCAATTGACAATAATGTAAACTGTGTGCTTGAGAATATTTAGCTTTATAAGGCGTGCACCATTGTGCAAAATTCAAATGTAAATCTGCCATGGAAATGGCAACAGCACTCAGTGGCATTCAACTCTACCTCAAGCATTTCCAACAGCTAAGCTGTAGTAGCTCTGCCTAATATGTTAACAAGGTGGCAGCAGTACTTCTCCTTCACTGAATGGCTCCTCGATTGGAGCCGCAGCAGTGATGAGCCTCAGTTTATTCTTAGAGGAATTTCCTTCCTCATTTGGTTTGCACTCTCAAGCTGAAAGCAGGCATGAGGAGTGGCAGAGATGTGCTGAGGGGACCTACGCGGGCCCTTGAAGTGCACCTCCTCACTTTATGGTGGAGTGTCACAAATGCTAGTTTTCACATTGCTGACATGGTGAAATTCGAAACATGGACTACCATTCCCAACATGCAAACACATCCTCATTATGAGGAAGCAGCTCAGTGAGGGAACACCAGACCCAGCGAAAGAGAGGAAGAGCAGCTGACACTCTGCTCTGCTCCATGAGTTTTTGCACGACACGCTGCATCCCCTGCTTGCTGTCAGGAACTGCAGCTGAGTTCAGTGGGCAGCAATAAAATCACCTGCTTGTACATTTCACATTTACAAATGGTTGAAGAGCATAATAACTGTCTGACAAGTAACTTTGCATTTTAATGAGAACTCATCGGTAATGGAGAAACGAGGACAAAGTGGATGCTAATGGATGTTCACCTTCTTTTACAAAAGATGTATCATAGGATCTCAAATTTAAAATTGTGTCATCTGTTTACAAGGAGCATACATACAGTGCAAGAGATGCAATTTGTCTGAAAAAAAGCGTATCTGCTCAACTTATGATGAAATAATGTAATGTAAGGCAAGGAAAACACTGAACAGAAGAGGACAGCAGTGAGCCACACAACAATAATGAGATACACTACAAAGATATGAACAGCAGAGAGCAGCAATGAGCAACAATGAGAAACAGTGCACAGTTATGAACAACAGAAGGAAGCAGCATGCAGTAATGAGATACACTGCACAGACATGAACAAGAGAAGGCAGCACTGGACAGTAATGAGAAAAAGTGCACAGATGAACAACAGCAGAGGGCGGCAGTGAGCAGTAATAAGAAACAGTGCACAGATATGAACAGCAGAGGGCAGCAGCATGCAGTAATGAGAAACACTGCACAGACAAGAAAAGTGGAGGGCAGCACTGGGCAGGCTGTGCCTGCTCTGGTCATTTTCTTGATGGTTTAAGAAAGGATGCCCAAACAATATTCTAACTCAATTCCCCACTACCAATTCACTTTGTGGGCGGAATCACTTTAATGCACATGCAGAGAAATATTTCTAAAGAACTGCACAAAGGCAGCATAATCTACAACAATCCTCACAGCATTGCATCCAACTGAATGAACAACGGCAGCCAGTTTACTCCAGGCTGTGCCAACGTCACCAGCAGGGGAAAAGGATGGATTTATTTAGCCAGTTAAAGCTGGGGATGCTAGAGTGGCCATGGCACGAGGAATAGCACCTGATCTTTGTGATAAGGGATACAACATCTGTGTGGATTTATGACCACAGTGAGTCAGGATCTCAGATTAATGTCTTGTGTTACAGAGGGTACCTCCTACAGCACAGTGTCCCCACTCGGATTAACTACACTGGTGGGAAGACTTCCCATTACTGGCCCACCAACTGCACCAGTTCCACCTCCGGCAACAGCCTGGCTGCTTGGTGCCATCCAAGCACTGAAGACACCCAGCGCTGCTCAGTTTTACTGTGGCTGTTTGCTCAGATACAATTGCAGACTGCTGGAGTCTTTCCCTCTGCTCCACAGCAGTTCATATCAATGCCCCCTTGAACCTTTCAGTAGTGTACAAACAACGCAGGTCTTCATCGCCATTTTTAAGAACTACTGATTTCTCACAGGTAGTCTGTCCTTTCAACAGGACTCTATATTTATTCATATTTATATATTTATCTCCCACAGAGGAGGAGAGTGGGTCCAGACACACCCACACACCACTGATCTGCAGGCAGCCATTTGTCCCATTTCAAACATAAATGGCTGCCAAATATGAATGTTCTTCAATCCAAACTAATGAATTCACTGCATTCAAAAGTTATTAAAGTTTTGAAGCCAGCATTAGCTAACAATAAATCGTTTCCATTTACATCAAGCTAAAGATGCACGTTATTACAACAGGGTATTATTTGAATAAGAACAATCCAGACTAGGCTATATTTTAAAAGACCAGTTACCCTGCTACACAGCTAGCCAACACTGCATACGTGTGTACTTACAGTTGGCTAATGTTTGACCGATTCCCTCTCTTCCTTTCCATAAATAATCGCAGTTGCACATAAAGGTCCGCATGGACCTGAAAGTTAAATCCAACCCCGACCTACCCCGGGCACTTAAATACCCGAACCAAACCCAGCTAGAAAATGAAAAGTTTATTTGTTACCCGATTTGGCCTCAACTGATTAGGCAGCAAAACCGGCTGATATGAAATTTATTCAAAACCCGCTTCAACAGTTTGCAATATTCAAAATGATCTTCCCAAAACCTCTACTGGTAAAACACAGTGCAATCAGTGAATAAAGGTCTGTACAAAAAATGAATACATCACAGGGGGCTATGCAGGTTAACATTCAGCAGTTTAAGAAATGGACGCAACACAGTCTGATTCTGTTAGGTTTCTCAATCCTACTCCTGGAGCCCCCCTGTCCTGCATATCTTCTATCTATCCTTGCTCCAAATGCATGCCCTTGATTAAATCAGGTGTGCTCAGCTAATCAAAAAGTTCCACTGATGAGTTCAGTCAGGTAGAGCAGGGAAAGATGGAAAACGTGCAGAGCGGGGGGGGGGGAGCAGGATTGAGAATCAGTTAGGAAATCAGTGCAGTACACGGTGAATAAAGCATGTACAGGCAGACAAATAAAAATCAGACAAATTCCGCTCAACAGGTCAACAAAACGAAGTCATTTTGGGAAAACGGAGGACACTTAAACGAAAATAAGTTCTGTTTTTCATGCCGTTTTGTTTGCATGCACTTTGGTTCTGTCCCTCTGGGTAAGAGTTTCTGATAAATGACAGCATGTGATTGTACATTTTTACAGGAGTAGATAGATGAATCCTCCGTTAGAGACCCGTATTTCCGGTAGCCATAAAAACTTAATTCCCTTTGACCGTATGTCATTCATTAAAATGAGATCTTAGTCCAGATTTTAGACAGTAGTGCTTTCTCAACCCGACATCCAGAAACGGGCCCTTCCCGACCCGAACCCGAGCGCTATAACGCAATCAGAGCCCAAACTGGACAGATTCCGTTCGGTCTCGTCGGGTTCGAGGCTGAGCCATAGCTTGCTATCCATCATACAGCCTCCAGCCAATGTGTCCACATAAGACATTTCTGTCGTGATAACTACGTAGGTAAAAAAAGGTAAATATAACTAGATTAACTAATTAAACCAACTAGTTTGCCGATTTAAAAAGCATTCGTAGGACAAATTAAGCTAGTTACATCGTTAACTGACTACCGACGCGGTCCCCGTGTCACACAATTTGAATTAGCTAAACATCCAGCTAGCCAGCTATTTGTTATCTGCCAGAACGATTTGATACCACATGACCAGCTACCGTTACATGGCTTGCTAACATTAGCTATGAACGATCAAAAGCGCGTTTATGTACACTCCGCCATGCACACACTCCCTGCATAATTTATAGCCAGAATCCAACGAACGAATTAATCATAGCAGGAATTCGATGATTGGACAACTCATCCATCAATCATTTAGCCTCGCAATAAAACACGTTATTTCATTGTAGAAATTCTGGTGTTGGACAGTTTAGCCGTCAATCATTTAGCCCCGCAACAAAAGACAAGTTTCATTGTAGAAATTCTGTGATTGGACAACTCGCCGATCAGTCACTCAGCCCCCTGGCGCGCTCTCTGTGTGAAGTTTGGTTGACGTGCGTGTTTGACCTGATTGGAGTCATGCCAGCCGAGCGAGCGTCACATAAAGGCCAAAGATTTAGAACATTTGTGTAACACGAAATTAAAATGGAACGTATTCATAAAACCAGATAATATAAACGAAATAAACAATATAGTACAAATTCCTCTTAAAATGACGATTCATGTAACTAAATGTTTCAAAATAAAATAACTATTGTACACGCGGACCAAAACATACAACGATGTTTGTGTTGCAATAATAATATAACATGTACTTGTACTGAAAAAGTGTGTTACACGCTAATTTGCTGTCAAACTCCCTGTTCGACGATGCAAAAAGAACCATTTTGATACTTGATGTATGAACAACCATAGTTACAACACTGTAAATTTGACGGCACGCCGTACAGCTCTGTGGCTCTTGATTAAACGCTCACACCCTGCAAAGCAGAAGTTTCTTGGTCTTTTTCTTATTGATCCAGCGAATAGTAAAATATTCCATCCGCGCACCGCTCGCACGCACACTGCCAGATTGTGCGCTGCGCGGCGCCATTGCGCATGCGCGCGGAACCCGGGCTCGGCCTGCTGTTTTTCTAAGCCCAGTCCACCCCAACGCAGCCTCTTAATTCAAAACAAGCACAGAAAAACACAGGGAAACGCTCTATTTATAAGGTAAGGCATGGATTTCGACTCCTGAATGTTGCACCTTTCGGCGATCGGGTTGAGGAGCATTGCAGCGGGGGCGGGGTGGGGGTTTGCGGCTGCGGTGGGGCAGAGAGGGGAAACGGGGCTGTTTTTCCCCAGCTGGGGCAGACTGGAGGCCCGCTGACCCACATTTATATTCGCTCGGAATAAGAGCCGAGTGCGCACTGTACTGCACCGCAAAAGGTTTGTTAACACCGATACACCAGCGTGGCCTTCGTGTTTAAGGTTTAACATTGGGTCCCGGGGACGGATCCGTGTAGTGTGTGATTTTTACACTTTGCTTCTATATTTAGCCGAAAGACTAGTTAGTGGAGTGACGGTGCGGGCTTCGCGCAGCGGGTGCGCATATGCAATGACATCAAACTTGCGCTTCTCTTATTCATTTTATCTTCGCGGTGCTAAGTGTGAATTTTCCGCACTTCGAGTCGTATTTAGGGCAGTCAGGCTTTCGGTGATTTTTACAGTTAACTTGGACGTTTTCATTTGGATTAGGATTGTGCGGAGATAATCGTCGGTTTAGTATCTTTACTGGTTTTGAACATCTCGGATCCACGAATGGTCGTATAAGAGCGGAGCAACCTGTGGCTCAGGCAGTACGGATCTGCTAGATCTCGCCAGTGTTGTTTGTTAGCCAGCTAAGATAGCTGAATGGCTACGAATTTCCACCACACTGGATTATTTTACGCAGCTAGCCGCTCATCGTGTGCGGAGACCACATGTAGCTAGCCAGATAGCTACTTTAAGCGAGCTGGTAGTTTTGAATATTTGGACATATCTGCATTTCAAACGTTAGATTCAAGACAAGCCCAGCTAGCTGTGTGCTCATCGACCATTTTCTTCATCGGGCTTAGGGATAACAGCACATTATGCTGTAGTTAACCAGCATTGCTAGCTCGCTAACACACCTTATACGTTTAAATGAAGCGAAAGTTAGCCAGCTAATGATAGCCAGTTGGCAATCTCACTAACTACAGTGAATCATTGCACTCAACTGGCTCGACCCATGAGTTACATCCGGACCCTGATTAGTTTTAATGAAGAATAACTGCGAGAAAGAAGTTAGTTTGTGGGGGAAGTGTCGCGACTTACACTCGAAGATTTTAATTAGTTGGCTGATGTCATTGTTAATTAGCTGTATAATGGATAATATTGACCATTTTCCCTCTCTGACCTTATGTTTTGCCGGAGTGAAAGCTCAGTGTTTTGTATTTTTACCTCAAACAGCAGATTTAAGAAGTAATCAGTTGTTTATTTGATTGTTCACTTGGATTTGTTTAGGTAGTTATTCGTTATTTAGCCTGCTAGCCCTAGCCGTCTAGGTAATAAACTTTTGTGCTTCCTGGACCGTGCAGACACCAGTGAACCTCTAAACTTCCCTCAAAAGGAGTGTTGCACGACTTTCTGCTCATTAACCGGAAGATGTTGTTTAAATCTAAATGATGTGTCTGGCTATGCCTCGCAGATTAATTTCAATAACACCATGTTTACTGTGTTTAACTTTGAATCACACCACCTTGTGGAGTTGCTTCTCCCACTGTCAAATGTATGATGCACACAGCACATGCTTTAAAAGGGACAGACCTGGACTTTCTGCAGAGCAGAGGTCAGGGAGGTCAAAGGTCAGGCAAAGCACCAGTGTAGTAAAGAAAATGCCATGTAATGTGCTGTCACTGATCTGGGTGTTCAGACTGTCACAGATGTGCAGGCATACACAGACACTTGTCTTCCTTTTTGGAAGCTGACCATTGCATTACATTACATTCCAGGCATTTAGCAGATGCTCTTATCCAGAGCGACTTACAACAATTACAGTTTTTTTTTTGCAATGTTATCCATTTAACAGCTGGATATTTACTGAGGCAATTGTGGGTTAAGTACTTTGCCCAAGGATACAGCAGCAGTGCCCCCCATGGGGAATCAAACCGGCAACCTTTCATTTACGAGTCCTGCTCCTTAACCACTACGCTACACTGCCGCCACAAACATTACTGAACGGTATTGATCAAAAGGCACAACAGGGGGCTCAAACCCTGCTCTCCATGAAGATAGTGGCTTTAATGGCTTTAATAGTGGCTTTAACTGTTTACCAGTTAGATCTGTGGCCATAACCAAATAATAACCAATATAATAATCACCTGTCAGCAGGGAATCACCCACACTACCATCTTACAGAACTGGAGTGGTTTAGTTCAGCCCTTAAGGATACAGCTGGTGCTCGACTGGGTTTAGAGCCCAAAGCCATCTGGTCCCACGGTCCCTGAGCATGAGTTAACATTGATGCCTAAACAATATAGAAAGTGCGGTGTAATGCAGTTGAGACATTGTGTTTGAAAACCTGAACATGTGAGCGTGTTATTTACAGGCTAACATGAACAGTGTGTAGAAGACTCTGCTGTGTGGAATAAAGAGGATATTAAGAATGGTTTGATTTTAACAGGGGTCCAAGCACCACATGGGAGAGCAGAGAGAGGTCTTTTCACTTTTGGTACTCATGTTTTTTAAAATAAAAAAAAAACATATTGTAAGATACCTTCATATTTTTCTGCAGTACTGTAATACTAATACTGTAATACTTTAATACTAATAAGTGTTACTCAGCAATTTTTGAAGTAGTGTTTTCAATAATCACAGTCTACGTTATCTCAGTGTTATCATCCATTATTAATGTACAGAATTGTGTTTTAACAGCCTGTCAGCCACTGTACAGTATGTCTCAAAATAATGTTAACTTTGAATCTTAGCTGCAGGATCAAGTCAACAGCAAGTAAAATGCTGCTGTGTATTTATTTCAAGGTAACTAATAACAGACCATTGTCCTTGAAAAAAATAGTTTGACTTTACTGTCTGTAATCAAGGGCACAATAAACATAACTCAGAATTATCTAACCTAATGCAATTCCATTCATATAGCTGCTTTTAATTGTTTTAAAATTCAAATGAAACGCACTGCTAGCCTCTCTGAGGGTAGGAAGCGGAAGCTCTCAGGGTTACTGATGAGTGACACTCATGCCCAGTGAGTTTGTCGCAGTTTTTCCACACCAGCACTGCAGTCGCAGCCCTGAGACCAGGGTGAAAATGGCCAGTGATACAGCTAGCAGCGCAGCTAGTGACAGTCCCAACTGCTGGGTCTTGACTGGCCTCAGAATAAAAAAAGTGTGAAGTTTACTTTAAAATGTGTGTGTTGTTGCATCATGCTGAGTGGAAGTATATCCATTTTGACTCTCTATGTGAAGCTCATTGTACAGGGCCAGTTTAGCTGATGATGTCTTTTGGATGGTCATTCACAACACTGCTGTTTTCAGTGGTCCTACAGCTCAATGTGCCACTGTTGGTTACATCAGTTATTTTTAAACAATACACCTGGGCAAAGAAGGTCTACTGGGCTAAGGTGAAGATGGCAATACATAGGTTTCCATTTATATTAGATGTCCATAGAAAGTTTTTTGAGAAAAAAAAATGTGGAAATTAAGAGGGTTGGGATATTAGCCAGGTTCACCTGTATTGTGCAGTTTTGTACATTAAAATGTTTGTATTTCCAGTTTGTCTCAAATGATGATCTTTCTAAACTCACTAACTAGACATTCATATTATTAAGATTTTATACCTTTGAAAACGAGTGAAAACACCTTTTCAAAAAGTTTATGGAAGAAACGGCAGAGACAAGTATGTTTTTTCCCATCAAGTTACTTCCTGTTTGTGAAGTGGTGTCTTCTGATTGGCCCAGTGTGCGGGCATGGTGGAGCGTTTCTGTGACAGGAAGAGGCAGAGCAGCTTTGATTTGTTCTGTGAGGTGTGTGTACATGATTTCAATTAAATTTAAACCTTAAAAAAGTTCTCACTCTCAGTCTGGAAAAACGCCTACACATCTGGGCAGTAGCAAAACATTGCTGAAATGAGAAACTCGAAGCATGTTGTCTGATTTCGTGGCTGATGGGTGTTTCAGCTAGCAGGCCATCCTCAGTGCATCAGAATCACACAAGGCTTTCACAGTGAGCATGTGCAGCGTTCATGCTGCCAGGAGCACTGATAATCAGTACCCCTTGTATACACTGGTATGCACAGATAAGGTATGCACAAATAAAGGTATGGATATATTAGATCAGTTTTTTTTTTTTAGAACTCAGCAGTTTAAATGCAATGTCTAAAGCCCAGGCGGCTGCAGGTTTTATTTATTTAAGTATGATAAAGATGAGACTCGGATGCAGTTCAACAAACAGAAAGGATGTGGGCAGATGTACAGGACAGAGGAACATCAGCAGTTATTTATGGACAGAGCATTTTCCATATACAGAGACCCCCCCTCCTGATAGATAGTGTATGAGTAAACTCTGGGACAAGAGCAGTAGTTTGTAATGGCAACATTATCGAGTTTATAAACATGTAATTTGTGGCAGTGCACAGAAATGCATGGAAAATCAGCTAAAGCTGAAAAATCTAAACATCCACACCTGTTTGACAGCCCAAGAGACACATTCCCCTCCTTGGGTCTCGTTGTCATCAGTATTGGGGTAGAATCTTGTTTGATCAGAATTATCAGAGCACGCCAGAGTGATGCTTACTTCTGTTTGGTAATAATGTTATTTTAAGATTCACTGAGTGTTTCACTGGGAAACAGCAATAAGGAAGTACAAACGGTCAGTAAGTTTCGAGTTGGAGCAAAATTTATTGATTATAAAAATTTATTGATTATAAATTTTTAAAATAAATTTTATAAAATTTTATAAAACTTATTTATCTATTATTCAGTCCGGTGCTGAGAGAGCCCAAGCAGCTGAAGAGCATTTGTTCAGTCTGAAAAATTGTGTACAGATATACACTCCACTAGAAGCTGGGTAAATCTGTCCTGAATCCAGTCTGATTGGACAGTGAGGCAGCATGAATCAGTCCTGATTGGGCAGTAAGGCAGTGTGAGTCAGTGCTGATTGGATGTTGATTGGTTGGTGAAGCTGACCCTGTACCCAGGTGAGCTTAATATTTCACTGTTGGTGTCAAACCTCCATGTCATCTCCGAATAGACGAATACATATCTTTATGAATAAGTAATATAAACCTCAGCATTCCCCATGTACTGTCAGTGCGTTATGGTTATTGCTGTGATGTCTCCACCTTACATTTGCTCAGCAGGTGCTCTTATCCAGAGCAACTCACCTGGAGTACAATTCTTACATTTTGTACATTCATACAGCTGGATATTTACAGAGGCATTGTGGGTAAGCAGCCTGGCTGAGGACACAACAGCAGGCTGCTGAAAGCAGTGGCGGCTGGTGAGCTGGAAACAGGGGAAGCCCGAACACTACCTTTTAAATCTATCATTACTTTTCACCTGTTCCTCTTTATTCTCCTTGATTAACAATAAAACCAATAATTCACAGAATAATTGACACCAATCGCGTGATTAGAATAAATGATTATCCTCGCAAAACACCGCAGATTGTCTGAAATTTGTGTGCTATTGCGAAAGCTACAGCATGAGATTGTTTAATTAATAACAAGGATGGCAATTTGAATAATTAAGTGGCAAGTAATCCCAAAGCTTTCTCTTAAATGTTTCACATTACAGCTTTCTTGTGTTACAAAACTCAAATTACAAAATGGACCTAATTTAGTTAAATCGATTTAAATTCCTGAGAATAAACTTTTAGCTTAGGTTGAGTGCAATGAACAATAATGTTTAGAACACAGACCTCACAAAAGTTGTGATGCGTCATGAGTATTTAACGTAGTTTATATTGATAAATGCCATCCTTGTTAATTAAACAATTTCACGTTGTAGCTTTCGCAAGCACACAAACTACAGACGATCTGCGCTATTTCGCGAGCATAATCATTTACTCTACACGATTGATGTTGATTATTCTGTGAATTATTTGTTTTATTTGTTAATCAAGGAGGATAAAGGGGAACAGGTTTAAAGTAATGATAGATTTGAAGATAGTGTTTGGGCTTCCCCTGTTTCCAGCTCACCAGCTGCCACTGGCTGAAAGGGAGACACAGGTGTAGAGCTTTACCGGTAGGAGTGACGTACCCATAGGTGTAGAGCGGGGTTTCCGTTATCTGGTAATTACCGGTTTTAGCCTGGTAAAATTTATAAAAAACCAAAATTAAAAACTTGCCGGTCAAAATGTCTGGTAATAATGCTCATACAAAACGTAGCTATAATGAAGGCTATCCCTAAATAGGACATTTGTGTTTTGACAGCGAAACAGCCTACAGTACTTGTTTTCCCCAAAAGGGTGCGCTTTTTTATTGTGCGATACTTGCTACTAGGCCCACTACTCTCTGCAGAATTGAATTAAGATGGCGCTGCGAAGTCGTCTGGAGGAGGAGAGCGTGACGCAGCTTATGCACACTGCAAGCTGCAAAGACACATTGGACATGTTTGATTTCAAGTCGGCAGCAGTGGCAAACGTTACTGTTTGTTTTGCTTAATCGTTACTGTTTATTAAATAGTCAAACTGATTTGAGGTCGTTGTCATTCTTTCGTCAACCTAGGTGTACATTGTATTTGCGTTTGTAACATAGACATAGTTATTGAAACGTGACTGGTAAGTTTCAAATTTGTCCAGTAAAATAAATTCTTACCAGACACCCGACCAGCAAGAAAAAATCCTAGCGGAAACCCTGGTGTAGAGTGCTTTATCTGTAGGAGTGAAGTACACACAGGTGGAAAGTGCTTTACCTGTAGGAGTGACATACGCACCTGAACTCCAGTAGACTTGGAGAAGTAGTGTTAGGGTTATGAAACAGGGTTATTTATAAATTGATTGCATTATGTTGTACTCATATTGATTACATCAGTGCATCAATTCTGACACACATGTACACACATGTGCAAACACTGATGCACAATCACACGCTCTTACACACACATGCTCAGCACACTTGTGTGTTGTATGGAGGCATTTCCCACATGTAAATGCACTGTGTGTCTTCCACAGAGGGCAGTCTCCACCAGCGGACTCTGAGCTGACATCACTCGTTCCTGCAAAGTTTGGCCTCCTGCACAGGGAAAAGGTATGATCACAGCTGTAATCTTTATATTTATACAGCCACTTCAGGAGACGCATCAGAGGCCTCTGTCTCTGTTCTGGGATATGTGTGTGAGTGTGTGTGCGTGTGCACGCGTGTGTGTGTTTGCTTGTGTGCGTTTGTGAGCATTTGTGTGCGTGTGTATGTTTTGAAGCCCATTGTAAATGTTTTTACCTAAACATTTGGTTTAATTTGTTTAAAAATATGTTTAATGTTGCTATGGAGAGTGGGGATTTGGTCCTGAGTGTTCAGTGAATAATGTGATCAGTCTTGCAGACTAGAACAGGTAAGTATAGCAGGTGCTGATTACACTGAGCTTTAGCAGGTGAAGCAGGGGTAGAGGTGTTGGGGCTGTGCTAGAGAGTGGAAGGATCTCTAGTGAAGGTGTGACTTTAATCCTGTAGAGCAGAAATGTAAATGTAGTGAATTTTAGAATGACAGTGTAATGAAGGGTCTTTGGCTGTGGTGTAGCTGTCCCATGGAGGCTGTCAGAGTGCGGGGAGGGGGACACCCCTGCGGGCTGAAGCGTCGATCGCTAAGAGGGCTGCTGTTCTCAGCCCCTCTCTGCTGCCCCCTCCTGTGCAGCAGACTCTCGTGGGGTTAACCCCCACCTCCCCTACTGGGTGATCTCATTGTCTGGGCTGCAGACGGCTGTGGAAACTCCCCATGCTGTTCTTCCCAAAATGGTGTTTCCCTGCATTTGAAAAATGAGAAAATGCAATTAAATATATTAACCAATAGAACAGGCTGGAATGAAGAGTAAATAGTCTCACTCACTGCCCAAACTTCACTTCTCTGTGCTTATAGAATACATTAGCCCCCCCTGAAAAGAGGGAGAGAGAGAAGGAAATGGGGGGACTGAGAGAGAGAGTGAGAGAGGGATAGAGAGGGGGACTGAGAGAGACAGCGAGAGAGGGAGGGGGAGTAGGAGAGAGGGAGCAAAGTTTGAGGGGAGATGGAGAGGGTGAGAGAGAGGGAGAGCAAGAGAGAAGGGGGGATCCGCAGCACAGCAGCAGAGAGCGGGAGGTCTGTGTTGTGCTCCTCCTGGATATGTACTTCACTGGGGAAAACAATGCTTTAGTCTGCTAAACCTCTCAGCTGTGATTCCTGCTCATATTAATAAAATATTGCCACACTGTCCACTGTAATACAGGTAAACTTCAGCAGAGCTGAGTTACAAGCTCCTTTATAACATTTTCAAATTTTTTATTCAAAACCAAATTGTATTGTCTTGCATTGTATACCATTACTATATTGTATTGTGAGAATGTATGATAACTTAACAATTAAAAGTTAATTGTGTGTGTTTTTATCTATCTGAATATACACACACACACACACACACACACACACACACACACACACACACACCATTACTTAGCACTCACCACCACGGTCCAATTGCTGTGTGGAGTAGGGAACAGCACTTGGGCCTCCCACGCGCACACACACGCGCACACATGCTCATACACGCACTGAGTCAGACTCTCATATTCTCTCCCACTGAAGCAGACTGACCTACTTGGCATGCTGCTGTTTCCTGTTGCAACGGGGCGGCAGCTCTTTTTATAGAGCAAATTCCAGCCCTGCTAGTTCTGCGCCAGGGAAAGCCTGTGCACTCCAATGCTCTCCAACGCAGACTGTAATGCAGTCCAACGCAGACTGTAACGCACACTCATGCTCTAACGCACTCCAGCGCAGTGTAGTGCAGACTGTAACACACTGTAATGCAGACTATAACACAAACTGTAACACGCATTCACACTCTAACGCACTCGCACTTTAACACAACATGTAAAGCAATCCTGTACCCACACTCGCACACTAATGCGCTCTAAAACATTTTAACACACACTAATACAGACTCTCAGTGTAACACACAATCTAACAAACTGTAACATACTTTCTAACACACATTAACAAACCCAAACCCAAATGCACACTCTAACACACAGTAACACACTTTCTAATGCCCACATGCATTCATATACACACACACAGAGTTACTGTTGGATTCCTGTGCAGTGAGGCATAGCTATGTTTGTCACCAGGATTGTGGACACGTGCATGGGCAGCTTCTGCTATGACTTTGTGTGTGTGTGTGTGTGTGTGTGTGTGTGTGTGTGTGTGTGTGAGAGAGAGAGAGAGAGAGAGAGAGAGAGAGAGGGAGAGAGAGTGTGTGAATGAGAGTGTGTGTGTTTGTGTGCAGGTGCACACACTTGATCTTTCAGATAAGCAGCTGTATTTGCAGTTTTAAATGTGTGGAGGCTGTTAGCTTTGTCTGGATTGGGTTCAGGGTGTCTGTAGATTATTATGGGATTGAAGACATCTTTAGGAGTAGGCAGTGAACCTGTCCATAGTGTGCAGAGATTACTGTCTGGGCCTGGATTTTGCCTGTGAGAGAGACTTGTCTGTGTGCAGTGCAGTGCGTTTGTGTGTTTGTTTATGGTGTGTATGGTGGGTGTGTGTGGTGTGTATGGTGTGTGTGCACTCAGCTGTAAAGCACCATCTATTCTCTCACAAGGTGCAGGGCTGGCATGTGATTGGCTGGAGGGAGCTGGGAAGGGTGCAGGGCTGGTGTGTGATTGCCTGGAGGGAGCTGGGAGGGGTTCAGGACTGGTGTGCGATTGGCTGGAGGGAGCTGGGAGTGGTTCAGGACTGGTGTGCGATTGGCTGGAGGGAGGTGGGAGGGGTTCAGGACTGGTGTGCGATTGGCTGGAGGGAGCTGGTAGGGGTTCAGTACTGGTGTGCAATTGGCTGGAGGGAGCTGGGAGAGGTTCAGGACTGGTGTGCGATTGGCTGGAGGGAGCTGGGAGGGGTTCAGGACTGGCGGGCAGTTGGCTGGAGGGATCTAGGAGGGATTCAGGACTGGCGTGCAGTTGGCTGGAGGGAGCTGGGAAGGGTACAGGACTGGTGTGTGATTGGATGGAGGGAGCTGGGAATGGTGCAGGGCTGGCGTGCAATTGGCTGGAGGGAGCTGGGAATGGTGCAGGGGTGGCGTGTGATTGGCTTTGCAGTAAAGAATGAAGTAGGTCAGTGGGTCATCAGGGCACTGGGACGATGATGACATCAGTTACACAAGCGTTACTGCTGCTGTTCCTCTCTCTCTCTTTCCCTCTCTCTGTCTCTTCTCTCTGTCTTTCTCTCCCTCTCTCTCCTTCTCCCTCTATTCCTCTTTCTGCCCCCCTCTCTTTATCCCTCTCTCTATCCCTGTCTCTATTCTGTCTTTCTCTCCCCCCGCTCTATCCCTCTTTGTCCGTCTCCTTCTCTCCCCCTCTCTCTCTCCCTCTGTCAGTTCAATTCAGTTTGAAATCAGAGTGTTTTATTGGCACGGCACATGTAAACATTGGTATTTCTAAAGCAGTTTGCAGCAGTGTAACCGGTGACAGTAATACAGTAATAGACATGTAAAGAGAGGACATATGCAATTTGCATTTCCAGTTTTGATAATGGTAGTAACCAAAATAAAATTAAGATATAATTACATAAATTTCTCCCTGTCCTGGTCTGCCCTCTCTCTGCATCTCTCTGTTCTGCTTTTTAAATTCAATTAAACTGTATTGGCATCACCACTCTGACATGCAGTGTTGCAAAAGCAGTATTCACAGAAATATGATATTATACAAAAGTACTATTAAACTTCTCAACATAATTGATTACCAAAACAAGAATTATAGTGGATAAAAATTGAAGAATAGGAAAAAATTCTCTGTATTTGAAGTTACTG
The DNA here is from genome assembly GCA_019176425.1 of Megalops atlanticus. Lineage (NCBI taxonomy): Eukaryota > Metazoa > Chordata > Actinopteri > Elopiformes > Megalopidae > Megalops > Megalops atlanticus. The sequence goes on along the minus strand of CM032876.1, from coordinate 73,705,188 downwards.
GGTGGATGCTTCCTGCCCAGTGTCGCTCAGACACTCTGATGTAGTGATGTGCAGTTCGTGAACAAACAAATCCTTTTGAACGAATCTTTGAGGTGAACTGAGTGTACTGAATCCCTAGTCTAAAAGATTTGTTCCTTCCTTTTTGCAAATATGAGCGCTGATTATCTGGCATAGCAGCTATAACTCTCCCTCCAGTGGATATTAGATATGCAGTCTGTCCACAAAGCAGCCTATCACAAAACTGGATCAGCAGTATGTTCATGACGACAACTAGCCAATGGTTGAAATGCTAAAACTCTCGAAGCACCTCCCACTGGCCATCTTGGCACAGCTAACGATGTGGGACAATGCCAAAGACGACATGACTACAAAGACTCTAAACTCCCCCTACTGACCTGATGAACTGTTGACAAGTTCCTCAGTTCACCAGTTCCTTCGGACTCCAAAGATTCACTGACTATGAGGACCCGGTGACTACGTGTTGCCAGAATCAGTTGCTCAGTATAGCAGGCTTGGGCTACATCCGCTATTGACTATGACGATGCAAAAGGAATCAGAGCGCTTCCGTGACGTTATTATAGGAATTAAAAATATTATTAAATATTACTTTGCTCATCTACCTGGAATATTATTTTATATTTATATTTTTAGCAGTAGCATATTTTAGGTGCGCACAATGTATGGCAGTTCTTGGTTATCACAACTACAAGTTTATGTAGACTACGATGTATTTAATGTTGACATCACATTTCCTTTTAACATGAATAAAGTCCTTATTAATAAATACTGACAAATCAACATAGTAGGCTACAAAACAAAACAGAAATGTGATGCATAAGCCTATGCATCACATTTGTAGCGTACTATGTCTACATTAACAACAAATAAAAATACGACATCACAGACTAGGCCTACAAGTATATTAAAATGTTTGAGCTGGGTTAGTTCAAAACTTGTAAAACGAAGTTCTTCGCTTCGGATATAAGTGTGGCTCTTTTTTCCTCAGTGCTTTTTTTTTTTTAGTTTTAGCAAATGACATGTACTTAGGCTATTATACTTGTTAAAATGTGGGGTTCTATTACCTTTCTAAAGACAAAGTATACTTTGCGGCTGCATGACTGTTTGAATAGCATGGTGCAGTTTCATGTAATGAATATTCTGATATAATTATTATTCATTTCATTGACATTTGGTTTCACACGTGTTGTTTTGCCACAGAGCAGGGTGGTAATGGACATGATGTTTGGAACAATGTAGAGTAACTTTTAAAATGCAATAAAACTATTTACAGATTCGTGTATGCCGCCCGACCGGATATGGAAATGAACGAATCAGTGAGTTAAAGATTCGAATCATTTTATTGAACTGAACAAAAGGAACCGAATCACTAAAAAGAATAGTTTTGAACACCACTACTCTGATGCATGCTGTGTTGTCAGACATGGAGTGGTTCCCTCCCCTAGAACAATTAGCAATTTCTCTTTATAGTTTAATTGTAGTTATAGTTTAATGCAGGGAGGGACATTTAAAATATTGAAAGCATTTGTATCCGGTTGTTTAGAATATATTACAGCGCAGGAGAAAGTGCCTCCCTTCCACCTCGCCTGTGTCACAGTGACCACCAGTTCTCTGATAGCACCCTTTCTCTGTGGCCAGGTCCTCTGGGTGGCAGCAGTGAGCAGTGGACACAGAACTTAACTGCATTTCAGAGACATCTTTTTATCCTGCGGTGGGGCGGCAGACAATACTACACACGTCTGCTGTTTATACTTTGTGCTCAATGTACAAATACAGCATAGCTGGTCAGAATTCATATGGTCACATTGTTTCAGTGATGTACTGCATTTCAGTAATATAATCACATGAAGAAAGTTTATCATACATGGAGACCCAGTTGTCCCTTTCCTTTATTACCACTTTCCCAAATCTGATAACATTTAGTAACATTCGTTCTGCAGAGAAACACTTTTAGTAATAAATGCAAAATTAAACGAGTAACCTTTCCTAGGCAGAGACTTTGCCATGATTGTCCCACTCGTAGCCTTTTGGACAGTGAAAGAGGCCCAGTGCTGCATGCTCATTTTCCTTATAAAACGTTACAGTTGCATCAGTCCTGAGGAGGGTACACAGCAAGCAGAGACACAGGCCTTGTGAGCTAGTTAGGTTGGTGCTTTCTGTGATGTTGATAGAACATCAGTGAGTGTACAGTTAGTGTACACGTTCCCTTATTTTAGTGGTGCTCCACATTTAAATCACTCTGGGTTTATTTAACTGGCATGCGGCAAATTGCTTGTTGAAACTGTAGCAACTGTTAAAATGCTGTTAAAAAAGGGAATTCCGTTTCAGGGGGTGAATTCCATCAGTGATTTTGCCATGGCGAACATTAGGGGACCCTGCATGTGTTGACCTAATGCTGTTGGGGTGTGGAGTATTCTGATGGGTAGTGGAGACATTCTGACTGGTGTGATGGTGTGATGCTCTGATTCTACATTTACATTTACATTTATTCATTTTGCAGAAGCTTTTATCCAAAGCAACTTACAAGTGAGGCAGAGTACAACACAAGCGAAAGCCATACAAGGAGTCACAATATTAGAAGTGCAGCATGACCAAGTTTCAACATATGGCTAGACAAGGTACAAGTGAGCTGGTAGAGATAAAAGTGCATGAAACCATAGATTTGAAATATTTTAAGGAAAACAAAGATTAAGACATGAGAAAGTGCTTTAGGTGGTAGTGTTCAGGTGAGCGTGGAAGAGCTGTGTCTTCTGATGTTTCTTGAAGATAGTGAGGGACAAAGGAGAAAGTTTTGGTCAGTGATTTTATGCTGCAATGTGACGGGACCACCAGACGCTCTTCGGTAGCAGAACGTAGTGTTTGGCAGGGAACATAGGTTTGAGAGAGTGGATCTGATTCTGACCCTGTAGAATTACTCAGTGACTTGTGACTGACAAGCATGCCCATTTCATTTTGTTGTACCCAGCAGGTGTTCTGGTAGTGTGTTTTGTTCAGATTTAATGATAAAGTGAATATGTGTGTTGTCCTGTTTTAGGCTGGAGAGGGAAGATACTCTGTGAGGAATCTGATCCACAGCTTCTCTAAACAGATCCTGCCACACTGGTGAGTGCCCCCCTCTCTGCAACACTGTGTTTCATTCCTAACCCTTAATCCCTAACCTCTAACCCCTAACCCCTCTCTGCTGCACTGTGTTTCAACCCTAATCCCTAACCCTAAACCCCTAACCCCTCTCTGATGCACTGTGTTTCAACCCTAACCCCTAACCCCTCTCTGCTGCACTGTGTTTCAACCCTAATCCCTAACCCTAAACCCCTAACCCCTCTCTGCTGCACTGTGTTTCAACCCTAATCCCTAACCCCTAACCCCTCTCTGCTGCACTGTGTTTCAACCCTAACCCCTAACCCCTCTCTGCTGCACTCTTTCAACCCTAATCCCTAACCCCTAACCCCTCTCTGCTGCACTGTGTTTCACCCTTAACCGCTCACCCCTAACCCTAACCGCTCCCTGCACTGTGTTTCAACTCTAATCCCTAACCCTAAACCCTAACCCCTCTCTGCTGCACCCTGTTTCAACCCTAACCCTAACCCCACTCTACTACTGCGTAAACGTTAGCACGGTGTTTCAGTGTTCATGTACAGGTGTTTTAAATGACAGGAGTGATACTTTTCACATTAATTCACATTAATGATAGAGCAGAGTGTTATCTGACAGGTGTGTTTTTTGGCTGTGTGCTCATTTGCTGGTGTGTTATCTGACAGGTGTGCTTGCTGCCTGTCATGTGGCACCTTCACACACGGACCCGCAGGAAACTAGAGCACTGCGCGGGCTCCCGATAACCCGGATTCTGATTGGCTCTTCCAGCCCAAGACTCCGCCTCTCCCAGCACTCCCTGATCTGCCCCGCCCATCTGAGCCAGAACAGCATCTGCTTTGACCCACACACAACACATCGGTTGCACTGCTGGTGAGGACCTGGACAGAACCCTGAGGGTCAGACCCCACACAGTGTGTGGTAGGGTAGAGAGGGACCCTATTGGGTCAGAGCCCCACACAGTGTGCAGTAGGGTAGTGAGAGACCCTATTGGGTCAGAACCCCACATAGTGTGTGTTAGGGTACAGACAGGCCGTATTGGGTCAGAACCGTACACAGTTCAGTAGCGTGCGGCTCAGCCCAGAAAAAGCCCTCCAGGTTTACCTGCTTCTCTCTGTTCCTGCAGGGCTGTTCACAGATGTCTACCTCACGCTTAAAGGGACTTTCACTACCACAGCGACCCTGAACTAGCAACACCATGACCTCCAGCATAGACCGGTAAGTACCTGCTTGGTCTTCCCGTCATCCACTGTGAACATCAGGTGCCATTGACAGTTTCCATAGTGATGCACTGGTTATATTGTTGAAGTTTGCAAAAAACAGTTAGAGGGAGTGGTAGCTGAGACACAGCTATGTTTTATTTTCTAAAGCAAACAGAAAGTGTGCACAATTACCCATAATTCTCCTGATCATGTAGGGTCAGAATATGATTGCTTGCCACAGCTCAATGGGCAAACAGTGACTGAAGTCAGCATGTCATTTGGATAGGTGTTTACTTTGTGTGTAGCCTCCAGTGGTATGCAGCCTTCCGTTGTTACTCTGTTGGAATACTTATAGTATTAGTAGCTGAGAGAAGTATTTATAATTATTGTTGTTATTAGTCATCAGCTGGCAGAGAAGGTACAAGTTTGACCCGCTCAGCAAGGGTGCTTTCTCCACCTGACTGCTGAGTCATGGAACAGTGAGCTGACCAGCACCCCCTGCTGCCCTGGCTCCTACAGTGCAGCCCATTCATATTTGACCTAGTTTTTTCTGAATACAGTAAGGGAGGTGACACAGGTCTGCAGCGTGGCCATGGCATGCTTTGGCTCACATCTGTGATGTTCAGTGATACAGACAGCAGAGCAAACTGACTGACTGAGAGTGTTCTCTTGGGAATATGTCTGTTTGTGGAGGAACTGAATCTGTTTGGATAGAATATGTTGTGATCATCTTTTGTAGAGGAGCCTGAGTTGTGATGTCTGATTTGTGAATTGTGATAATTATTCACAATTATTCACAATACATGTAATAATCTGACACACGTCTTAGATCTGTGTTACAGAGATTATTTGTAACCTGTGTCTGGTGTGTTAAAGAGGTGATTGGTAACCTGTCTGTGGTTTGTGTTACAGAGATGATAGCAGCATTTTTGATGGGTTGATGGAAGAAGATGAGAAAGATAAAGCTAAACGGTGAGTTGGTGAATGTGTGTGTGTGTGTGTGTGGGGTGCAGACTCTGTCTGGGGAGTTATCAGCTCCTGGGTAAACCAGGAAAGGACGTGGTGAGCCCAGTCACTGACTCACTCTCTTTTTTATAGTTTATTATATACTTACATACTTAGAGCTGGTGATGCTTTTGCACTGTGCCACATGTACAGAGCTTTGTAATGATATTGATTGTAACAGTGTGCTGTAGCGAGTAAAATTTGATGGATTGATTTGGTTTTTAAAACTTGAAAAGGTTTTTAAAAAGGGTACATGATAATATTTGGTAGTACTTTTGATATGATGCCATACAGAAGTGTTGTTATTTCTGGGGAGGGGGATGCTGTTTCAGCCCCAGTGTGCTTACTGCTGGTGTTTGATCCCCACAGAGTGTCCAGGAACAAGTCGGAGAAGAAGCGCAGAGACCAGTTCAATGTGCTCATTAAGGAACTGGGCACCATGTTGCCTGGCAACACGCGCAAAATGGACAAGTCCACCATCCTGCAGAAGAGCATCGACTTCCTGCGCAAGCACAAAGGTAAGTCTCAACCCCCTATGAGGTCCTGCCCCTATGCGAGACCCTGCCCCTCTGTGAGACCCCATCCCTCTTGAAGGCTTCACTCCCTGTGCTGTCCTTTCTACAGAAGCACACAGTTAAACCCCGCCCCCTCGCTCTGCAGGGTCCCACATAGGCATCCAATCAGTGCTCTTCCTGATCCAGGCCTGAGCAAAGGCCTAGCTCATACTTGCGCGCACATGCACAGGCGCTTACTGGCGTGCTCTCTGTCTGTCCCTGCCCTCCGTTATCTCAGGCTTCTCTCTGTTTGGCAGAAATTGCTGCGCAGTCTGAGTCCAGTGAGATCAGGCAGGACTGGAAACCCCCGTTCCTTAGCAACGAGGAGTTTACGCAGCTGATGCTGGAGGTGAGTGAGTAGAGTTTACAGTGTGTCTTTTCTTTTACACAGCGAGAATCACTATTCACACTCTCAGTGTGTTTACATAGTCAGTGTGTAGAGGTTTAAACTCCATGTTTAGCAGTTTACACAGTTGGTCTGCTGTCAGTAGTCAGACTGTTCTGAAACCTTTGGTCATATAAAACATGACCCATAACCCAAAGCTCTCAGCGAATCAGAGTGAAGTATGAATGCTGTTTTTTTCCTTTCCTCGTTTTAACCCTGCAGGCGCTGGATGGCTTCTTTCTGGCGATAATGACAGATGGGAATATAATCTACGTGTCAGAGAGCGTTACCTCCTTACTGGAACACCTCCCTGTGAGTGTGTGTGTGTGCGTGCGTGCGTGTGCGCGTGCGTGTGCGTGTGCGCGTGCGCGTGCGCGTGCGCGTGTGCACGCACGCATTTGTATAAGTATAGAAAGATATCTTTCTGAAGTGACATTCCACTCTGCACTGTGGTTAGGCTGCTGTACTTAGTCTGTATGCTGGTTTGACTGTATTGTGGTTGGTCTGGTATTTGTGTTTCCATCTAGCTGCTAATCAGACACTCTTATCCACAGAGACTTACATAGGTTACAATTTTATCCATTTATACAGCTGGATATTTACTTAAGCAACTGTGGGTTAAGTACCTTGCTGAAGGGTACAACAACAGTGCCCCAGCAGGGAATCGAATAGGCAACCTTTCGGTTTGAAGTCCTGCCCCTTAACCACTGCCACCCAGATTTAGGGACAGAAGTCAAGGAATTGTGTACTAATTAAAAGCAGATTTCGAAGATGCTGATTGGCTGAGAGGTGTTTGAAAACAGGAGGTGAAGCAGGATCTGTCTGAGTTGATTGGTTTGTTGCGCTGTGATCCCAGACCCAGAGGGCATTCCCTCTGTCTTTCCGCATGGGGGGCAACAGTGTAGCATAGTGGTTAAGGAGCAGGACTTATAACCGAAAGGTTGTCGTTTCGATTCCCCGCTTGGACACTACTGCTGTACCTTTGGGCAAGGTATTTAACCCACAGATTGCCTCAGTAAATATCCAGCTGTATAAATGGGTAACATTGTAAAAAAAAGCTCTAACTGTTGTAAGTGGCTCTGGATAAGAGCGTCTGCTAAATGCTATTAATTAATGTTGCCTTTAGGGCTGCCCCCTGAAAGTCGACGAGTCGAATCATCTGTCAGAGACCCATCAGTCGACTGAGATTCTTCAAGTCGAGCAGTTGTTTTTTTTGTCAGTCAGTGTGCATTACAATAACAGAATAAAACAGATAGAAGCTTACAAAAATGCACAGGGATAACATTTCACTGAGGAATTATAAATAAGGGGAATCATAAATATATTTTTTATATTCTAGCAGAGCTAGCTGGCGCGCTTGATTAAAAAAAAAAAAAAAAAAATCCACTTGACAACATGCGCTGGTGGTTAACTGATGAGAGAAGCTGAAACCTGAGGAGTGGTTGGTAAACTAGGCCAGCTATCACCATGTCTCAGAAGAAGTCTAAAGTATGGCGGAATTTTTAACCTTATGAAGGACAACCGTAACAAAGTTAAATGCAAACTCTGTATGCAAGAATTCACATTCAACAACATCTGGGCAGATTTACTATACATATAATGCAGGCAGGGCTGTACTGGGAAAAATTCAGCCCTGGATTTATCCGCTACGACCGGCCCGGGGGGCGTGTGCTCGGGAATTAAAGTATATTTGGCTATGATTCTCAAGTTCTGTCTACAACTGAGACTGTCTCTTAATTAGTTAATGTGCATGGACTTTATAAACGATTATATTCTTCTGAATATACATCACGTAGCAAGTTTTATATCATCCTGTTTAATGCAGCCAGCTAGCTGGGTACAAGTTGGACGTCAGCGGCCCTGAAGTTCCCTTTAACCCGCTAGGTAGCTAGCCAGCTAGCTAGCTTGCTTGCCTTGATAACGGCACACAGCTAACATTGAAAACTTGTCTCATTTTATGTAGCGTTAATTGAAAAAACAGCAGTGACAATGCAATATTTTACTTAGGTTAGATGAGCGCATTGTTGGTAAGCTAACGCAACTAAGGTCTGTTTGAACTAATTGTGACGTGACGTTGTGAGTGTCAAAGTAAAGGATTACATACGAACGTGTGTCATTGAAAACCGCTGTTATATTATTGTTATATTTTCATTAGCGTTATTAAGCTTCTCATAGTTTTCAGTTAACATTAAAAATATAGCAAATGCTAAATCGCTGTTTCCTCAAAGAATTTTTCCAATCTAGTTTTGTAATCGCACCGCTTTTAGGATACGGGCTAAACGGCTAATCACACTGGTGTGACCATAGGCACGAAAGGGTTAAATGCTCAAAAATGTGTTCCCATGTCTCTGTTGCATTTGACTATGTTAATGTGGTCAAAATCATCACTGACACTCATGCCAATGGTTTTTCTGATTGCCAGATAGTCTGTATGGGGAAAAAAGAACGAATAGTCGAATCGAATTTGAACAGCCAAATCCGATTCGACTGACAAAATCCTGAGTCGGGTACAGCCCTAGTTGCCTGTTAGAATAGCAGCAGGACAGAACCCTCACCTTTCAGATTAATATTAAAAAATCAAGTCTGTGGCCAGTGGCGGCGTTAGGTCCGATCATTCAGGGCTATAGCCCCGAATATTTTAAGCCTAGCCCCGAATATTTTCGCCCTGAAAAAGGAGGTGTTTATAGCAAAACAGACAGACTGTGTAAAGATGAGTAGCATAATAATCTTTGAATGTGTGTGTGACAGTATTTATTTATTATAAAGGTAGATATAACCTCCCCAACCTAACGATGACGATCTCCCTTCAAAAAAAAGACAAGCCCCAAGCAAACTTGACTTAGCCACAGATCTTTTCAATAGCTAGAAACGCCCCTGTCTGTGGCCAAAGATCATACATAGCTACCTTGTGGAGACTGAGAAGTCTCCCTCTCTGAAACTCACCATGGTTATGCTTCCTGAGGTTTTATTGTGTTATGCTGGACAGCCCTGCCCCTGGCCATGCCCCTTCCCACCCTCCTGGTGGTCTGACATTCCCTCAGGCTGTATTTGCTGTTGTATAAGATGCAATGTTTCTGCTCTGGAAGGCCCTCTAGCCCTGAGTAATTATGGAGTTAGTGGAATATGAACATTATTCTGGTAATTGCCATATACTGCTGTTCAAATAAATATTTGTCTGCTTCAGTGATGTTTGTTTCCATTTTAATAAGGATAAAAATTAATAACTACGAGGAATTCATTAAAACTTTTCTTTTTTTATTATTATATTTTATACACCAGTAAATATTGCTCCTACTCTGAGTCACTCACTCACTTCTGTCTGTCTCTGTCTCTAGTCGGACCTGGTGGACCAGAACCTGTTGAATTTTCTCCCGCTGGGAGAGCACTCGGAGGTATACAAAGTCCTCTCCACTCAGATGCTAGAGGGTGAAACCCTAACCCCTGAGTATCTGAAAAGTAAGTACTTTTCCCCCCCTTGGACTCCATCTCTCTCTCCCTAAGAGCACTGGTTGTTGTGCTGGTTTATTTTTTCTGTAAAGCACGCAGGTGTTCAGCTGTAATCGCACAAGTTGATTTTGCAGCTAAAAACCAGCTGGAGTTCTGCTGCCACATGCTGAGGGGGACCATCGACCCCAAAGAGCCGCCCGTGTACGAGTATGTCAAATTCATCGGGAACTTCAAATCCCTCAACAAGGGTGAGTTCTCCCTGGTACGCTCTCACAGGGTGCTGCATGACGCTGTCACCTGCAGGGCGTGGTGTGCATTGCAGACCATGGTGCTGTGTAACACTGCCATCTGCAGGGCGTGGTGTGCATTGCAGACCATGGTGCTGTGTAACACTGCCATCTGCAGGGCGTGGTGTGCATTGCAGACCATGGTGCTATGTAACGCTGCCGCCTGCAGGGTGTGGTGTGCGTTGCAAACCATGGTGCTGTGTAACACTGTCACCTGCAGGACGTGGTGTGCATTGCAGACCGTGGTGTACATTGCAGACCGTGGTGCTGTGTAACACTGCCACCTGCAGGGCGTGGTGTGCATTGCAGACGGTCTGCCTCCTCTCCCTGCAGTGTCCAACTCCACACGAAACGGGCTAGAAGGAGTGATCCAGCGCTCGCTGTGTCCCGCCTTCGAGGACCGCGTCTGCTTCATCGCCACCGTTAGACTCGCCAAGCCGCAGTTCATCAAGGTGCCTTTCACACCACTGCGCACACACACACACACACACACACACACCATATACATCCACACATCACCACACACACACTTTGTATCTGACCACATAAAACCACACATACACACTCCTCTGACCATATACAATCACACATACACACTCCTCTCTTGACTGTATACAGTCAGGTGTGTGTGTTGCAGTGTGTTTTCCCTCCTTTGCCGAATGTTTTCAGGGTAAATGTGTGAATCTCTGCTCTCTTTTCTCTTTGCTTCTGCAGGAGATGTGCACAGTGGAGGAACCCAATGAAGAATTCACCTCCAGGCACAGCTTAGAATGGAAGTTTCTCTTTCTGGATCACAGGTAAAACTGTCACTGCGTGTGTATGTGTGTGGGGTGAGGTTTCTTTCCTCTCTAGCTGAGGGGAAGACAGATGGATGGTCAGTGTAATTTCAGTAATGCATTGATGTAATTTTTGTGCACAGGGCTCCTCCGATTATTGGTTACCTGCCGTTTGAGGTTCTGGGCACATCTGGCTATGATTACTACCATGTGGACGACCTGGAGACCCTGGCAAAGTGCCACGAGCACTGTGAGTGTCCCACCCACCTACAGGAGAGGAGTGTCCGTGTGTAGAGTCTGTCTGTCGTCCATGTGTGTGACATCTCTCTCTGCCCTGCAGTGATGCAGTATGGGAAAGGGAAGTCCTGCTACTACAGATTCCTCACTAAAGGACAGCAGTGGATCTGGCTGCAGACTCACTACTACATCACCTACCACCAGTGGAACTCGCGCCCCGAATTCATCGTCTGCACCCACACTGTAGTGAGGTAAACTCTGACCGCCCCCCTTATTCTGAAACACCTTTCAGCACTGCTGCTGCACAGTGAGTGTGCGCAGGGTATGCGCAGGGTGTGCGAGATGTCCTGATTGGTTGACTGTTTTGCTCTCCTGGTTCAGCTATGCAGAGGTGCGGGCGGAGCAGCGCCGGGAGCTGGGCATCGAGGAATCTCCCCCCGAAACAGCTGCAGAGAAGGTGAGGCTCTGACTCTCTCTCTCTGTCTCTTTGTAGTGACTGACTCTCTGGTTTCTGTTGTGACTCACTCGTCATTGACTCTTTCCTCCCTCAGCAGAGTCAGGACTCGGGCTCTGAGTCTCAGCTAAACACCTCCAGCCTGAAGGAGGCGCTGGAGCGCTTTGACCACAGCCGCACCCCCTCCGCCTCATCCCGAAGCTCGAGGAAGTCCTCCTCCCATACAGCTGTGTCCGACCCCGCCTGTACGTATCAAACCCCTCCTCTTCCTGTCAGTAAGCAATAAACCCCTCCCCCTCCTGCCTATGTGTATGGGTACCTTCCTGTATGCTGTACATAGCTCATACACACTCACATAGCTTTTCAGAGATGACAGCTGCTGATTGTGTAGTCTGCCCGTGAATGCGGTCTCTCTGCTGTGACTCATGACTCTGACTCACCCTCTATGTTGTGACTCGGTGACTCTGACTCAGTGTTTCTGCTGTAACTCTGTGACTCTGACACGGTGTTTCTGTTCCGCAGCGACTCAGACGAAGCTGCTGACGGACCAGAGCACACCGCCACGGCAGTCAATGTCAGCGATTGAGATGACCTCACAGCGGAGATCATCCATAAGCAGCCAGGTGAGTCACTGCGCAGCAGCAGCAGGAAGAAGAACTGACATCATTCCTGTCCCTGTTGTGTGTGTTTTTACACACCTGCGTGCCGGTTCTGTTCCCCAGCAGTCTATGAGCTCCCAGAACACGAGTCAGAATCTGGCGCAGCCAATGATCTCCCAGCCTCAACCCCAGCAGCAGGTGCAGCCCAGCGTTCAGGTGAGGACCGCAGCCGCACTCGCTGACCACACACTTTCACTGACCGCACACTCTCACCGCGACCACACGCACACTCTGATTGACCACACACACTCTCACTGACCGCACACCCTCACAGTGACCACAGACTCTTACTGATGACCCTTCTCTCATAAGACTTCACATTGATATGAGTACACTACCACCATATTGTAGTCATTCTACTATAGTGTATAGCAGCGTTTCCCAAACCTCTCCTGGAGTACCCCTTGTCCTGCATGTTTTAGATCTCTCCCTGCTCCAAACACAGCTGATTCAAATGATCAACTCGTTATGAACTCCTGAATCTGCTTAATAACAAACTGATCATTTAAATCAGCTGTGTTGGAGCAGGGAGAGATGTAACACATGCCAGACAAGGGCTACTCCAGGAGAGGTTTGGGAAAGGCTGGTGTATAGCATTGCCTACTGTATTACTTTACTGTAGTGTATTATACTCTGTACTGTAATTCACTATACTGTGTATTAGGTTACTATACTGCACTGAGTTCCACCACACTGTGTGCTGTATTGCTGCACTATACTCTGGACTGTAGTATGCTGTACTGACGGGTTCTCCGCCTGCGCTGCAGTTCTCCGCCCAGCTGGGCGCCATGCAGCACCTGAAGGACCAGCTGGAGCAGAGGACCAGGATGATCGAGGCCAACATCCAGAGACAGCAGGAGGAGCTGCGCAAGATCCAGGAGCAGCTGCACATGGTGCAGGGCCAGGGCCTCCACGTGAGTTAGCATGTCCCGCATGCACATCAGTGCTGCGTGGATTTCACGCATTCCTGTTTAGCTTCTGATTGGCTGAGGGCAGAGCTTTAAACGCATGGATATGAACGTGCATATCCTGTCAGTGCTGTTAGAGAGCACATGTCTCAGATCTCTTCAGCGTTGCCGTGGAGACGGAGCTCCTGCTCACTATGTGTGATGTGTGCAGATGTTCTCCCAGCAGGCGGGTGGGGCTTTGAGCCTGAGCTCTGCCCTCACCATGCAGGGCCAGGTCCTCCCGGCGGCCGCGCTTGGGGGTAGCCTGGCACCCGCCCACGTTGGCACGCCGCACACCATCCAGCAGCAGCAGCAGGCCCCACCCCAGCAGCAGCAAGCTCCACCTCAAGCACAGCAGGCTACGTCCCAAAACCTCCTGCGAGAACAGAGCTCCACCCACACGCAGGTGAGACACACCCCCTCACTCTGATACACACACACACACACACACACACACACACACTCACTCACACAAGCACACAGATCCACTCTTACACAAATATACACACATGCACACACACATACACACGCACTCTCTCTCTGACTGCACTGTGCGTCTCCTCTATCCAGCAGTCTCAGCGGCCTTCCAGCGCGCTGCCCGCATCTCTCTATAACACCATGATGATCTCTCCTCCCGGCTCGGCCAGCGTGGTCCAGATCGCCACCAGCCTGGCACAGAGCAACAGCCAGAGCGGTGCTGTGGCAACCTTCACCCAGGACCGGCAGATCCGGTACTCAATGCCCCTCCCTGTGTGAAGCTTTCGCCCCACCCCCCGTAAGTGTCACTGAGTGTGCCTTCTCTCTCCCCACTGCCCCCAGGTTTCCCGGAGGACAGCCCCTCCTGACGAAGCTGGTGACCGCTCCGATGGCGTGTGGCGCAGTCATGGTTCCCACGACGATGTTCATGGGGCAGGTGGTGACGGCATACAACACATTTGCCCCACAGCAGGGCCAGGCGCAGGCCATCAGCATCACACCCCAGCAGCAGCCTGCACAGGGGTCGCAGACACAGTCCGCAGCACCGCAGCCCGGACAGCCGACAGCGCAGATCGCTCAGCAGCCGCAGCAGTTCTTACAGGTAACCAGCAGGGGGAAGCACTGTGCTGGCTGTGAGTCCTCTGTGGGTGTTGCTCACTCTCTCTCTGTCTCTCTGACTTTGACTCCCCTCTCTCTCTGCCTCTGACTCTTTCTCTTTCTCTCTCTCGCTGTGACTCACTCCCCATTCTCTCTCTCTCTCTGACTCTGTGTCTCTCACTCCACTCTCTCTCTCTCTCTCTCTCTGTGACTTGGCAGGCACCGCGGCTGCTGCAGGGCAGCCAGTCAACACAGCTGATCCTGCAGGCTGCGTTCCCGCTGCACCAGCAGAGCAGCTTCACTGCTACGCAGCCGCAGACTCAGCAGCAGCCGCAACAGCTGGCCTCTCACAGGACTGACAGCCTGTCGGACCGCTCCAGTGCCCAGCCCCAGTAACCCGCCAACCTGGACTAACCCAAACATCAATACAGTATTGGGACTGTACCTTGGTGGTCACCCCCATCTCAGGTGGTACTCACTGTGTGTGGAGTGGGGGTGGGGGGTTGACCTCGCCAGGGCAGCTGGCTGTTTGCACTGAATTCTGGGAAGAAGGAAGGAACTGCCAAGCATCACAAGGACACAACTCACCACCATGGTAACAGTACTGAACTCTTCACCACAGCAACAGTGGAGAACTTTTCACCATGGTAACGTACAGTACTCTTTCACCGTGGTAACCAGAGATGCAGCCCTCATATTCCTTCTCCCCTTCGTGTGGTTTTTTCTCATGCTGCCTGCGCAGCTGAGACCGTGACTGTGCAGCTGAGACCAGCTGACATTCTCACTCTGACTGCGCAGCTGCTTTAGAGGGGTGAAGGATGGGGCTGCTTGTGTCAGATAATTATGGGTCAGGAAATATTCTTAAAAGAATGTCATGTGGATTCAACGTTATTGTACAGACACCTGTAAAATAATATGTAAATATCTGGACAAAACGAAAGAGAACTAATATTTTATATGATGCATGAAAAGTGTAATCTGTTATTTGCAGCTTTGAATTTCCTTTTTGTAGGATTCTGAGAAAAGAAAACTAAAAACGCTAAGACTTCCTTTCCCTCAGGCGTCTTCACCTGTACAGAGCAGCTCGTGTCACAGTTTGTTTAATGGGGTGATCTGTCTTTTTGTAGAACTCCTGTCATAAACTTCAGAAAAAAACATATTTTTAAGAAATTTTTTAAATGTGTCCCAAAGAAACACAAAAAATGAATATATAAAAATTTAAGCTTAATGTGACAAAGTCAAATTTTAAATGTGTAAATAGGATGATTAGAAAGCTTTGCATGCTAATATAGAGTTTATGGTAAAACTTTATTTGAAGTGAGTTGTTATGAAGTGGAGTAGCCATTCCTGTCCCTTTCACAACTTCATCCTAATGATCTAATAACACATGCCGTAAGATTCATAAACATTCATATCTGTTTACCTGCATTACGTGTTTAAGATGAGTGACACTTGTCAGCTGTCTGTCTGCTGGAAAGATCAGTGTGGGCTGTTGTGATCAGTTAGGAATGCTTATGATCAGTTATAAGTTTAATGAGGAATGAAGCATTATTGAGGCAGTATGAATGGCTACATTATACTGAATAACGAAACACTTTAAGTTCTCGCCGACTTTATTCAGCGGAGTGCCAAGTCAGTAAGATGTTAGTTTTAAGACTTAAAAAGTTGATAGCGGTCTTGATATTTTCAAAGAAAATAACCCTAACAGAGCGTTATATTAAAAGTAGTTTTAAATTTTAAAATAAACAAGTACCTTGAAATACTGAACAGTATATTCCCTTTTGTAATTTTCAGTACATAATAATGCATTTGCACAATACGTCATATATATGTGCACACACGCAAACACACACTCATATCTCTGCTCGGTATGAATGGCCAGCATGGCTCTGTATCCAGCATCTCTCCTCAGTGACCACGCCCACCATGCTATCTCCGCTGAGCGAAACTCTGGGATAATTCATATGCTGCAGGGTGGTTATGTCTCGTGTTCTTTTTTTATGTTAAAAAGTTGAGATTTTTTAGATGTAGAGAGAATAAACAGATGCTTTCAGACTTATTGGAAGGATGAAATCTGAAAGACATGGTGAGAAAGTTGGTTTAGTTGCTGTGATGTTGAGGGACAGTTTATGCTCTGTCTCAGTGTAGACCTTTTTCTCAGTGTTTTTCACTTTGGTGGCAGACAGGATCTGGAGCTCAAACACAGGGAATTATGGGAGGAAGCTCAGGAGAGGGGGATATAGAGGAGAGAAATCAAAGCATCTGGACCCTCAAACACCGGTGATGTGGTCGTACCATTGGTGGTTTCCCCTGCAGGCATTAGGGATTGGTTTTATTGGCACTTTTAGAGTCATGATTGTGTCTTTGCTTCAGAAAAAAGTATGTGAGGTCATTTTATTTTGGCAGGAATTGTTTTGCCTTTTTCAGTGAGTGACAATCATGTAGTCTAAGGTTGGAAGCACTTCTGTTTTACTCAAAATCTGAAGCGTTGTATTTTGCCTTCTGTCTATAGTTTATTTTGGGGGAATTATTTACATACATAGATATCACCTCTATTGGCAGTGACCATGAGCATAACTAAGTTGTCTTTTTTTATTGTGAATGGATGGTCAGGACATGGTGAGTGCTTTTAAGTTCATGTTTGGTGTGGGAAAATTGGCACTACACAAAACAACACTACATACTCCATCAAGAGGCTTACTCACTTTCACCAGCTAGCGCAGTGCTTCTGGTCTTACCTGATTGCTCAGTAAACGTATTTACCTGACGGAAGGTTGGCAGCCGTCATCTCTGACTAACTCAGAATCGCATCTGTAAGGACAATTCTGCACGTCACCTACCTCCTCCTGTGGGATGAGATGAGGAGGTCAGTGGATGAGCTTGATTCATTGTATGTCATTCATTTTTTTGTTTTATCTGTTTATCTTGAAATGTTAAATTGAAGTGTTTTTTGTTGGTTGAACTTGAATGACGTAGTGAACCAAGCTGATGAAATTTGATCCATTTCGACTGTCGGGTTTCGGTAACATGGCCACCTGGTTTCAGTAACATTCTGGCTACTTCGTGCCGTGTTCCCTGGTGTCCAGCGTGAATCCGCTCAGATTCATATCCGTTATGCTCAATCCACTGAGGCCTCTCAGCTCTCTCACCTCAAAGCTGCTTTGCGTTGTTGCTTTTGCAAATCCCGTTTTCATGTTGCAGTAACTGATCACCTCTGGTCAGGAACCCAGTCTTTTCTTCTCTGGAGCCAGGATGAAGAGCCAAAAAACTAAGAGAAAACTCATTACAGCGCCCTCTGAAGAGAGGACAGCAATAGGACATAGAGGAACTACAGCCCCAAAGTGCTTTGGCACTGACCAATCAAATGCAATCTTAGTGTGTGTCTTCACTGGCCAATCACACATAATACTCGGATAGCTGAAATCCCTTCAGTTTGATTGGTGGTATGTTTTGTGTGCAGTTGAGGGATAGACTGCTCAGGTCTTGCTTTTATTAAAAAAAAAAAAAAAAAAAAACATTTCAGTCAATTTTTCATGGACCAGTTTTATGAACACGCAGGGATGGATCCCCATGGTTTAGAGTGTGGACACCCTGTGTCTCTAGCAACTTCAGTGTTGTTTTTTATTGCTGGAATTTGTGCCAGTTTACGCGTTGCCTTTCCACTCAGAAAACATACTTCAACTAATTGGCTCCTATTATTACAAAGGGAAAATGCTTCTCATTGAATGTGTACTGGTATGAATCCTGTAGTGTCCCTGAATGCAGTGTGCATGTCCATATTCAGAAACTTCAGAGGATGATTTCATACTTTTATTTAGAATAAAATATATATAAAAGGTATTTTATTTTTTTATGGCCAAGCCAGAATTATAAAATCAAGATATATTAAATCTTTCGCTGAAAGACAAAGTCATGGCCGCAGGGAAGGGAGGGCTGTGAGGGTAGATATCTGTGTACAATACAGACTAGTATCCGATGCTGAAGGAGTTTTAAACAAACTGTGACACAGAGAGAGGAGGAGTGCAGCCCGTTCCTCCGGAATCCAGTGCGAGTCATAGATATTTGTATCATCACCTTCACTGCAAGTGGGGGGTGGGGCTAAAGCAGGCTGGGCGGGGCGTTTGACATGGACCGTGTGCCGTGAGCATGTTCTGTTTCTGAGCTCTGCCTTTTCCGCTCACAGAAGCAGCTACATGCTGCTGCCTCTCCTCCCATTTTTCAAATGGTTCGCAGATATTGCAATTCCACAGAAGGTCCCCCTCAGGTTGGACAGTTCAACCACAGATTATCATGAGGAAAATTTATATCTGAATCCAAAGAGTTGTAACTAAAGACAGGAAAAACAAACTGGTGGAGCCTGAGGAAAGGAGTGTTGAATCATGTTATATGTTCTGTAGTTCTGATGTAAGCACTAGAAGTTCTGAATGTTTATCTGTGTTTTTCTGTATCATTTAATCTGTGTATAATGTTCTTCGCTTGGCTTGTGAAACACCAGCCTTTGTGCACACTGACCACAGAGCTGATGATTGGTCCCGTTTTCCTGGAATCCGGCAGAATTGGCTGAACAATTGAAATCCCGGCACCATCTCATTTCAGAAAATGAATGGAGTCCTGGCTGGAAGTTCATTCTTTCATGGTGCTGTACAATATCACTCGAGTGTACTAAAGAGCAGTGCTTTCATGAGCTAAGCCCTACTTACATTAACAAAAACATAATGGAACCTTTTTAAGCAAACCTTGGAGTTTGCTCCCCTTATTCAGTTTTGAAAATAAATGTAAAAAAATGTTAAAAAGATTTTGTTGTCAGTGTGGGAATTATCTGTTTGGTGTCAGAAGGACTAGAGGTCTGGCACCAGTCACAATCCTGTTTATTAATAAACCACATTTTAATTGATTGCATTGATATAGTGCCTTTCATGGATTTCAGATTTCACCTCAGCTGTCCCCTGCACACAGTACCCACCTGAGTGATGCCAGAACAGTCTGGTGCTGAATGTGCCACTGTGAAGCTTAGCTGCATGTCATACCTCACATCAGGTCTGGTGACAAGTGATCTCCAACTGAGATAATATGCACAACAGCCAACCAGTCACAAGCAGCAAGTGATTTTCCCTGTCAAATCAGCAGGCAGTGAGCCTTTCTCATGGAATGTAGGGTTTGTTTCACTGGGTTGTGATTGGTGGCAAAAATGTTCCTCCCTGCACTTCAGGACAGTATGTGCCTGCTTACAAGCAGCACAAACTCCTGCATCTGAGAAATTCAGGGAATGCCATCAGCTTTTAATGATCGATATATATTCACCACCCAGTCACTACACAGATGTGATTTCATTTGTGTAACTGCATACACAGGCTACATGTGTACTGTACTGTAAGAACACATTCAGGACACATCACGTGCTGAATGCCCTCTGCTGCTGTGATGTCAGCCAGATCCATGTGCAGCCAGTTTCTGATTTTGATCAAAAAAGAGGTCAATAATTACTCTCATTGCTGACAGCCAACACAAACATGGCTGACATGGAGAAACTCCATTCCCATCCAAAATCACCCAAAAAACTTATGAGACTGACCTCAGAAGGGGACTGCTAAAAGGTCTGTAAAGTATTTAGTGGCAAAACATTCACATTTCAGATACTGAACCCCAAACAAAAGACATGATACACAGCTGCTAGCCATTCCTAATCTGGACAGGGCACAAACACAACCACATGGAAATTTCTCCACAAGACACAGAACTGCACAATCAGCTCTCCACCCTGAACACGACCACATGGTCATCTCCACCAGGCACAGAAACCGGTGTGATCAGCCCTTTCATGCGTTTGATTAGAACACCAGATTGGAAAAATTCTAGCTAATGTTAGCTTTCAGGAAACGGTGATTTAAAGTTGCAAAGTACAGCAAATGTGGCGGTGAAAACTACGAGAAGCTTAACGCTAATGAAAACATAATGAACCATGTAACACCCATGCTACATAGCATAAAATAAGTCGTATGCGAAAGGGTTAAGGTGGGTGTTTTGCATAAATGGCCAATCAGAACCATGCAAGCTCTGAATTGTTCAATCAGTGTTGATTCACACAGGCACTCAGACTGGAACAGACTTTATTGAGTATTTACATTAGTCAGGGCTTACAATCGTCTCTGTTCACGCAGCAAATGGCATACCAGAACACTTCCCGTCAAATACTGACGATGTCGTCACCTCGAACCCAGCAGTGTCAGAGATCCCTGATGCGTATAGTATGTGATCTAAAAACAAAACCTTAATCCTAACAAAAATATCAATCTCTGAACTAATGTTAAATAAATACACACCACTGTCAGGGCCATCGCAACCATGGTTGCTTCCTTGAAAAGCCAGTCTGTGAATGAGCTTGACGCTGTTGTTCCATCTATGAAACTTCCTGCAGCTTGTGGTCGAGGTGCTGTGGAACCGCAGCGTTTAGTCTGTTCTGATTGGTGTACAGGGACAGGGAGTGTCTACCCCCACAGCACAGGGACCAATGAGAGCAACCGATGGATCTGAGTGACACTATTCAGATTGAGGAGGAGGGGTGGTTACCATCTCATGAAGACCACACAGAGGCAGCTTTTGCTCACTCACTTGCACGCATGCATGCATACTCCCTGTCTCCCGCAGACACTCTCTCTCTCTCTCTCTCTCTCTCTCTCTCTCTCTCTCACACACACACACACACACGAGCCTGAGAGCACAACCTCCCCGATAATAAAACAGCTGAATTGTACATGTATTTACAAGTGAAACCCAAAGTCTTTTGTCCAATCAGAACCCGGCATCTGGCTTTATGAAGAGAGCAGAGAAGGCGAAGGCCAGGAACACCACGCCGCCAATGATGGTCACTGTGGGGAGGAAAGCACAGTCAGAGCCAGAGTAGCGTATTCACACCACATCCACACCGTACTCACACTGTACTCACACCACACTCACACAGCACGGTTCTGTCTCTCTTAACAGCTTTTCGGCTCTGAGGGGAAGGCGGGGGAAGATTTACCAGTTCTGACAGAAATTTTCTGAGCGATCATCCTCCCTCCAATCACAGCCAGACCTGTGCACAGGCAGTGCCCCAGAGTCCCGCCCACTGCCACGCCAAATGGGTCCTGAGAAAGAGAGAGCTCACTAAACACACGGCCAACCACAGATGAGCAGCCATTCCGGCTCAGTCAGTCACACACACAGACGGCCATTCCGGCTCAGTCAGTCACAGACGCATGCAGCTATTCCGATTAGTCACAGACATAAGCGGCCATTCCAGCTCAATCAGTCACAGACACACGCAGCCATTCCGGCTCAGTCAGTCACAGACACATGCAGCCATTCCGGCTCAGTCAGAGTTGCGCCGTTTCGGCTGAGGGACAGTTTGGATCTTGACCTCTCTGGCCGCCAGGACAATGGTGGTGAGCTGTGAGCGGTCACCCCACTCGGCGAGGAATGTGAGGGTGAGCGCCTGGATGAAGACGGGCGAGATGAAGCTCTGCCACTTCCTCTGCGGGACTGCACCTGACCCCGCCTCCACGTCCACTGCCCCGTTCACCAGCTTCGAGCGCTGCAGCTGCAGGAGATCGCAAATCAGCCAATCAGAGGAGAGAAGCCTCACAGGCGTGTCAAATGACAGAAACCAGTCTGAGGGTGCGTATTCGAGTTAGTGAGATGGCCTGTGTGTGTGCGTGTGTGTAATGGTGCTGGAGTGCAGGACTGTGTGTGTGTGTAATGGTGCTGGAATGTGAGAGAGTGTGTGTGTGTGTGTGTGTGTGTGTGTGTGGGCAGACAGCGCACCTCCTCGTCCTTCTTCTTGATTTCAGCCTGCACCTCCTCCAGCTCCTCCTGGCCCTCATCGGGGCTCATCTTCAGCCCCTCCCGCAGCATGCGCACACCGAAGATGGCGAAGAGTGCCGTGGAAACGTAGTAGGTGTAGATCCTGGGGATGATGGTGGTGGCATAGCCAAACAGCACTGCAGGGACAACAGAGGAGTGAGCGGCGCACATCAGCCCTGTCTCTCTCAACACACATATGCAGTCTTACACACAAACACACTCAGACATGAATGCGCACGCGCACACACACGCGCACACACGCACACACACACTCACTTCCTCATTCACTCACTCGTTCACCCATTTCAGCTTGTCCCTTCAGAACCTCCAAAGTTCACAGCAGAACAAAGACTTACAAAGAGCTACAGTACTGTCCAATTCTGTATATATAACTGTATATTCCTGTGCCTTTTGCACGCATGAATCACCCACTAAAGGCTGTTTTGGTATATCGGGGTGGTACTAATCACCCACTGAGGCCATTGTGCGTGTGGGGTAATGGCTTGACGCATCTGAATATTCATAAAGGGGAAAAAGCCAAATAAGGCAAATCCATAGCTAGTGAGACAGCACAGGAACACTCCAATGCCGGCAGGGACCCACAAGACTGACCGCCCCCTCCCGGACGGAGCAGTGCCCAGCGCTACCCACCTGATAGACAGGTCATGAGGGCCAGTGCTAGCATGGCCCCTGCCAGCACGGTCAGCCGGTTGTAGCGCATGGCCATGATGGCGGCAATAAAGAAGGTCTTGTCGCCGAGCTCGGACACAATGATGACAGAGATGGAGGCCACGAAGGCGTGGATGAAGCCCAGGTTCCCTGAGGTGGGGGCCGTTTCACTCAGAACGGGGCCCACGGGACGTGCTGAGGGGGCTTTCTGAGTTAGGGAGACACACATACACACGGCTCACTGGCCAATCCCATCACAGCCTCCACACACTGCACCTTCTTCACAACCCTCATCACAGACCAAGCTAAACAACTGGACAAAGTCAGGGTGTCATAATGCCAGCGTTAAGGAAGTGACATCCAGCGGTTATCAGGTTAATCTGTTTAATTATTTACTTTTTCCAAGTGTACCCTCAGATTAGTACAGTGGAACAGCAGCTCCTTAGCAGAGCTGGATTGTTGTGGACATGCTGTATGGGGCCTTACGGACATCTTGCCATTCTGAAGACTGGAATAATTTGCAGATTCTGGGGTTGCTGGAGGTCAACAGGTTTCAGCACAACAAACTAGAGCTGCAATGCCACTGAGGCGATCACTTACCTGGCCAGATCAGTATCGCTGTGAGAAAGAACACCTGAGCATGGCGACTGTGGGAGGGGCCAGGTGATTAGTATTACCTTACTGTTTCAAACACGTCACTTGACTTCAAACTTAGGCAACTTTGTTCTGATGCCTGTTACAAGAAACACACCTCAGGTGTTTGGGGGGGTCTGGGGCGAAGCTGACCCTTTCTGCTTAAAAGCTTAACAAAACCTGAACATTCTTTAGGCCCAATCAGAAAGCTCTGTTGAGTTAGACAGTGCTGCAGATCCTCTACTCCAGCGTTTCTCAAACCTCTCCTGGAGTACCACTTGTCCTGCATGTTTTAGATCTCTCCCTGCTCCAACACAGCAGGACAAGTGGTACTCCAGGAGAGGTTTGAGAAACGCTGCTCTACTCAATAGACCAGAGCAACGTGACATCAGCTTGAAGTAGTTTTGGTGGACACGCCCCGTTTTGGGGGAAAACAACGTGGTAAAATTGACTGGCGGCAAATAGGAGATAGAGGTTGTCACCGTGCCTAAAAGTTGCTGTGTTGTGTCCTGCACCATCAACAGTAAAACACACCCACACATTCGTTTCACCTTGCTACCGAGTAGGGAAAGGGAGGGCAAAAGACGGATTTTTTGGCTTTAGGCTATTCTGAGGGATGACCCCGAGGGAAACCTGTGAGACCCCGAGCTGTTTATGTCTGCAGCAAACACTTCATCACTGATAAGTAATACGTCTAGTCTAGGCTACATTTTATAATTACAATTTTTAATTATGAATTATTGTACACAATAGGCTATACAATAAAGAAATCAGTTGATCGGAAAACGACCTCAGTCAATGTAATATCAGCGCGCCTATTGCAGTGGTTGCAGCAAAGTAGCAAACGTAGCTAGACGCATAACATACAAAGTAGGCTATAACGATTTTAACCCCCTGCTCTCCGAAGTCTCCCAAGTGTTGGTTATCCTAATAGGAATGCAAATTAAAAGGTTAATAAAGCTAGCATCATGATACACCCATCTCTCAGCACCAGCTGTCAAAGCACCTGTCAAAAGCTAGCGCAGGCTACTGAAGGGGGAGAGGACATGGGAACGAGGTTTTGCAACAAAGTTTTGCATTATTAACATTATTAACAGGGGGCATAGAAGAATTATACTTTCCACATAGGAATTATAAATGTATTTGTTCAGTACTAACGACTGCATAGTCAAAACATGAATCTGTTCAGTTGATACAATAGGCTATCCATTCCAATGTTCGGCTAAAAGGACACTGACCACCAATACCGCGAAGTTTATCTAAATACCGGCACTTGTCATAAGCCGCCAAAGTACTAATGTAACTTTCCTGACATGTCATGTCAACTATACTTTTACCTTTTTTTAAATTTTGATTTAAAAAATTTTTGCTTGTCAAATACCTGCGAACTCCATTAGCTGCTATTCAAATTCAAAGGCTTGTTTTCCCCAAAGACGGCCGGTAACCACACCGCGGCATGAAAGTTCCCGGATGGTTGCTCTTGTCTATTTAAGCACAACACATTTATTTGTGCTCATATTCAAGGCATCTTGAAAGTCATGGGTCCAACTCTTGTAAACCCAGACTCATTTTAAGTATTTTGCATCAATGAAACTCCAGTGTTACACCAGTGAAAAGCACAGATCTCAGCTGCTCGGTAAAGTGTCACCACCTCACAAGACACTCAGAAGGCATCAGAAGACGTCTGTCGTATGTGTGAGAGAGACTGGGACCTGTCTCCATGTGCTCTGAGAAAGCTCTGTTGATTGCACTGTTCTGGCAATTTGCAGAGCGCAAAGCCAGCAAGGCCGCATCACGTACCAAGTACTGTAATCTATACAGTAATCTGGAATTACTAAAGACAGGCAACAAATAAAAGTTAAATAGCTAGACCAGCTACCATGAAAAAATTTCAACCAAGGACGAAGGCAAGGGGCTCTCGGGATTTCTCCCTTAACCAGGCAACTAACGCTAGCAACTAACCATCCAGTGAAACCTTGGTAAGAACCTGGGTCGTTGTCTTAGATCAGACAGGCTTTAACGAATTTCACTCAAAATGGCCGTAAACCATGAAGATTTCATAAATTTAATGTTATCAAACACCGTTAGCACGACAGTAGCAGGGAATCTAAGCACTAAATGGTAAATGTTTAAGGCTGAAATGTTGAGCAAGTCGGAACAAAACACGATGGATCAGCAGCTAGCGAACTTCCTGAAAGAAAACTGTTAGCCAGTTAGCTCGCCCTACTTGATGTATAGTGGCTAAATTAGGTTAGCTAGCTATATACACAAAGTGTCATCGGCTCCGGTTTGGATAATTATCCATAACTCTGGGTAATGAGAGTCCCGGTCTCCGCACCTCATGAGGCGGCTGCTCCGGCGCCGGTTTCTGCTCCTCCTGGATACCAGAGGCGCCGTCCGGCCGCGACGCGACCAGCAGCAGGGCCAGAATCACCGCACCCCGCAGCCTGCTGCCGGCCCGGGCGTTCATCTTACACCCGGAGCGAGCGCTTCAAAGATCAAATAACACAGATATCTAAGCAGCTAATTAGCTATATGTACAACGCTTATGCGTATGTAAAAATTACTTTAGCTAACTAGCTACGAATGCATGTTTAGCTCCGTAGCTAGTAGCTCCGTTCATTTCACCAGGAGGGAGTCATCGCACACGAACATGCTACCACAAGAAGTCCCACTTTCCTCTAAAGTTATTGGATAATTTTAGGGAAGACGTGTACATATTTGGTGACGTATTATAAATACAATTTTCTATTGGATAATTTACCCGTCTTTCTAAACGTCATGGAAATATTTTGGACTTGGATAGAGAGTAGGAAGCAGGAAGTATCCCGCAGGAAAGGGAAGAGAGTGGGTACGTGTGGGTCACGTGGCTGTGGAAGGCGAGGGTGTATAAATCAGCAAAAACCTGATATCTTTTACAGTCAGTGTTGTGTTATAGATGTATATGAAAGCATGTAGTGTCACCAGTAATTAAAATAGCGTTACTGTAGCTAATATAAAGTGACGCATGCGTGATTATGACGCTCACTTTTGTCTAAGTAGGTAGGTTGAATTTATAGCTAAAAGTGACATGTACTAAACCTTACGGAATTTGAATTTGGTCATTGTTTTTCCCGGTAGCTCGTTAATTAACCATGAACACACCGTGGCCGGTAATTTAATCCGTCTGGGATGTGCCCATGGGGAGCAGGAAATGTTTTATTTATGCATGATGTGCTGAAGAAACACCCGCAAACGCATTTTTAACCATGACAATGGTGGATCATCATCCCCAAAACCTTTTAAAAGGAAATACAGCCTATATTTAACTTTAAGACTTAGTTAAAATAGTTTATATAGTTCAGTTTCAGGTTGTAATCATCATTGTCCCAATTACTGAAATAGTTTCTCTGTGGGGTCAAGAGACATGTATCCACTTAACTGGACTGAATTGTAGCCCTGTGGCTAGAGGAGTGTGCATCACTTCATTGCAGATCCCCTCCCCTCCCCTGGGTGGCATCCTTCACAGGATCCTCCATGCTAGACTTACTTTTTCTCCTGCCCTTAGTCCCCCATGGAAACAGGAAGCATCAATTCCCTAATCTGCAGGCTAATAGATTTCTCAGGTCCTGCCCAATGCCTGTAACCCCTCCAAAACAGAATGGGGCACTGCCACATGAAGTACATCCAGGTGTGTCATCAACAACCACAGAGGTAACTTCCACTCTGTCCCAATGCCCTCCGTACTGTGTAGCTGCTGATGAGAAATATTATTAAACAGAAGCTGCTCTTACCTGCAGTCACCTGCACATCTTACAAATTTTACAAGATACTTTTGACCACTTGGACATTGACAGCTGCAGGAGATTCAGGTTATATACCTTGGCCAAACCTGGGAAGAGTCAGCAGTCTTTGGGTTATGAGCTGTGCTTCTAACCATTACTCAGAGCTTCTGACCCTACCAACCAACAGGACACTCACTGGAGTTTAGGCCGCTAGGTACTGAAATCAGCTGATTAATGCTGAAGTTTAGCTTAAGAGCAGCTCCGTGGAGCTGAATCCTATATGCTTACCACAATCGCTGCATTTCTGACAAACTGTGCATGTGTTGAGTGAGGGCAAGCTTAGTAACATATAAATGGCTTTTGACACTTTATGGAAAAATCCATTTAACAGTTTTAGACTTTCAGTTTGTTTTAAACTGCTGATTGTCTTTGACCTCACAGAAGAACTTGTGCAATCATTACCAGTCATTTGAGAGGATCATTTTTACAGAAAAAGATGAAAAGAAAAAGTGACGAGTGTCATATTTCATGTAATTTAATTTTTGTAATAAAACAATAATTACACAGTGTATAAACAGCAGGGGAATCAGAGGAGGAAGGGAACAAAGGCTTTGCGTTGCTGAGGGTAAGACTGGAACCTGCTGCAGTAGAACTCGTGACAGAGTTGTGCAGCTAGCGCCTGGTTGAAGAAGACGTACAGCACCACAAGCCACCAGGTGAGGGCGCCGCCCCTGCAGGTGATGCTGAGGGACACGTAGATCAGCAGCTCGGCAAAGTAGTGCGGGCAGGACACCACCTCGAACCAGCCTCCATGGGGTACCTTATGGCCCAGTGTTACCAACTCACCTGTGAACAGCGGCACAAGTTAAAACACAGCACCATACTGCAATCAGACACACTGCCACCCAATACAACTCAACCAAACACACAGCTCCACACTGCCTTCCAACACACTGTGACTCAACATACAGCTCCACACTGCAACCAAACACACTGACACGCAACACACTGCGGCCCGACACACTGCCTCACACTGACACCCAGTAATCAGGCCGATGTGTATGTCATGCAAACATCACTTCTGCCATATGATGGAGACAATATACAGATATTACACACTATAAATGCACAGAATTGTGTGCTGTGTCAGCAAGTGAAATTCAACTGCAGTTTTCTAAATAAAACATGGAGTTTACTGCACTCAGCTTTACTGCAGTAGCAATGCACACAAAAAACCCATTATGCATATCACTATAAATTATAAATAATTCAAAATTATCTCATGGTTCAGTTATGAACTCTACAGCAGTCAGTCAAATACAGATTCAGAATGCATTCCACCTCTCTCCCTTGCTTTGAATGCTGGGAACCGGAGGCAGAGAGGAGTGACATTAAAGGAATCAGTGTGAGTTTCAAATGAAATCTTACAAAATAGTAGCTTTCAGGCAAAAATATAAACATCTTAACAGCCACCTGAAGAAGCCCTGAAGACTCCTATTGAGATAATTAAAATACTGACTTGATGGGGGTTAGAATCAATTCCCTTCTGATTCACTAGAGTGGGGAACTGTAAATTCAAAACTGAAACATGAAAGGAAAGGTTTTGCCAGATTATGTTTAAAGAAAAGGCACAATACAAAAGGCAAGAGAATAAACCCCTGGGCAAATAAAAATCTTTGCATCTTTTAAGCTCAAACGTCTTTGCATGCTCTTGCTGTCAGTACCTAAAGGAGTAGAACCCCATAATGGGTGGAGTTATCATGAATTGTCAATCACCACTCATATGGGCCAATCAAAGAGCTTTGCTAAACATATCAAAACAATATGATTCAGTTTCACCCATTTTGCTGCTGTGTTTTTTGGGGTTCGTTAGAGCACCTACAGAAGCTTCACCTGAGTTTCCCATCCGCAGTTGGGCCAGGACACGCAGGCAGCGGTGCTGGTGCAGTGAGGCCCAGAGAAAGAGCAGAACCCCGGCAGCGTGGAACCACCGCAGCTGAGAGAGGAGTGAGGAAGCTGGGCCTCCTGCCAGAACAGCAGCACGACCACACCTTTGTTAGCAAAGCGCCAGAACACAGCACTGCCTGCTGGTCAGACTGCACCTCAGATGTACTGTTTGCATGACTATTTTATTTTTAGAGTTTAATGCCTTGTGAAAGCACAGAATATTACAGAGTATTTATTGTTTGAAAAGGCGATGCCCGCTGGAGGCCTTGCCTGTTTGAGGGTGCAGAGCATCTGCACACAGCACTGTCAGCCCCAGGATGACGTAGTAGCCCAGTCCGAAGACGTACTGCACAGCGTGTATGACACCGTCGGAGAACACGCTGACCCACACACACTCCCACAGCCGTCTGAGCGAGTGTGTCCACAGCAATACCTGCACCAGCACGGCGGACGCCGACACACCTGGAGAGGAGACGCACAGCATGGACAGCGTCAAAGATACACACACACACACGCCTTCTGTACAGGAGGGCTTCCCGAAGCTGAGACAGCCCTGTCAGAGAGGATTTAGGGTCTCATTCAGTCACCCACCCTGTTGGCCAGGGGGGAAGCGATCCTACAGTGCTCTGTGCACTGGGCACCAGGTCCACAGGTTGGAGGAGATCAAAGAGAACAGAGTAGAAGACCCCCCACTGATGCTTAATTCAGGTCCTTATGAGGCGGGATTCAGAACAAACCCAAACAGAGGACACACTGTTACAGTCAATAACAGACTGTCTAGGTTTGTTCAAAGCTATGGGGCTCACCATCCAAAGGCACAGGGGATGAAATTAACCACAGAGACCCTGGGTACAACATACAGGCAGTGGGCCGAAGGCTGCTATCTGCTTTAGTTTTTGAAATGATCGATCCGCAGCGATACAGTAGCTGTTTTTTTTTCATATCAACTAAATAATTTTTTTCTGAACATGTTTCCGTTTTTGGCAGTCTCAAGTCGATCATATTTTTATGAAAACTAAACTTACGTTTCATAAACCGATTAGGCAAACGGTAGGGAGTACTGTACTGCAAACCAATCAAAAACTCATTCTAGCGTCACCTGACTTGAAGTCTGCCAATGATATTCATTCAAATAGGAAGTAAACAAACGGATCAGAGGAATTGACGACTGAAGCTCAGAAGCTGCGGATACTGCTGTCAGGTAAGGTGTTTAACTTCATATTCAAATTCATATTTTCTTTTTAATAGTAATACTTAATACTTTGCTACATCTTTGATGCAGTCAATATTGGCAACCTACTATTGACTGTAGTAGTATGCTTCCAAAGTTATAGTTTGTTTACAACTCTTCTAATCTGTTTCCCCAGGTAAGCCCACA
This sequence comes from Megalops atlanticus, assembly GCA_019176425.1. Lineage (NCBI taxonomy): Eukaryota > Metazoa > Chordata > Actinopteri > Elopiformes > Megalopidae > Megalops > Megalops atlanticus. The sequence goes on along the minus strand of CM032876.1, from coordinate 73,674,823 downwards.
TGCTCAGCCCTGTTATCAGACATCTTCTGGACCTGACCTGACTCATCAATGATGCTGAAACAATGAATGTGGTCTTTGTTTTTTTTGATTCAGTTTAAAATGGATTCTTAGCATTTATACACACAAATGTATAAGGTCAAACTACAGTTACAGTACAGCTACAGTTAACTAGTTTAAAGCTGCTTTACAAACCTTCAACCTCCTGTACTGTCTTTTCTCTCCCCTTGCAGGCTCTTTCCATATTTCTTTTGTTGGCATACTGCACGTAGCATTCTCTATGGTAGCCAACATAAGCTGACACATCTGGAATGTGGCTGTCTTTTAGGTCATAAATTTCTACAGCTCTTTCTGCAATTTGGCTTTCTTTTGTATTCAGATTCACCTACTCCAGAGAACTTTGTGCAAATTTTGTCCAACTTGCAACTGAAAACGGTATGACATTTGTTGTACAGTTTGTTACATGCATGCAACACTCCATATTTTTTTTCCCGTTTGCATCCAGACATACTAGCTAAAGTATACACGTGTTCGGGTTTATGCAAATGAGATGTCACACATCAAATGAGATAGATATCAGATATGAAATGAGGTGGCAGACATGACTCAGAAAAAACAGTTGGATGAAGAAGTTTATCTGGACATTCTTCTGAATAGATCAAATTATACATTAGAGGCTCATAAAGTAGTCAATTTAGGGTCTATAACAAATATACAAAATCTTTACTCTCTGTTTAATATTAGAACAATATGAGAAAATTACATAGCAGAATAAATCAGAACACTGGGCATTTTAAGCACCTGCAAAGGAATGTGTTTAGACATCTTAGATAGATGATTATATTCCATATTTAGACATTCATTCTTTCGTTCATTCCGACAACTACAACGAGACGTTTTTTAAGCTTCCGAACTTGTTCGGAACCAAGCTAATGTATCATACCGCTATGTCAGTCCAAGACCCGCTCTGCATGTTTACATTTTGGGGTCCTATATTTAAGTCGTACGCGATTGGTTGATATTTTCAATGACGTTTACATTACAGTCTGATTGGTTCATCGACTAGCGCTTTCCCGCAATTTGCCTGAGCAGACTGACAATTAAAATACAAGTTTGTGAAAATATAAGATCAAACCAGAGCTGCCAACAAATTTTATTAGACTTTATAGAATTATTTAATATCATACATAAAAATGGTTTACTATATCGACGGAGATCGATCAACAACACGAAAAACGCGTTCTGCCCACTAGTGGTGTTCAAAACGATTCTTTTTAGTGATTCGGTTCCTTTCGTTCAGTTCAATAAAATGATTCGAATCTTTAACTCACTGATTCGTTCATTTCCATATCCGGTCGGGCGACATACACGAATCTGTAAATAGTTTTATTGCATTTTACAAGTTACTCTACATTGTTCCAAACATCATGTCCATTATTAGCCTGCTCTGCGGCAAAACAGCACGTGTGAAACCAAATGTCAATGAAATTAAAAATAATTAAATCGTAATATTCATTGCGTGAAACTGCACCATGCTATTCAAACAATCATGCAGCCGCAAAAGGCAATAGAACCCCACAATTTAACGCGTATAGTAGCCTAAATACATGTCATTTGCTAAAACTAAAAAAAGCACTGAGGAAAAAAGAGCCACGCTTATATCCGAAGCGAATAACTTCGTTTAACAAGTTTTGAACAAACCGAGCTCAAACATTTTAATATACTTGTAGGCCTAGTCAGTGATGTTGTATTTTTATTTGTTGTTAATGTAGACATAGTACCCATAAGCTTATGCATCACATTTCTGTTTTGTTTTGTAGCCTACTATGTTGATGTCAGTATTAATAAGGACTTTATTCACGTTAAAAGGAAATGTGATGTCATTAAATACATCGTAGCCTACGTAAAATTGCAGTTGTGATAAACAATACCTGCGATACGTTGTGCGCACCTAAAATATGCTACTGCTAAAAATATAAATATAAAATAATATTCCAGGTAGATGAGCAAAATAATATTTAATATTTTTAATTCCTATAATAATGTCACGGAAGCGCTCTGATTCCTTTTGCATCGTCATAGTCAATAGCGGATGTAGCCCAAGCCTGCTATACTGAGAACTAACGATTCTGGCAACACGTAGTCACCAGGTCAGTCAGTGAATCTTTGGAGTCCGAAGGAACTGGTGAACTGAGGAACTTGTCAACAGTTCATCAGGTCAGTAGGTGGAATTTAGAGTCTTCGTAGTCACCGGATCTTTGGCATTGTCCCACATCGTCAGCTGTGCCGAGATGGCCAGTGGGAGGTGCTTCGAGAGTTTTAGCATTTCAGCCATTGGCTAGTTGTTGCCATGAACGTACTGCTGATACAGCTTTGTGATAGGCTGCTTCGTGGACGGACTGCATATCTAATATCCACCGGAGGGAGAGTTATAGCTGCTATGCCAGCTAATCGGCGCGCATGTTTGCAAAAAGGAAGGAATGAATCTTTTAGACTAGGGATTCAGTACTCAGTTCACCTCAAAGATTCGTTCAAAAGGATTCGTTCGTTCACGAACTGCACATCACTACTGCCCACATGAGGCTGCTAATGGAGGTCAGTGGTGGAGAGGTAACCTTTAACTGCAACGCTCATCGTCTGCATAACTATTACTGCTGCTGCTACTACTACTATTATTTCTGTTATTAGAGTGCATGAAAATGCACTCTATTGTTATCCGAATTTTTCTTATTCTTCTTTTTCTTCTAACCAATTTTGTGCGTTTAATACAGCTTCAACCGTTTAACGTAGAAACTTCATTCAAACTGTGTTGCGTAGGTCTTACAAAGGACACTTATGCTATGTATTTTTTTATTTTTGTAACATTTATACTTTTTAAACTATTAATTAAAAACTATCAAAATTTTCCCCATAGACTTAACATTGGCCTTTATGACATCACAATAGAGCCATTAAGCAATTAGAATCTTGTGGCAGCTGTTCTGACCACCTACATCTGTTTGATGTAGGCCTTTATACTCTTATCTATGTAAAATTAGACTGTTTGCATTTTCATGCACTCGCAATTCCCTGGAATTACATTCTCTAGTTATGAATAATTCTTTTTATTTATTTTCTGGGCACATATTCTTGTCCTTACGTCGCTACCATGTATACAAATAGACAACTCCTTTTTTGCTCAAATAAAATATGTAAAATGTTGATATTACCAGCACTGCAGAGAGCCGTGACATCTGTGGGCGCATGCGCAAACATACGTCAGATGCTACCGAAGAATCGAATCGTTTGGTCGGGACAATTCTGACTTGTCCAACGTTTGACTCTTCACTGCCAACTAAACATCAAACCCAATACAACCATATACAAATTAGCTACTGTGCCACCGAGCGGATTAACTGAACATACGAGTAACCCAATAAATGCACCTAAAACCTCGTAGCCCTCCACCCATGCTGGAATAGCACAGTACCCTGAGCAGCAGATCGGGAGCCAGCGGTCAGGAACCGGAGAGTTTCATTCAGCCACACCGGGAGCTCCTGTCCCAGGACCACTGATCGCAGTGACAGCGCGATCAGCAGCCCGTTCCAAAGCACCGAAACCGCGTAGAAATGCGAGAACCATCTGCAGGGACCGGAAACATCAGGTTCTGTTAGCTGCACATTTGTGGATTAATCACTTACTAAAATGATCGACACAACACGATCTAACATACAGCGGTGGAAATGAATGACTGGTTTAGCGGCCAGCTCGCTACCTTTTGGGAACATCAAAAACACACAGAACACTTGGTCGCTGCAGGTTTTTGGTTTTTCCGTATCTGATCAGATCCTGGAACACATGAAACGCATGAGATCGCGCAGCTTCGGGAGGACAGCGAGAAAAACGTCTGTGAATACAAAAAGCAAGGAAGAAAGATAACGCTAACGACAACCACATAAAATCAATTACACTAAAGCCAAAAAGTACCATGATCACATGGTGGTACGCTCTAAAAATATCCGACGGACAACACTATGTTGAACACAAGAGTTCCGTTCTGCAAATGATTTCCCATCGTTTTTCAGGGATCACAGTCGCAGTTTGCAGTTTATTGTGTAAAACTTGTAAAGCACATGCAGGACATGGTAATGACCTAATACTTAACTTAATACTTACTTACTTAAGAATACGCAGGTGCTCACATGTGATCCCTTCAGACGTGGGCTGAAGACAAACCTCTTCAGACTCTACCTGGACTGATACCTCTGCCATTTTGACCTTGTAACTTTGACCTTGTAAATCTGACTCCTGTCTTGTACTTGTAACTCTTACCTAGGTAGTATAGCGGTACTTTATTGTCCCTGTGATTGTATTTGATATGTAATCCTAGTTCAGATTAGTTGGCTCGCGACACTGACCTTGAACTCAGCTTCAGCACTCTCTGCATTGTATGACCTGTACACATCTTGCTCTTGTGCCTTGTGTTTGCCCACTATTTGCACTTTTGTATGTCGCTTTGGATAAAAGCGTCTGCCAAATGAATAAATGTAAATGTAAATGTGGTCCCACTTCCAGCAGGCGGCAGCACTAAAACAATTTTTGTTACTGGATGTTACACTTCTGCTCTTGCAGCAATCAACACTAAATGACAGAACCAAGTATCAGGGCTTGTTGGTTGTTACTAAAGATGTTTTTTTTCCATTGCTTGAGAGTGGATAGTTGCATGTTAAATGTGTGACCTCAGTAACTGTTTGTTTGGTTTAGGAATGTAGCTGGAGACCTGCAGAGTTGTCCATTCTGACGAAAAATCTTAGTAATGAACTGTGGAAAAAGAAAAGTCACCCGACACCACAGAGCACCAAAGAACACCTAAAACAGTGAACATCTGATAAATTAGCAAAATGTGATTACCAATTTGACATTTGGATAATATGAGATTCTCTAATGAGAGAGCTCACTGTCATCTGATCTGTTTAACACTCTGAAGTCTGACAATGGGGCGTGTCACACCGCCTGTCTGAAAAGGGGTGTGGCATTTGTGCCAAACAGGAAGTAGCACAGAGAACACTGTACATTCTGTTCCAGGCTAAGGGCTCTGTGTTTTTACCTGGATCAGGTGCTCTGTGTTTCTACCTGCCCTGGGTGCTTTGTGTTTTTACCTGGACAGTGTGCTCTGTGTTTTTACTTGGACTGGGTGCTTTGTGTTTTTACCTGAATCTGGTGCTCTGTGTTTTTACCTGGGCTGAGGGCAATGTTTATGCAGTTTTCCAGTGTATCATTTTCAAAGATTAGATTGCTAATATTTCATAACACATACGGAATAATAATCCTCATTTTTGTTTGGGAAAAGCTCACCAGAGAAATTGTGGGCATCAACTGCCCTATTACCATGGCAGCGTGGGAGGAGCTAGTGGGCATGGCTTGTCTCTGCTTTTACCTCCCCTGTTGTTTCCAAGAAACAGGATGAGATTTTAGATTGTCAGGAACATAAAAGTGCTTCCTGAGATGATCCAAGGACACGTTTCTGCTCAGAGCTGTATGGGAGAGTAGTCCCTCTCTCACAATGGTAACGCTGACTGTGTGGATGCAATTGTGTGATACTTGGGGACATTTGTGTAAAAATGGGGCATGACTGGACTCACACTTAGCCTCACAGCTGAGAGCCCCTCTGACTCATCTCTCCTCATATGGCTGTCTTCATATCACAAAAGAGTGTGTTTGTGAGAGACAGTTTATGTGAGAGAGAGTGTGAGAGAGACTGTCTGTGTGTGAGACAGAGTGTGTGAGAGAGTTTGATTGTGTGAGAGAGAATGAGTGTGTATGAGACAGAATGTGTGTGTGAAGGTGTGTTTGTGAGAGAAAGACTGTGTGAGAGTGAGTGTGTGTATTTGTGCGTCTGTCTGTGTATTTGTATATAGGTATAGGTAAGCCTGTATATAGGTATATAGGTTTGTGAGGATAAAATGAATGTGCGTGTGTTTATGAGTGTATGTATGTGTTTGTGTGTGTGTGTGTATGTGTGTGTGCTCATTTGTGTGTGTGTATGTATGCGCTTGTCTGCATGTGTTTATTTTTGTGTATGGGTGTTGGTGTGTGTGTGTGTGTGTGTGTGTGTGTGTGTGTATAATCCAGGATGCGCCTGAAAGATGTGTGGTATCCTGCCTAAGGAAGTGTGTTCTGTTTCCCGCACCACCTTGCCCCCTCGTCCCCCTCACCCCCCTCACGCCCCCATTGCCGTACCAACTGCTGGACCATTATTAGTGCCTGTGTGATAAGAGTTTGCCATTGTTACTGAGAGCAGAATTAATTACAGCTGACAGTCTGTACCAATCCCAGCTTGCACTGTAGCACTGAGTGTGCAGGAACACTGAGCCACAGTAGAGAACAGATACAGTTTCCACAGTTCACTGTCTGTCCATAAACCTCCCTCTTCCCACCACCTCCTTCTCTCTCTGCCTCACTTTCTCTGTCTCTCCTCTCTGTCTTTCTCTCCCGCTCTCTCCCTCTGTCCCTCTCTCCCTCCCTCAGTCTTGAGTGTTAATACTTTCTCACATAGCACAGTTGTGAAAAAAACAGCTGATCAGTGTCTGAGTCCCTTTTGTAAGCCTTTGGGTTTGGTTCATAATGGGAAGCCTGCTGCCAAACCAGCTTCACAGGAAATGAAGTGCACTGGGAAAGCGTGACGTAACCTTGCAGTAGCTACAGGCACTGGCACTGTCCTGGAGATTAACACGGGTCAGCGCTCTGATTCTCCACACAGAATCCTGAAACTTCTCCCATTTTCCATGTCAGGGGCTGAGAAGAACGATGGAGGCTTTTATGTATCATACCGATGGCTGCCAACTAGCCAGCCACTTAATAAACTCACCAGAGCAAACAGCAAATATGTCTACTGCATAAAATACCTGTCCCTGGGCCAGTACAGCTTGTTATTCACCTGCTTGGTTGCTGTTCAGAGAGGGAAATAAATATATTGATTAAGGATGGCAGAAGGAGGGATAGGTATTGGTAGTTTTAGCTAGGTGGTTTGTTTTGAGAACAGTGGTGAGGAAAGTCTTATTACTGTAGTCTTGATGTTTACTGCTCTTTGTATGACACTCACACATATTTAGCTATTTAGCAAAACCAGTCTGGATGTAGAAGAGATTTCATAACTAGCTAGTTAGCTGAATATCCAACCCACCTTCAGCTGACTAGCTTGGTTAAACTCAAATTACATCTGTTTTACAAACACCCAAACTTTGAAATTTATATACTGAATGCTGCACACTGTTACTGCATTAGTGGAAATATGTGAAAATGTGAGCAGAACTGTTGCTAGGAAGGAACGAAGGAAGGAAGTGTGAGTGTGTGTGTGTGTGCACACACACACACACACACACACACACACACACACAAGCAATGCCAATAAGAAGCTATTGCATTTTCACGTTAAAAAAAAATTGAATTTGAAAGGCAGAAGTTGAGGCATCTGAAACAGCAGTTTTCTTGAGAAATGCATCTTTGAAATGATAAAAGCTTTGGTTCTGCTTACTCCACCCCTTCTGGGAATGAGGGGTTGTTTACCCTCCCATTATGATTTGCTGGAACAACATGACACAGAAGAACAGAGGACTTGAGAGCAGAGATTCACATACGAGATGTTTTAATGGGTCTGTTGCTGCAGCCGCCCTCACCCTAACCCTCCCTCCACCTGCTGTAAGCCTAAACCCTCCCTCTACCAGCCCTTACCCTAACTCTAACCCTAACCCCAACCCTAACTCTAACCCTCCACCCGCCTCTTACAAACATTTGTAGGCGACACTGATCCCAACAGCCCTCAGAGTGACCCAGATGCAACCTTCAGAGTAACTCAGACCCAGACCACCACCTGGTCCCTTCCCACTGCAGTTGTATTTGTGCAGACATTCTGGAAGTCTCCTCATTCACAAAGAAAGCTGAGCTCTCAGTGATGACAGACTGCAGTGTGCTCCTCCATGACACACAGTAATCTTGTGACTGTACCTCAGATGCCGCTCACAGGCTCTCCCTAACCTTAACTCTAACCCTGTCACTATGCCTCAGACGGCTCTTACAGGTCACTGTATCATAGGTCAATCTCACAGACAGGAGAACACTGAGAGGATGATGGTTTTGTGAAGAAGACATCTGGCTGCATGCCTCCGAACAGCACATACTGCAGCCCTGTTACCCCTCAGTGCCAGACAACATAATGTTCATCTGTGTGTGTGTGCCTGTGTGTGTGTGTGCGTGTGTGTGTGTGTGTGTGTGTGAGACTGAGTGTCTGTGTGTATGTATATGTATGTGTATATGTGTGCATGAGAGAAAGAGAGAAAGTATGTATGTCTGTTTATGATCGTGTGTGTGTGTGTGTGTGTGTGTGTGTGTGTGTGTGTGTGTGTGTGTGTGTGTGTGTGTGTGTGAGACATTAACTTTATCCAAGACCCCCAAACTACACCCACATCAGAACCTGGTGATAACAGGACAGAGAGCAGAAAGACTCAGGTTTAATTAATGGAAAACAGGACAATAAATCTGCTAACTGGCTGGCTGCTCCCACCACACCCTCTCGGGGTGTCCCTCTCACCCCTGCTTTCCACTTAAAATGCCAGGCACATCTGTGACTTCTGTCACTGCAAATCTTTCTGCCCCAATCAAAAACCCATCTGGATCTGCAAGCGAATTTGGTTTCTTTTTTTCTTTTTTCTGTCTGGACACCCTGCTAACCTTGGTCAGGTAGACCCAGATACCTTATTGTGAGGATGGTTGCACTCTGGGAGAGCACTTCCTGTGAGTGTGAGTGCCACTTCCTGTGAGTGTGACGGGTGCTGCAGCACAAAGACCAGGCGCTGCATAGAAAAACAGAGAGAATGAATCTTTCCAGCGCTGGCACCAGCCAGCAGGAAGCGCATATCAGAGCAGGGCGAGGGGCCAGTGCCGGGGGTCCCAGCAGGGCTGACCGGGACAGGAAACATGTGGAGGAGTGAGAGGCCCCCAGCACATCTCACCACGAGTGGAGGAAGACCACAGTCTGTCCCCCAATGGAGATCCACATGGCAGAGGGGGTCTGCTCCATGCCCTTCACAGGGAAAAAGTTCCCAGCAGAGCCAGTCTGGGGCCAGTGCTCTGACATGGTCATGTGCTTTAATGAGGACCAATCACTAGGCTGCCCCCACTGAGGCATATTACCATGATGAGAGCTGGGGAAAAGATTCATATGATAACACTCTGTCATCAAAATGAGTACTCTCAAATCAACCCGTGTGATAACACTGTCATCAAAATGAGTACTCACAAATCAACCTGTGTGATAACACTCTGTCTTCAAGAGGAATACTTGCAAATCAACCTGTGTGATAACACTGTCATAAAAATGAGTACTTAGAAATCAAGCTGTTATGATAACACTACTAGACTATAATTTATTTGTTATAAACACCGATGAGCCAAAACATTATGACCACTCACAGGTGAACCGAATAACGTTGATCATCTCCAGACAAGGGCACATGTCAAGGTCTGGGTAGATTAGATGGTAAGTGAACAATCAGTTCTCGTAGTCAATGTGTTGGATGCAGGAGAAACGGGCAGGAGTAAAGACCTGAGCAACTTTGACAAGGGCCAAATTGTTATGGCCAGATGACTGGGTCAGAGCATCTCTGAAACGGCAAGGCTTGTGGGGTGCTCCCGGTCAGCAGTGGTGAGTACCTACTGACAGTGGTCCGAGGAGGGACAAACCACAACCCGGCGACAGGGTGTTGGGCGCCTAAGGCTCATCGAGGGCAACGGAGGCTATCCTGTCTGGTCCGAACCGACAGAAGGTCTACTTTGGCACAAGTCAAATTTTAATGATGGTTATGAGAGGAATGTGTCACAACACACAATGCATCGCACACTGCAGTGTATGAGGCTGCGTAGCCGCAGACCAGTCAGAGTGCCCATGATGACCCCTGTCCACTGTCGAAAGAGCCTACAATAGGCATGCAAGCATCAGAACTGGACCTTGGAACAGTGGAAGAAGGTGCCTGGTCCGATGAGTCCCGTTTTCTTTTAGATCACGCAATGGCCGTGTACGTGTGCGCCGTTTACCTGGGGAACTGATGGCACCAGGATGCACTGTGGGAAGACGACAAGCCAGTGGAGGGAGTGTAATGCTCTGGGCAATGTTCTGCTGGGAAACCCTGGATCTGGCCATTCATGTGGATGTTAATTTGACACGTGCCACCTACCTAAACATTGATGCAGACCAGGTCCACCCCTTCATGTCAATGGTATTCCCTGATGGCAGTGGCCTCTTTCAGCAGGATAATGCGCCCTGCCACACTGCACACATTGTTCAGGAATGGTTTGAGGAACATGATGAAGTGTTCAAGGTGTTGCCCTGGCCTCCAAATTCTCCAGATCTCAATCCGATTGAGCATCTGTGGGATGTGCTGGACCGACAAGTCTGATCCACGGCGGCTCCACCTTGCAACTTACAGGACTTGAAGGATCTGCTGCTAATGTTTTGGTGCCAGATACCACAGGTCACCTTCAGGGGTCTTGTAGAGTCCATGCCTCGGCGGGTCGGCACTGTTTTCGCAGCACACGGAGGACCAACAGCATATTAGGCAGGTGGTCATAATGTTTTGGCTCATCGGTGTATATTTGTTACATGCTGCGTTGCTATAACCATTATAAGTACTCAGCATTGCTGCTTTTCACATGGCATAGACTGAGTCACGTCTGTACAGCTCTGTGCAGGCTCACTGTGGATGCCCCACTGACCAGAGGGAGCTGCAAGTGTGTGCCCTTCTCCCCTGGCTGACTGAAGCCAGATTGAACCCGAGCCTCAGAGCTCAGGCAGGCTCAAAGTGAATGCCTTGACTGCTAAGATATTCCAAAGACACTGAGCAAACAAGTGTTTTAAAATTAATCTTTATTCATTTGTCCTTCATTGCCAGTTGAGATATAACATTTCTTCTGCAGGGGAGACCTGACCAAGAGAGTGGTACCTATACTGTCCAGACAAAGCAGCATCAATGAAATCTTACCCATAAGGGGAAAACAAATACATAAAATGAACATATAAATAATAAAGAATTTTCAATTCTGAGACCTAACAGAAATCTAAAAAGCTAAAAAGTCCTTCACTGGTTTGAAAAATTTTCTTCCTGTTTAAAAATATGAAAGAATTTTGTTAATAATTACTGGTTAAAACTTATTTTCTAACAAACATGGTGCCATATGGATCAATCCTTGGGCCCTTTCTTACCTCACTGTGAATTTTGTTCCTTGATAATGTTATTTATCAATATGGAGCAATTACATGTGTATATAAAGCAAGATTAAGTCACACTTTTTGCTGCCTTGCTGCCTCACTTAGTTCCCAAAATCCTGGCCCATCAGCTCCTCAAATTGTTGTACCAAGATGACAGAATAAATGGTGATGGTTGTTTCTGAATCTGTGTCTTCATCTGAAATTCACATTTCCACAGAAGTCAGCTTCCACCCACGAGATGCAGCAAAGCACAGTTAGCCTCATGGTCAGTTTCAGGCCAAGGGACAGAGCTACTTTTGAGCATGCTACTGACACCAGGAAAAGGCGGTTGAGAAACTCCTGGTAAATAATAATAGAAAAGATGACATTAGTATAAGCCATCAGTTCACCTCATCACATACAGAAATAGTACAAAAAACAATGCATACAGAAATACTCCTCCAAGAAGTGCATATTACCAGTTTATTAGAGCACAGCAAATGGTAAAATGTTTATTATTTCTTCTGCGTATAATTCCATATTTTCCAATGTCTTTTCCTTTGATGTGGGTGGATCAAGATGCCTGACCATTCACTGGATTCATACCATCGTATCTTAAAATGATTTGACGGACTACACAGTAAAGTTTTGGGAGTGCAGTCATAGCCAGGATAGCACATATTAGCATCACTGTTTTGACTGTGCTAAGGCCCCCATATAAACTAAGTGGCCAGTGCAAGCTTGCATTGCCATCCCAACCAGTGTGTGTATGTGGGTGTGGGTGTGTGAGTTACACGCAGACTGAGTGAGATTCAACTAATGTTCCTTCATTAGTTGGTATCACTGCTTATAAAGTAAACAGTAACACTCACCCTCTTCATACCACCAAACAAATAACTAACCCACATATGGTTATGTAAACAGTGCATACTGATCAGTGCTGCCAGGGCACCCCTGAACAGGAGTGTGTGTTTGCGGCCGTGTGCGTGGGGGTGCAGTCAGATGTGTGTGGACAGCTGTAGTCATGGACCCAAACTGTCCTTCAGTCTGTTGGAGGGACAGCAGCCCCATAGAGGGGCACTCAGAGTCGGCCTGCGGTGTCCCAGGTGAGAGGGTTACGAGGTGAGAGAGAAGACAGCATTCCTTTCAGCTGAGGCCTGACACACACATGTGTAGCACAAACATCACCTGCTTCCCAGAGCAAAGCTCACTCTGAGGTTAGATGTTACACACCCTCATTCATATCAGGGTTTCCGCTAGGATTTTTTCTTGCCGGTCCGGTGTGCGGAAAGAATTTATTTTATCGGAAAAATTTGAAACTTACCGGTCACGTTTCAATAACGAAAGAATGACAACGACCTCAAATCAGTTTGACTATTTAGTGAACAATAAGGATTAAGCAAAACGAACAGTAACGATTGAGCAAAACCTCAACATTAGCCGCTAAAATTTAGGCTACTAGGAAACATCTGTAATTTGTAACATCTGTGGTCCTGTTTTAAAAAAGGCTAGGCCTACATGGCATCAAATGTAGTCTATAGGCTACCAGGTAACATTTTATTTTCTCCATTTTTTCATTGCGGCAAAGTCCTCTGCTGCCGACCTGAAATCAAACGTGTCCAATGTGTCTTTGTAGTTTGCAATGCGCATAAGCCGCGTCACTCTCTCCTCCTCCAGACGACTTCGCAGCGCCGTCTTAATTCGATTCTGCAGAGAGACGCCCCTCTCAGCTGGCACGCCTGACACGGGCAGAACACAGGCAATTTTAGCCAGTGTAGCCCAGTCGGGGTACAGCTCGCTGAGCCCATAAATAAGCACTTAGCAAGCTGTTGCAAAAGCCTAAGTTATGTATGAGCATTATTACCGGACATTTTCACAGGCAAGGTTTTTTTTATTATAAATTTTACCAGGCAAAAACCGGTAATTACCGGATGGAAACCCTGATTCATATATCCCCACCAAACCGCTCACTCATTTATGAGTTTCTTTGTTTTCTGTTTTACTTTTAGTGGTAATTTGTCAAATTATGCCAGTTGTTTAAATATCATTCACTACTAATTTTTCTCATTATTTCATGCAGTTACCAATAAATTCAAGCCTCCCTAGATGTGCGGGTAGCTTTTTGACATGTGGGTAGGGGGTTGCTTCCTTGTTTTGTCATGAGCGCCTGCCATTCTCTCCGACGATGTGAAACATAACTCTTACAAATCGAGTGACCGTCGGCACTCAAAATAAAAAACAAAATCTTAAATCCTAGGTAATGTTGCGTTCATGACACATATTACAACATAAAAACATAATTTTACCCCAACATCGGCAATCCAACTACAAGCCTGAATCAGATCAGGAGACGGCATAACTGTTTCCAATGGAATGGAGCTGCGGAGAAGGGTAACACAGGACGGAAACCTGCGGTACACCCCCGCCACCACCCCCCCGGCCCCCCAACCCCGCCCCGAGTCCCAGAGCGCAGAGCCTGCAGAGCGCTCGTGCCAGCGTCCATCTAACTGCGGACCGCGAGCCACTCCGGACAGGACTGCGAGACCAACAGCTTCCTATCAAATTCTTCATTTCAAACCCCGGGATCTACTTTTTATTACTTTTGCTTTCCCCCAAACATTTTTTGTACGGTGGAATAAAAAAAATTATCCAACTCACTTGAGATGAAGAGATAAAACTTGCTCTCTTGCATGAGTTGTGGAAGTGCTTTTTTATGTGGTCGGAACATGACTCTGGTACTGGTCATTTTTCTGCTGGGCCTTTTGCGAAGAACCAGCGTGATGGGTAAGAATTATTGATAATTTACTTTAACCAATCATACTAATATACTACATAAAGATGAATGATTCTTTCATAAAATGTGTTTCATCCGTCTTTATTTGATGTTCGCCCCCTCTTGAAAAAAAAAAACAAAAAAGTTTGTTATGCATGCTAATAAAAGTTATTTGTTAATAACTTTTATTAGCATGCATAACGCACAAAATTATTCTCATTATTCTCAAATTATTCTCTCATTATTCTCATTATCTGTCACATTTGAAAAAAAAAAATACTATGCAAACTTTTGTCTAAAATTTCCGTTTGCCTTTATAATATTGCTACTAATTGATATCTATTGTAATTTCACTCGTCACTCGTCCTAAAATGGCGAGAACAGTAAGGTGAGCTCTGGAAGTATATAAACGATATATAATGAAACTCTAGGGAACCATTCCACTGAGTGATTGAATCCGTTATATTAAAAATAAATTGCACTATTGACAAGAACAACATATTTCTCCAAGAAAACAGAACGGAATCTAAAGCCTTGACTTGACTAATACACAGATTTCAATATATTTTTCACTGATAAATTTTCAAAAAATTTAGAGAAGTGGCATTTCTCTACTCTCGGTAGAAAAAGACGGTCACGGACGCTCTGCATGGTCATTTAAGTTGCGGAACATTCTGAAAAATAATCGGGGAATCACATTTACCTGTTCTGAGATCCTCAGTCAAAATAAATACGCAGCGCTGTTTTTCCCAGCTCCTATTAATACTCCAGTAATTAATGCTATCTTATACTTAAGCTATTCAAGACTATTTTCTAAATCAATCCAGATTTGATTTGGACCTCACGGAAACCGTTTCTTTCAATACTGAGAAAACATTGCCGATATTCCTGACTTATTAAAGTTTGGGGAGGTATTGTTTACGCGCAAGAATAAAACTTCATATGCGCTTAGACGTTATTAGACATGTGACATTCCCGGGAACGGCGCGGTCCCTTGAAGGTTTGTCCGCTTTGCGGTCCGTGTCCTTTCCCCTGAATCCTCTGGAACAGGAACCCCACCTCAGTCTCAGAACAGCGTGCCGTGGGGTGAACCCTGGGACATCTGCCGCCGCTTCCTGTTTTGACAGAATAACGCAGTTTGCTTCTGTTGCTGAAAGTAGCCCTAAGTGCGCAGTGTGCGGTGGATACGAACTTTCCATCCCTCTTGCTGGGTGAATCTTAAAACGCCCTTACAGGGCGTCAGTGAGAGAGAGCTTACAGGGCCCAGCGACCCTAGATATGTGTGGAATGTCCAGAGTTTAAAGACGACTTTTTGAGTGATCTGCTCAAAGCGGATATTTTGAGCGATATGTTGAACAATGATGCTTTGAGTGGTTTTTTTTTTTGCTTTGAGTGATGTTACTTTAAAATACATTATTACCATTTAGCAGATGCTCTTATACAGAGCGACTGGCATAGGTTGCATATTTACTTGTTATCCATTCATACAGCTGTATACACTTGTAGGTTAAGTGCCTTGCCCAAGGGTGCAACAGCAGTAACCAAACAAAGAATTGAACTAGCAACCTGTTGGTGCTGCTACTTACCACTACACCACATTTTGGGTGAGGTGATGAATAAGGGGGTTCTTCTCTTTGAGAGATGTGCTGTGAGTGAGGTGTTGATTGATGGGTTTCTCGTGCATTTCAGGAATAGAGCTGAAGTTTATTCCCGACCCCCCGAGACTGAACATCCCAGGTAGAATTCACAAGATCAACATGAGTGATGCGCTGGAGCTCAGGTGCAGGTGAGAGGGGGAAGCATTGACAGGTAGAGCGTGGGACTGGCAGACAGTGTGGGGGCGTGGCTCTGACTGTGCCGTGCCGTACACAGAAGCATCAGTCCTGCATGTAGTGTAACTCAGGGTGCTCACCACGTTCATCTATGAAGATCTAGCGAACTGCAGTTACTGAGGCAATTCTGGGTTAAGTACCTTAAGTACCTTGCCTAAGGGTGCAACAGCAGTGCCCAGGTGGGGAATTGAACCAGCACCCTAATACAAGCCCTGCTGGGTTAGAAGCCCTGCTGCTTACCACTGTGCTACAGTGCTGTAATTACTCAAAATCAGTGAATGAGTTAATAATCCATTTGAACACAATGGGCTCACCCTTCAGACATGCACCGTAAAAAAAATTCTGTTGTTTTTAGGGAAAAAAACTGGCAGCTGTGGTTGCCAGAATAATTCAGTAAGAAATACAGTAAAAATATAAACAACTTTACAGAACAACCTGTAAATTTTACAGTTTAAAACTGTTGTAATTTACAAAAAAACATTTTAAACTGGTAAATCCAACAGCCTTTTTCTGCTGAATTAGCATGACCACACTGCTATTAAACTAATTCTTTCAGTAAGATTTATATGCAGTTGTTGCTTTTTGTACATTGAATCCCATTCAGTTTCATTGAAAAATACCAAACAAACAACACTGTTCAACTGTAAAAGTCTCATTATAAGACTATCATTTAATGGGGTTCCATTGCATGGAAGAAGGAGGCCCACATTGAACTTCTGCTTTTTAGGCACTCTGTTTTGTCTTTAACAAGGGAGCACATAGGCATGCATTATTTTTCAACCAGCAAAGGGAAAGGGGAAGGGAAGTCAACAAACAGCAACACAAACCACTTAGCAGTGGAACCCTACCGAACCCAAACAAACATGGACAATGAAAGCAAAGGACTTAACTAAGATAACCAATAGAACCGATAATTAAACAAACACATAACTAAGCAGTTATTTAACAACAAAACTGTAAATGGTGCATGCTAGGCATTATGGGTAATGCTCTGTGGGTAACTGACAAAAACATTATTTTAACACTGTCATGTTGTAATTTTAACTGTATTGTATTGCTTTTTGTATTATAGTTTTTTTGTGTTTAGACTACAGTCATCTGTAAATTCTTCAAAGAAATATGATTCTTTTTAACATATTCTTACTTTAAAATGAACAGTTGTGTTTGGTTCAGGGTTTTATTATAGTATACTGTAAATTAAACACTGCTTCATTGTTTTTCTATTTACTCTTTTTTGATGTCATAATTTTACAGCACTTCACTGTTAATTTCACTGACATTTTTTACAGTGTGGGAGGAGAGAGATCTCCTCCAGCTCCAGCTCCTGCGTTATGCTTGAACATGGTTGGCATGTCTCCCTAACGTGTCTCTCTGGCTGCAGTGGCCGACAGCACGTGGAGTGGAAGACCCCCTACAATCGCAGCTACGCTGAAGGCCGGCTGGCTCTGGCAGACTGCAGTGGTTCAGGCCTCTTCTGCACCTTTCTGGTCCTCACCAAGGCCACTGCCAATGAAACAGGGGAGTACAGATGCTCCTACAGGGACCTGCCTGCTGAGGACGGGAAAACCTCCGTGGCAGTTTATGTCTTTGTCCAAGGTGACCATTCTCACATATTGCTGAAAGTATCAAAAGACACTTTTACACATGTATTCATATACTCCTGACTGCACTTACACACTCCTGACCACACTTACATACTCCTGACTGCACTCACACCCCTGACTGCAGTTACACAGTCCTGACTGCAGTTACACACTCCTGACCGCAGTTACACACTCCTGACCGCACTTACACCCTCTTGACCACACTTACACGCTCACTGGCATTTGTACTCATTTGTACACATCATTATTCAGATTCACACGCTCCCTACTTTACCTGTCTCCTGTGGAAGTGAATGCCTTTGCCTGTCTTTCAGTTTCGGTCTTTGGTGTGACTGTTGACTGCCTGTGTGACTCAGATGCCCTTTCTGTTTGAACTCTGCTAGTTGTTTGTAATGTAATGTAATCTTGCTTTGGTTTGGGGGTGTAGTGGTGATTTTTAACTATGAGCTGCTGTGCTGATGGTCAGCTTCTCTCTCTCTCTGGAACATTCCAGACTATAAGGTGCCATTTGTGCGATCCTCCCAGAATTACGATGTGGTGTTCATCCGGGAGGGACAGCAGGTGGTCATACCTTGCCTGGTGTCTGTGGAGGAACTGAACGTCACTCTCTACACGGTATGAGCCCTCACTGTGTCAGTGTGTAAGCTCAGTGCATGGTTTCAGTGTGTAACCTCAGTGCATATTTTCAGTGTGTAAGCTCAGTGTGTATTTTCAGTGTCTGTAACTACAGCACACTTTCTGTAGGGCTCAGAGCTGCTCAGGGTTTAGGTCAGATGGCCTATAGAGCATCTCGCTGGTGTCTTCTCTGCCCAGTACTGCTAAGAGGGTGGCGTGTGTGTGGGCTCGGTTCTGCCATGTTGCTGGTGACGTGCGTGTGGGCTTGGTTCTGCCAGGTCGCTGGCAGTGTGTGTGTGTGGGCCTCATTCTGCCAGGTCATTGGTGGCATGTGTGTGGGCTCAGTTCCGTCAGGATGTTGGCGGCATGTGTACGGGGCCGGTTCTGCCCTGTCTCTGACCTGCAGCTCTGCATGATTCTCTCTGTCTCTCAGAAGTATCCGAAGAAGGAGCTGACCCCCAATGGCCGCGAGGTTGTGTGGGACAGCCGCAAGGGCTTCACTGTGCCCAGCCACCTGATCAGCTACGCGGGCGTGGTCTTCTGCCAGACACGCATCCACAATGACACCTTCCAGTCCTCCCTCTACATAGTGGCAGTCGTGGGTAAGATGCAGCTCTGGCCTGACCTGTGAGTCTCCATCCTCCTCATGCCTCACAGCAACATGAAATGGGTAGTTCTCCCTGTATTTGGAGTGGTGTGGTTTTTACATTGACAGGGGACCAGTGTGTAATCTAATGGCTGTTAACTGCATGGACAGAGGTAATGAGGGTCTGTGGCACAGAGAAACTGATTGCTGATGCTGATGAGTGTCTGTGTGTGCACATGTGTGTGTGTGTGTGTGTGTGTGTGTGTGTGTGTGTGTGTGTGTGTGAATGTGTGTGTGTGTGTGTGTGTGTGTGTGTGCGTGAGTGTGTGTGTGTGTGTGTATGCGTGAGTGTGTGTGTGTGTGTTTATGTGTGTGTGTGTGTGTAAGAGTGGTGACTATGATTGTGTGTGTGTGTGAGTGTGTGTTTTCTGTGTGTATGTGTCAATGTGTATGTGTGTAGTTGAGTAACATTACTGATCAGGCTCTGTATTGTAGAACAATAGCTGCTCACTGCTGCGGCTCCTCCCTTCCTGCAGGGTATAAAATCTACGATCTGACGCTCAGCCCTTCCCAGCAGCGGCTAGCAGTGGGGGAGCGACTGCTGCTGAACTGCACTGCCCACACCGAGCTCAATGTGGGCCTGGAGTTCCAGTGGACCTGCCCGCAGGGCAAGGTGAGGGGCAGGGAGGAGTGCACAGGGCCTGGGGGTGCGTTTCGGAAGGATAACAATACAGCACGTCTGATGTGGTGGCATCACATTCCTGACCTTTGTGCAACTCAAATAAGAGTTTTTAACTGTAACAAAAAGTAAAGTAAAAGACAGTAAATTTTACTAAAAGACAGTAAGTTTCAGTAAAAGACATTAAGTTTTAGTAAGACTTCAGCAATAGTAAGACAGATCTCCAGTTTCTTTCACATTGTACCTTGTACCCTTGGGCAAGGTACTTAACCCAGAATTGCCTCAGTAAATATCCAGCTGTATAAATAGATAAAATTGAAAGTTGCTCTGGATAAGAGCAGGTCGCAAAATGACAGCAATCTCATGTAATGTAATGTAATGTAATGTCTGTGGCGTGCATCAGGTTCTGGCGAATGGCTCAGAGACTCGGTCTCATAAGAAGAAGCTGTGGGACTCTCTGGAGCTGTCCAGCACCCTGATGGTTGAGAATGTCACTGTCAATGACACGGGAGAGTACACCTGCCTCGCGTCCAGCGGGAAAATGTCCCGAACCGCCAGGGCCTCTCTGGTGGTGTACGGTATGTGAGCGTCGCTCTCTGATGGCCCGTCCAGCGTAATGTAACAGATGGTTTACAGTGACGCTGCAGTTGTGTTTTGTCTGATGAGTTGTGTCATTGTGTTGTTTCTTTTTACGAGTGATTCACTGTTGTGTGATGAGTTTGTGGTAGTGGTGTTTTGTGCTGTGTCTTACCCCCTGGTGAATTTATTGTTCTTTTTTTGTGTTGTTTTAACTCTTCAGAAGATGTCTTGCTGTTGTGTGATGAGGTTGTTGTATTTTGTTGTTTTAACTCTGCTGAGGTCGCTGTTGTATATGTTGTGTTGTTGCTGTGTTTGTTTTGTTGCTGCGGTGTTGGTTGCGTTGTTGTGTTGGTTGTTTAGCTGAGGTTCTGCTGTTGTGTTGGTTGTGTTGTTGTTGTGTTGGTTGTGTTGCTTGTTGTGATAGTTGTGTTGCTGAGGTGTTAGTTGTGTTGTTGTTGTGTTGCTTGTTTGATAGTTGTGTTGCTGAGGTGTTAGTTGTGTTGTTGTGTTATTGTTGTATTGGTTGTATTGTTTGTTGTGTTAGTTGTGTTGCTGAGGTGTTAGTTGTGTTGGTTGTGTAGCTGAGGTGCTGCTGTTAGGTTGGCTGCATTGTTGTTTTGTTGGTTGTGTTGTTGTTGTGTTGGTTGTATAGCTGAGGTGTTGCTGTTGTGTTGGCTGTGTTGTTGTTTTGTTGGTTGTGTTGATGGTGTTGTTGTGTTGGTTGTGTAGTTGTGTTGGATGTGTTGTTGTGTTAGTTGTGTGGCTGAGATGCTGCTGTTGGGTTGTTGTGATGGTTGTGTTGTTGTGTTGGTTGTGTAGCTGAGGTGCTGCTGTTGTGTTGCTCTCTGCAGAGAAGCCCTTTATCTTGCTGAATGGGGTGTGGCCGCAGACTGTGGAGACCACCGTAAGCAACAGAGTGCTGAAGGTCCCTGTGAAGTACCTGGCCTATCCACAACCAGAAGTGAAGTGGTGAGATACCCTCTGTGTATGTGTATGTATGGGTGTGTGTAACTCCTCCTTGTTGTGTGTGTGTGCGTGCGTGCGCGAATGTGTGTAGCTCCTCCTTGGTGTGTGTGTGTGAGTGTGTGTAACTCCTCAGTGTGTGTGTGTGTGTGTGTAACTCCTCCTTCTGTGTGTGTGGATGTGTGTGAGTGAGTGTGTGTATCTCCTCCTTGGTGTGTGTGTGTATGTGTGAGTGTGTGTAACTCGTCGGTGTGTGTGTAATGTGAGTGTGTGTGTGTGTGTGTGTGTGTGTGTGTGTGTATGTGAGTGTGTGTGAGTGAGTGTGTGTAACTCCTCCTTGGTGTGTGTGTGTGTATGTGTGAGTGTGTGTAACTCCTCGGTGTGTGTGTAATGTGAGTGTGTGTGTGTGTGTGTGTGTGTGTGTATGTGAGTGTGTGTGTAACTCCTCCTCGGTGTGTGTGTGTGCAGGTATAAGAATGGGCAGCCTCTGAGCAGGGAGGAGCTGAAGTACCGGGTGCGGGTTGGGAGGGACATGATGACCATCCATGACATCGCTGAAAAGGATGCTGGGAATTATACAGTGGTGCTGAGGAATCCCACAACCAAGGAGGAGCAACAGCGCTCCTTCCAGCTACTGGTCAACGGTAACATCCCTCTCTCCCCTCCTCTCTCCTTGCTCTGCTCTGCTCTCCTCTCCCTCCTCTCCTCTCCTTCCACAGTCTGTATCTGGGCAACAGTTATTCCTTTTAAATACAAAGAAGGCAAAAGTAAAAGAAAGTGCTGAATGTTTTATGAAAATGCAGATATGATTAATATGCAGAGTGTCCTGCTCGTTTGTGATTACATGCTGTCCTTTGCGTGCAGTTCCTCCTCAGATCCTGGAGAAGGAGGTGGCAGAGGACAGTGACGTGCACATGTATGGGAGCAGCCCCACACTGAGGTGCACGGCGCGAGGACTCCCCTCTCCTGTGCACATCCATTGGCAATGGATGCCCCGCGAGGACTGCCCCTTCAACTTCCTGTGAGTTCTGCGTCTCATGATCAGGGTGTGCATGCACGTGTGGGAATTACAATGTGTGTTTCCTCCTCAGCAGATATTTACGTGGCAGCCGAAGATCAGCTGTAGTCCTTAGTTATAAATAACCTATATATAAATAACTGGCATTTATCTTAAGTAAAAACCTATATTTATCAAAGTATAAATGATGTCCCAGTGTTTCCCACAGGTCTGAAATATACTTGTGGTGGTGGCCGACGGAAAGAGGCGGCATTAATGCGTGTGACCTTTAACACAGTATTTTGATTTATTGAATATTTCTATTAATTTCACGAGGTTGAATCTAGTTTGGTCTCTGCACTTCGTCTCACTGTTGACTGCAATTGTAATTTCACGTCAGATTAACCGACATGTAATTATTGAGGCTTATGCATTTATTTATTGCCATTTCAAGCTAAATGCTAACGCTGGCTAAGTTACCTGTGGTGCTGTGCGTCTCTCTTCCTCACGCCGTATTCTCTTTAAATGTTTTGAATACTCAGATCTGCTGAGTAAATGCATGAAAAATTAGTAGTCTAACCTTTGCTAAAGTTAGTCTGTGTCTTTCTAACTGCCATAGCCCGAAGAGAAAACAAATTATAATCTTTATTATATTTAGCCAGTAGGCCCCAGGACAACTTTGCTGCATGTTGCGCAATTTACGTGTGCTGAATACACTCTTGAGTCTTGTAGCTATCAACGCAGCATAGTTCCGTTGCCGCTTTCTTTCACAGAATTCGAAACTACTACCAAATTCAGAGAACAATTACACAATAAAGAGAAAAGGAGTTGCTTTATCTGGTCCGCTTTTTCTAACGTAAACCAGAGAACGTCTCTCTCTCTCCGTTTCTCTGCAGAGCATATGTGCGATTGTCAGTAGACCCTTCTCGCGATAGCAGAACGAACAGGTACGGGAGGGGTAGAGCGAGGGGAGATAGTCCACTAGTTAATCGAT
Organism: Megalops atlanticus; assembly: GCA_019176425.1. Lineage (NCBI taxonomy): Eukaryota > Metazoa > Chordata > Actinopteri > Elopiformes > Megalopidae > Megalops > Megalops atlanticus. The sequence goes on along the minus strand of CM032876.1, from coordinate 73,651,986 downwards.
CGCGGATGAGGTCGTTCTCTCTGACGGATAAAAAAATAAAAATAAAAAATGCTAAAATGGGTCGCCAGATATACTTTGGTGGCCGTTAATATACCTGGGCGGCCCGCCCAAGTAAAGTCTATGTGTGGGAAACACTAATATAGTTCTAACAAATGTCAACATTACATAATTAAAGTGAGTTGACGAACATTTTAGGGGGGCAAATGCTCCCCCTTGCCCCCCCAATGTCGCCCATGATGTTAAATGTATGTATAGTTTGTGTAGTTTATAGTGTTCAGTGTGTATATAGTTTTTGTTTGTTTTTAGTTTGTGCATAATTTGTGCGTTTCATGATCTTGTGTATAGCTTGTGGTTCATAATCTTGTTTATAGCTTGTATAGTTTACAGTGTTCAGTGTGTGTATGGTTTGTGTAGTTTATAGTGCTCAGTTTGTGTATGGTTTCTGTAGTTTATAGTGTTCAGTTTGTGTAGTTTGTAGTGTTCAGTTTGTGTATAGTTTGTGCAGTTTATAATGTTTCCCAGGTTCAGATTGTGTGTTAGTGTTTTCAGTCAATGACAACATACAACACTTTTCTGCTCAGCAACCCTGCAGACAGGACTGTAGATGCTGGGATTTTAGACAGAGAGAGAGGGAGGGACAGATGTGTTCCCTGTATATTCTCTGTGTTTGCTCTGTGTGGTCTCTGTGCTTCCTCTGTGTTCTCTGCCTGTTCTCTGTGTATTCTCTGTGTGTTCTCTGCCTGTTGTCTGTATGTTCTCTGTGTATTCTCTGTGTGTTTTCTGCCTGTTCTTTGTGTGTTCTCCATGTTTCCTCTGTGTGTTCTCTGCTTGTTCTGTGTGTTCCCAGTGTGTTCTCTCCATGTTGTTGCCAGGATTTCTGGGATATCTATGTGAATGGAGAGGTCAGGGGAGAGTCCTGGCCTCCCCCCAGCGGAGAGAGCCCCCCCCCCTCTGGAGACCCTTATCTACGCCCCACACACAGCCTCACTTCCTCCTCACTGTCCTGCTCCAATTCCTGTTGTTGTCATACAGTGTGCTCTCGAGACGGCTCCTTCCTGTAACTCCCATCTCTCCCCCTCTCCCTCTTTTCACTCCCTTTCTTTCTCCCTTTCTCTCTCCCTCTCTTTCCCTCTTTCTCTCTCCCTTTCTCTCTCCCGCTGTCTCTCTCTCTCTCCCTCTCTCTTTCACTCTCTCTCTCTGCCTCCCTGTCTTTCATTCATCTCTCTCTGTCCCTCTCAGTTCAGTTGGAGATTCAGGTGGAGACTTCTTTAACAGCTCCCCGTTTCACTGGCATATAATGCAGTTAGTGTAGTTTGTTCCTGGTGCATCTGCTTGAAATTGTCTCTTTATGGTATAAAATGATGTGCAAACTTTCATTGGCAGTTCATTTACAGCAAAGCTGAAGCTGTCTGTTGAGCTTATCTTTAGCTCCAGGTATTATTAGTTTACAGTCTATTCTGTATTTTCTGTTTTGGAAGATCACTTAGTCTGTCTTAGGTTTACTGTCAGAGCCTGTGTCTGGCAGGATTGCTCCAGCAAAGCCGAATTCTGCTGAATTCTCTGTTTAGTGGATAACAGCAGTTCCCTGCACCACTTTTCAGAAGTTTCTACAGCAGTCCATATTTGCCTGTTAGGGTGTTTATGGTGTTAATATGGTCAGTTGGGTGGTGATTTGGTAAAAAGCCTGTTTTACTTCTACTTGGGACATTCTCACTCTCTTTCTCTCTTCCTCTCCTTCAGTCACTCTGTCTCACTCAGTCCCACTCTCTGTATGTTGTATATTGACATTTGTGATGCAGTAGGTGGTGTTGGGGTGTATTTTTTATGTTTTAATGTGGTTTAGGCTGATAGCTTTAATGAGGCTGTATGTGGTTAGTGGTTGATGCAGGGAGCCCCAGAGCTGGCTGTCTGAGGAGGGTCTTTTCTGTGTTTGGCTTTTAACATTTTTTTAGATGTTTCCAAAATTTACTGCCCTTTTTGAAATATAACAAATGGTGGATATTGGCCCATTTCTGCCCTGCATGCATTGTTCTGTATTTGAATTCATGAAATGCTTTCACAGAACTCTGCAGCAGGGTTAAGACTGGGTGTTGCTGGACCCATGTTCATTGCAATGTAGGACAATTGTTTAAGTAGCTGATTATATTTTTAGGCAAATTTTGTTTCAACATGAATTCTTCTCCCTTGTGTAAAATGTTCCTTCTCCATTATTGTATATTTTCTTTATCAGTTTGTTCATCACCACTTATAAATGAACTCATTTCAGTTTGTGCTGATTTGATTTCTTTCTCTACCTCCCTCTCTCTCTCTTCCTCCCCCTCTCTCTCACCCCTCTGGGTTTCTGTCTTTCATGATCTTTTGTTCTTCTCCAAGCCCCACTGTGTGAGAACCTCATCCACCCAAAGCTATAAATACACCCATACAATATGCCCTGTGCTGCCTGCCCCATGGGTCCTGTGTGTGTATGTGTGTGTGCGCCAGTGTGTATGTTTGTGTGTGTGTATGTGAGTGGGTTTGTTAAGTTGTGTGTGTGTGTGTTGCCTGATCTCAGTTGTATATGCTTGGTTCTGCAGGTCAGTGGGGTGGAGGTCAGGACTGAGTCAGAAGGAGTGCAGCAAATGGAGGGACATCGCAAATAACACTGGGCAGAACCCAGTCGACAGCCTGACCACAGACACTGACCAATCCCACAAGGCAAGGACCAAACACGTTGACCGCTCACACAACTGTAACCACACCATGACCACAGACACTGACCGCTCACACAACCGTAACCACACCCTGACCACAGACACTGACCACTCTCATAAGGCAAGTCCCAAACAGCCTTTTGCTCAGTCAGGTACCCTGATAAACAGGAAGTTGCAGCAGAACTAGATAATTTCTTGTTATCTTGTTTTGTAAGGCCCTCCATCAATTTTGTTTATGAATAATAAATAAATAATGCATTAATTTTGTTTACAATTAATCTAGCTCAAGATAGATGTATATCTTTTTGTGTGGGGTTGTATGTAGTTTATATGTATATCTGAACAGTGCAAGAGAGGGATAGTTTGGACTTGTAGGGGTATATGTGTATATATGTAAAGCATTATCTTTCTCTGTATATGGTAATGCATTATCTGTGTGTGTGTACAGTAATGCATTTCCTCTGGTTGTGTGTATGGTAATGCATTGCCTCTCTCTGGGTGCATACAGTAATGCATTATCTCTGTGTGTAGACTGTCAGCTCACTGAAGATCCAGAGGGCAGAGGTGCATGCTCTCTACAGGTGTGTGGCATCAAACAAAGTTGGCCATGATGAAAGGGTCATCTTCTTTCACGTGACACGTGAGTGTACCTCTGTGTATGCATGTAACATGTTTATATGTATATGTAATATATAAATGTATGTATACAGTGACAGTGTAGAAGTTTGTATGTGGTATATACTTGTAAGTTAAAGTATGTGTGCGAGTGCGCATGTGTAGCTAATGGCTGTGTGTACAGTTAAGTGAGTGTGAGCGTGTGTATGTGTATTCGTGTGTGTGGTTAATGAGAGTGTGTGTGTGTGTGTGTGTGTGTGTGTGTGTGTGCGTGCAGGTGGTCTGGAGCTCAGTGTGTGGCCGTCCCGGGAGCCACTGGTGCAGGACAGTGTGGTTCTGAAGTGTAAGGCCGACCAGCTGATTTACACCAACCTGCGCTGGTTCTGGGTGGATACCAATGTCACAAACCCGGCTCAGTACCCCCCAGTGCAGCCCTGCCGTGCCCTCACCCTGCCCAAACAGCCCCTCCCCCAAGCTGTGCTCTCCGGCCTGCAGGGCCCCAACCTCACCCTGGAGCTGCCCCTCACCAATGTCTCTCACCGAGACCAGGGCCTCTACATCTGCCAGGTGGAGAACATCAAAACCCGTGAGAGGACCTGCCTGCTGCGTAACCTGGCTCTCAGAGGTATTGCTCACCTGAGCGCCACTGGGGACATTGCTCTGAACCTCACTCCCACGACATGGTTTATTTTTTTACAGAAATAATGTTCTGTTTCATAGAAACTATGATCTAGTGACTGATGTATGGTGGCATACTTGGCTTCCCTTGTCTAGTCAGGTTGCACAAGTTAACTTGTGGTAGTGCTTGAATGGTGTTATGCTTACACTCACTGGTCTGGGAGTGTTGTTTGCCTGGTCTTACACTGTTGCTCATTTAATTTGAATGGATACATTTATATTCTATTGTGCTGGAAGTCTCTCTGGATAAGAGCGTCTGCTAAATAAATTCAACGTAAGGGAACAGGTGCTGTTGGTTTAAGGGTCTCTTTCCTTTTGCAGAAGTGAGTGGTCTGTTAGTGGGGTATTAGGTCTGTAAGTGTCCCCTTTAGGACCCTGTGGAAGGCACTGTTCTGCACCGCTCAGGAGAAACCTCTGTCTCTCCTTTTATAGCCCTTCAGGTGTCGAAGATCCTGGCGAATCTCACTGACCAGAGAGTGAATGTGAGTGACACAACCTCGTTCATGTGTGAAGTGACCGGAACACCAGCTCCAACGGTCCTGTGGATCAAAAACAACAAGACCCTGGTGGAGGGATCAGGTAAGGGTTGGCACAGGTGCGATCCAGTGTCAATCACAGTCAATCAATCAGTCCATTTGCTGTATGATTTAAGAAATTTCTCACTTAAATGCAGTCCTAGGACTCTCATAGCCTCTCAGAACCTTTGTGTTTCAGAAATTCACAGTCATCCCATGGGGAAGATGAGCACCTGTTAGTGCTCCTCCTGATCAGGGATTAGCCTCACCTGTGCAGCTGTCTCTCCCCCAGGTGTGGTTCTGAGCAAGGGGAACCGGACACTGACTATCCAGCGAGTGAAGAAGGAGGACAATGGCCGCTACACCTGCCTGGCCTGTAACAGCCAGGGCTGTGACTACTCCAGCGCCTCTCTCTCTGTGGAAGGTCAGTCTCAGTCCTCACAGGAAATATCTGCAATCAAGCTCAAGCATGGATGGGTTGATGTCCGTTTCCTGTGTTCAGTTGTACAGGGTGACCTGAGCACCAAGTAACACGGTGAATTCACTAACACTGTCACTGTGACTGATGCACCATTGTTACAGGTTTTGATTTTATAGAATTCATATTTCTTTAAATGTTACACCCAGAATATGTCCCATTATTGTTTTTCCTATTTTGTCCTTTGTTTTCGGTGCCTGAGGTCAAAAATAGCTTTGAAACAAAGCTGAGGGAGGGCCTGTTAGCCTGTATCCCCGTGGGAACAGAGAAAACAAAGCAGGTCTGAGCACAATGGGAGCACTGCAGTCTCTCCAGCCCAGCCCTCTGCTGTGACGCCCATTACTGCCCACAGACTGGCACTAACGAAGGGACAGAGCCACTAATGAGGGCTGTCTTTTCCCTGAGTATGAGGGCCATCACCATGTGTGGGCATTAACACGGTTAGAGCCAGAGCAGTGGCAGGCCACCCACGTGTTTCGGATGCTGGTGTTCACCCCAGCTTAGCTCTCAGTGAATTTGTATTAATTAAGCTTTTATTTGAATACCAATCACATTTCTGCATCTCTGTGATTATGCAACTGTTACTTATTTTCAAAGGAAATGAGCTGTTTACAGTGCTAATACTAATACTAATATAATTTTGATTTTGTTTACTTTTGGCCCCAATTCTGAGCAGCTGTTTGGATTATCTCTAAACAAAACAACTATCCCCAGATACATAAAAAATCACATAAATTCTGTGTCAGTGGTCAGTTAAGAGCTTAACCAGATAAAATTAATTAATGACTTGAATGGAATTAAGAGTTTAAGATGAAGCTCACAGTGGCTGGGGCTACCATGTACTGTCAGTCACTCACTGTCAGCACTCTTTTACTCCCTGTAGCAAAACTCTGTGATTGGTTCAGATCAGGGATTCGGAGGCCTCTCTCTCCCTTTGCAGATGTGGAGGGCAGAGCCGTTAGGAGGGCTGGGTTTGAGTGAGGGCCGGAACCGTAAAGGAGGGCTGGGGTTGGGTGAGGGCTGGAACCGTAAAGGAGGGCTGGGGTTGGGTGAGGGGCGGAGCCATTAAGGGGGGGCTGGGTTTGGATGAGGGAGTGGAGCTGTTAAGGTGTTGGGCTTTGTTTCAGGTGCAGAGGAGAAGACCAACGTGGAGCTGATCGTACCCATTGGTGCCGTGGTCATCGCCATGTTCTTCTGGCTGCTCATTGTTTTCGTGATCCGCAGCAGAAAGAGGGTAATGTCCCCCCTGACTCCCCCCCCCCCCAACCCTCCCTCCCCCACTGACATGGTTCTCACCACCACTGATTGCAGAGAGAGGCCATTGAAAGCCTAATGAAGGTGGCTGTGTGGGGCAGTGTGTGGAACGAGACTCATGACACGTAGGCGTTATGTAACCCCCCCCCCCCGCCTTCCAGCCTACCCGAGGAGAGCTGAAGACAGGCTACCTGTCCATCATCGTGGACTCAGAGGACCTGCCCATGGACGAGCACTGCGAGAGGCTCACCTATGACGCCAGCAAGTGGGAGTTTCCTCGAGACCGTCTGAAGCTGGGTGAGAGTCAATACACTTAAGCAGAGGCTGTTACACTGAAAACACAGAAGCAGAGGCTGTTACACACTGAAGCAAGAAACAGCTCCTCTGTGAGATGTAAATGTTTAGAGAATGTGAGGTGAATTATAGCCATATTCAGCCTTCAGCTCTGGCTGCACGGTTCCTCAGACTGTGGACAGTAATGGACCTGGGCAAGTCCTCACTCACTCACTGGGAGTGAGATTCACACAGTGTTAGATTCAGGGCTGAGGCATTGACACACTCTGGTGTTTTTAGGGGAGCCTTTGGGGCGAGGAGCGTTCGGCCAGGTTGTGGAGGCGGCTGCGTTCGGCATCGAGAAGGCTGCCACTTGCACCACAGTTGCGGTGAAGATGCTGAAAGGTACCTCACCTCCACACCTCACACACTGCTGCCCTCTCTGATCTCAGAAGCACCTTCTGAATGTGTTAATTTATACCTCTTCCTGCCACAGAGGGCGCCACCTCCAGCGAGTACAGGGCCCTGATGTCTGAGCTGAAGATCCTCATTCACATCGGGCATCACCTGAACGTGGTCAACCTGCTGGGAGCCTGCACCAAACCTGGAGGTGATGACCACCACTGGCCACTCTGAGAAAAAGGGAAAAGGGAATTACTCTCAGCTAGTGATGGCAAAGAGAGACTCACTCTTAGCCAGTGATGAGAGAGAGAGACTCACTCTGCTGGGAAGGAGACACTCACTGTTAATGATGGGAGAGAGTCACTCTTAACCAATGATGGGACAGACCCACTCTTAGCCAGTGATGGGAGAGACTCACTCCTACCTAGTGATGGGAGAGACTCATTCTTAGCTAGCGACAGAAAAGAAAGACTCGCTCTTAGCTAGTGATGGGAGAGAGAGATTCACTCTTAGTAATGACAAAGACAGACTCAGTCTTAGTTAGAAATGGGTAACACTGGTTGCCTTAGCAATATAGTATAATTGGGTAATTTGGCTGATGATTTGTTCATTGCTGTGAAACCTGGAGCGACAGGAACTGATGTACAGTCCTCTGACACCTGCTCTTTCTCTCTCACCCACTGCAGGTCCACTGATGGTTATTGTGGAGTACTGCAAGTATGGAAACCTGTCCAGCTACCTAAAGAGCCAGCGTGGATCATACAGCCCCTTCAAGGTGATCAGAGTGTGTCTCTGCCCAGCATTGCTCTCTGATGCACTGCTGTGATCTGTACGCTTCCATTGCCATTGTGTCGACCTAAGAAGACATGACTACCACCGCCCCCCTTTGGCTGCAGTGATGTCTCTGAGCAGCCAGCTGAGTGGAGAATCCTACTGGCTGCAATAATCCATACATTCCCAACATCAACATTTGTCTGAAGTGACTTAATAACTATCTTTTTCATACCCTGGCAAAAAAATGTAAGTTCATCTCTAGTGCCTCTGTGCATGCGCTGTGAATCAGCTGTTCTGACTGAACGCGTGTGAGCGAATGGAAGCAGAGCTCTGTGTGTCAGAACCAACCCCACAGAAAGAGAGGGAGGAGGAGCAGAGCTGTTTGATTGACGGCTCAGAGCCATGTGTGATAGGTGCTGAGCTGGTTGATTGACAGTTCAGAGCCTTGCTTTGTTCCAGTTGGGAGTGAATGTTGTTCTGTCTCTTTGGGGTGACAGAGGAAGCCCCTGAGGTCTTGGAAGGACACTCCCCAGTTGGAAGCGGACCTGAGTGAGGGGGATCTGGGTTTGGGGACGAGCCCTCACCTGGCCACCTACAGAGAGGGCTCCTACTTCCTGGAGGACCCCTCAGAGGCACACCTGCAGCTCCAAGGTACCGATCCTCGCTCAGCAGACTGACTCTGCCTGTGACAGATCAGATCCTCATCAATGTCATTGTTTGTACCTGCTTGTGATTTTATGTATGTACACGTTTTTGTGTGTGTGTGTGTGTGTAGGTGTTCATTTTTTGTGATTTGTATTTTTTGTATGAGTGTATTACAGGTGTGAATTAGTGTATGTGTGTGTTTAAGTGTATGTGCAACAGCTGTGAGTTTCTCTGTGTGCGTGTATGTAAGTGTGTTATGAGTTTGTATATGGGTGTGTTGTGATTGTGTGTGTCTCATGGTCTGTGTTCTGCAGGAAGTGATACCACAGAGAAGAGCCACCTCGCCATGGAGGACCTGATCAGTTATAGCTTCCAGGTGGCCAGGGGCATGGAGTTCCTGTCCTCCCGCAAGGTTAGCATCCCTGCTAGTGTATGAAAGCTCTAGCCATGATACATATGTAAGCCCAGTACTGCATTCTGAGAAACACTGGAGACACCAGAGCTCTCTGATGTGCCTGTGTGACTTAGCAGTTTGATCATTTCATTGTGTATAAGTGTGTCTGTTGTGTGCTTAGTGTGTCACTGGTGTGTTCTGTTGTGAATTTGACTGGTGTGGTGTGTTAGGTAAGTGACTAGTAAACTGTGTGTTTTTGGTGTTTTGTATGATTTGTGTGTTATGTTTTCTTTATTGTAACAGGTTTGTTGTGTTTTGCATGTAACAGGTATGTGTGTTTCAGTGTAACAGGTGTGGTGTGTATTTCAGTGTAACAGGTGTGGTGTGTATTTCAGTGTAACAGGTTTGGTGTGTGTTTCAGTGTAACAGGTGTGATGTGTGTTTCAGTGTATTCACCGTGACCTGGCCGCCAGGAACATCCTTCTCTCTGAGAACAATGTGGTGAAGATCTGTGACTTTGGCCTGGCGAGAGACATCTATAAAGACCCCGATTATGTCAGGAAGGGAGACGTGAGTCCCCTGCAAATCCACATGTTCCAAACACTCATAGTGTTTCTCATAGTTCTCATAGTACTGCTTCCACTGAAGGACATCCTAATGACAGAGACCTCCTTCACCAAAGAGTGACTCTCTCTCTCCCTCTCTGTCTCTCTTTTATCCTCTCTCTCCCTCTTTCTCTCCCTATTTCCTCACAGGCTCGATTGCCTCTGAAGTGGATGGCTCCGGAGACCATCTTTGACCGGGTTTACACCACGCAGAGTGACGTCTGGTCCTTTGGAGTGCTGCTGTGGGAGATTTTCTCTCTGGGTGAGCTTCAGCCAAATCAGCCAAAGTGTGACCGCAATATGACCACTGGAATGTGACTGCTGTGGCCATGCTGTGACCATGCTGTGACTGTGCTGTGACCGTGTTGTGACTGTGCTGTGACTGTGCTGCGGCTGAGCTAAGACCGTGCTGTGACCGTGCTGTTACCGAGCAATCCCTCTGTCATTGACACTCATCCCTCTTATTCTGGATGTGTCCAGCTTTCTCTGACCTCAAATTGTCCCTCTGCCTCACCTAAACTTCACCTCAAAGTGTTCCTCTGCCACACCTAAACTTTACCCCAGTTCCTCTGAACTGTGAAATCTGAACTGAACCGTGAACCATCTGTCTACCTGAACTGTGATTCAGTGTCTCTCTTACCTGGACTGTGATTCAGTCTCTCTCTTCCCTGCACTGTGACTCAGTCTCTGTCTTTGCTGCACTGTGACTCTCCCGTTACCTGGCCTGACATGTGGCTCATACCCGTGTTTGCAGGCGCGTCTCCGTACCCGGGCGTGGCCATAGACGAGGCCTTCTGCAGGAGGCTGAAGGAGGGCACCCGTATGAGGGCCCCTGAGTATGCCAGCCCCGAGATGTGAGTCTTTCGTGCAGCACGATTTAAGCATGTGTGGGTGGGTGTGTGTGTGTGTGTGTGTGTGTGTGTGTGTGTGTGTGTGTGTGGGTGAGTGTGTGTGTTTGTGTGTGTGTGTGTGTGTGTGTGTGTGTGTGTGTGTGCGTGCATGTGAGCATGTTCATTCGTGTTTGTTTTGTTTTGTATGTGTTCATAAGTTCATGATTATGTGCAAAGCATGTATTTGTTCTATACATCTTTATGCACATGTGTCTGTATGTTCATTTACAATGATGTGTATACATGTATTGATGTGTGTGCGTGTGTGTGTTTGCACATGCTCTTGTGTGTGTACATATGTCTTTTCATACATGTTGATGCATGTGTATCTGTGTGTTCATATGTGTCGATGTGTGTGTATCTGTGTGTTCATATGTGTTGATGTGTGTATCAGTGTTCATGCATGTCAATCTGTGTGTATCTGTGTGTGTATCTGAGTATTCATACCTGTTGATGTGTGTGTATCTGTGTGTTCATATGTGTTGATGTGTGTGTATCTGTGTGTGTGGGCAGATATCAGACCATGCTGGACTGCTGGTTGGACAGACCCACAGACAGACCCACCTTCTCTGAGCTGGTCGAACACTTAGGGAACCTGCTCCAGGCCAGCGCACAACAGGTGGGTGAAACACTCAACACCACACTGAACACACAGGAGCCCTGCACTGAACACCACTCAGAACAGAGACAACCCTCCACTGAACACAAAACTGAACACAGACCACCCATCCACCGAACACAACACTAAACACAGCTAAATTGCTCACAAAACAGCACAATGAACACAGATCAATGCCCCCACTGAACACCACTCAGAACATAAACACCCCTCCCCAAGCACACACATGAACACAGCACTGTAAAAACTGCGCCGAACACCACATTGAACACAGACCTACAGAAATCTGATAGTCAGCCTGGTGTGCCCAAGGTAAGACTGTGTTTGTCTGGATCTGTATGGCTTCCTACTGATGTAATTACATGTGTGATTATTTTATGTGATAGTTTATGTTTGTATAGATGGGATTATGGCAATGTGTGTCTGTTTCTGTGATTGTCTATATGTGTGTGTGCTGTAGTTAAAAGGGGGATGTGACTGTGTGTGTTGATGTTACAGTGTTGACATGATGATGTGTATTGGTGTTGCAGTGTTGATGTTACAGTATTGATATGAGGATGTGTGCTGATGTTGTAACAGTATTGATGTGAGTGTGTATTGTTGCAGTTTTGATGTGAGGATGTGTGTTTATAATGCAGTACCATTGTGTTGATGTGGTTTGTGTTTTTTTTTTCAACCCCTGCAGGATGGGAAGGACTACATCCCTGTGACAGAGGTGCAGCTGGAGGCAATGTCTGAAGCATCTTATTCCTGCAAGCCCTTGGAGGACGGCACTGACGCTCAGTTCCACTATGACAACGCCCCCACCCTGAGGTCAGTGCTGTATACCCTAATATACCTTTATTTCAGAGAGTAAAAGCACTGTATACCCTACTATACCCTTACCAAAGAGAGTACAGACACTGTATACCCTAATATACCCTTACTGTGGAGAGTACAGACACTGTATACCCTAGTATACCCTTACTACAGAGAGTACAGGCATTGTATACCCTAATATACCCTCACTACAGAGAGTACAGGCACTGTATATCCTAAAATACCCTTTCTGCAGAGAGTACAGGCACTGTATACCCTAATATAACCTTTCTACAGAGAGTACAGACACAGTATCCCTAATATACCCTTTCTACAGAGAGTATGGACACTGTATTCCCTAATATACCCTTTCTGCAGAGAGTACAGACACTGTATTCCCTAATTCACCCTTTCTGCAGAGAGTACATTCACTGTGTACCCTGATATACTCTCACCACAGACAGTACAGGCACTATATACCCTGATATACTGTCACTACAGAGAGTGCAGGTGCTGTGTGCTGTAGCAAGTGAATCTGATGGACAGGAATGTGGCAGTTGGCGGTGCTGTTATCTATGTGCTGATGAATGTAAGGAATGTCTTTCCCAGGGCCTGGAAGCAGTAGAGTTTCATATGCTGCCTGGAGCTACTCATACCAAAGGGGGTCAGTCCCTCCCCGGGCTTCTAAACTTACAGTTCATACCAAAGGGAGCCAGTCCCTCCCCAGGATACTGAGTACAGCTCATACCAAAGGGAGTCAGTCCCTCCCCGGGGTACTGAGTACAGCTCATACCGAAGGGAGCCAGTCCCTCCCTGGGGTACTGAGTACAGCTCATACTGAAGGGAGCCAGTCCCTCCCTGGGGTACTGAGTACAGCTCATACTGAAAGGAGCCAGTCCCTCCCCAGGATACTGAGCTTACAGAGTGTAGCTGAGTTTAAATGCTGCTGACTGTGGTTTCTGGGAACATGGCCTAGGCATAGTGTACAGCAGGCGGTTTGCTGTGAGTGGATGTATCATGGAGTAACTGTACATCTTCCCCCCCTATGCCCACGCAGATTCACCCCTCATAGCAAGAGATGCAGGGGAATGGTCGCAGCCAAGGTCCTGGAGGATGTCATGGTGGAGCACAGTGTTGTCATGGTGAATGTCGCCAGGGCTACAGTCTCACTCTACTGTCCTCATCTGTCTCAGGAGCACTTTCCAGACTGCAATGCACCAATCACACTGCACATTTTCTCTCACTGACCAATGAGACTTAGCTCCTCACCTGTGTCTCGCTTTCTCCTCTGTCTTAGTCACTCTGTGCCCCTCTTTGGTTGGCTGTCCCACCCATCCACTCACACTGTGTACTCTAACAGACTCACTGTTCTGCTGGAACGCCTGCATTGAAAGCTGCTCTGTGATGTTTATATTGTGCTCTCGCTGGCAGGATGGACAGACAGACAGCAGGATGGACTCTTCACCTGAGGAGATGAAGAGCCCGAATCCCCAGCTGTCCCAAACCCCCACCTTCAGGTGAGCCCCACCTCCCATACCGTCAAAAATACTCTCCCAGACACCCCTTGCAGCACCATCTGTTACACTTTTACACACTGACCCAGTCTCAATATGCTTTCTGTCATACTCTCCACCAGGGTTGGAGAGTATGACGTATTGAGTGGCTGGTAGATTTTGGAATCCACCAGCCACAGTGGCAGGTGGATTCCAAAATCTACCAGCCACTCAATTTTTTTTACCAGCCACTTTCTTGTTTTAACCGGCAGTGTGTAACTGCATGTGAAGAATAATACAACAAGATCTACAATATTCAAGCATGATTATTTAGGTGAATAGACTATTTTATTTCATAAGGTAAATATTTAAACTCTTAAGGAAAATACTGACATTCTCTCTCTCTCTCTCACACACACACACACACACACACACACACACACACACACACACACACACAGACACACTCACACAGACACACTCACACGAACTGTGAACTGATGGAAGTTACATTTGATGAGTTGGGCAGATTAAACAAAAAACAAAAACATTCCTCCCCCCATCGTCATCCCCAGTGTAGCAGGAGGTGGCCCTCCTCCAGTTATCTCTGCCTTTTTTGTTTGCTGTGAACACATGAATAGGCTATTATAAGTGCAGGCTACGCACCACATCTATACACAGTATTAATGATGAGAACTATTATAGAATATTTTTATATTTCATCCTGACTTGTTGCCAGGTGCACTTTCTACTGGGGTTGCAGCTGAAATGATTGTTAGAATGAAGTTGTTCTTAACACAATAGCGTTACATTCATACAGGTAGCCCTACAACCTAGGTGCTTTAGGGAGTAGATCTTAATCCATTAACAGTGAATAACGGGTCAATTTCAGAAATGTAGCCCATGCGTAGGCTATAGGCCTAATTAAATTATCCTAATTTAGATAGACTATTTTATGTGTCCTTACATCGCAATCATATTACAAATAAAAGAAGAGTCCGTAAGACAAAAAAGAGAACATACGACAAGAACACTGTTCTTACGAATTTACTTTGTCGGCAATGCGCTGCCAACAAGCCTCCCTGGCTTTGTTGGCCGCCACATTGTTAGAGTTAGCCGTTAACGTTTCTTTAAACTCCTCATATCCTGACATTATCAACGTGCATTCTTCCGGGGAAAAATACAGAGCATGAGCCATTATGCAAAAACTCCAATTAAGGTAACACTGAATCAACTAACCGACATCACTGTTGTAGTACCGCTTAACACCAATTTAGGTAATCAGAGTTTGTCAACCCTGACTTTCCTTGATAACCCCAAGTTAAATCTGAGTAGGTTAAACTCCCTTCATAGTACAGCCCTCTGAGGTGGTTCTTTTTAACCATTGGTCGCTAGTTAGCGTTTTATGCTCAAGTTGCCTCGGTAACCCCCTGTGCCTCCTCGTTAAAGTGTCCGAGTGAAACAAGCAGACTCGTGATTCAATGTGCGTTTTGGAATGTTACAAATTGCTCTGTTACAATTGCATTATTTGTTTGTATATGCAACTTTTACCCACCACCGTGGCTGGTAGGTTGAGCGAATTCACCCTCCACTACACAAAATCATCCATATTTGGTGGGTGGCGGGTGCTAATTTCCAACCCTGCTCTCCATTGTACTCATCACCATACTCTCCACCATACTCACCAGTGTACTCATTACCATACCCATTACCATACTTGCTAATATACTCATCATATTTCCCATCATACTCACCACTATATCCATCACCATAGTCACCAGTGTACTAGTCACCATACTCTCCACCTTGCTCATCAGTGTATTCATTATCATACTCTCAATTATACTTACTGTCATCCCCACATGCATACCCCATCATGTACTCAGAACATTTATTCTGATTGGCTTACCCGTTTACCCACAGTCCTCTGCTGCGCTCCAAGAGCAGGGAGTCTCTGGCTTCTGAGTCGTCCAACCAGACCAGCGGGTATCAGTCAGGGTATCACTCAGACGACACAGACACCCCGATCTATGCCAACGAGGAGATGATCCTGAAGAAGAGTGTCATGATGAAGGCCCCTCTGAAGACTTCACAGAAGTACGGTGTGGAGGTGCGCTACAGCGCACCCCCAGTGTAGACACCCTCCACACCCAGACCCCAGCACCACAGATTCTCCCTCTGACCCCAGAACCACAGACTCTCCCTCTGACCCCAATACCCCCACTCTCCCTCTGACCCCAGTATCAGACTCTTCCTCTGACCCCAGTACCCCCCACTCTCCCTCTGACCCCAGTACCCCCCACTCTACCTCTGATCCCAGCACAGCAGACTATCCCTCTGACACCAGAACCACAGAATCTCCTTCTGACCCCAATAAGCCCCACTCTCCCTCTGACCCCAGTACCCCCCACTCTCCCTCTGACCCCAGTACCCCCACTCTCCCTCTGACCCAAGTACCCCCCATTCTGCCTCTGACCCCAATACCCCCACTCTCCATCTGATCCCAGTACCCCCCATGCTCCCTCTGACCCCAGTACCAGACTCTCCCTCTGACCCCAGTATCCCCCACTCTCCATCTGACCCCAGTATCCCCCAGTCTCCATCTGACCCCAGTACCACAGACTCTCCCTCTGACCCCAGCACCACAGACTCTCCCTCTGACCCCAGTACCACATTCTGACCATTGTACTAACCCCCAGGCCTAACTTATTCCCTGTGTGAAAGGAGATGGTGAAAGGGATGCAGAGTGTAAATGAACACTGAGGAATCTGTTCTGTTTCTGAAGCTGACTTTCTGTAGTGATGCCAGTGTGGATCTGAGGGTTTGGCGCCCAATGTGGAGGTGTGCCCCTGGGGTGTGTGACATAGTGAGGATGAGCTGAAGGTGTCAGTATCAGGGGCACACGCATGTGCCAGCAAGCAGCTTTAGAGGGCACCTGATCCAACTGACTCAGCTCAGACATACTTAGTATTATTGCCTTAGATTCCATTACTTTATGATACAATCTTCAGGGCTGTCATAGCAATCTTTTTCCCCAATCCACGGGAAGCTTCACAACAAAGGGAAAGAGTGGGGTGAACATCTCTGTGAATGGAAGACAGCTGATTCCTCTGCAAACATACACAGCCAATCCAGGTGACCTCACACCGAGTCCTTTATGAGTACTTTTTATTTTAGAAATAAATGTAATATATTTAATTTTTTTCACAGAATATATGTAATTTTTTTTTTTTAAATGTTCCATTTTCAAAATGCATGGAGGTGTAGTCATGTTTACACAGAAACTGGAAAGTTGGAGGAGTTGCTGGAGTGGACACACAGACTTCCTCTCAAAGGAAGCGTCTGCCTGCACTAATGCCTGCCTGCGCTAATGTTTTCTTTTCAATTGTGTTTGTCAGCGTAAGGTCAGCGCCCTCTGCCACGTGGGGCATTTATGAAGGATTTCACTTTAGATCAGAGGTTTTAATCATTTTTACAGTGTATTATTTTTCTCTTTCAAAACATCTGCATGTCTGTACAGTTTATTATAAGGACTTATTTTGGTGTGAAAGGAAACAGCCCTGTGTTATTACTGTTAACTGAACTATAATAAATATAATTAGTTTTATAAAATAAATGTATCTACTGTTTAAGTCAGAAGTGTGGCTCTGCTTTTGGTCCTTGCAGTGAGTTAGAAAAGGAATAATCCACTTTTTGAAGCCACCGTAAAACAAGGTCGCAGAGAGTGCCCCCTTCTTGACATTATTTGGTTGGTGAAGCTTATAAAATAAAGGATTACATTTTTGTGTGTTATCTATTCATGAAGCTGGAACATTTCTGCAAGAAATCAAGGTTTTCAAGGGCAGAAGATCAGTGCGCCGCCTGACACTGCTGCTCCTATGTTAACATACACTTAGAACTTTCAACATTGGCTAAACACACAACTATGAAAACACTACACACCTCATGGTACACAAAACCTGCCAGACACATGCCATGTCTTTATGCCTCTAACCTTAAACACTATTACAGGGCTTTGAAGTGTAACATTAGGACGTTTTAAAAAAATGTTCAAACTGAATGTATAAATTGAAGAGAGTTATGGACAAGTAACAATAAGAGTTATAATTCCTCTGGGAATCATATCTCTACAGAGAGGATG
The DNA here is from genome assembly GCA_019176425.1 of Megalops atlanticus. Taxonomy (NCBI): domain Eukaryota; kingdom Metazoa; phylum Chordata; class Actinopteri; order Elopiformes; family Megalopidae; genus Megalops; species Megalops atlanticus. The sequence continues at coordinate 73,634,722 of CM032876.1, read as the reverse complement.
TGTTTTTCAATTTGTTAATATTTTGCATCAATTTACAGTTTATATTATTTTTGTATAATATGCATGTGTAAGAATCTATAGTTTTGTAAATTAGGGTGTAACTTCATGCTTGCTTTGGTATCATTAGTTGTGTGTTTAGGAGGTTCTGTCTGCATTGGTTGTATATTGAGCCATTAGAGAGACAACACTGATGTTTATAGGGGTATAGTGTCTTGCAATTGGACACCACAGATTATGTATTGACATGTAATTAATGTAAAAATACAATATTACTGTATTATTGGTCTGGTATTGATTTATGCCATTAAGTTCTGCAGATAATTTGCACGTAATTTCTGAGGGATTTTGCACTATAATTCCATTTAATTTTTCCAGGTAAGATGTGTATAGCGATGCCCAGTTGTGGGAAAGAGCTCTCAGAGCAGAGTAGTGTTCTGTATTGAGATATTATTGTGAGGATAGTGGACAGTATTCTGTATTGAGTTGGTATGTGAGGTCAGATGACAGTGTGTCAGTGTGTGTGATGACAGTGTATTGTGACGACTGTGTGGGAGACCCACGGGTTTCCTGTATCTGTAACCCTGAGGAGACAATAGAGTCACAGCCTTGGATAGTCCTATCTCTATTTCACAGAGACAAGGACAGAACTTGGGGGTTGGGGGGTGTGCCGCAGGGTCAGAGTGGGTACTGCACAGGTCAGGGTAGGTGCGGTCCTGGGCAGTACTGTCAGGATGAGGCTGCTATGGAGACCTTGGCAGGAATGTGGGGATATAGATGAAATACAGAGCACGACAGCAGTGTCCCGTTGCCAGCTCTGGAAAAATCACCTTATCAAAAACCCCCAATAGCCACAGCATGGTGGACAGCTTTCTAAAACAAGTTAATTCTTTTAAAATGTTGTTTTCACAGTTGGGTGAATTCATCAAAATTCATTGGCACATTTCCTCAGATTTCACAGCGCTGCCACAGTATGTGTGTGTGTGTGTGTGTGTGTGTGTGTGTGTGTGTGTGTGTGTGTGTGTCTGCATGCATGTATGAGACACAGATGCAGTGTGTGTGCTACGGGTATAGGGGATATTTGTGTTATTTCTGTTTTTCCTGTCAATCTCTGCTCTATATTCTCAGCTCAGTTCTCACTCTTTGTGTGGCAGCTGTACATTGTGTATCTCAGCTCTCTGGTCATCATTCACTCCACTAGGAAACAGCTTTACAGTGCCAGGCTGTTTGAGATCTGTGTAAACCTGGAAACTACTAAATTACATTACAGACATTTAGCAAACACTCTTATCCAGAGCTATTCACATAGGTTAGAGTTTAAATAGTTTACATTTATACAGCTGGATATTTAGTGAGGCAATTCTGAGTTAAGCACCTTGCCCAAGGGTACAGCAGCAGTGTTCTGGGGGGATTGAACCAGCAACCTTTCAGTTATGAGCCCTGCTCCTTACCACTATACTACACTGCTGTCCCTAAATATTTAACACTTTCTTTACATTTAACATTTAACAATTCTGGAAATGCCACAGCACACCCATTAACACAGATAACCATTCAGTATTCTGACCCAATTTAAACCGACTTGTTTAGATGAACCCAACTGTCGTGCAGAGATTCAAACGTTTGTGGTGAAGTTGCAGGGACACATTATTCACTGTTCTGTTGTTTACTCATATTAAATAAACCTATGTTAATTAGAGAGTAAAAGCCAGGTGCGAAATCCTTCAAAAGGAACTGCAGGGGTCCTTCACATGTGCAGAACTACACATCACACATAGCATATAACAACAGAACAGACCAGGCTGGGATGTGCATGTTTGTGTAGATGTGCATAAACATCATTTTGTCAATATTTTTGTTCATAATCAAGGACAGTGGATGTTAAATTTAGCCAGCAGGAGGAAACAGCTCTTTGCCTCAGAGAGAGCTGTTTCCCTCTCACACACACACTGTGCTGGGGTAATTATAACCTCAGATTTCCTGATCACGCCCAGGGAGGGACACGAGGAAACCCTTTATCCCTGCTGAGTTTTCACAGGCACTACAACTGCTCTGTTCTGCTGTAAGCTGTGGGACTATAGGGCCTCTCTCCTGCAGGCTGTGGGACTATAGGGCCTCTCTCCTACAGGCTGTGGGACTAAAGGGACTCTATCCTGTAAACTAAAGCCTAAAAAATGCAAATAACAAAAATTGTAGGACAAATATCTACATGATTCATAGTTGGATTATCACAAAATGAGCTGCTAAGTACTAAGCCATGATACAACACACACTGTGCCATAATACAACATTCCACACACTGTACTAAAGTAGAGCACCCCACACACTGTGCTATAGTACAGCTCCCCACACACTATGCTATAGTACAGCACCCCACACATTGTGCTATAGCACAGTGAAATTCTCAGTGAAGCGCGGAGGAAAGGATGGGGTACCATGGTGCTGAAATTCAATGAGTCAATGCCACATTGGATTTTTGCATATTAAATTAATAGCATCAGTGTGTTCCAGGTCCAAATATGGGAAAACTGACTGTGTGAATGAGGAACTTGATAACAGTTATAATTATAAGGGATTCATGCTTTTTATTGGGCATGATACAATACTAATGCATTATAGTATGTTCAGTCCCAGCCCCTCAGCATGTGTAAGCAATTAATATCACACATTGTTTAAAAGCCCTCTTTAGCCCTGGATTTATTCTAATGCTGATATTTACCTGCTGTCACAGTGCCATCTGGTGCTGACAGTGGTTATAACCACAACCCCTGACTAATGAGGAGCTGTCTTTTAGCTCTTTATAAAAACATCCACAGCAATTATTCTAAGACACAAAATCCAGATTTACCTTGAGAGGGAGACTGGATAGTGGGGGAAAAGTACTGAGGGTTGACAATGCCACAACAAATCCAAAAAAACCCCTTAGAGTTTTTTTTGAGTGTGAGCACTCTCTCCCTCACTCTGGAGCTTCACTTTACTGAAGTCAGCTTCACTGAGCTTCTCCATGTGGTGACAGGCAGTATCAGAGATAAATGAAAATGTGTGACAGAAAGGCAGGACAAACTAGATGGCCAGTGACAATTTTTCTATTTTATCTTTCTATTTTCTTTTATTCTATTAAGGTTTGGGACGCTTGTCTTTGATGACTTTTTGCATTTACTCTGTATAAAACAACATTACTGTTTATACTGTTATAACATTGTTTTACTTCATGTATTTGCCTTTGTTTCATTTTACTGTACTAAAAGAAACATAATTTGGGAAACCCATTCCTTAATAAAACCTTTCTTCTGAGAATTTTGTGTGTGGCAACATAATTATTGACAGCAACACTTTATATGTACACAATATGATTACGGTAACTTTTCATTCACCAGTATCAATAAGCTATGGGGTAAAGGAGCAAGCACTCAGGTTTGGCAGTGTTGTACTGAGGAATGCCACCTGGTATTTTGGGTGCCTTCTGTTACACACTGATAAAGACATTTCCATTATGGGACACTGATGTGTTGGTTGATTGAATCCATGTTGATTTACTCAACATGTAAATAAATTTACTCAACATGGATTAAATGTTCAACCAAGAAGACAAAAAATCATTTCCAGTGATAAGACTGTGAGAAAAGTGTGATCTGTCAGAACAGAAGTGTGATCGATGAAAAGAGAATTGTGGCCTGTAAAACTAGAAACTGTAGCCCCTACATGTCACCATACTGTATTTCTTTTTGTGTACAGAGTTGAAGGAAGATCCTCTGCTGGAGACTGCAACATAGACATGATATTGGCACACAATGCAATTAGACAGAGAGATGCTTAAATACAAATCATAACAATGACGTTCCTCCACATACACCTTGTTAGAACCATGTTTTTTGGGACAAGTCTTTCTTGTATCTGAAAAAAAAAGATTCGAAAAGAATAAATACTTTCATGATATTTTGCAGCAGTATTTATGTCTATTTTAGAATTGAAAACATATGAATATCATCCATAATAAGGTATGATCAGGCTATAAACACAAATAAACCCTGATGGTAGTGCTGTCTATTTGTCATTGCAGTGGGAAATTGGTGTTCAGTGAGAGCTATTCATATGATAATACGTGCATATTAATTTGATGCAGATATTTGATTCTGAGGGGTGTTAACATGGTTTTGAAGCCAGTGTTTCATTTTGAACAGGATTTGTGAAGCTTTGCTGAGTTAACAAACTGTTCTGTATTGTGTTATATTTCTGAGAACATGAGATATATTTTCAAGTAGTGTGTGTAAGTAATTTAGAAAAACTGATAGAGAAGAGTAAAGCACAAAGGGCAACAGAAGGACTGACGGATGCATCTGAATAAAGTCCTCTGGCTTACGATTTCAGCTGTGATTTTTTTCAACTGTGATGCTGTTCTGACAGGTGACCTTTGATTATCAGATCTGTGTTCAATGTGATGAGACTGTTCCTCTTTCCAGCTCTGCCCTCCCCACTCTGTAGATCAGGTCCTGTGATAGTGTCATTGGGGAAGGGGGTGGGCTGGGGCGGTTGGTCTTTTTCCTTCCATAGACAGTTACAACATGAATAATGCTGTGTTAAAAACCTTTCCAAACACCAGTGATGAGGTCACAGACAGATTGTTCCAAGACCTGTAACAGGTGTTTATCTGGGGGAGAACATGCCAAAGTGAGATACAGAGTGGAGGTAGAGAGAATGAGTGGCGAGACAGAAAAGAGAGTCATAGTGAAGGGACAGAGAGGACAGAGACAGAGTGGAGAGACAGAGGGAAGAGACAGAGTGAGGGACAGAGGAGAGGCATAGTGGAGGGACAGGGGAGAGAGAGAGTGGAGGGACAGGGGAGAGATGGAGGAGAGAGCCAGAGGGGAGAGACAGAGAGGAGAGACAGAGAATGAGGATGGAGAGACAGTGAAGGTAGAAGGACAGAGTGGAGACAGAGAGACAGAGCTGCAATCTCCCTCCAGAGACAGAGCTACTGAATCCCCTACTCTGCTGCTGTGGGCCTACATCTGCTGATCAGCCCTGGAAGAGACACAAGTCATGTAAAGATCCGAATGAATATGAATTTTCAAATTTGTATTTGTAATAAATCTTTCCTGCTGAGGGATGTATCAGACTGGCGTATGCTGGAAATAGACAGAAACATTTTTGAGAGAAATACAGCTGCTTTGCCTGGAGTAAGACGAGTGAAATATGGCTCATATGACATTTGTGAGGATCCAGGGGGGAATTACACAGCATCACACAGCCTTAAAGGGGCAAGATCTGCGGGCCTACTTCTCTATATTACAGCCTGAGGCTTGAAGTGTGCAGAGCAAGCCCCTTTTAAACTCTGAGAGTCATCTTTTACCCCAGTGTTTACATGTGTGCATTCTAACACCTAATAACCCCAAGCTGACTGGATTCTGGATGCTTTTACAGGACAGTTAGAGGACAGTACCAGCACTCTACATGAAGTGATGTATGTGTGTGTATGTATGTGTGTGAGAGAGAGTGAGTGTGTGTGATTCTGTGTGTGTGAGTGTGTGTGGGCGTGCTAAAGAGAGTCATTTTCTGGGTTGTTGTGCTTGGAACTGCAGTGTTGTCCTCTGTCCAGGGGGCGCTGTAGCTCTTTGCTTGCGGTCAGTGGAATGTGGAACGCTTCAGGTCTCTGCAGACAGGTGAGCTCATCTGCAGGCCCGGGTGGGAGCTGTGGATCCGGGGGGGGTATATGCAGTGTGTGTAGCATATGTGCAGACACACACACACATATACTGCAAACATACAAACACACACACACAAACACGCACACACTGCAGGCACACACACACATACACACATACTGCAGACACACACACACTAAAACACACACACACACACACACACACATAATGCAGACACACACACAAACAAACACACACACACACACGGTGTCTCATCACATGTTTCTCGCAGGGAAAATAAAGGAGGTTGAGTTCCTGCCTCTCCCAGACCAGCAGGTTTGCATATTTATCAAATTAAAATTGTCTCTGATTCCATGTGCAGGTCCTGGTGTCATGTTTGATCAAGGCATAACATCAGTCTGAGAGAGCATTAGCACTGATGGATCTCAGATGACTCAGTTCATCTCATAAAAGCAGCACAATGGAGACATATTGAAAGATTAGATTTTAATTATATACTTCAGAGAGATAAAGGGAAATAAGATGGATTTCAAATAATTTGAAAACAATACAATTAAACAGGATTGATATCTGAAGCAATAACGTGAAGTGAAGCTGTGGAAGAGAGAGACGATGGGGAAAATGTCCTGTAATCCGGTTAGGAAGCATTGGACACCCGAACATTACCATGATCTATTCAATGGCTCCCACAGAACCATGTCTCTCTGTCTGCAGATGGCCCAGGGGAGACATGTAGAGGGGAAGTTTGGGGGAGACAGGGGCAGTTAGTGGCAGGTGGAGGTGGTTTGTAGGAGGGAGGGGGCAGTTTGTAGGAAGGAGGGGAAATTTGTAGCAGGGAGAGGGAACTTTGTAGGGGGGGAGGGGGCTGTTTGTAGAGGGGATGGGGAAGTTTATAGGAAGGAGGGGGCAGTTTTAAGGAGAAGGTTTGTAGGAGGGAGGGGTAGTTTTGTAGGGTAGATTGAGTGAGTGTACGCCCATGCATTTTACACCCTGATATGATGATTAGAATGTCTGATCTGAGAGAAAAACTGAAAGTGTGACACAGTGAACATTTCCACACTGAGGTGCGGACACACCAAACCTCTGAAGCTGAAGAGGGCTGTGCTGCAGCATCAGTGTCTCTGGGAATAAAGCCAATTGGAAGCTGACCTGAAGCCAGACTTCAGGTGCATCAGATTTCATACCAAAACAGTCTCAGGCTGCCACGTCTTTATTAGATACCATTGGTTCTCTGGCAACCAAAATTCCCCAATGCTGGCGGGAGCAGTCAGTCTACACACCAATGCACACAGTGTACACCCCAAAACATAGACTCAGTCCCCCCCGCGCACACAGTCTACTCCCCAACACACACAGTCAGCCTACACCCCAATGCACACAGACAGTCTCATCACTGCTGTTACTGTGTTTCCAGCCCATGTGGAAAGCACATTTAAAACAGGAAGACGTCTGTCTTTCCCGAGCATGGCGCGTTATCTGTGTGATGGAAGCTGGCCCTGCTTGCAGTGATGTCACCCACGGGGAGAGTCCTTATCAGGCAGCTTTTTTCTGTATGAAGGATGTTTTTCCCTCTGCATAGCATCAACACGGCCTTTCCTGCACTGGGAACAATCGACACACTGATGCATTCGCTGGAAAACAAGCCTGAACACAATGCAAACAACCCCATCCCCATCCTCTCACAGCCGCACAGCTGCGCAGGAAACAGCGGCTCGTCGCCGCGTAACCAGCCCCACTCACACCCGGGACTGCTCCCATCTGCACAGACCAGCACGCACTGACCACAGCCTGCACAAATACCCAGCCTCACCACAACCTTCCCAAATAACCAACACCTTTCACTACACACACATGCACACACACACAGAAGTATATACATATATACATGCATGGTGATGTCACTGTGGTCAGGTCAGTTTTGGGGTTGGGATTAGGGTTGGGGTTAGGATTAGGGTTAGAGTTAGGGTTAGGGTTAGGGTTATGGTCAGAGGTAAAGTTAGGGTTAGGGTTACTCTTTGACTCCAGCACAAATCCAGGCTCAGAATGCTCTGTGTGAAGAAATCTTTTGAACATCATTGTGAAATTTCCTTTGAAGTCATTTCCTACTGTGTCTTCTGGCTCTGTCAAAAGAACTTGGCATGAAATAGACTCTGTGATCTGACTTGTTAATTGCTGCATGTTATTAATATATGTTGCTGTTTGTACTATTAAATGTATTGATATTTCAGTCAAATCCTCCCAAGGCCGCTGTTAGGAGACTCATTGCCTTACGTCTTAAAAAGTCACCAGTAATTGAGGGTTTGCATAAGAATTGATTTATGCAGATGAAGCATTGAACAGTTTTCAGGATCACCCAGGGGGATCTGCTCTCTCCCTCTCTCTCCACCTCTTCTCCTCTGCTATCTCTCTCCCTCTTCTCTGTGTTGACTAAAACTGCGGTCTTTGCTTTAAACACTTTTGAGGGTTAACCGAGCCACAGAGAGGAGCTCAGTGCTGTTTCTATAAAACAGAACAAGGCTGAGTTCACACTAACACTGAAAGGCTCAAAATGGAAGCAGAAGTTTGTCTTTATCTTCTGTGAGATCAGAGATTGTGGATAACTTTGTGCTTTAGGTGGAGATAGGTTGAATTTCTCAGGCGATTTTGAGAGATTTGACGTCTCTGACTTGTCCTAAACTCTGATAAACTTCTACAGAAAGGCCAGCCATTTGTACACAGTAATAACTTTAATGATACCAAACCTCACTAGATCCAAAAATACACATAGCATCCATATCTTTGTAAAATGTCTGAGGTTTAAGATCTGAAACAAGATGGAACATGCAAAACACCACCACTATCATTGGATTATTTCTTTGAAAATGATGTCAGACATCTGATCTGTCAGGGAAGTCAAAGTGCCATACTGCACCTGGATCTGCTTGTTTTCCCATGGCTCTTTATGAGGGCTATGGGGATGTCAGGACCTGTGTGCACATTCACTGGTTGGATCTTGTGTGGATGGCATGGTGGGCATGGTGGGTTAAGATTATATACAGATCAGATTGTGCAGCATGATGCTCCTGAATGCTCAGGATACCACTCCCAGTCACAATTTCAACAATTCAGGGTGTAACCTCAATTCTGATCCAGGACAGTTCATGGTAGGAATCCTCCTTTGCCTGCTTGTTTTTTTCCTGGTTAGTGAATGCAGTGGAGTTCCCTGCCCAGAGTTCCACCCCAGATACGCTGTCAGTAACTGTATCAGTACTGATGGTCACTACTATCACACACACTGTCATTATTATCACTGACAGAATTGTAACAGGGCTCACCTGTGACGGCCTGATAGCCACCACTATTGCCTTGTGTAAGCATGCCAGAATCACACTAACATAAGCAGTTCCTGGGCAGGCCAGGGAGTTGTTTCATGAGAAATGCCAAACCTCTCCATCTCCATCTGAGAGAAAGCAAACCGAGCTGGGTGATTGTGTAGCAGGAGGAGGGAGGCGGTGGCATGTCACACCAGGGGTGGGTAGGAGGTTTCAATGAAGGTTTCAGTGACGTTTGGTAACTTTGATATCCAGACAACCATCAGGTAAAATAACACTTCCTGCTTGAGGTGACAAACTGACCTTTGACCCTTGACATATAGGATGACCCCATTCTAAATCTGCATTTCAGAGAAGTGTCATCAAAGCAGAGAAATGGTTTCAAAAATACCGAAAAAATATTGATGCAAAGGAACCATTGATCCAATACAACTGTGCGTGGAATTGTACCTCCAGGCAATTTTACAGCCATACGATAAAAATGGATCAACAGAAAAAAAATCCATTTGACTATTTACCCCACAAAACCATTAAAGGGGTCTAAACTGTGCTTAGAATGTACACACAACCACAGAGCTGAGCACTGCTCTGCCCAGTCACATCACTGCAATCAGAGCAGTGCTGATTGGGACAGAGGGAGTGATCCCCATGCATCTGCACACCCTGACGCTCTCTCAGCACCCATCCTGCCCCACACACCTGCTGTCTGGTGTTTTAGAGCAGGAGCTTCACACAACTCACCCTCTGGGGTTTCCCTAGTGAGTCACACTCTGCTCTGTGAAGGTAGCCCATTTTCCAGTGTATGAATCAGGGTTATGCTGGCATTGGAGGTAAGAAAGCATCACTGTTTCCTGCAGAAACGCGCAGTGATGAAAGCATGAACGCTCTCGATCAGCAGTCTGTGCAGAGGAACAGGCTGAGGGGAGGGGAGCTTTGCCACAAAAGAGTCACAGAGACAGCCAGGTTCACACTCTGCTAAGCCCAAACCAGAAATTTCTCCCTAAACACACCTCCTGTGTTTTACTGGTTATGAAATAACCATGGTTTTGGCAATGGGCACATTACTATGTCGGGAGCTACCAACTTTGGCCCCCGCTACCCCAGCGGAGGTTCCCCCAATGGATCCGCCCAGCAGACAACCAGGACACTGGGAGGACAGGTACGAAAACTTTATTCTTTAAAATGGCACAAGTCATAGGTGGACAGCTCACGCTCTGTAGACCCCCCCTCCTAACCTTCCTCCCTCGTCCCATCCTCTCATCATGAGACCCCAGTGCCAGAAGCAGGACTTCTCTTCCACCATCCACCCCCCAACAACACCACAAACCTGGACACACAATAAAATAAATATTCACCCCGTGCACATACACCACTTGGTGACCACTCACTCGTCTCCCACTCCGCCCCTTGCGACAGAGGCAAGACCCCTCTTGGCCACCCAAGAGGGGGTACCACACACCAAGGAGGAGGAGGTCCCCTCATGCACACGCGCTCACAAAAAAAAAAGGGTGGGACGCAACTTGGGCTGTGCCTGTATGCTGGGCCTCACTTGCGTCCCAAAAAAAAAAAAGGACTGAGTGCTGCTGGTGTTCTTGGTCCAGGCACTGCCTCCAGACGCTGATGTTTGCTGCTTGCCCTCCTCACACAGCTACGCAGCAGGAACTATGACCGCATTGGGGGGAAAGAACACAGTGGCACAAATCACCCTCTCTGCTAGGCTGGGCAGCCTTAAAAATGGCACGCACACACACTGCGCTAACACCGCCAGTCATGTCCCTTACTGCACGGGGGCACCGCCCTGATCCACCTCCTGCCCAGCCTGGGGCTCTGTTGCACTGCCGCTCTCAAGCCTCTCTTCCCCTCTCCTTTCCCAGCCGGCCTCCGTTGTGTTGTCTGCCCTGTGTGTCACTCCAGGAAGCCGTCCAGGTCCGCAGCGCTCCGCCGACACTCGCTCCGCACTCGCTCCGCTCTGCACGAAGCCTTCCTTTTCCCTAGCCGTCCAACCCGCGACTGTCTGAATCATAGCCTTTTTATACCTGTACCCCCGGTGATGACAATTCAGAACAGCCGCAAGCTCCGCCAGTTCGGTGGCGGCAATCTTCCAATAACCTTGGCTCAACAACGCACCTGCGGTTGTCAGTGCCTCGGCCCCCTAGCTGTTATTGCTTTCTCCCGGTCTGTCACTGTGTGTCCATGTGCTTTTGTTTTCCCTTGTGTTCCAGCCCTGCCCCGCTCCGCCCTGTCTACGCCCACTTGATCCCCTGATCACCTCCAGCTACCTGCCTGCTCAACTGCATCCCATCGCCTCGTCAGCCCAGCCCTATTTTTACCCTGCTTGTCTCTGTCTTGTTGCCAGTTCGTTGCAATGTGTTCATACCTGTCTTGTTCCTGCTGTGGTTTTCTGCCTGATCGCTGTTCCCTGTATCGACCGTGCCTGCGCTTCGACCTTGCTCCTGCCTGCTGCCCTGCCTTGTTCGCCTGATCTACCTGACTACCTGGTTTGACCCTGCCTGTTCCCGTCTTCGATTCCTGATTGCGTACGGACTGCCTGCCTGGTCTCGACCCTGCCTGTTCTGTCGTTGCGATACTGCCCTGCGTCCTTTAAATAAACCGCTTGGAATCTGAAGCTTTCGTGGTCCGCATCTGAGTCGTGACAGTGGTTCCCAATTAATATCCCAGAATGAGAGCGTCAACAATGGCAGCAATTGTCAGCTTACCTCCTGACATATTTATTACATTACATTACAGTGCATTACATTATCATCATTCAGCAGACAGTCTTACCCAGAGCAACTTCCATAGAATATCTAATAAAGTGGCAGAGAGAGCTGTACAAACCTGACACCACCAGGATACCTGCTGAGACCGGTATCATTGCTGTCACATACTCATATTATCACAAAATTACACATAATTGCACCCATATAAGTACATTTTTACTTTTATTCATTTGGTAGACACTCCAGTCGAGAGAACAACAAGAAAGGGTTAGGCAGAAAGGGTTAGGCAGCTAGCCACACAAGTACTGAATCATTGGTGCCACTGTGGGAAACTGTGTCATTAGTGCTGTCACAGGGCAGAACATTAAACTGTTACTGGCAGTTTCCAGCCAGCAGGTTTGTCCTGCCACAGTGCTGAGCTCACCAGGCTGCTATCCTCTGCCCTTAAACTGATCTGTTTTACAGCCACTAGCTTTTAACACAGTGTTAGGAGGGGAAGGGGTCAGAGTTTGGAGAGCCCTGGTGTAATCTGCAGAGATGAGTTTGCACCAGAAAATGGCAGTGGGCTCACTGTTCTGACAGGTTTGGGGAGCTCATTCCAGGCAAAGGTAGAGAAGGGACATGAAGGAGATGAGCAACCCTTCCAGGAAGGGACATCCAGGCAGCCAGAGGTAGCAGAGTGCAGTGGGGGAGTAAGGTGTGAGGCAGTGGGGTGGAGTGGGAGTGTAGGGTGTGAGGTAGTGGAGTGGAGTGATCTGGGAGTGTAGGGTGTGAGGTAGTGGAGTGATCTGGGAGTGTAGGGTGTGAGGTAGTGGAGTGGTCTGGGAGTGTAGGGTGTGAGGTAGAGGAGTGGAGGGGTCTGGGTGTGCAAAGTGTGGGGTAACGAAGTGGTCTGGGGGTGCAGGGTGTGATTGTCATGACCTAGCTCAAAGCCATGGAAAAAGTCGACCACCACACCAAGCCGTTAGCAACAATCCAAATTTATTAAAGCATTAAAGATTAAATAGAAGCAATCAGCAGAGGGTTGCATGTGGTTGGTCCGTAAAGAGAACCTGGTAAAACAAATAGGCAGGCGGGGCAAGAGAGAGAGAGCACCCAGAGGCCTCATGGTTTAAAAGACCTGTTCCCAGGTGGCTTCAATAAGGATACAATTTGGGATGAACTCAGGATGCATCGCTTCTAACATCTTTGCATCTGTAAAATCTGATTTATTTATATATAATTATTAGTAGAGGCCCTATGCCTTTATTATTTAGAAATGTGACCAATAATTTTATATTTAGATTGATTCCTCCTCTCTAAACTGTTTCTCAAGCGCACTCTCTCATCTCTACTGCTGTCAGTGGCCAATTCTCGTCAAGCCTCTCAGCCAAGTCTTGCGCAAATTGGAGGAGTGTCCAGGAGAGTCACAGATTATCATGGAGGAGGAAGAGCTACACGTTCCACTGAATTGCTACAAGTAAAAAGGAACAGCATAAATGAGATGCTTACCGAGTTGCAGTACTAGAGAAACAAATATGTGAAGTAAAAATGGCACTTTTTTAGTTAATTTATGATTTGCTGTCTGCTTCTGCTTAACCGAAGAAATAAAATCAAACTATCTGTACCATATTGAATTGCATAGCATCATATTCCTTTGCATCGCATTGTATCGCGTTGAATCGCATTGTGTTGAATCAAATCGTGTCGAATCGCACTGCATCGCAATAGGGGTGAATCTTATCAGATTGCATTAGTAGTTGATTCATATGTATCTTTAATGTATCGGATCGTTAGCAATGCATCGAGATGTGTATCGCATCGGCCTCAGTGATGGAGATGCACATCCCTAGAGTGGGTGTGAGGTAGTGGAGTGGAGTGGGAGTGTAGGGTGTAAGGTAGTGGAGTGGAGTGATCTGGGAGTGTAGTGGAGTGGGGATATGATTATAGATTGTAAGTATGGGGGTGCAGTTTTTTTTACTGCTCTGTAGGTTGGAATCAGTTTTGAATTTTATCTGAGCTGTAACAGATAGCCAGTGTAGAGAGATGAGGAATGGTGTGACATGGCAGCATTTGGCTCTAGATCCAGTACCAGTGAGGGCTCAGATCTGGACCCCCACTGCTTTGCAGAACCGTCCATCTTTAGAGGTCTGACATTCACAGTATTGTATTTGTCCCTTATATGTGCCATTATGCAAAAAACTTACATGTTTCATGTAATCAGACATGTGGAGGTGTATTTGCATGCATGTGGTATGTGTTAGCATTGTGGTTGGAACAGTACAGTCTTTAGGCTGTATGCATTACACACAATTGCATTACAATAACATGTTGATCTAGGCATGCGTCTGTGATCTCAGCACAATGTTTGGCACTGACTGACTCATTCATGTGTGTTCGGTGGTGTCCTGTTTGTGCAGCTTCCCATGCCACTGTATTTAATGCACTGTGTGAGTCGCTCTGAATAAGAGCATTAGCTAATGACAGTGATGTAATGTAAAATTAAGAATCTGCATCTCACTTTAACATCCCTGGAAAAACACCAACATTAAGGTGAAAATCCACAAATTCACAGATGAAACAATATCTCTAGGCCATATCAAGTTTAACCCTTTTGCGTGTATGGTCATACCGGTGTGATTAGCCCTTTCGCGCGTACGGTCAAACCGGTGTGATTAGAACATTAGATTGGAAAAATTCTAGCTGATGTTAGCTTTGAAGAAACAGTGATTTAATGTTACAAAGTATAACAAATGCGGCGATGAAAACTATGAGGAGCTTAATAACGCTAATGAAAAAATATCGAACCATGTAACATAACATGCGCGCTACATAGCAGAAAAATTGGCCGCACTCCCGGAGAAAGGGGCCCACGATCAGGGAAAGGGGCCCATGCTCCCAGGGAAAGGGGCCGTGCTCCTGGGGAAAGGGGCCGCACTCCTGGGGAAAGGGGCCCGTGCTCCTGGGGAAAGGGGCCGCACTCCTGGGGAAAGGGGCCTGTGCTCCCGGGGAAGGGGGCCCACGCTCCCAGGGAAAGGGGCCGTGCTCCCAGGGAAAGGGGCCTGTGGAGGGAGGAAGGAGGAGGGACTAGAAGGCTGTGCTGTTCCAGGAGAAAGCACTCTGCAAACACTGGCTGTGTTCAGCACAGTCCTACACAAGTATTGTGATCGATACAGGCTAATGGAAAAAACCCCTTTTAATGTGACAAGGCATGGGTGTAATTTGCACTGCGTGGAAGCCAGTCTCCGGGGGGTGGGGCAGGTGCAGGCATGTCCAGGGCAGGTGAGAGATTGAGGGAGAGAGAGAGGGAGAGAAAGGGAGAGAGAGAGCAATTGAGAGAGACAGAGAGAGAGAGAGGGAGTGAGAGGGAGAAGGAGTGTTTTGCTGAAAGTCCCATGGGACTTCACATCCATCACTCCTCTATACCCAGCATTGTCTTTCTGTGCACTGCTGTTTTGCAGCTCTTTGTCCAGGTCCATACTGCATACTTGGAGAATTTCCACAGATGATTCGCTTTGCTGCTGTTCACACAGATGACAGTGTAACTGTCTGTGGTTATCTTACTGAGTTCCAAACTGTCAATAAGATTTAGTTTGGCTTTAACCCTGACTTAAAATTAGAGAGACAAGACTCACTCCGATGCTGGCTCTGTGAACCACAGTAACACTTGACTGAGGAGGCTAAGGGCAAGGATCACAACTGCGCAGATATGTGCAGTCTCAGCTCATTCCCACCTGCTGTGCAGTTCCTGCTTGCATGGCCTCACATGCTTCGGGTTTTGGTGGTACAATTCAGCACCTCCTTGTCTGGAACTCCTCAGAGGAAACACGCAGGTAAACACATCTCAGCACTACAGACAACACTTCCCTTTTCTGTTAATAAAACCAGCCTGCTGATCAGGCTGGGTCACATGAGGTCATTCTCAAGCCAAAGCCTGTTCCTTCTGGCTGATGTGATGTAAATTGGTTGCATTTAAATGGTTTTATAGTCTGTAGACTCCAGTTAGACTCCAGGCATTCCAGATCAATCAACTATTCTTTCAGCTGCAATAATGGCCTCCCACCACCATGGGGCAGGTGTCCTTGCTCTATTATCTAATTGCAGGCTGCAGGCAATTTTGTTTGTCTCACGTTAATCAGGAGGTTTTTGAGCAACAGGTGGTGTTCATGTCTTTGTGATTAGGTCTTCAGAGTGTTCACTCATAAAAAGAGGCTTCTGTCCATCATCACCCACAAGACCAAAGCAGTTTCTTATCTCCTAAACTCTGTTTTTCTTTAAAAAAAAATCTAATTTAATGGTTTAATGCACCTGCGTCTCTACCCCTTGTACCTTGTCTGTCCAGCTCTTGAAACTTGGTCACGCAGCACTTCTAATATTGTGACTCCTTCTATGGCTTTTGCTTGTGTTGTACTCTGCCTCACTTGGATAAAAGTCTCTGCCAAATGAAATAAATGTGATGGTGATAGCCTGCAGGATGGACTCCCAGCATTTCTGATGGGGAGAAAGAAACCACCAGTCTAAAACAGCAGAATCCAGTAGCCCCTTTTTCAGGGAGAGAGGGGGTTACATGTGTGAGAAAGCCTGCTGTCTTGGCGTCCCCATGTGAGCCTGTCCCCGCTGCAGAGACCTCAGAGACGTGGTTTAGAGACCCAGCGACACTTTCACACCAGCTGTGCATTTGGGGTATTTTTTCTTCTGGTGGTGAAAGACTCTGAAAACCCTGTTCCTTCATCAACTTCTCCTAAAAAATGAAAGTGAAAACCCAGAAAGGCCCTGTGATGCCTTTCTCACGGTGCATTTGAGACAGACAGAACCACAGCCAAACAGTTCGCCCTCTGGCCTGCAGCAGCACTGACGCAGGCCCATATGAGGTGCTATACGCAGGGCCGCTCACCGAGAGCTGACTCCCAAATGCCCGCACCGCAGCTGCGCTTTTGGAAACACCTCCACTCTGAGAGATGGACCACTGTCTCAGACAGAGATGTTGCTCTCCTCTCGTCTCTTTTCTCTTCTCTTTTCGAACGGTGTAACAAATGTGATGGTGTTTAACATGCAGTGAAAGCAGGAGAAAGGTCTTGCATCTGATCCATCCACAAAGTGAATGGTGCTTCAGTGTAGCATAGTGGTAAGATGCAAGACTCGTAACTGATTCCCAGTGGGACACTGCTGCTGTGCCCTTGGGCAAGGTACCAGAATTGGTATCTTGGGAACCAGAACTGCCTCAATAAATATTCAGGTGTATAAATGGACAACATGTAAAAACAGTAACCTGTGTAAGTCACACTGGATAAGAGCATCTGCTAAATGACAGTAATGTAATTTTATGCTTCACACTGTGGCTCAAGCACAGACATATTGCCACAATGAACAGCAATGCACACAACATCTGGACTGCTGCACACTCGCTGATCCTGGAACAGAAATAAGCTGCTTTCTGCAGGCTTTCTGCAGGCTTTCCACGGCATCGTATTGTCCAGAGGGAAGCCTGAGTTATCAGACTGAGAAAGACAGAATGGGGCTCACTGGGGCACACAGCTCTGTCCTGCAGAGTGTATGCAGCAGCCCCAAAATCCCATGGCTCTGTGTCTCTGAAGCATCTCTGAGACAAAACCAACAAGACCTTTTTCAGTTTACCTGCTCGTACACATACAGACAGCAGACGGCCAGACAGAGACGACCTTAACCTTAGCATGAATATGAATATGAATAATAAAAGCACCACTGAGGCTGATGTTTGTGAGGGTGTGCAGTTCACTGCTGCAGGCTTGTGTAAGAGCAGCCTGGGAGCTCCTGCGAGCAGCGGAAGTTTGGTGCACCTTAGATAGAGTGGAGTTATTCTGGAGGCCACTGTGGTTTGCATATCTGAGAGAAGTTCTGCAGTTCCCCATTCCTCTCTCAGGCCACCCGCTTCCTGACAGCAGCAGCCACAGTGACCTCACCCTCAACGTGACCCTACAGATCCCCAGCCCACCCTGCCCCCAGCAACTGCCACACACTTTGCAGCCAATCACCACACAATCATCACAGCCAATCACTAGCCAGTCACCACATCATCACAGCCAATTACCAGCCAGTGATCACAGTCAATCACCAGTCAATCACCACAGCCAATCACCAGCCAATTAGAAGCCAATCATCACAGCTAATCACCAGTTAATCATCAGCCAATCACCACATCATCACAGCCAATCACCAGCCAATCACCATATCATCACAGCCAATCACCAGCCAATCACCACATCATCACAGCCAATCACCAGCCAATCATCAACCTATCAATCGTGCTCCGCAGCCCATCACCAGTCAATCATCAGCCAATCACCACATCATTACAGCCAATCACCAGCCAATCACCACCTCATCACAGCCAATCACCAGCCAATCACCAGCCAATCATCACAGCCAATCACCAGCTAATCACAGGCCAACCATCACAGTCAAACACCACAGCCAATCACCAGCCAATCATCACATCATCACACACATCACCAGCCACTCATCAATCCACCTGTCAATCAGAGGCTCAACAGACAATCATCGGACAACAGACTCGCTGGACACCTTCAAGAAAAAAATTAAAACTCATCTGTTCAAGCTGTATCTGCAGCCTATCTTCCCCCCTATGTATGTCTTTCCATCCTATCAATTGTTATGTTTGTTATGTATTGTTATGTTCCAGAAAAAACACTCCACTGCCTAGCACTTAACTTTGTATCTTACTGACCTCTTGTAATACCTTACGATGTCTACTCTTAGCATAGTGATGCACTTATTTGTAAGTCGCTCAGGTTAAGAGTGTCTGCTAAATGATGTAATGTAATGTAATGTAATCATGAGCTATCTCTCAATTGATTGATCCTGTGTAAATCAGTCACTCTGCAGCCAATTACTGGCTGCCTTATTGATCACATGCTCCTTCTCTAATTATCCAGTTGTCAGCCTGTTACCATCTGGTCAATCATCTGCTTGTCTGTCAATCATACTTTCAGCTAATCACAGCTCCTTGGCAATTATCTGGTTGTGTGTCAATCACACACTTGCCAACCGAGTGTCACCTTGTTTGCGTCTCCTTAGAGATGAGTAAACTGCTGTCACTGTTGGAAAGGTGAGGTGGTGCTGTTTAACCTGAAAAAAAGCTCCACTGTGTTCTCCACATACACAAAGGAAGGCTGTGTGACACAGGTATGCAGAGACTGCGTTATACAGGTATGCAGAGACTGCGCTGTACAGGTGTACAGAGACTTTGTTGTACAAGTATGTAGAAACTGTGTTGTACAGGTATACGGAAACTGTTATACGGGTATACAGAGACTGTGTTGTATTCTTTCAGTTGCCCCGTTACAACTCCCCTTTCTCTCTCTTTTTCTCTCTCTTCTTCTCTCTCTCTCTCTCTCTCTCTCTGTGTGTCTGCCTTTCCTCTGTCCTCTCTCTCATGGAAGCAGCACAAACGGTCACAGCTACCACAAAACCACAGGAAGGTGACAGGAAGGTGGCATTCGTTTAAACACAACAACACTGAGTGCCGGGACATTGAGAAACTGCACACTACATAAACCCACCGTCACAAACTGCAAACTGCTGCCCTCAGCTCAGCCCGCATCACAGCAACAGACTGCACACAACACGCTACACAAACCCAGCATCACAGCAACGCACTACACAAACCCAGCATCACAGCAATATGCTACACAAGCCCAGAATCACAGCAACACACTAAACAGTACACACTACACAAACCCAGCATCACAGTAACACACTACACAAACCCAGCATCACAGCAACACTGCACACTATACACTACACAAACCCAGCAACACACTAGACACTACACACTACACAAACCCACTGTCAGAAACTGCGAACTTCTGCTCTCAGCCCTGCCATCAGCACAGCAACACACTACACATTACACACAACACAAACCTAGCATCACAGCAACACACTAGACACTACACAAACCCAGCATCACAGCAACACACTACATACTACACAAACACACCCTCACAGCCACTACTGTAGATGCTTGCATTCCCTGGTTTCCAAAGAAACATTGTTTTCCTAACTGAGAGGCAGATGTTTAGGCAGTGGTGTGTATGATTGGCATAGATTGCTGGCAGGCCCCACCCTGGTGCTGTTGGGAAGGCATCCTCAGGAATTCTGGGATTGCAGCGTTGTGTGATATTTGGCAGAGAGATGTGAGGCACAGAGTGCCGTGGGTCTGAATAACAACAGCACTGCCCTGATAGGAGAGCTAATCAAATCCTGATCGCAAACATCAGTGTACTTTCACTATTACACATACACACAACTACACACACACACGCACATGCACGCACACACACACTCTCTCTCTCACACACACCCACCATAAATAAACAAACAGCATCATGAAACTGACCTGTTATTTGTTTTATGTGTTAAACGGAGCTTTTGCAAAACATTTTGTTTTCATTTGCAAAATTTGCATTTTATTTTAAAAGCAACTGTGACAAATGAAATGTGACTTTCTGACCCAAATAAATTCTATTGTTGAATGGTTCCTCAGAACGATAGTGATCTTTTATTTGTTGTTTTCTGACCGTCATGCTGGAGCCAGATGTTTTCTGATTGCAGAGGTCTGAGTTCTGAACTTTGAATTCCAAAAATCTGCAACATCAACTCCGATCACTGATTGAGGTCATAAACCTGTCAGCATGGAAGCATTTTCACCTTAATCCAGCCATGCAATGCATCTGTCTCCTTTAGCATCTACAGCTTCAGACAGAAGTTCAGACATCAATTAAATGAACTGTTTTATGTTTTTCCTTTAGCAGCCGATGTTATCTTATTGGGTGGGCAGTCTCTTATTTCATTGATAAGAATTTTTTGTAGATAATGTGAGTGTTGGATAAAATATTTCTCAATATTTTAGGGTGAGATAAAGGAGAGCACACCAATATAGTGTGGGTGGTGGTGTGATGTAGTTGTTTGGACCAACGCTCATTACAAGACAAGAGCTCGTTAGAGGGCCAGAGCTCGTTAGGGGACCAGCGCTCATTACCGACGGCAGTAGTAGTGGTGGCAGTGTGGTGTAGTTGTCACGGAGGTTGCAAGTTTGATGCCCATGTGGGACACTGCTTTTGTGTTCTTTCAGTATTTAACCCTGAATCCCTCAGGTGAGTGTCCAGTTGTATACATGGGTAACGTGAAGTGTATCCCAGGCAAAAGGCTCTGGAAAAGAGCAGATTCTGTATAGATAAGGAGTATTAGCTGTGTGCATCTCTCTGGGGGGAAGCTGTTTACCTGCACAGATCAAACCTGCTGTTCCTCGGAATTCTGCAGTGCTGGCACCACACCTTCAAACTTCGCTCCATCGTCTGTGGTGCTAAGCAACAAATCAAAACAAAGAAGCTCCTTTTTCCTGCACACCTTCATCATCTGTCAACACCAACACTGCAGGATTCACTAAGACCTATTTTAGGAACATCACACCAAAATCGCACTTAACCCCACACTTGCCAATGGCACAGACAGCATAGGACAAACCAGAGACAGAAAAGCAAATACTCATTACCTTGGAGATAACTGGAGAGAGGGACAGTCCTGACAGGAAGAAATATTAACATGAACGCTCTCTGTTTCCCTGCTGTAAAGCTCTTTTCAGTGTGTGAGAGGTGTTCATCAAAAAGTAGCTGTAACTAGAAAGGAGAGTTTGGGGACAAACTCTGAATTGGCTTGAAAAAGCCTAGTATGGCAGAAGGTTGCAGCTTTGCTGGAGAGATGATCTGTATCTGT
Organism: Megalops atlanticus; assembly: GCA_019176425.1. Taxonomy (NCBI): domain Eukaryota; kingdom Metazoa; phylum Chordata; class Actinopteri; order Elopiformes; family Megalopidae; genus Megalops; species Megalops atlanticus. Next base: position 73,613,278 of record CM032876.1, on the reverse strand, counting down.
GGCCACTATAGCAGCCCATTGGGATGACAGAATTAGAATGTTCAGATTCTGAATGTTCTATTCATGTCAGTCAATGGGAAAATTGTGAATATCTCAAAAAATAATGTAGGTATTGACATAAAACGTACAGACAATGTGAAAGCTTAAGTTTAAGATATTGGCTGAGTTTTGTAAGTGTAGCTGAAAAGCTGTAGGAGGAGTTACCTACAGAAAATTAAATGGAATAAACAGAAAAATAAAAATAAGTAAGCCAAACAGTAAACTGGCTTTTCAAGGCAGCTTATTATTATAAGTAATTATGACTCTGAGCCTGTAGTAATTGCAGTCATTGCTGTTTGTTCCAGGTTACACAGTGTAGAGCGGGTGCTATGTGCTGTGAGGATGGGGGCATCCCATTTGGCCGAGGGGGTTGCAGAGTATGGGCAGCGGAAGACGGACTCTGTATTTCTGGGCAGTGGTTTTTTCACTCCGGCTGAATGGAGGGATTTCCTTCTTCTCCTCTTATCTGATGGAGTAACAATAGCGGCAATGCAGCCAGAGGGACGGTGCGGCAGCGGCCGGCGTGAGCAGTCGGTGTGCGAGCGTCCCTGAGCAGATGGCTTCCTACACGTGATGCTATCTCCAGTGTTCACAGCACCCAGATAACACATCCTCTGATAAAAGTACGCGGGTGGGGTCATGAGTCACACGGTCGCACTTTCTGATGGCCTGGGGAGTGCAGGTCACCCCAGTCAGCGAGCTCTGCACGCAACCATACACTGACAGCCACATGTGCTCTAACGGAAAACATCATGTCACTGCTTACAGTGAACTACAATATAAACGACAACATCAATTACAATATGAAAAGTGTTAAATATTAAAAACATGTTCACTGCTGCATTGATTGGTGCTGTATTCTGTTAATACTAAAATTTAAAAAAAAGTAAAACAAGTAAACAAAGATTCCAAAAAGTAAATGATGTATAAAACATGTTTAATGACTGACCACGTTTAGCATATTTTACATAAAAACATTAACATATTTTAACATTTATCACTAGCTATACTGTACATCTTGTAGATGTGTGCAAAAATGACTATGACTACAACTGCAAAAAAAACTTTTCTCTGAAACTAAACACAGTGTTGGTCAAATAAATTGCAAAATAAAACTGAGGACAAACATTGGTTTTAAATGTATCATTTTATTTACATTGACAAGAAACAGCAGATAAAAGAGCAATCTGCCTTCAGTGACATTCCAGCAATGTGTCCTTCTGGCAACGTTCAGGTAACTTTAGGCCAACGCTGGGCTTCCACAGGGGTCCTGCCATTACTCCATCTGAGAACACGGGCTGGCCACCGAGCAAAGCTCAGCCTGTCACTGTCAAATAACATCTTTATACACTATACCAACAGCTCTTTAAATCAGTCTCATTTAATGTTATGTCAGGGAACACAACAATATCATATATGTACATGAGAAACACAAGACACTGCAGTGCAATGGTCTGAAGTACTCTCTGAATGGGTGCTAAAGTGCTCATCATGCAGAATGGTTTCTGGCCACGAACAGGTGATCTGCTATGCCAGAATACACATGGAGCAGTCTGTGATCTGAGAATCAGTGTGAGGAACAGGAAGTGAAGATCCTGGCAGTTCAGGATTAAAGACATAACACTGTTTAGAGTGTAACTGAACTGCCTCGCTCAGCACAAGCATTTTCCCTCACCAGGGGACAGGTGAACCTTCACCTGTAAAGTCACACCTCACAGACAAGTAATGCTTCATGCACAGGTAACCCCTCACAGACAGGTAATGCTTCACAGAGAAGGAACATCTCACAGACAGGTAATATTTCACAGCAAGGAGATGTCTCACAAACAGGTATTAGCTCACAGAGGTAACATTTAAGCTGAGGACAGTATTCTCTCAGATGTGCCATGTATTTGACAACAAACAGAAATTAAAATATTGCTGGGATCATCAGTGCTACCCACTTTAAAAGGACAGAGTTTTTCCAGCGTGTGACTGTGTTCACTGTAGTTCCTGTGTGTGTGTGTGTGTGTGTGTGTGTGTGTGTGTGTGTGTGTGTGTGTGTGTGTGTGTGTGTGTGTGTGTGTGTGCAGCTCAGCAGTAGTACTGGAACTCTAAACTCCTCCCCCCGCAGATGTTTACCCTGCTGCCTCTCTCTTAACGGACTGTCTCAGACATGGAGCCGCTCAGTGGGAGGGAAGTGTGTGAGTGAGATGAGTCACCCTCCAAGGGGGGGGGGGCTTCCTGAAGAGGAAGCAGCTGGAAACAAAGAGGACACTCATCCGGGAGAGTTTCCCTGAAGAACGTGCACCCTCCTCCACATACCTGTAACACACTGTGGCTCTATCTGCATACCTGAGCCACACTGCAGCCCTGTCCGCACACGTGAGACACACTATAACCCTGTCTGCACACCTGAAGCACACTGCAGCCCTGTCCACACACGTGAGACACACTATAACCCTGTCTGCACACCTGAAGCACACTGCAGCCCTGTCCACACACGTGAGACACACTATAACCCTGTCTGCACACCTGAAGCACACTGCAGCCCTGTCCACACACCTGAGCCACCCTGCAGACCTGTCCGCACTCCTGGGCATGCCTCCTATATTAAATAACCGGACCAATGACAAATCATATGGCCTGGGAAACCACCAATCAGCTTGGCGATTCAGGGAATGAAAAGGGAGAGAGAATGGGCCTCTCTGGAGCCTCCAGCAGGAGAGGGGGATTAAAGACTGCGCTCCACCCAGGAGGGGACAGCTGCTTCCCCGACACACATGTCACTGTCTGTGCAGGTGCACTGCACAGACGCACTGCACAACTGCACTGCCCAGACACACTGCACAGACACAGTGCACAGATGCACTGCTCAGACACACTGATCGGCGCACTGCACACACACTGCCCAGACGCACTGCAAAGACGCACTGCACCGATACACTTCACAGACTCACTGCGCAGACGCCCAACAGCATGAATTCGCACCGCATTCACACCCTCCACAAACCAAACGTGCCCGCTGCTGAGGGACAGCGTCTACCCTCAAACCCTCTGCAGCGGGACACAGACACACTTCTCCATGTAGCAAACTACCCCGCCAACTGCCTCACACAATCAGCAAGACCAGGCATAAAGGGAGAGACACGGTTACAAGGCTCTTTCGTATTTACAAATAATATTTACACATATGCACGGAACAAACACTTTTCGTTTAGATGCACGTACTGTTAAATATTTGACGTTTGAGCATGAAGTGTTTTCAGAGATTAATACGATATTCAGAAATGCTAATGAATCCAACCTGTGGTTCAACAACTGGTCACACCTCACAACCTCTTTTAACTACAAACCAGAATTTACTTACTCAAAGTCCCCGAGAATTCAAGTCCCTGACAAAAATATATAGCACACTCATAGTATAAACAAAATAAAATAATATATCCCTGAATTCAAGTCTTAGTACCATCAGTAGGGCAGACTCTAATACATGATACTAACTCCACAGGACTGGGTCAAATTCAGCTACAGATTAAGAAACTCCAATCCTCACGACATCTCCTGCACAAATACCAGTTTGAATGAGTCTGCAGCTCTGCAAGTTAGCACCTCATATTAACTTTGGCCCAAAGAGTCATTTTCAAACGTTCATCCTTCATGTTGTTACAAAAGTAGCGTTTGTTGAATAATACTGAAGAAAAAGGAACTGCAGGAAAGTACGGCTAGCTTCAACAAAATTAAATATGCTCCATTTTCCAATACCCTCCTGTTCTTGATCTAACAATAATCTGCTGAACCACAGGAAAAGATAACAAAACATGTAATTGGTCAAAAAGGCGCAATTTGATTGGTTTATAGTGGTCTGAAAGATTTGAAAGCAGAAAAGGGTGAGTTGGATTTGAGTAAAAACAGTCTAGTTTCTTCATATTGCATACTGAGAGATGAAGAGCTGTGAAACACCATGGAAATCAAGAACTATTAGCTGCAAAATCTGGAGAAACGGTCTAGTGGAGCAGAGAGAATCAGCTAATATACACGCAACACTGAGTTCCAGAGCTGCAGGGTAGAGGCTGAGTGCCCAGCAGTCACTGGGAGAACTGTGGCTTCACTCACTCTGGTTCACAGGTTCAGCACCATTTGGGCTAACCACATTCACCACAGCCCTGCACCGCTGTGCACAGGCATGCCTTAACAGGGTGTGCTCATACAACCTCACTGCAACCAGACAACAACCACTCTGTCTGCCTGGATTAAAGCCGGTCAGTAATCTTCTGCAGTAATTTTAATAGCAAACTACTTTTTTTGACCCTTCCTCCTTGCATTCACTATGTGGTTGCAAAGCATGATGGGAGTTACTTTATTGAGGTCACACCCTTGCACATGTCCGGCTGTGCTGGGCAATGATGCATTGGAAACACTTACTGTTAACACGGCTTATAAAAACTAAGCCGTATTAAGAGGAGTGTTCAATAACCTGCGCTAAGCAGAGTATCTTAACCTGAATCTGGTACACTGCTCAGTGTGAATCTGACCTGTTTGGAAAGCAAGTGTGTATGAAGCCACGTTATTAAAAATGACAGGGATGGGGGTGGGGGGTCAGGGGTCGGGGTGGGGAGGTGGGAAAGCACTTCCAGGGTGTCCCAGGGGGATTGGGGGGCACCTCACAGCCGCTGGTGCATCAGCTCCTCCTGGAAGACGTCGTCGCTGGCCAGGAGGAGGGGCTGGGTGGAGGCAGTGCTGCTGCCAACAGAACCAAGGCGCAGGAAGTGGGAATTTGCTTGCTCCTCACGCACCGGAAACCTTCTGCTGAAGTTCAGATAGATCTGTCAGGAGAGAAAGGGCATGCCGAATAAACCCACCTCAGCACTGAAACCAAACCCAGCTCAGCACTGAAACCAAACCCAGCTCAGCACCACAAACAAAGTACTGTTCCCAGTATCCGCAACCAAACCTTGAGCAGCTGTAGAAGTGAAGCCATGTCATCTCCACAAACACACTAATGTCAGTCACACCAATTTGCTTCATAGCTCCACAGACATGGAAGTGGGAGACCCCTCAGTCAAAATGGCCATTTTGAAACAATTTGCTTTATATTCTCTGAGGGTTCTGTTTCCATATATATCTGTATGTGTGAAAGTGCAGACATGCTCTAAGTATTTGCATATATATATATATATATATATATATATATATATATATATATATATATATATATATATATATATATATATATATATATATATATGTCATATGTATGTGTGAATATGCACAGTGTAAGGTCAACTCGCTGCTTGCTGAGGTGAGAGGGGGTGAGAATGTTTGCTGCAGGGGTCAGTGTGAGAGCAGAGGTGTGAGGACAGTGTTTCCGTTTCAGTCTCAATGACACACCTAAAATTTCAGCACAGCTCACTTCCACTTTTGTGTTCCCTGTTCACCTGACAAACACAGAGAATGACTAACCCTGCTCACCTGATACACAGACCAGTGACCAACCCTGATTACATGACACACAGACCAGTGACTGACCCTGATCACCTGACACACAGACCAGCAACTGACCCTGATCACATGACACACAGACCAGTGACTGACCCTGATCACCTGACACACAGATCAGTGACTGACCCTGATCACCTGACACACAGATCAGTGACTGACCCTGATCACCTGACACACAGACCAGTGACTGACCCTGATCACCTGACACAGAGACCAATGAAAGGTCCTCAGGGGCCAGTGACAGGTGTGGCCTTTAGCTGCTGACCATGCATCAGTTTATACTTCTTCTTAAAATAATGGTCTGGGTTCAGATTAATATTTGTACAATGATATTTGCCCATTGCCATCCCACCTTACCATCAAACATGCTTTCATTACACTGTGCATACTGCTGTCTTTCTGAACATAAGAGTATATCAGCAGACCTACCAGACTATTCCTGCCCAGTTCAATAAAAGCTGACTATTCCTGCCAGGCTCAGTAACAGCAGACTATATCCAAATGTTTTAACTTCTTGTATAACCACACTTGCATTGCCCCATTGATTTAGTAACGTTTAAGCAGTAACAGATGGTTTGGTGATCTTTGAGCAGTACTGAGTGCTTCACACCCTGTGGGACCTACATGTTTGGTGCTGTCTGACAGCTGCTGCTCGATTATCTCCACGATCTTCCCAAAGCCAGGCCGTCTGAGGGGATCCGTCTCCCAACAGGTCTTCATGATCTCATACCTGCAGGATGACACACACCTGTTCACCTGTGTCCTGGGTACTGCAGTGTTTCAGCTCTGCTCCTGTTCCTCTTTCAGTTCTGTGATGTCGGTCGCTTTCTCAGCTCTGTACCAGCTGTCATGCACAGAATCGTCCACACCACACATCTGAAAAGCATTTTCCTTTATGTGCTGCCTCATACCCCACCGGTATTCACCTGCGTCCCTGACCAGACCTCACCTTGTCTACAGAAACACCTTCTCTGGGAAAGAAAGAAACACTTTTTACATTTTTTGCCACTTTTTCACATTTTTTGCTTGGCTGGAACACACACACAACCAGAGATTGTTGTTTTAACTTTTTACAATTCAGATGTCTGCATGGTCTCTTCTACACACACACACACTCACATCTCGCTAGGTGCGAACTCTGGTTCATTCATCCTGTAGCCTTCCTTGATCATCTTGTAGAACTTGGAGTCCACAGGCACTCCTGGATAAGGACTACTGCCTGTGGGGAAAAAGGAGAGAGCACATTTCAGCTTCACCCACACACATCCGCATTCTGGGAAACAGGAGGGAGCAGAGCTCAGCTTCCCTCACATAAACCACAGCAGCTGCATTCAGGGAAACAGGACTTACCCAGAGAGAAGATCTCCCACAGCAGGATGCCATAGGACCAGACGTCACTCTCCAGCGTGTACACACACTCAAAGATGCTCTCCGGTGACATCCACTTCACAGGAAGTCGTGCCTGGACAAAAAACGCATCATCGCATGAGTTAAATCAGGGGCTACTTTAACTCAAGGAGATCTGTTGCTTGTTCCTCACTGTCTCAGAGACACTGCCAGCCAGGGGCACCAGGATTCCATCAGTATAACAGAGGACAACCCACTCGACAAAGTCACAAAAGAATACTGCTACAATGAGACATTCAGGTCGATTTAAGTATAAAATAAGCAGGTGTATACACAGCTTGCATCATACGATACTCGTTCGCCATGCAGACATGCAGAATCACTCAGGCAGTAAAAAAACAACGAATATCTCACTAATACCAACATCGTCTGTGCCTGCAGCAGGACTCTTAATGGAAAAATTCTCCTCTGGTATGAAATATCTGAACCCACAGATGATTTAAGAGAGAAACAACAATGGCTCTGCATGTAATGTGTGATGCGTAAGAGTGGCCTGAGGGGAATACCAAACCTCAGATGAGTTTATACCTGCTCCCGGCCTGAGGCTTTACCCTCACACTCCTAGTCTCGGGAACATTTTTAGCATGCTTCTGGTACTGGGATTCCCCTGTCATTTGCTCCACGCTTGGCTCATACTCACGTTGCCTTTAACCACGTAGTTGGAGTCGGTGGTGATGTCCCGCGCCAGGCCAAAGTCACAGATCTTAGCCACACGTCCCTGTGTGAGGAGGATGTTCCTGGCAGCCAAATCTCTGTGGATACACTGAAACACAGCACATACAATGAAACACAGCACACACACTGAAACACAGCACACACACTCAGAGACACAGCACACACACTGAAACATAGCACACATACACACTGAGAAACAGTACACACAATGAAACAGAGCACACAAAGTGAAAAACAAAACACTCAGCGAAACACAGCACATACACTGAAACATAGCACATGCACTGAAACAGCACATACATGCTAAAACACAGCACATACAGTGAAACACAGCACACATACTGAAACACAGCACATACATTGAAACACAAAACGCACACAGAAACACAGCACATACAGTGAAACACAGTACATATACTGAAACACAGCACACACACTGAAACGCAGCACACAGAGTAAAACACAGCACACACACTGAAATGCAGCATATACACACAGAAACACAGCACACACACTGAAACACAGCACATACTCTGAAACACAGCACACACACTGGCAAGTCAATCAGCTGATGGTGTCATGTCAGAATATGCCCTGTATTCAGAGCATGCTTGAGTGTGTCACACAGACACAAACATACTCTTTCATCAGCTCGTACACACACCAGAGTCCAGTTCTGCCATGGGTCTGATGAAATGTTAATGGCTGCATATAGACAGAGTGCCAGCACCACATTCACAGGGCTGGGAAAATTGATCTTACGTTTTTGGATGCCAGGAAGTCCATGCCTTTGGCAACCTGATAGGAGAAGCTTAGCAGGTCCTCAGTGTCCAATGACAGCCCGTCTTCCTGGGGCATGTCACTGTCTGTGTATTTCTCACCATAGGATCCTCCTGTTGGGGGGAAGGGGAGGGAGGTGTCATCAGTAGCCCACTGAACCCAAATCATCTCACTGTCTCTTCAGAACCGACGGCTCCATCCACTCTGTAGCTCAGGAAGCCTCAACTTCCCATCTCTAAATTTACCCACAATCCTCTGATCCAAGTATCCCCCCCCCGGAGAGATCTAATGGCTGGGTTCCTCAGCGCTCTCACAGCCCTGACCCACAGACACCGGGAGCAGGGTGACTGGCAGGTGCTTGGCACACAGATCAGCACTGCTACACACGCATGAGAAACAAACCCTCAACTTCTCTCACTGTGAGAACCAACACGACCACAAACACAGAAGACGAACTGAAACAGAGTGCTACTTCCAAAAGCCTCAACTACAGTAAATAAACAAAACACTCTAATGTACCAAAAGCTGAACAACTGGTTTTGTTTGCCATTCTAAAAATATGTGTTAGTGTTGCTGCACTGCAGGGCCTCACAACTCTGTGTGTGTTAGTGTTAGTGAGCGGCAAATAGAGGAAGTGGGTGCCCAGCCTTTATTTGATAATGATTATGAGTCGATCTTGATAATTTAGAGTGAAAAGGAGCGTGCAAAATGAAATCAGTCTCAGCCCTTAGCATGGCTGAACTGCCCCCAGCACATCACATGAAACCCCTTTGCTTATAATAACCAAAAAATTTGCCTTTGAGTGAAAAACCAAGATCTCTGATCTGATTGTTACAATAACCTGCCTCTCAGACAGGGCTGAAATAACTTCATGTGAAGTCTGCAAAAACAATGCTTCTCTATTCATTAAAGAGGAATCATCTGCTGTGGGGGGATTATTACTTAATCTGGCATCTTGCTTATTGTGAGAACCAGCGATGGGACCAGTCTTAGTCTGAAAATGCATTCTCTGCTTCCCTTGTTTGTAGAACATGATCCTCCAAAGCTTAAACAGCTGAGACACACAAGGCTGGGTCTCTGGGATACTGTGCAGGGAAAGAGTAGAGAAGAGACGATGAGGCACAGGGGGAACAGAAAGGAGGACGGAGAGGAGAGGAATAGAGAAGAGGAGGGATAGAGGAGGAGAGGAGGGATAAAGTGTTTAACTGCTGGGGGAACTTGTGATGTCAGGGAGAGTTATACACAGGAACAAGAGCACAATGCAGGTCTGTTCAGGGATGCTGCAGAGAGGGAAGAGGGAAGTTGGTATGCAGAGGTGAATTAGCCCATTAGCCTGAGTGTTTAAAGCCTGCGTACACTCCAGAAATGCCCCCAGGAATACACTCAGCAGGGTGTTAATTGCCACTGTGTCAGAGTGCAGGACCTGTCTGGACTGCGGTACTTTCTGGACCCCAGTCTGAGAGCAGAGCCTCTGTGCTCTCATACTCACAGTGCAGCTTGACACATGGCTTTGGGTCAACGCTGACACCCACTTCACTGCTTGACTTTGGTTTAACGGTGCCAGCTGAAGCAGGAGGCTGTGTGCTGTTGACTGTATCTCAGAGTACTGCTTTCTGCTCTGGTGCTTACCTAACACCAAAGCCCACGTGGTCCTCACGCCACAGTCCTCTGCTCTCTGATTGGTCAGCGTTTAAAGGCGGCCTGCTAATGGCCGGTCAGATTCTACAGAGGAGCCGGCTCTGCACTCATCCATTCAGCACCCTGAGAATGGCAGACTGCAGACTTCCTGGTGACTGTCACCAACGGTTATTCAGTCTATAGTCTCTGATTACAGACGAGGAAAGGTCAGGGACTGTGAGGCTTCCTTTAGTCTCTGTAATAATGTGCAAATGACTGTGCTTAACACACTGATTAAAGGCATGACAGGGGGCCAGGTTTGGGGGGCATGGTGGGGGGTGTTACTTGTGTTCTGTCTTCCCCTAATAAACACCCTGCCTTTGATAAAAGCTCACTGGCTCCTGCTGTCCTACAGAGGGGACGTTACCCTTGCGTGTGCTCTCAAGCCCCACTCGAGCCCAGGAATGCTGGGCCATCCTCTCTTAACCTTACCTTACCCTCATCTGTACTAATTCTGAATGATGAATGGATGATGCGTAATTTGTCTTTATGAATGGGTGATGTGTAATGCAGTTGTATGAATGCGTGATGTGTAATGTGTCTGTATGAATGGATGAGGTGTAATTTGCTGGTATGAATGGGTGATGCATAATTTGGCTGTCTGAATGAGTGATGTGTAATTTGGGTGACTTGCCTTTTCGGGTCAGTCGTGTCTTCTCGGCATGAAACCCCTGTGGGGGGGTGCTGGCGATGGAGGGCTTCATGGTCATGTATCCGTTTCTGCTGTCATCACTATGGTAACAGGAGAGCAGAGAGTCTGAGACGGCCTGCATGCTGTGGCCCCACCCCCTCCCTGACCCCGCCCAGCATACACCCCCTTCCCTGACCCCACCCAGAACTCACCCCTTCCCGATCAGCCCAGCATAAGGCCCTTCCCTGACCCCGATTCCAGCACACACACCCGCCTTAACCCCGCCCAAGTACACACCCCTCCCTGACCCCACCCAGCACACACCCCCTCCCTGGCTCTGCCCAGAACACACCCCCTCCTTGAGCTCACTCAGCACATGCCCCCTCCTGTGCAGAGTATAAATTGAAAGGTGAGCTCACCTGGAACTGCCCCTCTGCAGCTGCACGTTTCTGTAATAGCAATCCTCCCCAGGCTTGGAGCAGAAGAACACCTCTCTCTTCCTCCTCAGAAAGTTCAGCAGGTCCCCAAAGCAGCAGTACTCTGTGATCACCAGAGTGGGGCCTGCAGGCAGGAAGAGGTTAACATCACACCAATCATCAATACAACATGCAACAAACATCAAACAAACATGACATCAGCATCCCATAATCGTAATGCATAAAAGGCATCCCACACCACACTATAGTCAGCATTACTAATGTGTTTTATTCCACATCAAAAGCAGCAAACATAAAACTACAAAAACAGAGGTCATCTGTCACTCACACATCATCAGCCTGAGCTCCCTACATGGGCATCCAGCTTCATAACTCCTCAGTGTGAGTCTGAGTCAGAGTCAGTAATACCCACCTCCCACTGTGCAGGCTCCCAGCAGGTTGACAATGTTCATGTGGTGCCCCAGATAACTGAGCACCTTCAGTTCCGACATCAAGGCCTCCTTCTCTGTGGCATGAGCACTGGCTATTAAGCACATAGAGATTAAGGAAAGAGAGTCAAACACAAGTAAACTAAAGAGTCATACACAAGGAGATAAAGGGGAGAGTCAAACACATGAAGACAAAGCAGGAAGTCTGGCAAGAAAAGCATGACTCACGTTTCAGCATTTTGACAGCAACGGTCATGACGGAGTCAGCCTGGGACATGCCGTAGGCGGTGGCCTCTACCACCTTCCCGAAAGCTCCAGAGCCCAGAGTCTTCCCTGGGGACAGACAAGACAGACACATGCTCAGTGGTCTTTGCTGCAGCAGGACACACCACAGCCTGTTTCAGCACGCCGTTTACACAGACGGTGGGGCAGCCTGTACAATACTGCGCATAAACCACACCGACAGACAGGCAATGCACATAAACCACACCAGCAGACAGGCAGGTGAGCCACACTGCCCTGGACACTAGTAGCTTCTTACAGCAATGCACTGTAACGTGTCTGTAACATACTGTCACCAGTACTGTAATGTCACACAATGCACAGTAACCTGATGCAATGCAATCGTCATCAGCATCATCATCATCTTCGTCATATTCTACTACATACTGGCATAATCTCATTACATTGCATGATCTAACAGGTGCTCTGATACAGAGCAACTTGCAAGGTGCGATTACAGCTTCCGTGTGTCAAACGAGGTGCAAATGCAAAGTCATGCCACACCCTTTCCTCCTGCAAACATAGCAGCTGCAGCTCCAGAGCAGTGAGCTTGACCAAGGGTCAGTCAGAGTAAAGTGGGCCAGAGCCACTGATGCAGGAACAATATGCAGACTTGCTCACCGAAGCGCAGCTTGTCTCGGGGAAACTCCCACTGCTGATCGTAGGGGAGCTGGGCCGGGTCAATGTAAACATAGTTGTTGCCATGGATACCCTCAATCACCTTCCACTGGATCTGGTACTTGGGTTTCTGTGGTGTGAGTGAGAGAAAAAGAGAAAAAGAGGGAATGAGAGGGAATGACAGAGGGAGAAAGACAGGGAGAGGGTGAGGATGAGAGAAAGACATACACACTCCCATTAAGGACCTAGAGCTGTATTCACCTGCATGTGGACGTGGCAGGGCGTGGCCCAGGTGGGCTTACCTGCAGGTACTTGTAGAAGAGCAGCAGAAGTATTATGGTGAGCATGGCAGCTGCTGACACAAAGCCAATCAGCAGCGGGCTGAAAAGCTGGTGCTGGACTGCACGGTCTGCAGCAGGAGAAACCACATCAAAGCACGGTCAAGCACAGTCAATTTACAGTCAGACAAACAGACACTGCTCTGCAACGGGAGAAACCACATTAGAGCATGGTCAAGCACAGTCAATTCACAGTCAGACACATCAACACTGTTCTGCAGGGGGAGAAATACAGCTCGGTACAGTCAAACACAGTAAGACACACATAATCTTCTGTGGGTGGAAAACATGGACATATAAGGTCACACAAACAGTCTCTGTCATGGTGGAGACACGCAGTCACACAAGGTCAAAGAAAATCCTGTAAGGTCAGACACACGTATGTGGTCCTGCAGGGGGAGAAATGTGGTCAGACATGGTTGTTTATGGTCAGATGCACACTGGCAGCATTCTGTACCTCGACATGTGACTGGATCTGTGCGTCAAATGTCAAGAGCGATTTCACCCCTCAGTAAGACAGCAGGAGTACCGGAGGGGAGGGCAGAGGCTGGAGCATTAGGGAGGGGGGAGAGGCTGGTGCATTGGGAAGGGGGGGCAGAGGGGATGCATAACCCAAAAAGAGCTCTGTTTCAAAAGTTTCACAAGAAAAAAAGAACATATAGGCCAAATCAGGGAAGTAGATTTGGATCAGAAACTTTGATTGAACACATCCTGGGGCCATGAACATGTTTTGACTCATTCATGTGTACAGTTTCAGTTTGGGGGCCTGCTGTTGGTTCAGTGTGCTAATGGCAGGTCCATGGCTGCGTTTTTGTTTTGGGTTATTTTTGCTGCTGTTTTTTTATCTGCATTTTATCCATCTCACTGCGTCGACCCTGTGAGTCACTCCAGATAAGAGCACCTGCCAAAAATAAACAATAACACTGCAACAATAATCTCCTAAAAATGACTTCACTTCCATCTGTTCTGGATTTTATTAAAATGTTCCCACTGATGCTATATGTGTTATTTCCTCATTAAAGATGATGAGGGACTCTTGTTCAGATCTTCACAGTGGCTCTGTTTGCTGTAGTGTGGAGTATTTTTCTTTCAGTTTGTGTGTGAGGGCTGTGCTGTTTGTCTCTCTCTCTCGTGTTTGTGTGTGTAGTGACGCTGAGCCGTGTGTGAATGCATCATTGTTCAGGTCTGTCTGTGGCTGTGCGGTAGGAGATGTTCGTTAGCGTGGACTGCGCAGCACCGAAGCGTTGTTTGTAATGTGTGTTGTTGTTGTCGCTGGCCTGCATTGGTGTGTAGTAAAGCTCTTCAGCTGTAAGAGGCTTTCCCTCCAGTTCAGACCTAAGAATGCAGAGTCTGCAAGAACTAATCCCCTCTAAACCTGTCAATGGCTCCCTAAAGCTGCCGCATCCAGTAGCCTACACTCTACTCCCCTAAGAGCATTAGGAGCTCTCCTCTGTCCCCCCCACCCCCACGCCCCTGCTCCTGCCCGCCCCATCATTAAGGGTCTCCCGACCCTCACCCCCCCATCTCCTTCTCACGGGGAGAACTCAGGCCTGTGAGGTGTGTAGGAGGTGCTCAGCGGTGCGTGTTTGGAACTAATGCATATGTCCCCCCCGCATGGTGCCAGCTCCTGGGGCCCGGGTTCCGGGTGGCCTGGCTGTGTTGGGCCCGCCAGCTGCCATCACGAGCAATGGCTCGATCAGAGGCAAGCCGGGGCCAGAGATGGGGAGCCATGTGACTTCAGCGTCAGCATTCACTGGCACAGGGGCACAGCGCCATCACCGATCAAAGCCACAGCACACAGCCACGGGTGCAGAAAATAACACAGTGGCCAGGTTCTCTCAACAGCAATGCAGTGAAAGTTCAGGCTGCCCCCTCCTTCTGTACTGAGGAAGCCTGGTTCCAGCTCTAAACTGAAAAGGGGTACAATGAGCCAGCCTGGTTCCAGCTCTACAATGAAAAAGGGATGGTACTTTTAACTCACTATTGATTTCAAGCAAATCAATATTTTTCTATAAATTTTAAATATTAGGAATGTGTTTATTACAATAACATCTGAAGATCAGACAGCTTCAGCCTCTGTATAGAGTAACTGAAAGATCTGTGATTGATCGATGGCCTGAACACCTCCACAGACCACACATTCAATTTTCACATTTCTTCAAAGAAATTATTCGGTTCTATTCAGTAAATCTAGTGAAAAGTGAGTGTTCCAAAGATTTCAGCAATATCTCAGATTTAGCAATAATTATGTTATTTTAATGTAAGGGTATGACAAGATGACTTCAAGTGTCAGACACAGGAGAACATTGGAATTCTTTTATGTAAATACTGACAAGCATATTGCGTAATGTGTGAGTGAGAGGTTTGGTATGCAAATAGGGAACAGCTACAGGAGAAACATTGTGAACAAATAGAGTCAAACCAACCACAGAGAAGCAGAATCACTCTGAACCACGACCACAAAGATGAGGACCATTGAAGCATAATAATACAGACCCGAAACCACAGAGAACCAGTCACTCTGAACCACGCCCACAAAGATAGGACCACTGAAACGCAGTAATACAGACCCACAACCACAGAGACGCTATACACAGTTACACCTACAAACAGAGCTACACCTGAAACCAGGGGTGTACTGGGAAAGAAATTCAGCCCTGGACTTATCCGCTACGACATGGGGGGTTCTCGGGAATTAAAGTATATTTGGCTACGATTCTCAAGTTCTGTCTACAACTGAGACTACCTCTTAGCTAATGTGCATGGACTTAGGTACAACTTGGCCATCAGCGGTGCTGAAGTTCCCTTTAACCCGCTAGGTAGCTAGCTAGCTAGCTAGCTTGCTTGCCATGATAGCGGCACACAGCTAACATTGAAAACGTGTCTCGTTTTATTTAGTGTTAATTAAAAAAAACAGCGGTGACAATGCACTATTTTACGTAGGTCAGATGAGCGCGTTGTTGGTAAGCTTACGCAACTAAGCTCTGTTTGAACTAATTGTGATGTGACTTTGTCAAAGTAAAGGATTACATATGAACGTGTGTCATTGAAAACTGCTGTGCAACATGCCTTAACAGTGAAAGCATTCATGAAATTATGATATCTTGTTATTGAAATAAACGTTCATTTCTCATTCCTCCCAACTGAACCATTTCATCAGATGATAGGCACACAGAGAGGGCCGGTAAAAACTTTATGGATTTTTTGACGGTCCACCGGCCCACCGATGCGGCGGCCCACCGGGATTTGTCCCGGTATGCCCGATGGCCAGTACACCACTGCCTGAAACAGCCACCCTTACAAACAGAGTTACACCTTCAAAGAGCCATGCGTACAAATGGAGCTACACCTAAATTTTAAACAGACTTTAAAACTGTCCCCCACTAGCTTGCTCCTGCTCATAACAGATAATAGTTAATAAAACATAAAAAGATAATCTCCATACTGTTTGTAAACATAAGTGCATTAGTGGAATTGTATTTTTACTTCACTCAGTACACATTCCAGGTCAGCCAGAGGGCAGGCCACTGTAGCACTGACCTCCATGAGACTGCTGCACACAGACAGACCACAGGTGTTGCCATGGAAATTTTGGGGCAGAGCAGAACAAGTGTGGCGCCTACCTAATGACCAGGGGGCCAACACACCTGACATTCAAAATGAACAGTGGACTGTGAGAACAAGGGGGAGTGATTCAGAACTAATAACAGGGAGTGTTTGACTCACCAATAGTGAACAGTGTGTGACTCACATAGAGGAGAGTATCTGACTCTGTTGATTGAGAGGAGTGTGTGTCTCTCTGTTGGTAGAGGAGACTGTGAGACTCACATTGAGGAGAGTGTGCGACTCTGTTCAATTCAATTTTATTTGTAACACAAGTTGTCGCAAAGCTTTACATTGTTCCCAAGCCTGAGACGCCCTGAGAGCAAGCCTAAGGCAACACTGGCAAAAAAAACTCCCTAATTAACAGGAAGAAACCTTGAGACTCTGTGTTGATAGAGGAGAGTGTGAGACTCTCTGTTGATAGAGGAGTGCACAACTCTGTGTTGATAAAGGAGAGTGTGAGACTCTTGATAGAGGAGAGTGTTTGACTCACCACCAATAGAAAAGAGTATGTAGGCCTGCTCTCCCTCCACTGTGGCTACGCACTCCAGTGTGTGGAAGTGGCCTCTGCTGATGTTTACACGGCTCTCCACCTCCCTCTTCCCGAAACTGGGGCTGGACAAGGTCACCGTGCTGACCCCCTGCTCCTGGGTGGAGTTCAGCAGCAGGGAGCACCTGGGGCAAGTCAGAACAGGAATCAGAGCCCAGACCAGGAATCAGAGCACAGGGCAGGAATCAGAGCACAGAGAACAGAGCAGGAATCAGAGCCCAGAGGAGGAATCAGAGTACAGAAGAGGAATCAGAGCACAGAGCAAGAATCAGAGCACAGGGAAGGAATCAGAGCACAGAACAGGAATCAGAGCACAGAGGTGGAATCAGAGCACACAGCACAGAGCAGGACTCAGAGCACAGAGCAGGAATCAGAGTACAGAGCAGGAATCAGAGCACAGAGCGGGAATCAGAGCACAGAGGAGGAATCAGAGCACACAGCACAGAGTACAGAGCAGGACTCAGAGCACAGAGCAGGAATCAGAGTACAGAGCAGAAATCAGAGCACAGAGCACAGAACAGGAATCAAAGCCCAGAGCACAGAGCAGGAATCAGAGCCCAGAGCAGGAATCAGAGTACAGAGGAAGAATCAGCGCACAGAGCAGGAATCAGAGCACAGCCTCACACATTTGCCCATAAATGGCCTTGGGTCTTACATGTGTTTGTGTACTGTGAAAACAAATTTCCCTACGGGACAATAAAGAATGAATCTGAATCTGAATCTGAATCTACATGTGTGTATATGTGAGTATGTATACATTGTATGTTGAAGTAAGTATATATGCCTGTAAATATGTGTGTATATTACATATAAGTGTGTATGCACACATGTTGTGTGCATGTACGCATGTGCATATGTATATGTGTGTGCATATGAGCATGTCCATGTGTATGCGTGCATATGTATAGGTGTGTGTGTGTGTGTGTGTATGTGTGCATACGTGCGTGTGTGTATGGATATGCAGCAAGGCTGTTTATGAGCTAGTACAGGGATAATCCCAGCAGGGACATGCAGTGCATCATCACTCTTTAAGCAGCACAGAGGAATTAGCCACCATTAGCCAGATGGTGATGCCCAGTCCTTCAATCACAACCATCGCTCCATTCCAATTGTCCAATGAGAGGAGCCATTAATGTCCAATCCTCCAATCAAAATATTCATGGTTGTTTAACCCCCAATCACAGCAGAAATCATAACAGAGTCATTACTGTGCAGACTGCTGACTCGACAGCCCTGTCTAAAGCTGTCTGCTCTCTGTCTGCTGCAGGGTCTCAGAAAAGCCCATCTATCAGTTTGCATCCCATTGACCTCACATCCTCCATCTCAACTCTCCTGCAAAAGCGTGTGGGGTGTAAAGTGAGTGAAGTGTAACTCTGGTGTAAAGTGAGTGAAGTGGTTTAAGTGTGTTGGATCTGTGAATGTCACCAAGAGGCAGAGACTGGAATAAAGATGAAGGAAGAAGTGTGTGTGTGTGTGTGTGTGTGTGTGTGTGTGTGTGTGTGTGTGTGTGTGTGTGTGTGTGTGTGTGTGTGTGTGTGTGTGAGAGTGAGTGAGTGAGTGCATAGGTGCTGACCTGGTGTGGGGCTGGACGCAGTAGTACCAGGAGATCTTGGGGGTGGGGTATCCCTCAGCGAGGCAGCGCACCTGTCCATCCACGGGGCCGGTGTGGGAGGTGATCTGTGGTTTACCTGTGAGGGCGGAGCTCAGGTGAGCTGACAGTCAGCAGCTGCATCGGCACCCTACCTGCTCAGCGGCCACACTCACTGATGACGTGCACGGCGAAGGACTGGTTGAGAGAGGCATCTGCGTTGGAGGCGGAGAAGGTGTAGACTCCACCCTCAGAGGCTTTGAGACGCACCAGCTTTAGCTCACTGACATAGCTGTGGAGAAAAACAGGAGCATCAACACCTCCTCTCACCCCCACAACAGCGTAAACACCCCCTCTCACCTCCACAACAGCGTCAACACCCCCTCTCACCCACCTCCACAACTGCATCAACACCCCCTCACACCCCCACAACAGCATCAACACGCCCTTACACAGAGCCACTTACAATTTTATCCATTTTTACAGCTGGGTATTTACTGAGGCAATTCTGGGTTAAGTACCTTGCCCAAGGGTACAACAGCAGTGCTCCAGTGGGGAATTGAACCAGCAACCTCTTTGGTTATGAGCCCTGCTCCTCATCACTGTGCCACACTTCCACCCACGTTTCCCCCCACGAGCATCAACACCGCTTTATGCCCTCACAACAAGAGCGTCAACACCCTCTTTTTCCTTATTCGGCTGAATTTCGAGCTGTGAAACTCAGTAAGCGGCTGAGCAGGTGGGGGGGGCAGGTAGGTGTCCCTCAAGGTTGTTTGGAGTTATTGACGTCATAGCTTGTATTTCATGTGCAAAGCATACAGTTACATGGAATCTTTCAACCCTCTCTCTCTTTCTCTCACACACACACACACACACACACACACACACACAGGTGTGTAGCTACTTCTGACCTGTAGCCCATGTGCTGGGAGGTGATGACGTGGTCGGAGGTGTTCTGCAGGGCGTGGCCCATGTACTCCCAGGACAGAGTGTGGGGTCTGGGGTAGGCCCGCAGAGCCAGGCGCAGGGAGAGGGTCTCTCCTGCACGCACACGCACCGTGCTGTTCCCCGCCTCTGTCAGGTTAATGAAACCCCGCTCTGGAACAGAGTGAGCACAGACACCACCCTCAGAAAGGGGGCCACCCTCGCCCCACCCCCACCCATAACCAGCAATACTCTCCAGCTACAGACTGCCCGACCCCTCAGGGTTGTCACTAAATCTAATACACAGTTTCCTGGCCAGCCTCAAAAACACAAACAGTCCTGTCACACCAGCAGAATTACACTCCTAGTGTCTCACAGACAAGTGTATTAAACTCTGAGTTCCTGGTGTCTTAGGGTGTTTTCACATATAGTCCTTTTTAAACGAACCAAACTCAGTCCTCTTAAAGTGGACCAAAAAGTGGACCAACAGAAAAGGGACTCAGTTATTTTTGCATTCACATTGTGAGTTCATTTGAGAGAGGACTGAGTTCTCTTTCTGGTCCACTTCAGCTCTGATGGGGCCTTAGTCCTCTTGCTGTTCACACTATAGTTCCTCTGGAGCTCTCAGACCTTCACTGGTATGGATTATGGGTAGCTTTCACTTGGCTTTCACTTTTCAGTTAGCATCTGCTATATTTTGAATGTTAAATCGCTGTTTCCTCAAAGCTAAAATTAGCTAGAATTTTTCCAATCTAGTGTTCTAATCGCACCAGTTTTAGCATACCCGCTAAACGGCAAATCACACCGGTGTGACCGCATGCGCAAAAGGGTTAAAGTTCAAGAAAATCCACTGTTAAAAACACAAGTTCGATAAATGCATGATGATGATGTGTGATGAAGTCAATGAGTAATCGTGTTAAATAATCGTGATCTCAATATTGACCAAAATAATCGTGATTATTATTTTTGCTATAATTGAGCAGCCCTAGTTCCGTCTATTTGTTTTAACGAGCGTCCCAGGGCAATAGTATGTGATCTGTCTATGGCAAGCCTAGAGGGCTAAAGTACAATGGCAAAAGGCAAAGTGAACCTGGATCGCTTTGTGTTCACAATGCACAGGTTAAGCGAATCGCAATGCGGACTTGAAGTGAACCGAACTGAGACCACCTCGCAAGGTGGTCTCAGTTTGGTTCGTTTCAGAGGGGTCTGAGTTCGTTTGGAGTGTTCACATATGCGCAAAAAATGCTGACTAATCGCTCTGAGTTCGTTTTGAGGGCTGAAAGCGACCAAGTGTGAAAACACCATAAAAGAGGAGTGTGCTAAACTCAGAGCTCCTACCATTTAACAGACAAGTGTGTTAAACTCAGAACTCCTAGCATCTAAAAGAGGAGTGTGCTAAACTCAGAGCTCCTAGCATCTCATAGTGGAGTGTGTTAAACTCAGAGCTGTAAGCGTGTTGTAGTCCTGGTGTTGTAGTGTAGTTTGATGGTCTCAGATGGTCAAACCTCGGACGTGCACGTGGGCAGAAACGTTGGCGGATCCTCGCTCATTCCGGGCCTTGCACAGGTAGCTTCCAGAATCTTCCAGCTTCACAGAGGAGATGTGGAGGGCTGTAGTCTTCACATAGTGGAAGGGCTCTGTCACAATCCGGTCCCACTTCCTCACTGAGGGCTGCTGTACACACAGACCATGCAGAGGGGAAAGGTGATGCCAGAGGTGTGTGTGTGTGTGTGTGTGTGTGCATTCACGAGTGCACGTGTGTGTGTGTTTTATTGTATAGAGGCCATCTAAGGCATTGAGGAATTATGTTACAGGTTGTCAAATGGGAGTAAAGGTCCTGGAGGGTGAAACACACCCTGATGGGTTAGTGACATCCAGCCCTTGCCAAACAATTCAGTTATTTACCCACCCATGCTGTGACATCAATCACCATGTTTCCCATTGTTACTTTCCTTTGCCTCATATTGCCTCATCAAGCTACTGAACTCTGACAGCCAACAGTTGGGGGCGGGGCGGGGGGGCAGATAGCTGATACAGTCAAAACATTTATGAACAGCTTAAGATCAGTGCATCTTAAAACAGTGAAAAAATCATTCACAGATCAGACGTCATACAGGAAGCAATCAAACAGGATGCATGCAAAAGGAAGTGCTCAAAAGGAAGCACTCAAAAGAAAATGCTCAAACAAGATTTTTTTCTTCAGATTTCACAGAGGAAGCAGTCAGACTGGAGGTATTTAAGTAGGAAGTATTCAAACAGGAATTACTCAGGAAAGAGGCAGTCAAACAGGAAGTACTTAAAGATAAAGCACTCTAGTAGAAGTTGCTCGGAAAGGAAGTATTCAAACAGAAAAGCACGCAAATGGGAAACACTCAACAGGAAGTACTTTAACAGGAAAAACTCAACTGGAAGTACTTAAACAGGAAGCACTGGAAGAGGAAAAAACAGGTAAACAGGAAGGAGAGGAAGAAAAAAAACTGGTCTCTCACCACGCCTTTTGGTGAAATCAATATCAAATCAAAGTCGTCGTTTACATTTGTGGTGCTGCAGGTTAGCGTGAGCTCTTGGCCTCGCTTCAGAATCACCTCTGTTTCTGAGAGACTCACTACAGGCAGCTGCTCTGGTGCTGGAAAAGAAGAAAACGATCATAAAATATAACGTCCTCAGTGAGAGACTTAAGTGTGACACAGTGGGTAGCAAGGGAGACCTAACGCGATACTGTCAGTGAGTTGCAGGTTTGAATCCTGATCTCAACCTGAACTGCTTTAGTGAATATCCAGCAGTTAGAATGGATAATGTATACAATATAAAGCTGTGAAATTCACCCTGCAGGTGCTAGATGCTCTTAGTGCTGATGAGTTTTCTTTACAGACACTGCTGGCAGCTACATTACAGTTTGTGTCCCTCTGCTCAGCTATGGAAGCCCCACAGCCATCATGAGCTCCCAACAACCAATCAGAATGTTTTCCTGGTCAGAACAACCAACCAATCTTCAGCTTGGTATGCAAGCATTATGGGGTTCATTTAATCACCCTGTCCCAACACTACCACTGCTGTGCTCCGGCTGTATTCTGGGATATGCTTACCCAGGCGGACGGTGAGGGTGAAGTCACTGGACCTGACCGGAGCCCCACCCAGCCTGCCCGTGCAGACGTAGCAGCCCTCGAAGGCCTTCTGCGTATTGGCGATGAGCACGCCTTGCTCCACACTGATGCTGTACTGCAGCCCCGAGGGCAGGGCATTGCCCCTGCAGGTCTCGAGCTGCAGCTCGGCCACGCCCGGGTCTGTCACCAGGCAGGGGATGGTGCTGCTGTGGCCTGTCTGTGCCAGGATGTTGTGCACCACCACCTTTTTGAAGATGTTCTCAGGATCTGTGTTTGACCAGAGTCAATACAGTGACATTATCGCTGCTTCCTACTTTAAAAAAAATCTGCACAAACCTGTAAACTAAAAAATATGAATTTTGTTTGCTTTTGGAAAATGTTCAGTTTCTCAGACTAAAAGAACTCAACCCTGCATCTTACATGCAGCAAGTGGAAGTGTTTTATAGAGACTATTCACTCTGCGCAACAAAGCCTTAAACACTGCTTTTCAGCAGGAGGAAGAATCATAACCTGGTCTCCTGCCTCTCATGACTGCTACCTCCTAAATCCTGAGCTAAACAGAATAACGTAATGGGTTGTTTGTAGCTGTTTTAGCAGGATTATCAGTGCTGGCTGTGGTGTTTCCACCATATCAGGTAGACTGTGAGTATCAGAGCGATTGGGGTCTGAGCTTCACTGCCCTCTGTTTCACTAAACAAATCCCCTGTGTTGGGGTGAACAGGCCGATACAGGAGAGATCACACACACACACCAGCACCACCAACTGTTCCATGGGGGGGGGGTGGTCATGTGCTGAGATCTGGGCTGTTTTTGGGACCCCCGGGCTACAGCCGTCCTGATAGCCAGCACAGCACCCGGGAACAGTGAGGGGTTTCAAACTCAGCTCAAAAACAGCCCCCCTGGGCCTGGCCGCCGTCCAATCAGCTCAGATCTCTCACACGCCTGCAGGATCAGCAGCCACACAGCCTTCATCTGAAAAGGACAATACAGAATACACACACACACACACTCTCACGCACACACATATACACACATATACACACACACACACAGATACACACGCACGCAAACATACACATGCACTCACGCGCACACACGCACACACATACACACACACCCACACAGATACATACACGGCCAGAGATGCAGTACCTTTCACGAACACATAGATGGAGCTCGTCTCTCCTGTGTGCTCACTCTGGCAGACGTATCGGCCCATGTGCTGCACCAGTGCTTTGGGGATGTGGATGAAGGAGACACCATCCTTCTGCCCCTCGCCTTTCACCTTTTTGTTGGGACGGTCCTCCCGAAACCACCTGAGGCTGGAGTCACCATGGCAACTGAGGTCGATGGGGCTGTTGACTGGCACCACCAGCTGGGGGTCTGCTGGGAAGATGTGGGGACCCGCCCATCCTGAAACAGGGGACAGATGGTCACCCCAGACACACTACCAGGCTCATACACATATATTTGCCATCGACTACTTCTGCCTGCCTTATCTCTCTCATTACTCAACCAGTCACAGCCAGTCTGAGCTCTGCTGATGGGTGCCTGTGGCACTGAGACCAGCCTGCCCAGGGCTGCAGGATTGGGTCACTGCAGGCCAGAGACAGGAGACACAGGCAGCCAACAGCGCCTTAATAATCATGTTTTCCTGAAATCTCATGCTGCTGTTAGTTCACCCAACCATCCACTCAAAGGGAAACAGACATATTACCTCTTTTAAAACTCACTGAACAAAACAAGTGTGATGTTTACACACATGAAATAACCACTGGTTCCCTGCTTTGACTGTAACTGTTGTTAAATCTGGTGCACTAACGCTCTTGAGGTAGCTATCCTTGAGGTCAGCACCCTCCTATTTCAGATGGTCTCAGGGGTCAAAGTTCAAGCTGCTACCATGCTGTCAACCTCTGGGACTGTCCCATCCATCAGTGACAGGACACAGAGTTTCTGCAGGCTATACGTTTCCGCGTGCATCTTGGCCTGAAACCGTCACTTCCCCTGTCAATCCCCGCTTTGATGTGGCTGTCAGTGCCGATCTGTCCGCACATCCTGTGCTGTTTAACTGCTCCTCTGCCCCAAGGGCAGCTGCCAGTGAAAACTTTAACCCCCTTCTTTACAGTTACCCAGCACCTCCACACACGCAGGAGAAACATGGAGCCAGCACAGCTATCCTTAAATACAATTACAGCACAGAATGGCAGCTTGCTCTTTCTGCAGATAGCATCTCAGGTGTCAATGTTCACATGCATTTAGTGGAACGCCTGGGCCTGTGTTTGCTTGGAGAGATGCTGTGCAGATAATCTGCCCCAGACACTGAAACGTGCGCCAGAGAAAAACGCGGCCACAAAAATGTCTGCCTTGAGGGCAAATATGTGCACAATCTGAGCAATCTTAAAATGGGTTAGAAAGAACATTTTTACAACTGCTTTAACACAGTTAGTCAGGAGGTTTATAAAATGCTTGTATTACTTAAGGCCACATTGTAAAAATTCATAATGAGAGAGAGACTGGGGAATGAGAGCCAGAGAGACAACACCAGTGAAAGTGGTAACGTAAAAAAAAAAGGTTGGAAAGAATGAAAAAAAATGAGCTGGAAACAATTTTTTCTTCTCTTTTGGGTCTTTGAGTTTGTTGTTTTTTTTAATCCAGCTTGTTGTTTTCCTTCAGCAAACTCATGATGAGGAGCTGAGGGAGGTCCCTCTCAGCCTCTGACTGTGAGCACTCTCTCCCTGACTCTGGAGCTGAATAAACACCTGTCTAAAGACCGTGATGTTGCATCTTGCTGCTCTCCATCACCTGTCACTCCAAACTGTCCCACAGTGCATCCCTGTACGGAGTGTTTATCCTGCAGGTGCATTTCAGCATCCACAGAGTCACACCTTCAGTATCCTGTGTGTTTCCGTGTGTTTTCTGGTCTGTATCTGTATTTGTTGGAGTTTATGATCAGGAATGTTGGCCTGCTCTGTGGGAAAACAGGCTTTAGATACCAGTCATCAGGACTATGATGGGTTTTCAGAAAACAAACTGTGCTGTATAGTTCTAAAAAATCTTTTTCTTTAGTATACTTTTCAAATCTTAGTATCTTTGTTATGTAACAGTTCAGCATAACTGCAGGTGGGAATAGTCACTTCCTCTTGTAAAAAACGCAGTGGACAGTAATCACAAAAAAAACACAGCATAAAAGCCTGGACCAGGCAGAGCAAGGTCATCATTGGGGTCACAGTCAGGTTGCGGTTGTGGTCACGGTTCAGGGCAGGGGTCGAGCAGTAGGAAGGCCTGTTGTTTCAAATGAAATCAGAGGAATCACAGCTGACCATGTGATCAGGAGGGGCCTATCAATAAGAGAGGATTGGAGTGTGGTTCAAGCACACATTCAACTGTTGCTTACATCAGGTGAATGTACTATAGTAACAGGCATGCAGATGTAATGTACAATACACTGTCACTGTAACTATTCTGCATTGCAGCACTTTTTTCCATAGGGAACAATGGGCATAATTGACTGCACAGATAACCACACTTTATTCTTATCCACTGAAGCTGGACTCAGCTCAGCTTGGCAGCAAAGACAGGGAAGGAATCTACAGGTGGAGCCATACCTGAATGTGCCTTCACATCAGAGAGTGATACCTGGGCCCATAGACCCCTGCTTAGGGCCTACAGCTTTGGCCATCTAACCCCCTTTTCAGCACACTAAGGCTGGCCTTTGCAAAGGCGAGAGGTCACTGTCAGCTCCCTCCCTGCAGGAGCTCTTTGTGATTATCAGTAGTTCACTGATGTCCACCTGCCACTCAACCACGTCCCCACCGTGTGGAGCTGGAACATGTATGGGCATGCCGTTTTGGAAAGAATGAAAAAAAAAGTTGGAAACAATTTTTTCCTCTCTTTTGGGTCTTTGAGTTTTTTGAGTTTGTTGTTTTTTTAATCCAGCTTGTTGTTTTCCGGGGTGACAGTGGCTCAGGAGGTAGAGCAGCTGACTGGGGGTCGGAAAGTCCCTCCTCTTGAAAGATTGTCGAAATGAGCAAGACACTGAATCCCAAACTGCTCCCAGTGGCCAGTTAGTACCCTGCATGGCAGCCTCTGCCACTGGTAGGTAGATGTGAGGCATATAACTGTAAAGTGCTTTAAGTACTCAAAATGAGTAGAAAAGTGCTATATAAATGCAGTCCATTTGCCCCCACCCCTCCCCTGGACAAAGACTGACACCACAGAGTGACCAATCACAGGCCTGGATTCAAGCTTCCCCCCCAGTGTATGACAAATGCCATCACCACCGAAAAGCTTTATTTACTTTTATTTTTATTTACGAATGATTATTTTCCTTGTAATTTAGACATTCTGTTCTTAAAAACTAAATATGACAAATACACAATTTACGTCCCAAAGTCCAAAAGACACATTGATAAAACTAGAGACAAAATTTGGAGTTTTACAGGTCTAAGGCTGCTTCTAGAGACGATTTTTTGCGAAGAGTTTTTAAAGATTGTTTCATTAATTATGTCAAAATTTTAAAAAAAGCCATTGTCGTGGATCAAAACAGTGGCATAAGCTGTCCTCCTCCCAGCAACTAAATCTCGAAACACTCTTCACAATCTTTCAAAACATTACACAAATTAACTTCATTAATTTATTTGTGCTGCTGTATTATGCGAAATTTTTACATATATTGCACTTGTACTGTAGACATTGTACAGAGTAATGCAAAATATAACACACAAGACAGTAATATTTTGGCTCCCCTCATCACACTGTCGCGTGCGAAAACGCGCATTGGCTTACATCGCTTCATCCATCAGCTACAATTTCCAGTCTTGACTAAGAAATAATCGTTTCATCTACCCGCACGTTAAAATGCCTTGAGAAGTAGATGTTGTTGTATACAATATGTAACGCTTAAATTATGTTTACCGCCTGTCTATACACTGGACCATAAAACAAAATACACTTAAATAGCATATGTAAATAACCAATAACTCCGGCCGCCCGGACTGGACGAGGGGAAAAAACTTCTGACAAAGAAGACAAAACACCGGTCGATTGTACCCTTATTCAAAATAACTGCTCTGCATTCGTCCACAAAGGAGCAATAAAACCACAAAAACAACGCAAACTTCTTCCAGATCAGTCAAACTCACGTCTTATTTGCATACTTCCAAGGAATTTCACTGTATTTACATACGGCAGTTGTCAGGACTGAAAACCGAGGCAGCTAGAGAAGGCGAATGGCCAGACAAATTACATCGACAGTCTCCAGAAGAGCGTGGAATTAATGTGACCAAAATGTGGACAAATCGACGATTTGCAAGACACTGGCCCCGTCCGCTGAAACCGCAACTCACAGCACACATACTGCGCGGGTTGTGCACTCGTTAACATACCCGCTCTATTTAGAAATATTTCACACATACATCATGTCTCAAATGACAACGTACGCTACGCATTGTGTCTTCTTTTCAGCGGATACGTCTTTATTTGACACAGCAACTCTCAGATAAAAACCAGGCTTATGTTTGACTTTTTCAGAATTTCCAGGACCTCGGCGTTACGGAATCCTAGTAACCGTGCGATCCTCGTATTGTACTGCTCATACAGCAATAATTATTGTTCAAACACAAACAGTTCCTCTCCCTAGAATGATTATTTTTTTATTTTGCGCGCCTCTGTATGTGGCCGTGCGTATCAGTGTTTTGCATACCAGTGTTCTCTTCAGTGTCTAAATAATTAAAGGCTCAGCCTGGGAGAGCAAGCGGATACACACCGATCCTTTACCTGGGACTTCACGGAGAATTATCCAATATCGTGTAAATGTTTTCTTTGGTAGACAATAAATAATGTCGTAACGTCGGCAGTTACGGGTGTATGTTGTTCACCGACGGGTCCTGACAAGCTTTGAGAAAATTAATATTTTGAGATACAAGGTAGAGTATTTATCAAAGCAATCCAAGTTAAAAAATAACCTGTGCCTCGCGGCATGCACTAAAAAAGACTTCCATCACGGAGATGCGAAGAAATTCGACACCTTTGAGCAATCATATCTCATAACTGTAAACATAATCTTGACAAATAAGCACAGAAACATCTATAGGTGGATGGTCAAAGTTTCGTGCATACACCTTTAATTAAAAGAAAAGCGAGCGGATGCAAACAGCAAACGCCCTGAATTATTAAAGCTCATTCACACAACTATACAGATGGAAAAATGCAATGAAAACCAACCAAATCAATTAAATGCAACACGGTTTAACGAATCACAGATACTGCCATATCAAGTTGAGCAGGTTTAAATGCACTCACTAAATTACAGCCTACACATATTAATCTGAAGACAAATTTAAATGAACTAATAAGAAATTCAAACTTTACTTGAAGTTTTAAAATTAGTCTACATAAACTGAGGGGCAGGGAAACACGCACATGAAAAGTGCAAACCAGACGGTGAGGATGGGAAGAATCAACAAGTTGTAACACTCACGTATTCATGTTTGGACACAGAAATACACACTACAACAGCCATTTAAGTTTATTCGCCAATTTATTCTTTACCCGTCGGTACGGACGCAGCCGTCGGGTGACACCCGCACAGCCCGGGTTCCGCAGAGCGCCGTGTTCCTACCTGATCGCTGCGATATCAGGAGAAGGATAGTAAACAGGAGCCGGTTGCGTTGCATTGTCACAGTGCCATTGATGTGGGGTTTGCGCGTTTCTCCTGCGATCCGGCGGTCGCTAATGCCGCTGTACGCTCAGCGCCAGCGCCACGACTCTCAGGCGTATTTGAATATCTTAAAGGGGCCGTGTCCGCCCGGACCCGCCGCCCCGACCGCGTCACCTGTGGCCACGCCGGAAAATGGTAAACACGTCAATCAAGCAGGCAGCGATACATCACCTACAGCAACAGCGCCACAAACAACAAAACAAAGTTATATTCTGTATCCTTAAATAAGCGGTAATTTTCACACAACAGCAAGAGCCAAAGTTAGGCAAGAAAGATGTGGCGTTAAGCGGTGTTTATAAGAAAAAGTCAAATATAATATTGTTTTCGGCCTGGAAGAGAATTTAACTTATTGCAAACCTTTTAGTTATATACATACTTCTAAAAATGTAATAGGGAATTTAATCTTTTTACACTGCTTTTAAAAAATAATTAATTAAAGTTACGAGAAGACTGTACTGTACTGAAAGAAGGAAAGGTTTTCTTGGTGGTGGTGGTGGTGTGTGGGGGACTATACTGAAAGCCTAAACATTATATTTTCATTTGTTGTAACTGTAAATAAATTATTACAAAAATATGCAAAAGCCCACATGGTTCAGCTGTAACAGGATTCAGTTACAGCCCTCTGCTCCAAAACCACAGTATTCAGGTGTATCAGTGTTCAGGTATGTAGAGGAATGATGCTGCATCCCAGAGAATGAGGCCCTCCCCTGACCCCCACTCATGGTGTCTGTACCCAGTTTAGTATAGCACCCACCCAAAAGAGCACCTCCTGCTGCTCCCTCACCTGGCCTCATTTAGTCAGATAACAAAATAACACCCCCTCAGTGCGTCAACGACTCCACTGCTGTTCCGACAGCCAACGAGGTCAAAGGTTCATTTACTGCTGTGGCATGTCTATCACACCAACATACACAACTACACACATACCCACACAGACACAACTACATGCAGAAACACAGACACAACTACCCACATACCCTCACTGACACAACTACACATACACACACAGACGCAACTACACACAGACATACACAAAAAACTACACATATACCCACACATGGCTATTCTGATACTGGCACACACAGACACACATGGTACACACAAACACATACACACAAATCACAGGTATACACAAACACATGCTCAGCTACACAGACATACACATGACTGCACTCAGAGACACACAGACATCACACACAACTACACTCAGAGACACACACCTACTTACAGACATAGACACCTAACTATATACAGACATACACACACAACTACACTCAGACGGACAAAGACACACAGACAAGCACACATGGCAGACATACACACAAGTACTCACAGCCACACGCAACACGCTGGGGCTGGCTGCTGCACAGTGACTTTGGATCGGGTATGTGGTCGATACGATGGTCGTTTGACTTTTTCACAGAGGAACCTGATCTTCCTTTAAATTCAGTTAAAACAAATTAAACAATTTCCCTCCATATAAAAGGCTCATCTACAATCACCTCTAGCAGGGGGGCATTGATTTTTAATCTTACCTCTTATGAAATATGAAAGAAAAATGACACTGTCTATCCTTTTCACACCACAGACAAGACGATCCATGTCTGGTACATGTCAAACGTTGTGATCGCATTTTTTAACGCTGTGGTGAGACACAGGGGGCAGTCCTGTGGACAGCACAGTGCTCTGCAGGTAGCAGCCACACCCAGCGGGGTGTGATGCTGGGGGTGACTGCTGGGTACGAGGGTGGGAATTTGGGGCGGAGGAGGCGGGGCCTGTCTGTGCCCCTCGCCTCAGACGGCCGTCTCAATGCAGCGTTGTGCTGCGCCCATCCAGCCTGCGGCCCAACGGCCGGGAGAAAAGAAAACTATTTTTACACATGGTCAGCATGTGCCTCTGCTCCCCTCCATCTCACATGACTGCATCGCACGGCGGGGGCTCCACAAACCAGCCCTTATAAAGAGCGCTCTGTTGGGGGGGTGCACCACCCCAGCCTCCATCAACACTCCTCTTTGTCTTTTTGGGAGGAAGGGGGTGTGCGCTGTCATGAAGAGGGATGGTTGTTGTTTTTTTAGGAAAGGGGTTGCGGGGAGTGGGGGTTAGTTTAATCATGGCTGCTGAGGGCCATGCATGGTGTTGACCTACAGAAAGAGCAGGACGGCCACAACTCCCCAAACAAATGCCCTGACAGTCCCCCACAATGACCCTTACATCTGAGCCACCCAGTCACCCAGTCATGGCTATTATTATGGTTAGTTTTTATTGGTGCTCTTTTTCAGATTAAATTTTAAGACTACGATCTCAACACACATTCCCACAGGCCTGTCCTTAACTACCAATTAGTACATTTACATTTACATTCATTCATTCTGCAGATGCTTTTATCCAAAGCGACTTACAAGTGAGGCAGAGTACAACACAAGCAAAAACCATACAAGGAAGGAGTCAACAATATTAGAAGCGCAGAATGACCAAGTTTCAATAGTTGGCCAGACAAGGTACACGCTAGCTGGTAGAGATAAAATTAGTATAAAGTAATGTAATGTTAATCGCCCAATTCAACAATTTCAGTATCACCAGAATAAAACACTTCTGCAGGTAGGTCAGTGATCAGTGAGTGTAATGGTTCAGGTGACATACAGGAGCCACAGGTAGGTCAATGATGGAGTGTCAGTATGAAAAATAAAGTTATGATACAACCGTACAGCTGCAGAGATAATAACCTGTGGATAGTGCTCAAGCAGCCATGATGGCAGCGCTGTCTTTCATCAAAGCATCATGGCACACATGACCCACATTGGCTGAGAGCACGGCTCTGACAGGGGTGTAGGGGGTGATGATTGGGGGAGAGCAGGGAGGGGGCAGGCCCTCGGAGTGCGATCTGTGAGGGGAGGGGGGGTCAGACGTGACTGGATCAGGGGGAGGCTGAAGGGTTTGGATGACCTGAACCACGTTTTAGTCCCAGCCCCACAGGGAGTGAAGGGAGACTCTCTGGTTTGGAAAGATGAGAATTCCTTACATAAAAACATAAACAGCAACAGAAGATTAAAAAATTCCAATGATGTTGTTTGAGTCATAGGTAACGAGTTAATGAAAAGTGAAAGGTTTTTTTCCTGAGTGAATGCCAGGGTGTGGGTTACTAGTGAGACACCTGCATTTGATTCACCCTGCTCTGCTTACCTCAGTACCCTGCATCCCAATAGCACCTCCGAAAAACAAACTATGCCTGCAATCTCTCCCTGGCACAACTGTGTGTCAAAGGCCAAGCACAGCACAGAACACAGCACCATTCAAACAGCTCATCACTCTCCCCAACCCTCACAAATAACACTGCAGGCAACAGGATTTTGGAAGTCTCTTTTCCTGCAAAAAACAATGAAAAAACAGACCTCAAAATCTCAATACACTCTAGAAAGACCTGAAACTGAGAGACACTGACTCACAGGCTGTTGGGTTGAGACTTGTTGCTTGTTTTTACGGTATTTTGAATGGCTGGCGAACACAGTGGACACCATAAATGAGACCTGACTGATTATTGCATTTAAGCTAATAAAACTCTCTGGGTCCTGATTGGTCCAGAAGCTGTAGAGATGTTTACCTTCAGTAAACATGCAGAGAGAATGTAGTGAGGGAGAAAGAAACTCAATCTGACAAAGAAGCCATGTGCTGATGGAGGAATTAAGCTTCAGTTCCTGAAAGCTCCTTGATGTTATGTGATACTTTACAAACAAGGAGCTGAGGAGAATGTTCCTTTCAGCAACAGTCCTGTTTCAATAAACAGGCAGGTTCCACCCAGTTCTATCTCAGAGGAGGGAGCTGAGAGCCTCCCACACTAGCGCTGAGGAGAGGAGAGAGGGAGAGAGAGTAAACAGATAGAGAGACAGAGAGAGAGAGAAAGAGAGAGAGAGGGGGAGAGAGGGAGAGAGAGAGAGGGAGGAAGGGAGAGAGAGAGTGCAGGAGACAGCAGAGAGAGATAGGGACAGCGTGAGAGGATAGGGGGTGGAGATGGGTGGGAAAAGTTTATTTTCTTTGTCATGTTTACTTTGTGGACAGACCTGTTTTGTTCAAGATATTTATTCATGTCATAAGACATTGTTTTTTGTCAGATGAAACTGGGTATTATTTAGCTGTGTGTTCAGAGCTTATGTCATGTGACACCTGAGTGCCCTCATTACAGATGAAGATATGAAACCGCTGTTCGCTGCACACGCGTCACTCAAACTGTTCTGCATTTTAGATGATACAGTGACTGTTAACCCAAGATCTGAGCATAAAATTCCAGCAACCACACAGCGCAGCCACACAACGTAACTGCACACAGTAACAACACAGTCTCCCCATGCCAAACACACTATTGTGTAAATGGGTCACATAAGTCAAGTGTAAGACAAGAAGTGACATTACAGACAGGTCTCTGACCTGCCCTAAATGAGCTCGAAACCTGTGTGTATCTGTGTGTGTGTGTGTGTGTGTGTGTGTGTGTGTGTGTATGTGTGTGTGAGTGTGTGTCTGTACATGTGACAGAGGCTGTGCTCCAAAAAGAGCCCAGCTATAAACAGTCTGCTTTACCATCTCATGTGACTTTAAACAGCCTAATGAAATTTGTCGCAGGGCATTGTATTTATCTTCTGCAGCGGTGTTGCACTCACAGCACTCAGGATGCATGCAGCTCTCACACCGCTGCCAACACTGCATTTATCTGCTATCTGCTGTCACACACCGTCTGCAGACAGCTCATGCTGAATGCTGCTTAACAATGGACGCCTGGCAACGGCCATATCTGATGGACACCACCTCCCCTCTCCACCATCTGCACCTTTCACACAGCTACACACTCACTGTGCGCCTGCTGGCTCTGCTCCATTCCGACCTGAACCTGCAGGGAGAAGTACTCAAATGTGTGATCAGTTAGAACACACAGTCCTGTCATCCATCTTCAGCTCCCTGCACAAGATGGAGGGAGAAAGTTTCTCTCAGAATGTAGATGAGTGATCCCTGCGTTACCAGAGCACAGGCAAGTGCACACAGCAAAGAGTGAGCAAGTGACAATGATGAGTTAATGCATTTCCAGATGGAAAATGATTCATTATTCCTGTACACATATGATAAAGTAAAAATACTTTCACTTGGAAAAAAATTTAGTTATTTAGTCTGGCGACACGTTATGTCAGACAATAGCAGCTGTTGATATGGTATTCCACTTTTCTCATGATTGTGTCAGGTTTTTATTTGGCATACCAGATGCATTGCAGTATTGTATTTTAAACTCAGCGTGTTGTAGGGACAGAGTAGAGCTGTAAGATGAATGGAGATTGTGTAAAATGTGCTGTTAAGCGCTGATGTGCGCATGGCATTTCCGCCCATTTACCTCTGGTAATGGCCTCATTCATATCTTCAACCAAGCAAAACACAGATTGCTTTTCAGCGATAAATCTGCCGGGAGAGAAACGCTAAGTTACGGTATGAAACACTTCATAATGGCGGTAAAAGCTGTTCAAACAATGCCCAGGTGTTGCCTGTGATCATTAAAACAAATAAGAAAACACACATTAGACTGGAGTAACCAGTCATGAAAATTAGTGAGTGTGGAAAAACTGCAACAGTAGGTCGTGGGTGGAGGGTTGTTTCGACGCGACGACTTCTGCAGGGGTCCAGTCACGCAAATATTCACCCAGAGTTACAACGCCAACGATGCCAACATGGGAGCTGTGTTCGAAATGGCAGAAAGCGGTGTTTGCGTACGATCGCTCGCCGTTTCTGCTCTGCAGACAGCAGACGTCACACCCGCGAGGTGATCCCTGCTCAGCTGTCACGCGCTCGGCCAAAAACACTACTCAAGAAATGGGAAAAGCGAAAACCCAAAAGAGCCAATATTATTTAAAAAGTATAATGTATCATAATCTATTTAGAATCACAAACCATGAAAGTCCCACAGGATAAAGTGTTACGCTATTTTTCGGAGAGTTTTGGAGTGGCGTTTGAGGCAGACACGCCAGGTGAGACAGGGAGGGAGGAGTGGAGTCTTGCTGGGATTACACACCAGCATTGCTGGCAGAGTATCAAGATGCTCACGGATCCAGGGGCCAGCAAACAGGATCAGGCCAAGAAAAAAAACATCGTGCACACACTCATGCATGGATGAACGCGTGCACACAGGCACTTACTTTCTTTATCTCTCTCATACACACTCACGCACACACATACTGTCTGTCTTACACACATACACACATTTATACACACAACTAACACTATATGACACACACACATACACACACATTTACACACATCCTCTCTCTTACACACAGACACTTTCTTTGTCTTTCACACACACTCATACACACACAAACAGATTCTCTCGCACATATACATAGACAAATATACACACACTCTGTTACACACACACTGCGGTAATCCAATCAAAGTGCTTCCCTGTGAAGAGCAAAATGTATGATTGGTTGTCAGTCATTGCCTACATCTGAGTGATTGATTGACAGCACATGATTGCTAGCCCCACCTACTTTATATGGCATCTCTGTCAAAGAGAGAAATTGATTTCCTGTCATGAATTCCTAACACCCTGATAGACTCCTGTCCCACCTGTGCGCTAGTGCTGGTCTGTCTTCATGCGCTGCTGCCTGATTGGTGCTGGGGCTACCGTACCCGGGAGGCATGTCATGTGACCTGGAATGTTCTGTGTGAGTCACTGTGGAGACAGGTGATTCAAAACTTTGGATGCTGAGCGCACAGTTCTGAAAAATGTGGACGTCAATGTCAATTAATGTCCGATTCCTTGTCTGAAATGAATCCTGCAGCAGATTTCACAGGCCCTGGAACATCATAACCGTGACTGTTTCCACAGCCAGACAGCAAAGGCCCAGGAACATATGGTCATAATGGCCATAAACCTGTGTGTATAAATAAAGTATGGCAGGAAGTGTCCACACTTTCCCAGTGTCCACTGGGAAACAATTGCAGTGTAATTCAGTGGTGTGTAATTTGGGAGGCTGAGAAGCTCCATAAAGCAGAGAATTGTATAGAGCTTCACAGTGTGGATTACTGATAGTGCATTTGGCATTTCCCTCCATTTTACCCCCTCGCGTGCCCCCGTCCTCTGAGTGGTCTGGACGCTCCACACACGCATTGTGTCTCCACCCATAATTCCATCACTCTGCCCAGAGCAGGAGAAACAATTGAACTCTGCATTCCAACACACCACACAAAAAGTTCATTTTTAAGTCCCATTTTGGTTTGGTTTGCGTCTGTGCACAAAATGAACAATCAAACACCACCGGAGCGTAATTGTGTTGTCAGACCAGAGTAGGAAAAGCAGTCAGTGTTTTTTCACAGTATGGTATAATAACAGATGTAAAGGTTTTTTTTCCAAAGGGCAGACGGCATTTGCAAGCTTGGATCAGATAATGCATTTTGTCAAATTTGGTTGATTTCCATTTTTGTTCCCAGAATGTCAGGGCAGTATTAGATGGGAGAGATCTGTTGATGTGGTCTCTTGCAGGCTGGCACATTAGCACAGAGCCGCTTTGTGTGGTTTAGCTGGGTTTTAATGAGGAAATGAGTGCATATTTCACTCCCACATGTGCTATCGATTGTTTTAAGAATTATTTGGTTTATCGAGGTGTTTGAAGGTTAAGGTGTTTGGAGCTGCAGCTGAGGCTGTTCAGGAGTGAGGCTGAGGCAGTCTGAAGACGATGCTCCTGGAAACAGTCGCATCCCTGTTCCTTCCTGGGCTCTGGAACCCTCATTCCCCATGAGCTGCAGTGGAGAGGCACATGAGTGGAGCTGCCTGCAGGACGCAGTGGAGATAATAATCTCTCTGTTTAACATCGCAGTGGCAGGGCAGACTTTGTGCTGGAGGGCCATGTGCTCTGTGTATGTACTGTGTGTGTGTGTATGTGTGTGTGTTTGTGTGTGTGTATATGCTGTGCTCTGTGTATGTACTGTGTGTGTATCGCTGTGTTCTGTGTCTGTACTGTATGTGTGTGTATATGCTGTGCTCTGTGTCAATGCTGTATGTTTGTGTATATAGTGTCCTTCAAGGATGCAGGGTTTATGTGTGGAGTGAAGTAGGTGAGGGGAAGGTAATAAGAGGGTTTAAACAGAAGGGTGAGTCTCGGTCCCAGTCTCCACTGCAGGAGAGCTGTGTTTTGAAACTCAGTAACCCACAGAGCTCGCAGGCCTTCTGCCTCATGCCAAACCGTGTCAACTCAGAGAATTAATGCAATTTGTGGTTTATGATTTCTCCAGTCGAATATTCAAACTGTTTTCCTAAGAGCTCTAAATCAGTTAGTCACTGGCAAAGAAAGACATCCCAGAAAATAAACAATTTCAAGTGCGTGTAGAGCTTCACCGAGACTCTGCATCCAGAACAGGTCTCAGTCTCCACTCAGACAGTGCTATCAGATCGGTCTCCACAAAAATGGTCAGATCAGTCCCCCACAGTCCCACACACACAGATACACGTACTCACACACAGGCACGCATGCACACACACACGCATGCACGCACACACACACAAACACACACACACACACACACACACACACACACACACACACACACACACACACACACACACACACACACGCACACTCCTCCAGGGCATGGTTGGAGAAGCACATGACGGTCGATTTTCATGGCCACACCAGCAGGAGGAGTGAGTTTGTTGCTGTGTCCCTAGGACAGAGACATGCTGCGGGCAGAGCAGCAACCTCATCTTACTGCACACGATGATTCAGAGCTCCTAATTACAGCAACTGCTATTGTAGCAGTGACATTTGCCCAGTCTCTCTACAGCCTGTGACTGTCTCTTTGTGTGGTCACTCTGTGGTCTGTGACTGTCTCCATGTGGTCTCTCTGCAGCCTGTGACTCTATCTCTGTGTGGTCTCTCTACAGGTTGTGACTGTCTCTCTGTGTGGTCTCCTTGCAGCCTGTGACTGTCTCTCTCTCTGTGGTCTCTCTGTAGTCTGTGACTGTCTCTCTTTCTGTGTGGTC
Organism: Megalops atlanticus; assembly: GCA_019176425.1. NCBI lineage: Eukaryota > Metazoa > Chordata > Actinopteri > Elopiformes > Megalopidae > Megalops > Megalops atlanticus. The sequence continues at coordinate 73,574,988 of CM032876.1, read as the reverse complement.
CCTCTGTAGTCTGTGACTGTCTCCATGTGGTCTCTCTGTAGTCTGTGACTGTCTCCATGTGGTCTCTCTCCAGCCTGTGACTCTATCTCTGTGTGGTCTCTCTACAGGTTGTGACTGTCTCTCTGTGTGGTCTCCTTGCAGCCTGTGACTGTCTCTCTCTCTGTGGTCTCTCTGCAGCCTGTGACTGTCTCTCTGTCTGTGTGGTCTTTCTGTAGTCTGTGACTGTCTCCATGTGGTCTCTTTGTAGTCTGTGACTGTCTTTCTGTGTGGTCTCTCTCCAGCCTGTGACTGCCTCTCTGTGTGGTCTCTCTGCAGCCTGTGACTACCTCTTTGCCTGGTCTCTCTGTAGTGTGTTCAGAGATGGGTCTCTTCAGCGCTGAAATATGACTGGATTTTGGAATTTCAGGTTTTACAATTCCATCTGGGAAATGCCCCCTCTGAAACACTCAACAGCAAATCAAGTGCCACTAACTGGTTGGTTGGCTAGTGGGCTTCCTGTCCCACCTGAGCAGTTGATTGGTTGATTGATTTAGTGATCACTGCCCTGTGGATGTGTCCAAGCCCTGAGTGAGCCTCCTGATTGGGCTTTGCTGATGGCTCCAGAGAGGTGAGACCCCACCCACCTCACTGCAGTCATGCAGAGCCCAGGGCACAATGATGTCATAGCAGTCTCAGCTGCGTGGCACAGATAGCACTTTATTTTAAAGTCTGCTCTGACCCATTACTAAAACACTCTGACTTATTGTGCAAAACACTTTGAATTACTATTTAAAACACTTTCCTAAAGTGCAAAAGACAAGGAACAAATTCTTCATACTCGTAACTGATGCAAAATGCAAATACTGCAACAGCAGTGATCTATGAACGTTCTGCCTTCAGACTGAAAGAATTCCTTTCTGGGGCTAAGGAATGGTAGCAAAGGTGGCAGGAACACCACAGTGAACTGTGGATGTGCTGCTAACCTCTGTCACATAGCCAATGAAAGGTAGGAAGGTAGGAAGGAAGCCCTACCCCCCGAGTCTCAGCCACGGCTCTCTGGCCAATCACACCTCATCCCTCCACACCGCATTGCCGTATTGACCACAGCTCTCTAGCCAATCACACTTCATCCCTCCACACCGCTCTGCCGTATTGACCACGGCTCTCTGGCCAATTACACTCCATCACTGGTGCCATGTTTGCTCAGACTCCTGCCCCATGGTTGACTCTTCCATCGAGTTCCAAGCTTCTCTGAAACAGCAGGCGCAGTACAACCCATGTGTGTTACTGGGTTTGACAGCACAGTGCTCACAACATTCCTGTACAACATAACTCTCAGACTGTACTGTACAGAATGCACACAAGATACATCACTCCTAATGCCAGTGCTGTAGTGCTGGGTTGATCCATTTAGATGTATAGGGGGTGTGGGTTATCAATTCCACTTAAGTGAAGAATGTCTCTTTATTGCCCTGCTCGCTGTGTGGGTTTGGGTCACTGCCTGAGCCAATCAAAAGAAGTGCTTCCTCCCATGTCATTATGAGTCATATGAGATGCAGTCCAGCTCCATCTCAGGAGCTGCTGCCCCCTCTGGCAAGGAGGACCATGCAGGAGGAGGAGGCTGGGAGAAGCGTGCCGTACAACAGGATCTCAGAGACGGCAGCGGGCGAGAGATTAGTGACGTGCTAAAGCCTCCAAGCTCACAGGCAGCACATGTGGCAGGTGGTAGATCAGCAGGTAGCTAACCTCCGACCTTTGGAATGCCAAACAATGAGCTGTTATCACCAAAAGGCCAGAGAGTCTGCTGCCAGAGGGCTTCCACAGATCTGCTCACCCCTTCAGGGCTGGATCCTATACATTTCAGCTCTTCATTCCACACGTCCTTCAAACACAACACAAAATAGTTTAGTTTTGATATGACTATTTGTTGCAATAAATAAATAAACAGATGCCTGTTTTTAGTTCAGAAGCAGCTAGTGCTCCTCATACTCTTCTTTTTTGAATAAGAAAAGAAAGATGCAGTCAGAAGATGAGAGAGGGTTCAAAGGCCAAATAATAAACTGCAGGGGTTACGGCCTGTAAAACGATGATTTTGCAACATGATAAATTTACACAGAATAAAAGGCCTGATTCTGTTGTCACACGCTTGAAGAAACTCCTCTGTGTTTTTCATTACCAGTAAATCAGGCTAAACAGCAGCCCCACAGTGAAAGCAGTGCCAATGCAGGATGGGCGTTTCTGCCCCTGGAGCAGGGCATTGTGGGTGAGCAGCCACATGATGCAGAGGAGGAGAGAAATAGTCATAAGACCATGAAGGAGCTTCTCCTTTTTATTTACAGCTGCTCACCTCCAAGCAAACTACAGCCTGCCTGCGCATGTGTGTGTGTGTTTGTGTGTGTGTTTTTGTGTGTGTGAGAGTGTGTATGCATGTGTCAGTCTGCAGGAGGGTTAATTGTTGCCAGTAGTCAAATTACTCCTGAACTAAAATAATCACTATTAGCATTTCACCCCTGCACCAATGTTATCAGTACGGGCAATACAGTGGTTTACCTGCATCCATAAACCCTGACAAACCTCTGCTCTGTATGACGTGTCTGTATCATTGCTGTTCTGTAATCATTATGACTCGTATATGCTTCTTTTTGAGAGTTGTCACAATATGGATTTATTAATACCTGTGCTGAGAGTTTTCTTTAAACGTGAATTATATGACAGACATTCTACATTGAGCCAGTGGGAATCAGCCTTTAACCTTTGACCTGTACTGACCATGAAAGCAGCGCGACAGCCGGTAGGTTTCCGCAGATCTCAGACCTGTGGAAAGCATGAGTGTGTGCTCGTGCGGCTGGCTGTCGTGTTAACAGAATCCAACCGTCGATGACAGAAGACGTCTCCATCTGAGAAGGACGCCACGAAGGAAGGCTGAGGACGGGGGGTCGCGACTCTGCCAGCAAAAACACAGTAACCCGAGCCGCCACGGGGCGGGCTAATCCACTTTACAAAAGAGCCGCTCCGCTGCTTGCTCCCGCATTGGGTTTCCTCTAGGACATTATTACACACATCAAGCAGCCAGAGAAATTACCAATCCATTTCCCTCAAGCACCCAGACACTCTTACTGTAAGCAGATCCATATTTCCTATTTGCGCTTAACATACGCATATCGTTTAATAAGACAGAGTGTGTGGTGTGGTGCCTGTGTGTTTATCATGAACGTGAACTGGGAATTATGCTAATAGACCTTAATGGGGTTTTAATAATGCATTCAATGTTTTGGTTTATTTCTCTGAAAAGGAAAAAGTTGCTGCTCAGTGTGACATCGCTGTCTCCTCACTTTGGGTACATTCCAAAAACCCTTGTGCCTGTTCCTCAATTCTGCTATGTAACGTATCAAGGAAAAAAGAAAGATATGCAAGAGACAAGAGGGAGGTACTGAGCGTGGTTAGGGAACATCCTTTGATCAAACATGGTGAATAAACAGACATGTTTTTAGCAGGGGATGTGACAGACCAGTGGGGGTTTACATCACAGATCCCCAAAAAACTCTTCCACATGAGGACACATCTATGCATCTTCTGTGACAGGAGACAGTCTGGGAAATGTCTTGCCTCCTTAATGACTACTATGGAATTGGAATCATCCTTAATATAAGGTGGCGAGCAGTTATCGATTTCCAGGTCACAGAAGATACCAGGAAGTAGAAATCAAGGATAAGATGCACTTTACAACTTTTGGAATCCAGCCTTTTGATTGCTGTTTCCCCCACTTCCTGCTGCTGTGTCCTTACTTCCTGTTGGTATCTCCTCACTTCCTTGCTGATGTTTTCCATTTGATTTGATTGATTGAATTACCAAGACTGGAAATCGTTGGCTCAGTCCTATTTCCCAGCTGTCACCTTGGGAATATGTTGTCTTGGGCCCAGAAAGCAGTCTCATCCACAGGAACACTGGAACACTGCGAGCTTCTATGAAAAAGTAGGAGTTGAATGATAGTGTTCTAGATGCCCTGTCAAAGATTACAGAGAGAACAACATTACATTACATTACGTCATATTACATGCATTTACTTGACTTCAGTCATGAAAGAACATAAGTGTGTGGTGTCTGACCCCAAGAAATTCCTTTAAAGGTTAATACATTGAAACTAACATGAGTATTTATGTTAATGAAAGTCGAGATACGGTCGCAGGCTGCGATGTTATAACGTCATTGTTTGATTGTGATTGGCTAGACGTAAAAGGTATATAAGTGTGAACGTGTCAGGTCATGCCCTCTTTTTGCATGGTACAGCGAGTTGAGCAGGTCATGTTGGACCAAAGTTAAAATAAACCTAATTCTACCACTGTCGAGTTTCATTGAACGCATCCTTAAAAGAACCCATTATGCTCGCGTACGTCGGACATAACAGTGTATCCATTCAAATTTAAACAAGCAACAGTGTCAGACCAGACCACAACACTCCCAGACCAGTGAGTGTGAGCTTAACACTATTCACTAAAACTAGCTGCAGAATCTGTAATCCTATTTCTTCTAAAACTCTACCAGGAATAATTAATTAAAAAAGAAAGAAAAAAACCATTGGTTAAAAATAAATTCACCTCAGCCAAATCCTGATCCTAATCTTACCCCTAACTGACCCATAACCCCTTTACAGAATGAGTAACTGCCTATAGCAAATGATGCTATCATGCTTTAGCTAGTAAATGCCTGGGGTCAACTACCTCTAGCTCTGTATGGGAATGAGGCCAATGACAGCGGCCATGGGTGATACAGGGCCTCTCAATCAGAGAGGGCTTCCAGGGCAGTACTATAGGAACTGGAAGACTGGGGTCTCTTCCAGCTCCAAAGTGGGTGGAGCCATCATGCATTATCAGTCATTCACTGATTTGAACCAATCATAATGTCTTCTTATGGAGAGCAGAAGCTTTTGATTAGTTCAGGCAGGACAATGATTGACAGCAGGTGATAGCTCCACCCATTATGGGATTCGTGAAACCACAGTCTCCCATCATTGGCCCTGTATTTATGTCTTTATTTGTCCGTTTGTGTTTTGTGTATTTTGGGGATGCATCTTCTCACTGATCTGAGAGACGGAGTACAGTCCTGGCCGTAAGGGCTGCTTCAGCACCGAGCTTCACCTGTCACTCTGGCACAATGCATGATGCTGATTGGAGGAGAGAAGATCAGACACAGAGGTCTGAGTGTCCATCACAGGCTGACTCAAATGCTCCCAGAAACCGAAGATCCAGGATGTCAGTTCACATCCTGTCTCATACTGCGGATCTGTACGTCTCCAAACTCCATTTCATATTTTCCATCAAATCTCCCAGTTCATATGACACACATAAAAACTTAATTCTGTCTTTTAAAATACATTGTTTATAAGCCTCTAATTTGGCCTCTGCAAGCCCTCTGTTCAGTGTATTTCCTGGAGCGCAGCAGTGAGACATGTGAAGTAGCAGCACTCGACATGCACACCAGAACAGCACCAAGCTAAAGCCTGATACACTGAGATACCTGAGAAAGACACAAAGAGACACAGAGACACACTGATACACTCTGGGAAACACTGTGTCCCAGAGAGAGGCCAAGGCACAGAAACAGGCCGGATGTGTGGTCTAAGACTCTGAGCTGCGGCTGGTGCCAGCGGACACCGCTCTGCCCGACACGTTTATTACCTTCCTACTCCACGTCTCCACGCCAAGAAAAGCTGTCTTTATCCAATCATAGCTCTGCATGTCTCCGTGCCAGCAAATGCAGGCTTCATCCAATCAGAGTGCTGGCAGCACTGGGGCCGCAGTCCGCTCCGGCATCTTATCGTCGCTTTTTGAATTCCTAGAACTTTTCAAGTTGTAGCATTTTCATACTGTGCAGATAAACATCCCTTTATTTGCTTTTGTAACTGTAGATATGAGCAGTGCTGTATAATACCTCCATTGTTGCCCAGCTCAGTCCCTGAAACAGCATAATTATCTCCTCAGACTTTACCTGTAAAGCTGCCAGTTGCTCATACTCAGTCTGATTCTGTTGGCACAGGAGAGTGAGAGGCTCTAACAGGAGGTGCAGCTGTGGGTTCACCATGCAGGAGGAGATGGAAAAGCACAAACTAACTGCCATTTTCAGAGTCTGCTTCTCATATGTTACCCAGACCTTTAAGCTGAAAGACTCCTGCATATGATTTCTAAGAAAATCAAAATGTCTCTGATACAAACACCAAGCGTACATACACACAGTAAGAACACAATACAGTACACCCCACCTGTAAGAGCACTCTAGCTGGACTGCATGACACACCTGTAACAGCACACTGACTGGACTGTATGACACACCTGTAACAGCACACTGACCGGACTGTATGGCACACTTGTGTCAGCACAGTGACTGGACTGTAGGATACATCTGTATCAGCACACTGACTGTACTGCGTGACACACCTGTATCAGCACATGTTCCATGTAAACAGGTGATTCAGGTGTTTCAGCTCTGCTGCGTTTCGCAGCCGCACGTGCTGCTGTAAGGACCATTGTGTCTTCTCTCTCTCTGCTCTCTCTGCTCTCCTTAACCTGCTATCATTTGCATTAGCAATGACGGGCAATTCAAAGCAAACCTGCCACAGTCAAAACATTGTATTATTTATTACTGCGCAAAAGCAAAGATCAGAGAAGTGCAAAGCTTGTAAACAGCAGGCCAGCGACTGAGCTGTGTCACCACATCACCATGTCATCATGTCATTGCACAGAGAAGGAGGAACCCATACCGAATGCCTCTGTATTGAGTTAGTGCCTCTGACGCCAACTTAGTACAGAGGCACTGAGTGCCTCTGTGTTGAGCGAGTGCGTCTGTACTGAGTGCCTCTGTACTGAGTTTGCACCTCTGTACTCAGTTAATGCCTCTGTATTGAGTGAGTGCCTCTGTGCTGAGTGCCTCTGCACTGAGTTAGTGCCTCTGTGTATTGAGTTAGTGCCTCTGTACTGAGTGCTCCTCAGTAAAGAATTAGAGAAAATATCTGTGATTTTCACCTGGTTTGCTAGAATCAGGCTGAGGGTGAGAGTGTTAATCAGCCATTACTGCAGGCTGTGATTAAAACACACAGAAAGAGAGGGAGCTTTTCCCTTCCTCCAAATGAATCTCTGACATTCAGATGTGTTGTATTTGGCTATTTAATCTCCAGTCGCTGTTTTTCAAGACACATATGCCTCTCTGTGCAAGACATACATCATACAGTGGGAGTTCCCCAAGCCGGAGAGCAGTCTCCAGGTAAACACAATCTGCCCCACATTCAACACCCACATCCACACCCAACACCTACACCAAACAGCCATACTCTAACCCACATCCAATACCCAAATCCACACCCAACACCTACACCAAGCAGCCACACCCAACATCCACATCCACACCCAACACCTCCACCAAACAGCCACACCCTAACCCACATCCAGTACACAAATCCACACCCAACACCTACACCAAACAGCCACACCCAACATCCACATCCACACCCAACACCTACACCAAACAGCCACACCCAACATCCAACATCCACATCCACACCCAATACCCATACTCAACATCCAAACCCAGCACACAACACCCAAACCCACATCCACACCCACATCCACACCCAACACCCAAACCCACGCCTAACACCCATATCCACACTCAACACCCAATGACCACATTCAGACCAAACACCCAAACTCACACCCCTCCCACCAATGGTCTCACACTGGAAACCCTATGCTGTAATGAGTAATCAGCCCACAGTTTTCAGAATATTCTATTGCCAGTGCTGCCATCTCACTGTCCCACAATGCACTGCACTAAAGGACCACGTGACAATAAAGTCTTTTTACTACTGCCTGGACAAGGAGCAACCTGGAGGTACTCCTCTTATACCTGCCTACTTTAAGTGGCCCCAGACCTTCCACGTGTGCTGTGAACTGTGTTAGTCAGAATACAGGCACACACAGTAACCTGCTGTAGTGAGAAAGTGGTAAACAGATATTTCTGGTGTGGATACATAATTATCGCTCTGTAAGATCACTGAGACACACTGTTAACTTGTCCTACTGACACCGCTAAGTCCACCTGAAAATGTCAAACATGCAGCTAAATAACACCAATGAATTTGCATCTTAATCAGCTCAAGGTTAAAGCTATTCTCTGGTGTCAGAAGGAAACAATACATAACCTTCCTCACCTCCTGACCCCACCCCTAAACCCACCCCATGGTGTTATTTTGTACTTACAAACTGCTAAATGAATAATTTACTACTGTCTACCTTGCAGCAAATATAGACACCAGCCTCAAATTTTTTTCTATTTGATAATTACTATGTTTGACTGTGTACCTGGTGATACGTGTTGAAGAACCACTGCAGTTTTTATTCATTTTAAGCAGAATCAAGCCACTTAGTGCATTGATCAAATGTGTTTTCCGCATGAAATATAGTTTTATAGATGCAAAACACAACATATATATGATGCATACATATGCATACATATATCACAAACACATAGATTTCGTATCACAAAAAATGTGAAAATGAATACTAAGATACAACTGCTTTAGCGGTACAGCTGCATTATTCTTGTATTGTAGTATTCTGCCATCTTGTGGTGTTGTCTTAACATTGCAACTAACTCAAACGACCATAGACGTGAGTGGTTAATTCTTATTTATCGACAGATGACTTTCAAGAGCGAAAGTAAGGTGAGACGTTTTAAAAATTACTTTTTAAATTACGGAGCGGAAGAAAACAGACCGTTTTCACTCAGAATGCTGTCTCTATCCACATGGATAAGCTTACCTACAAAATAAATCCTTGTTTCTCAAATTAATGTCGTTTACAGCTGACTGTTAAATTTTAATAAAAGCTTGTTTTTTGGCTCAGCCTGTCCTCGGAGGAGGGTAGATTGGCGATGCAGGTGGAGTAAGTTGACTTGGGGTTATGCGTCACTCCCAACTACTTGCTTCACCAACACAGAGCTGTTTTTAAGGCTAAAATTTCTTTAAGTAAATTTTCGTACACATTTATTGCATGTCTGCTTTGACTAACATAAGCCTCATTACTGGTGGAATAAGGCATGCGAACAGACCGGTCTCATTGGTTACGAAGCGCGGGTTTGATCGCTTGCCTGAAAAATGAACATGCGAATTTCGCGCACGTCACAGCAAGTATTTTGAATTACACCAACGCTGCTAGTTTGATTTGAGATTTCTGGAAAGGGGGCGTGGCTTCTAGCCCTACTTGAAGGTGAGTGGCTTTTGCCAGGCGAAATTTTCGCTCGAGTTGAACATTTTTTAAACTCAAGCAAACGCTCATTTCGCCCGTTTTGCGTCGCTCGCAGTTTCGCCGCGATTAACTCTGCCTATTCGCCTCCTGCCATTGACTTTTCATGCATTCGCGTCGCTGGTAAATTTCGCGTCACGTTGAAGTTGTTCATTGTTCATTGTTCATTGGCTATTAGCGTTATGTAGACAGGTGTGTTTTAACCGAACGCGACGCGAAATTTACGAGCGACCCCAATGCATGAAAAGTCAGTGGCAGGAGGTGAATGGGCGGAGTTAATCACGGCGAAACTGCGATCGACGCGAAATGAGCGTTCGCAACGGTTCGCTTGAGTTAAAAAATGTTCAACTCGAGCGAAAATTTCGCCTGGGGAAAGCCAATCACCTTCAAGTAGGGCTAGAAGCCACGCCCATTTCCAGAAATCTCAAATCAAACTTGCTAACAGCGTTGGCTATCAAAAATGCTTGCTGTGACATGCGCGAAATTAGCTTGTTCGTTTTTTAGGAAAGGCGCGGGGAAAGTGAAGCGAAATTTCGCTTCGCGTTTGGTTAAAACGCAGCTTCTGTGAATGCTAAGTAGCAAGTAATAACCTCTGTGCGTTATACATAAAGACAGTGACTTCATTTTAGCCGGTAGAGGAGCGCTTTCGACGATGACGTCATCTTCTGGATTTTTCATTCTGAATAGTTCATAAAGAGTTGATGTAATATTTTAATATCTGCCTTTAAAACGCTATAAATGGGCTTCATACAAAATTACATTTTATGGATAAAATAGCAATGGTAGCAATGTAGTCATAAAGCTTTTATTGTTTGTGATATGATTTACCTATAACTTAGACACCAATAGAGCTCTAAATTGGGTGCTCAGTTGCCTGGCAATAGGCTGTTATCTTACCCACTGACCCCAGGTCAGTCTGTGCAAAACAATCAATCTGCAAAACAACAACAACCTAAACCCGAATCACATTATTGAATCATTTATTGAAATATAGATCATCTGAATTTACATAATTCATATAAAAACAAATGGATAAATTTGTAACTGGGTAACTATCTATAATTACAAAACATTGTACCTTTGATAATACTTCCTGTTTCCCCATGTGTACACTGCTGTCACCACAGAAACAGACATTTCCAAACAGTAAGAAACCCTTCCATCAGAAAAGCAAAACAAAGAGAGAAAAAAGTGCAACAGTTTCTCATGCCTGTGGGGTGAACAGGTAACAGGAATGGCAGTGAGAGAGCGAGACTACACACTACAAGATACATTTATACACAATGATGTATAACATCATCTTACATTTCACCAGAGTCTTTCCACAGATCAGATCTCTGGCTGTACATGTTCACCTCGGCCTGTAAATGGCTACTGTGTGGGTTTAGTGCCACAGGGATCTCTATTGGTCAGCCAGACGCATTTGATTCATGATACACACAGGCATAAAGATGTCCTCCTCTGCTGAACACTGTGTACCTGTCTCACACTCTCCAGGACCTGAGGAAGCCTTGTCCAGCTTGCTGTTTGGATGCTCACACATTTGGCTGAGTCTTCTTTGCTTTCCATTCGCTGCAGAGCAAATAACCTGCTTGAGGGTCCAATCAGAGACAAGTGATGACAGTGTCAGCTGAATGGCCCTGACCAATCCCGTGGCTTTAGCGCTGGTTGCCCCAGCACTACATAGCTTTGATTGTCTTTAGCTGATGCTTCTTCTCTTTTTTGGTTTTCAAAGTTTTCTGAAAACATTCCTTAGATAATGTGTGTATGAACTTTGGCTCATGTTGAAGGTCATGTCAAAGTCATTGATTCTAACATCAGAATGGAATTCAAATTCCTCTCATTTTTCACAGGTTCACAGGAAATGCATGACACATGTGACTGTAGATTCATTTATATTCTTTGCTGACCAGTAACAGTAAATATGTTGGAATGTGAAATAAATATTTATGAAACAGTAGGCTAAATGCAACTGCATACAAAATAATATTTAAATGTTGTCTAAATGTTAAATATGGGTATTTATCTGAAAAGGTATGGCAAAAATGCACACTACACCAACTGCCATTAACAAACATGTCTGATGCATCTGCCAAAAAGGGAAACTGATTTATAGTGTGTTACTAAACAAAGGGTTAAAGTTGTATAGTATTTAATCATGTCCTTTTTGTCTTACATGGTACCTTCCAGAAAACATTTGTAAAGTTTTGGTTTAAGTTATAAAGATGCATATACGCCTTTAATAAATCCACATATGACAGCTGCACTCTGCATTTAAGCCCGATTCACCTGACTCTCAAAATATTCACAAATATTACACATTTATGAAACAGAAAGTAAAAAAATAAATTTGACCACTACACTTATTTAAACCAGTCATTAAAAAATATAAAACAAAAAACAAAAACAGAAACAACAACAATATAATTTGTGCTTTATCTAAGTATTGCTACTAGTTAAACCAACACCAGACCGGAATGTGGAGCAGAGAAGTGTTAGATCTAATTAGTTCTGGTGGTGTGAGTGTACCAGTGACAGACTGTTCCATGTGAGTGAGGGGTGAGGGAAATTTGACCTTCTCTAAAGCAGACCTGCTACCTGTTCGGACAACAGAGGCTGGTTTACGCTGGTTTCCAGTGCCTCGCCCTCATCTGTCTCGGCCACAGTGCTGAGGGAGACGGCCTGGTGTTTACGTCTTTGTTCTTCGTAGCTGAGCGATACGTGCTTGCTTATGTTGCTGCATTGGAATGCCCATGAAAACAGGTGCAGTGCACCAGCCTCCTCAGCCTCTCCTCTCCTTATGTGCATAGTGTCCCTCCATAAAGCACGACAAAGTCCTGGAGCACCGCCCCTGACCGGGCCAAGTGCTGCCTGAACGCTTCCGCAGTTCATCCATAGTCATTAGACCTCTGTGCACTAGGGGGAGCTGTCTGAAATACTGCTGTTAAACGGGCGGGTAAATCAGTGGTTATTCTCTTGGTAGGAGGGTGGGGGGAGGGGTGGCGGCAGGGTTCTGGAGCTGCATGTCTTCTACAGGAAGCTGTCCTCCACCAGGTCTCCTGAATCCAGCCCCATCTCGTCCAGAACCTCGATATCCTCCAGCGTCTCGCCCTCCCGCTTCACCAGCGTGGAGCTGCTGGACCCCGTCTCAATGGCACTCTCCTCTGAGGTCTGAGAGCTGCAGGGAGAGGAGGGGGGATGTGATCACATGGTTATGCTGGCCAATAGGTGCAGCTCAGTGCAGGGATGGGGAGGGGTTTCGTATCTGTAGTATGGGGACGATACAGATGATTGGGCGGCAGTGTAGCATAGTTGTAAGGAGCAGGACTTGTAACCGAAAGGTTGCCGGTTCGATTCGCCGCTGGGGCACTGCTGCTGTACCCTTGGGCATAACCCAGAATATCCAGCTGTATAATTGGATAAAACCGTAACCGGTGTAAGTGGTTCTGGATAAGAACGTCAGCTAAATGACAATAATGACAGTAATGTAATGTGATGGCTGGTGGTGGCGTGGCCAGCAGGAATGACTCAGGTGAGTGTACCTGTGGCGGTTCCTCTTGCTGTACTCATCCTCGGACAGAGGGTCCAGGTCAGGCAGCGGGATGATGTAGCCACTGTCGGAGCTGAGCCTCTGCTCATCGAAGCCGCTCTCGCGGTCCTTCAGTTTGCCCTGGTTCTTGTAGGTGATGCCGATGTAGGCGTCATCACCGTCTGAGCGAACGCGTGTCACTGCGGGGTGATCGCTCTTTAGGAACTCGTGATTCACCCTTTCATAGCTCTGCACAAGGAAAAGGACAGGGAGATCAACAAAGAGGAAATGCTGTTAAATTTACCTGCTGAAGAAATCACCCGCACTTTAACCTGTATCACCAGTACTTTAACCTGTACCACCTGGAGTTATATCTGTAGAAGAGAGAGAAGCCAGCTAACCCCTGTCACATGGTCTAGCCACACAGCACAGCCTGAGTGAAATGATGGATAGCCACTGCCTGTTACCGAGGATTTTACACAAGACTGATTATACTGAAGCCCCAAGTTTGCAAACTCAGTCGCTTAGTTGTTGTCCCTGGAAATATTAGTTTGTTCTCTTAGCCTGGATAAACAGAGCACCTGGCAGCCCACTACTCTGTCTGAATAGCACACCCCAGTGCTATACTGGAAGGTAATTACCCCACTTCTCTGGGTCATAAAAGTACAGGGGTTAATGGGAAAGCAGTTTGATCTAGCGCATGTATTTTAATGCACTGTAGCCTTTTAATAGAGTAATTATGGTATATGGTATATGGTATATATAGTCAGCAGGCAGGCTTATAGCATGGTGTTCCACCATTAAACATGCTGCCAGCTGTAGCACTTACTTTGCGTCTGTGTCTGCCGTGGGAAGTAGCTACAGACTCTTCCCCTGCAGACCCAGGACTTACAATGACAGGGACTGCATATCAGGGCTAAGCTCAGTCCAGAGTCCCACAGTTGGTGACATGGAGAATGGAAGGACAGGTCAAAGGCCAAGGTGAGAAAGGTGGAGGTGGTCAAAGGCCAGGGTGAGGATGGAATTAGAGGTCAGAGGTCAGATTGAGGAGGCAGGGAGAGATTGGCAGCTGGGGTGAGAATGAAAGGAGAGGTCAGAGATCAGAGGTCAGAGTGAAGAAGCAGGGAGGGATAGGAGCCGGGGATGAGAGTGAGAGGTGGGAGGTTACACACCTTCTTGTACTCAGAGGGAAGCAGAGAGGCCACAGTTTCACTCAGGCTGTGGAAGGACGGCCTCTTCTCTGGCTCACTGTTCCAGCACTTCATCATCATCTCGTACCTGCACAGTCAACAGCCAATCACAGAGGGTTTCACTTCAGGGATTGAAGCACAGCGGGTTTCAGTTCAGGGGTTTAAGCACAGAGGGTATAGGTATTGATATGTGTGATGCATTGTAGATGTAATGGGATGTACTGCACTAATGTTATATATTATGAACCTCAACCTTCGTGTGAATTATAGTATTATCATAGTATATTCTCTGAGTGTAATTACTGGTAACAGTGAAACATACTGGTGCGTGAAATACTGTTAGCTCATCTTTGACCTGTGGCCCAAGGTAAAGCTTGCCTCCTTTTACACACTTAAGACAAGTATTGTCTTTTCTCTCTTCTTATTTCTCAGACCTCTCACAACTTGCGTTACTTTTTATCGAAAGAGAGTTAGCTGCAAACATCGATTTGGATAAGGTGGTCAACTAGTTTGCAGAAGTGAAATGTCGCAAGGTGAATTTGACAGGTTGATGTTACTACACTTAATATGTTGAAAATTAAATCTGTTCTATGTCTTTTTTTTCTTTACCTTACAGTTCAGTTATTTGCGCTTGGCACATGATGATTATGGCTACGGCCTGCGTGTGCTCTAGCATATGCGTTTGTTATGTTTGCAGTAAATAAAGAAAACACACACGCACTAACAGATGAACATAATAAGCTAATAAAAATGTTGATTTCATGTAATTCACTGACTTTGAATTAGTGGATCACTGATTTCATTTCCCACCAAATTGTCTAGCCTAAACTACGACTTAATTAGGACAGCTGCTATGTAGAAATAGCGTACTTCAGTGTGCAAACATGTTTTCCTTGGTAATCTATAGACTATCAGGGACGCAAAGTTGTGTGCGAAAAAAGAACACCAGCTGTTCCACTGATTCTGATCATTCGCACCCATCGGCAGGAAAGGCAAGCTCCGCCCCTAGTTAGTGGCATTAATAGCCCAGAGAATCATGGGAACCTACACATCACTGGAAGCATGCTCTGGCTTGGCCATCCTGTATCCACTCTTGATCTTGTTGTAGAAGCTGGAGTCCACCACCATCCCTGGGTACGGTGTTCCTCCTTCAGAAAGAAACATGCAAGAACTGTACATTAAACAAGCGCACAAACTCTCTACTGCCTTCACTGTACCTATGTCAGCTGACTGGCTCATACAGGAAGTAATCTTTATGTGAAGACATGATATCAATACCAGGAAGTGATGTCAGCTTCAGGAAGTAATGTGAACACTAGGAAATGATGTCAATTTCAGGAAGTGATGTCAACGCACCGAGAGAAAAAATCTCCCACAGCAGGATGCCGTAGGACCAGACGTCACTCAACGTTGTGTACAGGTTATCGAAGATGCTCTCAGGGGCCATCCACTTCACTGGCAGGAAAGTCTACGGTGTGACACACAGCAGGTCATCAGAAACACGCATCACACTCCTAATGCACAAGCTTCCAGCAGATCAGCACACACAGATCTCATCAACATGCAATCCATCAACCCATAAATCTTTACTGTCCCTGTTGGACAATCTGTCTTCTAGCAGTGTCACAGATCACAGCACATACAGTAAGAGGCTACTTCACGTGATGTTGGAGAGCAGGTGGAGTTAAATGTGAATTGTGTAGGAGATGCCGGTGAGCTGTGGATGGAGACTTACGCTGCCTTTGGAGACATAGTTGTTGTCATGCATGATGTCACGCGCCAGGCCAAAGTCACAGATTTTGACGATCTTGCCGTGGGACAGGAGCACGTTTCTGGCTGCTAGGTCTCGGTGCACGCACTGGGGAGAGGTCAGGAGAAGGGAGTCACTGAGCAGAGAGTCACTGAGGACAGCGTTTCTGAGAGAAAACAGGCCTTTAGAATGTGTGCACACAGACACGAGTCAGCAAGTGTGGGGGAATTAATGGCCCAGACTCCCGAGCTTCCCTGTAATTTCAGCCCGAGCACAGAGTGCAGTTCTGCCCCCACCCACAGGGACCTCTACACCATTATCTCGCACCCTGTGATTTAGGGGTCATGTGACCCCGTATTTGGATGTCCGGGCTGTCATTCCCTTGTCCCAAAACAGGAAGACGCTTTCCCAGAGGCAAAGGTGCCGTCTGCATTGTGGGTAAGATGTACAGTTGTGAGATTGCTGCTATTTTAGTCACATAAGCAGGGCTTTGCTCTCTATGGCCAGCAGTTATTACTGTTTATTTTACAAGGTTTACATTTTACCTTTCATCCATTTACGCAGTCACCAAAGCATGCACCCTCCTCAAGGGCACAACGGCAGTGCCACACCTGGGATTCAAACTTGCAAATCTCTGGATACAGGGAGAGTTCCTCAACCTGGGAACGTGGTGCTGTGTGCCAAATCACTTCCTCCATGTCAGCTCTTACACAGACCAGGGACTCTTTTATTTTAGAATCATCCTGAAATTAGTTTTGAGGACTTCACATGGAATCTTTTAATTTGCCACAAAAAGTTTCCTCTCTTAATCTGCTTCCACAGTCAAAATGATTCAGTGTAGCTATTTTCTGTCATGAAAATGACTAAATATTAATTTTTAATGAGATAGGCTGTGTCTCAGTGTAAAAGTGAGTTCTCAGTGTGGAATACTAGCAGCAGCAGCGCTGGGAAGCCGGGGGCGTGGACTGTGGTGCCCAGAGATAACTCAGATAACAGATAACTCACGTTTTTAGAGGCCAGGAAGTCCATGCCCCGTGCCACCTGGTAGGTGAAGCTCAGCAGGTCCATGGTGCTGAGTCCATCTGCGCCGTTGTCCGACATCAGACCAATCACTTCACTTTCTGTAGGGTGCAGAAAAGAAACAGACCAATCACTTCACTTTCTGTAGGGTCTAAAATCTCCACTGAGAGCATATGACTCATGTGGAAAATAAAATGTGTATAAATAGAGCAACAGCTGCGCAGACGTGACTCCAGCTCATGGCAGAGGCACTGCACATTATGTCCTGCACTGCAATTACCTCTGTGTGTAATTACACATGTAATTACAGGTCGAAGCACAGTCATTCCACTGGGCCCCCCGAGCCTGCGCTCTATGGGTGCTTACCGCTCAGGGGCTTCTGCTTGCGGGACAGTGGGCGGTCGTAGTTCAGCCTCTGGATGTCCGAGTACTTGGATGCCTCGTTCATCTCCAGCATGGGCACATACTGCGTGCTATCCGCCTGCTTCATCTCCATGTAGTCGCCTTTGCTCTCAAACGACAGGATGACGTAGCTGCGCGGACAGAGCGCCAGAGACAGAGGCTGTGCGTTTAGCCCTGCTGAGAAGCAGCATGCAGCATGCACTCAGATGCTCTGAACAGAGTCAATAAGCATGCAGCCCCCCATACCCCTCACACAGAGCATGCATTAATCCAGCCCTGACAGGTTGCCCTGACGTGTCTGCCTTCAATTAACAGAAAGAACACCATCATTCATTTATAGAGAAACTCGAGCGCATGCCTCTGAGTGCTGCAGAGGTAGATTGAATAAAAGGAAGATGCCTGAAGACAATCAGGGCACAGTGTGGAGGGGCGAGGGGGAGCATGCTGTGCAGGGTGCAAAATTAACTTATTTGTCTATCAGACACAGTGCTGCATTTATTTAGGTAGTTATATTTAGCTTGCTAGCCAATTAGCCACTGAGCATTTCAAACTCCAGACTAGCTCACTAACTCACCAAAACTGAAGCAAAAACAACAAAACAGCTGTTTTCTTCACAAATAACATTATCTCACTAACTAGCAAATACAACTTAACAACTGTGTTTTATGTTAACATTTAATTTACTAGTCTGCTTGTACAAACCATATAACTCATAAAAATCAATGAGCACAATCTCTTCCTCCTGAGCCCACATAAAGTATTTTATGGGGCGCTGAATGTAACAGACCTTTTTTCGTAGACAGAATGCCTTCTGTGCTACGAAACGCATAAATCCATTACAGAACCATGTAACACTGTAACACGTTTTGTCCACGAAAAACACAAACGCATTAGCACTGTGTCCATGAAATATTGAAGAGAGTACATACTTTTGTGCACAGAAAACAAAACGGATAATTCCTTTTGTGCACTGAATTGACTGTTGTGCTTTTCATTTTGTGGACAAAAGACGGAATGCACTTCGCACTATGTGGACCAAAGAAACCCATTTTGTAGACAAAAGTAATTCTGTCCACGTCCTAGGCCAGCATTTATGCTGTTGTGGCACGAAATGCAGAATGCGCTATACTATCATCAGTCCGTGCCATTAAATGTTCATTTTGTCCACTTAACTGTTTTGCTATATTACTGAAATTATGATGTGCACGAAAGAGATTTAGCACAATATATTTCATGACTCCGCAGTTACAGAAGGCATTCCGTCCACGAAAGCAAAGGCTGCTTGAACTTTCGTAGACACCAGTGTTTTGCTAAAGTATAAAATTAATAATGTTCATAGGCTATATTACTGAAGGTATGATGTACACGGAAGGGATTTGGTCCAATTCATTCCGTAAACTGTTGACTCATGGAATGTATTGGACCAAAGCCCTTTCTACACGAAAAGCCCTTTCGTCTACGAAAGCTCGAGCAGCCTTTGGTTATGGTTCCAGGCGTGCACAGGCAGACATGGTTCAGACCTCCTGCTGCTCTGGTCTGCAGGGTCCAGGCCGAAGATGTCCAGCTCCTTCCTGGTTTTCTCGGAGTGTCGGCTGAGGAAACTGTCCCTGTTCTTGTGCAGGTAGTTGACTAGATCGCCATGGAGACAGTACTCAGTAATGATGTAGATGGGTCCTGCAGGGAGAGAAACTCTCAGTCGGATGCAGACACTGTGTCAGTCTGTGCTCCAGCTACGCTTCCATTAGCATTATCCTCCCCACACACCCAGGGAAAGTGGGAACAGCATCACCCCACCATAAGCCCATTACAGAGTGTGTGTCTCTGGGTGCAGTGATTTAGAAGTGCAGTAATGTGGTGGTGCAGTGACTTAAGGGTGCTTTGATTTGAGAGGTGTACCTGACTTGGTGCAGGCTCCCAGCAGGTTGACGATGTTGAGGTGAGGCCCCAGGTGAGTCATGATCTTCAGCTCAGACATGAGGGCCTGTTTCTCACTGGAGCGAGCAGTGGCTGCAGGAGGCAGAGAGAAATGGTCTTTCAGCATTCAATTCCACACCCCTGCATGGTTTCAGTGGCTCACTCCTCACTGTTAAAAATGGCTTTTATGCCCCACAGATGCATGTGACTGGCAGGAAACCGCAGCTATAAAACGTGGTCCAATCATAGCGAAAGGGCAGGACTCACGCTTCAGCATCTTGACGGCGACCTTCATGACGGGCTGCGAGCGGCTCAGGCCATACGCCGTCCCCTCCACCACCTTCCCGAAAGCGCCAGAGCCCAGGACGCGCCCTGTGGACAAACACACGTTAACACCTCCATCCCTTTCAGCACCTAACTGTGATCTGCCAGTGTGGGGGGTCTTTTTGATCACGTAATGGCCCACGTCAGCACAGGGAGGTGTGAAACAGGGAGACCCGGCAGGGCAAACGCGGAGTGGGGGTACACACCCAGGACAAGGCCGTCTCGGGGAAATTCCCATCTGGAGTCGTAGGGCAGCTGCATTGGGTCGACGTAGATGTACTCATGGCCATCTGGACTGATGGACTCAATCACCCGCCATCGGATCTCATACCGCGGCTTCTGCAAAACATTACTCATTCATCAGCCAAAAAACCCAGAAACATCGCTCATTCATCAACCCAAAAACCCAGAAACAAACCCACAAACATCCCTCATTCATCAGCCCTAACCCAGAAACAAACCCACAAACATCACTCGTTCGTCAGCCCAAATCCAGAAACAAACCCACTAACATCACTCATTCATCAGCCAAAAAAACCCAGAAGCATTACTCAATCATCAACCCAGACCCAGAAACATCACTCATTCATCAGCCAAAAACCCAGAAACACACCCACAAACATCACTCATTCATCAGACAAAAACCAGAAACAAACCTAGAAACATTGCTCACTCATCAGCCAAAACCAAGAAACAAACCCAGAAACATCACTCCTTCATCAGGCAAACAAACAAACCCAGAAACATAATTAATTCATCAGCCTTTGAACCAGAAAAATTACAGCCTACAGCTAAAAACTCTGTTGCTGAAACCACTAGTATTTAATGACTGCAATACTGGAGCAACCTTCTCACATAGTCATGGAGAGAGAGAGAGAGAGAGTGAGACAGAGACAGAGAAAAAGAGAGAGAGAGAAGGACAGAGAAAGAGAGACAAAGAGGGGGACAGAGAGAGAGAGGAAAAGAGAGAGGTAGGTGAGGACTGCTGCACAGCTGGGTGAGTATGGGTGGATGGGTGAGTGTGGTATATGGGTGTGGTGGGTGAGTATGGTGGATGGGTGAGATCAGGTAATGGGTAGTCAGTGTTCAGTACCTGCTTCCAGATAATGACCAGGACAATGAGGGAGATGATGACAATGACCAGCAGGACCAGAACCGCGGCTGCCACGGTCAGCTCCGACTGCAGGGCTGTGCCGGGAAAAACCCAAAAGGAAATGAGCACCAGGACACACCACCCGCTCGGGGATGGCTCGGTTTGACCACACTATCCACCAAGCTTCTACACCCAGAGACACACATCTGCTAAAGAGCTCCCGCCTCAGCACTGACAGCCAGCTGAGCTGAACTCCTAACACAGAGCAAACCCACTTAGGGGGAGACAAAATGCTCTGCATGTCTGCAGCTACGGCTACTGAGGAGAAAGTAAGCAGAAAGTGCTAGCAGCTAAGGCTACCGAAGCAGTTACGGAGTGAAGCTTGGAACCCAGAGGCTGCAGGTTTATCTGGCAGAGGCACTGCAGTTGCTTCACCTGAATGACCTCCCTAATGCTTGACTGGAAGGTGTGTAAAATGTACACAATGCATGACGCCGGAGGTCAGAGTGTGTGCTGTGCGTCCCTGTGCCTCGCCCTGCATTTGAACCCGCAGCCTCCAGCTCACATCCATTTCCGCTGGAAAAGTGCTGCTCACCGCTTGATACCAGCTTGACCTCCCGGCTGACCGCTGCCATGTCGTTCCTGGCCAGGCACCGAACTGCCAGTGTGGTATCCAGCTTGGTGAAGATCACCTGGCTCTCCAGGTTGCTGTCCTCGTTAATGTGCGTTTCCACGGCGATCTCGCTGGCATTGACGGGCAGGGAGGCCCACTGGGAGGAGTCATTGGCACATCTGCGGGAAGCAGGACAGGCGATGTCATTCATGCATGTCAGTGTGTGTGTGTGTGCATGCGTGTGAGTGTGTGTGTGTGTGTGCATGTGTGTGCGTGCGTGCGTGTGTGTGTGTGTGTGTGCGCGCATGTTTTGTGTGTGTGCGTGCGTGTGTGCGTGCGTGCGTGCGTGTGTGTGTGTGCGTGTGCGCGCATGTTTTGTGCGCGCGCGCGTGTGTGTGAGTGTGCATGCGTGTGTGTGTGTGTGCGTGTGTGTGCGTGCGCGTGTGTGTGTGCGCGCATGTTTTGTGTGTGTGCGTGTGTGCGTGCGTGCGTGCGTGCGTGTGTGTGTGTGCGTGTGCGCGCATGTTTTGTGCGCGCGTGTGTGTGTGTGAGTGTGTGAGTGTGTGTGTGTGTGTGCATTGTGTGTGTGTGTGCATTGTGTGTGTGTGTGGCTGTGGTAGTACTCACTGCTTGATGTTGCTGCAGATAAACCACTCCACCTCTGGGGTTGGCAGACCCCGAGCAATGCAGACGACAGACTGACCAGAGGCAGAGCCATGATGCAGGTCCATTAGATCCACTATCACAGCTGGCACTGCCGAGACAAACACACACAGTCACCATACAAAGAGAGAAAAACACAGTCACACACATACACACATTCCCGAAAGACAATCACACACACACACACAACGCACACACAAAACGCGCGCACACACGCACACACACACACACGCGCACACACACACACACTCATACACACTCACACACACACTGCCGAGAGAAACGCACACACAGTCACCATACACAGAGAAAGAAATACAGTCATACACAGGCACACAATGCGGAGAGGAACACACACAGCCACTACACACAGACACACTCACTCACACACACTGAAAGAGAAAAACAGTCACATACACATACAGCTCACTGTCTCTCACCTTTCACTTGCAGAGTGAAGTTGAAGGTCTCCGTCTGGTTCCCATTCTCCACCCTGATGGTGTAGTTCCCACTGTCCTCCTCTTTGGCCCGGATCAGCCTCAGAGTGCTCCGGTATCTGGAACCAACAGCCCAGAATCAGCCAGTCAGATACTCACCCTCACACATCTATCCCTCACACACACACGCACACACACAGGCACGCACACATGTACACACACACACACACGCACACACACACACACTCATACCCCTCAAGCCTTTGTTCACTCAAGACACCATCAATGTTATCTATGAGCACAAACACTAAAAGTGTCTTCCGTTTTCACACATTTTTTTGTATGGAAACTTGGGGCAAAAAACTACAAAGACCGTTTTGAAATTATATCTACTGTATGTTTAACAGATACATAATTACACTCTTTGTGGCGCTTATGTCTCTAATCTATATGGCAATTTTCTGACTCTTTCTCATCTGTCTTTAATCTTGTCCAGTGTGGTTGGGTAAATGGGGCAGTATTGCCAGTGTAAACAAAGAAAAAACATGCAATCTTTTCTCTCCCTCAAACTGAGCCCGTGTGCTAGCAGACCTCAGAGCCCTGGAACTGCACACGTTGGGTAGTAAAGCTAGGAGCCATAGCACTCTACACTAATAGACCTGAGAGGCACAGTGCTCTACAGTAACAGACTTGAGAACCCTAGTACAGACCTGGTCTCACTGATCTTCTGCAGGCTGTTTGTTATCTCGGCACTGACATCACTCAGCACAGCTCCACCCTTTAACCAGGTGACCTGGGCAGCGGGGAAGGTATGGATGTTGACTGTGAACTCCTTGACCTCGTCGAGCTCGGCGAACTGTGTCTGTGCAAACATGGGGTCCAGGGAGACAAACTCCCTCTCTACAGGGAGAGCAGAAAGGGGGAAGTGAGCGCTTTGGGATCGGGGAGGGGGCAGGGCTGAGGGGGTGGGGCTGAGGGGGCAGAGATAAGAGGGCAGGACGGGGGCAGGACGTACCATACACCATCACCATCACCTCCTTGGTCTGGCTGTCACTGCTCATGATGTCAGTGATGGAGCAGGCATAGACCCCACTGTCCTTGGTGGAGGCGTGGGCAATGCTCAGTGTGTAGCGGATCTCCTGCTCCTTCTTATTCTCCCTCACCGTCTTCACCCCACGGTTTGCCTGGGGGACAGACAGACACACACACAGTGCCTCTTCAGTACGCGCCACACAGCCACACAGGCGCCTCTCCCAGCGTTTACACAGAGCGGCATCAGCAGGACTGACAGCTGCAGTTACAGGAAGGAGCACAGTGAGGTCATCTCTCTCTCACCCCACGGCTCACCACTCAATCAGAGTGTGACACCACCTCCCTCAGTCTCCAGGTGCATCCTGATTACCCCCAATTCCCCCTGATTACCCACAATTACTCATGATGACACAGCATGAGTCACTTTGACTCACCATCTTCCCTGGGTACTTCCAATGGTCCTCCAGCATCTCACTGCCCCGAGCAATGCAGGTCACCTCCAGACTCTCCCCCACCAGCAGCGCCTCCCGGGACGACTTCAGGTCCACCTTCAGCCCTGAGCTTCCTGCAGCGGGAGGAAAGGGGGGGGACGTTTAGGTCAACTTTATTATAACAGGTCTGATCACACAAAAGCACTGGCAGAGAACACACCTGTCCAGCCGTGGACAATGTACTCCTCGCTCAGGTGCTCCTGGCTGCCGATGCTGGCCTTGCAGACATAGGTTCCCGGGCTGAAGAGGCCGACAGCGCCGCGTTTGCTGTCATACATGCTGGGCACCAGCGTCTGCGTGTCTGCATTGATCAGAGTGACGTTGGCGCTCGGGTCCGTCACCCGGCACTGGATCTCCATCTCATCATGATCGGTCAGAACGTGGTTCCCAAACGGGATCACCGATGGGACAAAAGGAACATTCGG
Organism: Megalops atlanticus; assembly: GCA_019176425.1. Classification (NCBI taxonomy): domain Eukaryota; kingdom Metazoa; phylum Chordata; class Actinopteri; order Elopiformes; family Megalopidae; genus Megalops; species Megalops atlanticus. The sequence continues at coordinate 73,550,833 of CM032876.1, read as the reverse complement.
GTCTGAGGGGAGGAAAGGGGGTGTTAGTCTGTCAGTCCCACAACAGCGTGGCAACACTATGAAACTGAACACTGAACAGTGCCAATCACATGCTTGGCACGCACACACACACACACACACACACACTGGGAGACAGTGTTGGTCACGTGCCTGGTACGTAGATGTAAATGGAGCTCTGCTCTTCCTCCTTGCTATCTTCATCATCATCAGTGCTCCTGTTGGCGTAGTAGCAGACGTAGGCCCCTGTGTGGGTGGCCGTGGCATTCTCCACAGTAATGGAGGTGACGAACAGGCCGCTGTTGTCCTCCACTGCCTCCTCCAGCATGTCAGCATGGTCCAGCGGTGTCTCCCAAAACAGCTCCGTCTCTCCCCTGCAGCGCAGCTGGAAGGAGGAGTGCAGAGCCACCACCATCTCCAGCAGTGGGGGGCTGATCTCAGGCGCCATCAGGGGCTGCAGCACGGGGCTGGGAGCTAACACACACACACATTACATTACACTCATATACACACGCACACACACACATTACATTACATTCATTCACACACACACACACACACACACACACTCACATGCACATACACACACATTACATTACATTCATTCACACACACACACACACACGTGTAATCTGCTATGTTAACTGCTCTGGAAAAAAGCATCTGCCAAATGAATAAATGGAAAATTTAAATAAAAGCGTAATGTAAATGTTTAGATGCAGCCCCACCTTAACTGATCAGTCATATTTTCTTTGTAATAGTAAGAGTGACTGACTGAACATAGTAGAATTAAAGGAATAATCGTAGATTAGAGTGTTAGCGTGGGTGTGTTAGCATGTGAGCATGTTAGTGTGTTAGCGTGCCGTGACCCTCACCCTTTACTCTCAAGGAGAAAGAAAAGATGCTGGTGCGCTGGTCCAGGGGGCTGTTGCCATTGGATACACTGATGCTGTAGTTCCCACTGTCCTCCACTGAGGGGCGTGTGAGAGTCAGAGTGCTCTGGTACCTGAGAGTAAGAGAAGAGTCTCCAGAGGCTGCCCTCACACCAGTAAAGCCACAGTCAGGGCAGCTCCAGAGGCAGGTCAGCCAGCAGCAGCCAGCAGGAGCAGCACTCTTACCTGTTCCCGTCCAGGATGCTGGTTTTGGTGAATACTGAATGGCTGCTGTCATCGAGCACCACATTGTTCTTCAGCCATTTGACCGTGGGTGCAGGGTAGGCATCTATGTACACGACGAATGCTTTCTCCTCCAACGGGTTGGCAAACTCCAGCGGCGCAATGTGGGGGAGCAGGGTGATGAAGGCATTCTCCGCTAGACACAGAGACAGGATAGCCGCATGAGGAGGCCCAGCTGCTTACACGCACTGACACACGCTAACACAGCAGAATAACACAGTAAGCTAACACATGCTAACATGCACTAACACAGCAGACTAACACAACAGACACTGGCTGGACCTACTGTAAAAGCAGGAGCCCCAACTCATGCTGCCACCCAAAACAGAAAGCAGAAAGCACAGCATTCCATACTCGATGAGGTTTTACTGGACAGAACTGACCAAAGGTTAGAGGTCATGGGGTCAAAGGTCAGATGACATACGGAAGACAGTGACGGCCACTCTCTGAGCACGCGTGTGGTCCCTCAGGATGTCGGTGATGGAGCACTCGTACACGCCACTGTCCTGCAGAGAGGCTCGGGGGATGGTCAGAGTGTAGAGCACACTCTCTCCCACCTCCTGCTTCGTCTGCTCTGCCTCCACTGCCTGCTGGGCCACAACGCAGCCGTCAGCAAGAGCACAGAGACCCCGCCCATGTCTCCCGCCTGCACGTTTCTTTCTCCCATCCGCACACATCTCTCTCTCGCACCCGCACACGCCTCTCTCCCACCTGCATATGTCTCTCTCTCTCCCACTCCACTCATTTAGAAAAGCACAGGTAGCTGTATTTTTAAAAATATCTGTATTTCTGTTCCAAAGGTGTGTTTTCTGCAGGTGTGCAGATCCACTGTCTGAGCACAGGTCCAGCCTGGACCTCTCACCTGTATCAGTGACCCAAGCAGACATGTGACTACCCAAACAATTTCAGTTCCACCCAAAGAGTGTTCAGAAAGAGCTCCTCCCCCAGCAGAGGGCGATCTCACCGACCGCTAGAACACAACGCTCAGCCATCAGTATTAGCAGAACTGAGGGTAACTGCAGCTGCTCTTTGCTGCCCCTGTGTGGAGGGTTAGTAGAATACACCTTGCCTGTTTGCGGGGGTGCAGCCACTGCTGGTGGTAAATTTGGCCGGCAGGGGCTACACAGGTGACGCTGAGGGTCTCGCCTGCCCTGACGGAGGTGCTGCTGGCTCTCAGGTCCATGTGGAAGTCGGCACTCTCTGCGTGTGACAGTGGAGGGACACAGAACAGCCGGTTCCATCAGGGAATCTTTACATCATCTGTAACCCAGCTGGAACATCCCCCCCAACTCCCCCAGAAGCAGCACCCTCCCCTTCAGCCTCACTTGCCCAGCTGAAGTACAAGTTGTTGCGCTGTCTGACCACTAGGGAGCTAGAGACCCATTTCCGTTTTGTGGAGGATGAAAACTTTCAGAAGACAATCTCCAGCATGACCTCCTCATAACTGACCACATATAGTTTCTGGAAATATATCAACTCAGAATAAGAATAAGTATAAGAAGAGCGTGTTGTGGTCCCGAGTTTACCTTTATGGTCTACAACGTAAGTGATGCTGTCAGCTGTAATGCCGTTTGTGGTGATTTGACACACGTAGGATCCAGCTGAGAAGTTCCCGACGAAGCCCAGCTTTTTCTCGTACAGCCCGTGCACCTCCATACCGGTGTCCACGCTCCTCAGGATCACGTGGGACTCGGGGTTAGTCACGCGACACGGGATGATCGTGCCGTTGTCGTCAGCGACCACGTGCGTAATATGCAGGACCTCCGGCACAAAGGGCTGGCGCGGATCTGAGACACATGATAAAATCAAACAATCAAAAATTTTAAATTAAATACATCTGTGTTTCATTGCCGCTTTAACAATGCCCTGCATATGTCATATCTATGATCATTTTCTCGATTGTCTGACTGCATTTTTCATTGATTAATTAATTGTCCATCTTACTACCGGCTGGGCGGCGCTTGCTGTTCACCTGGAACAAAAACGTATATGTCGGCCTCCTGCTCGCCGGCGTCGGCCTCCGGTGTGACGTAGACGCAGGTGAAGAATCCGGTGTTTGCGGCCGTTGCATCATCGATGAACAGCGTCGCGGTGTGAAAGCCGGGAACGATGTGCACGTTGTACGGCAGCGGGCCCTGCCAGTCCACGTCTCGTTTTCCGGTGCAGCTGATGTTGAATATGGAGTGCGGCTCCACCACAAACTCATTCTGATTCGAAACGATGGTCGGAGGGGAAGAGATGACGGTCCGTAAACCTGTGAGAAGACAGTGCGTCAGTGAAGCCTCCTAAAAACTCAGCATGTTCCAGAATAGAACGAATCAAAACAAGCAAACAAAAAACTTTCGGTTTCATCTCATGGAAGAACGAACGGTAAATATATAAAGGAAAATATATGAAAGTTCAAATACCATCTAATGACGTCCAACACAAATATGGAAGAAGTGGACCCTGTACCTGATAGCATCTCGAACAATAAAGCCACAAAGGTGAAATATGTCTTCAAAACACCCATAGTGGCGGTGGACGGCCTTCTTTGCTGAGAGGGAGATAAAAGACAAGCTTCAGACTTCTTTGTTGGGTATTTTCGTTGAAAAGATTGCCTAAAGCGACGATATACACGACTGACTTTGGAGATGTAACTAGTTAGTAATGAAGTGAAAAATAAAGTACAATTCAATCTACGTTTTCAAGTCTAACATAAACTATTTAGCCGTTAGAAACTCAGGGGATTTCCCAGCTCCTGGTACATTTCTAAAAACCTAAAGTATTCAATCAATCACTCAATCGTCTTTCGCTTACAAGTCAAGGTCAAATCTTTGGCAAAGTAAGTAAATAAATTTTAAAAATAGATATCTCAACTCAAAGAGACACAAAATATAGGCTAAATTTATGGGGCATTGAGAGTATATTCATACTAACTAATATGTCGATAAAATATTGCTAAGTAGGCTGCTGTGAGATTATACACGACAAATTGAAAAGAATTTTGAGCACTTGGTGGTTTCGATGTTGGCACTGAAACGTCAGAGGTTCAGCAGAAAGCTTTATCATACCAAAGCGCTCGCAAACGCTAAAAAACATGCCTTATTTCAAATATACAATTAAAATAATAAAAAATAAATAAAATTACAAGCCCATGACTTCTACGGAGAAAACAAGGGCTAATCTGGTCAAAAACTGACTGGTAAAATATATTTTGCGCCTTTGTGTTGAAAGCTAAAATTGGTCATTTTCGTTAAAAAAGGGACCTTTTTAGTATCTTATCTTGTAGACAAACATTCATTTGAGGTAATCGTAGAATCTGAATCGTTGAATTTGAAGCTCTCTTATCAGGGGCTTCTCTTGTAGCCTACGTTCCACGGACCATTGTAGAAATAGTAACTGAGACACGAAGTTCGCCAGTCCAGCATTTATCCTTATCCTTCGCCTTCGAGGGCAGAACATCGCAGCTAATAGGAATAAAAATGTGTTTCATGAATCTTGTATGAAATTTATGGAATGAAACATAAATATGAGAAGTCATCCTCGACAATCAATCCAAAATAACGAAACCCGTTGGTCTCTGACAGGAGAGCATCTAATGCTCTTTCTGTACTTTTTATAAGTGACCAAATCTCTCAGGAGAGAATATAATACATTTATATAATATATATAGCCTAATCCATATACGTATATACACCGAACGTTCGCATATACGCACGAGGTGTTAGAAGCGGCGAGCAGAGCAGATGTGTGTCAGAGAGCGGATACAGGAACTTTGGATGGGGTTGAATTAACGGGAATACACCAACCGCTGCAGATGGTTAGATATAATGGCCACAAGAGGGAGACAGAGTACGCGATTTGGCACGCAACAGTCGCTTGTCCATCTTTTTATTTTGTGAATATTTTCCATCCAGCGTTTTGATTGTAAATTTAATCATAGCGTGTAGCGCTTATGTTTTCCTAAGATTTATTAAAATAAAGGCGCTTTTGTAGGCACTCTGATTATTTTGAGAGGCTGACAGCTCACCAAGGACTGCATAGAATTTTGATTTGATTAAAAAATGTCTAGTTTTCATATAAAATCTGGCATGAACATGTAAACCGTGCTTTGCTTTACTTCCTTTCTTTCTTTTTTATGCAGGAATATGAATTTCTAATTTCTGTATATTTTTAGATTTTATATATATTTCCTGCATTACATATATTTTTCTTCACGTCGTGACCGATTGTTTTATGGAGCTGTGCGTAATAAGATTATCTCGACATCTTTACCCGCGGTAAATCAAACCTCTGCTCTGTTCCCACATACGGCTGTCAGACAGCGCCTTCAGTCCGGAGTGTTTCTCATCAGGAGGCTGGTCCGCGGGCTACTCAGCAGAGACGGTATCTGAGTCTGCTTTATCAGCCTGATGCGGGACCCTCTGATGTCGGGAAGCTGGACTCTATCAGCACTGCAGCGCAGACGCCGCGCAGACGCCACTCAGACGAACCACATGCAGGGCGAGCAACAATTGGTCAGCGCTCTTTGATCGTGAATCTTTTTTTTCACTCACTAAATGAAGAACCCACGCAATCCAAATGTACTACATAGAACATGGTCATAGCACACTGAACATGTTCTTAAACGCAATTCATTCTGCATTCTCTGAATTTCCACCAGTCCACTCTTCTGTTGGCTGCACCTCTGCATGTCGACCTTCTGTCTTCTGTCTCAAATACCATCCGAGTGGCTGAAAGACAGAAGTAAGGAGCCTGTATGGGTCTGGCCCCGCCGAAACACGGTCTTAGGAGCTCTACAGGCTGTTTGCACCAGTCCACTCGTGTTGAAACTAAATAGACTAATTACCATTGGGGTGCCGAGGCTATAATTAAAGGACGTTTTCTTTTGGAGCTGTGACATGCGCTATTGGCGTGGGAACCCGACTCGGATCCATTTAAAATGACACTCCTCTAATCCCCTCTGACAGCGCGCAGTTATAGTTATTATTTCGTCCAGAGAGCTGTGTAGTAATTTCTGCTTTACGCAGCTAAGGAACGTTTCAGTTACTGCTATACCGCACTCTCTTTTCGCCGTCTCACCGTGTCTCTGTCTCAAAACGCCTGCGCTCTACTGAAACAGCTGAGACGGGCATTTAGCTGCGCTGCCCTCCACACACTTTATGTGTTAAATTGAATCATACACATGAAATTTTATTTACATGGGAATATAGCAGAGGAAAAATAAGCGGGAAGAGAGTCTGGAAAAACAGCAGCGGCGCAGGCAAACGGTGCGACAAAATGATAAAGAAAACGCGGGCAGAAAGAAAACTCGTCAGCTTTGCATTACGTTGGAGTAATTACTTCATGCTTGGAAAAAATAGATAATAGATTCATGAATGCTATTTCACGGGAAATTTTTGGTTGTCCGCTCTTAATCCGTGTCAGTCCTATTTCCTATTTCTTAATTCAGTCTCTCAGCAAGAGGTGAAGATTAATTTAACAATTCATCTCTGCTCTGAGCACGTGCGTTTACTATTATTATACGCATTTATACATTTTTTTTCAATACACACTACAATCTCCCTCCGTCTCCACCCTAGAGCAGCCTAAAGAAAGATCCAGCGCGAGCGGTCCCCCTGTACCCCTGCACCCTAGCACCGGGCGTCTGGGAGCGGTCCTGCTGGAGTCCAAACTTTTTAGCGAGGGACACATTCCATTTGGTTAAAAAAGTTGCTCGATCCGCGTTGCCCGTTCCATCAGAAAATCCATCCTTGACCATATTCTCTCCACTTCACGTCCGATTTCAAATCTGTTGGATTAACTGCTGGGACAGCATCAATGAATGGAGCCGCGGTCGCTAAAGTGACATCTCCCGCTGAGACGCTTTTATCCGACCGTGTCCGCGTCACTCTTCGCACGGCGTCGGAAGGTGCGACCATCTGTGCCGTGGAGGTCAGCTGTACTCCGGGAGAGCTCGAATCGTGCTCAGAAAGATCACAGCGTTTTAAGTAATCCTCGTCTTCGTGGTGATTATTTTGAAAGCCGAAAGTGTGATGCATCCCGTTTTAACGTATTCCCCTGCAGAGGAGCCCAGCTAACCTACCAAATCATAACTGAAAAACTGACTGGATAATGACTAATAATTTACGAAAGACCCGGTAAAGGAAAAGTTACCAATTCCATAGGAATCGCGAATATTCAATTTACATTTATTTTAAAAATTACATTGCATGTCTGTCAATATATCATTGCAACTTATTTAAACGTATGTAAATCACGAACAACACTAAAAGTGCCTGTTATACATTTATAAGCTTTCAAATTTTGTGATACAATACCTTTTAGTTCCCTTTGATTGTTTTCCTCAATTAAAGAAAGCGCTTGTAGAGTTAAAAAAAAATCTCTCTCAAATGCTTCCTCTGTCCTCTGAAAAGGATCCACGGTTTGTTGCAGTTGTAATCCGCCGAGCAGAGTTGAGCGGTACCATATGCGCGCTGCTCCGTCCGCGTCCACGGCTGCGCTCCGTAATGCGCTTCAAGCACAGAGACTTGTAATTGATTCAATGTTAGAGTCCATCCTACCCCCAAACTAATCATCTGCCTTAAAGTAAATAACTATCAGGAAATGAAGCCCCCCTCCTCTTGGAACCCCTTTTAAAGTAAGAGTCCTGTTTTCACAACGGGGCCGAAAGGAGTCGAATTTCCCCTGGCTCTGCAGTTAGGAAGGAGGCGCTTAAACGAGCCTGGAAGGGTTAAAAAACCCATATGTTTTTCCGGAGTGTCAGTCTTTTCGGCGCAGCCTCAACTGAAAAACTAAAGTTAAGCAACCCATGTTTTATACCAGGCGCAATCAGCGTGTTTTTTTTTTTTTTTTTTTTTTTGAGAGGGCAGCCCGATTTTGAAATCTCACTAACTTTTTTCTATTGTGTCGCAATCATTTAAAGCTGGGGACGAAGCGACTTTTTACTTTGACTATGCTAAATACACACGCTAATCACACTTAGAGGTATTGCATGATTGAACAGCGAAGGCCTCTTGGTCCATTTGGAAAGTTAATAGTCGATCATTTAAATGCGAGCTTTTGAAGAATTAAGAGATGTTTTTTGAGCTGGACATAGCATCTGGAGAGCCCTAGTGCATGCCCTGCGGTTCCCTCAGCTGTTGCCAGGCGGCGCTCTAACACCATATATCCATAGCTGCGGCCCCTTGGGGAACAAAACTTTTAAAAGAAAAAAGGCTTAACCCAGCATAGGACGTTTAGCATACGCTCTCTGCGCTTTGTTTGCTTTGCGCTTTCCTGCAAGCTGGAAAGTTTTTAAAACGTAGCCTATATACTCCCACCCAACCGCTCGGTTTTTTCTGACACAAAAATGAAAGATAATGACATTTTAATTAGTCTGTGCATCTCGCAACGGTGTCAAGACCTGCCCCCTAAACACACAGTTTTGCAAGCAAGCTCCCCCTCACGGAAACATACATTTTCCAATTGTCTTAACCCTCCGCTGCGATATTGCTTCCATATGTTCGTGTTGTAAAAGTGGCTGTGACCCCCCCCCCACCCCCGTTTGGGTGACAAACAGCCTCATCTTTGTCCACGTATTGGTGAGGTTATTTCTCCAGCCATTACCACTCCAAAGGAAAATCAATACTTGTTATTCTGTCCAGCCTTATCTGCAGTATACGGTGATCACATGTAGGTGCAATTGGCCTGCCTCTTTTTTGTGTAGAATCATGGCAATATCGTCAAAGACATGTTAGGACTCACTGTTTTATTCTCCACATTCACTTCACCGTCAGAACTCCTGTTTAGTCAATGACCGCATAACAGTATCAGCGACTGCCGACAGGGAACAGCAGAAGACGTAAAGTCAAAGGCGTATTTACAGCATATCACATTGCATCATATTGTGACACGTAAAACGCCGCTCTGTTTTATCTGCCTTGTTTATCTTTCCCTTCACGAGCAAGTGATGAGGTGCGCTTGTTTGTTGCATCTGAATTCACGAATAAACTAATCTTTGTCACGGTGCATTCCCGTAAACACAGTCGTTTTTATGGATCTAGCGTTGAAATAATTCAATCTGGCTGTTTACACAGAATTCCACATCTTCGCTGTGTGGAATGTCCGCTATGGAGTGAATGTCCTGGTGTCAGCTCTGCTGCAGCAGCAGATGTACGCACTCTCAGTTTCTCCCTCTCTCTTTCTCTCCTCTGTCTGGAAGAACTACCCCCAAAAAAAAAAAAAAAAAAATTCAAACGTTATCAGCACTACAAGTGTTACCCACTGTTACGTTTCTATTTTCAAATTTTAAAATCATTTTAGAACATGGACACATAACATCATTCCCCCACTGCCTCTCTCTCTCGTCTATACCGCTCTTTCTCCTCCCTCTCTTTCTCGCTCCCCTTTTCTCTTCCTCCTTCCTGCTCTTCTCCTCCTTTCTCTCCCTGCTCCGAGTCTGAATTCTGATATTTGTAGATTACTGTTGTTAAAACTCTGAGCGCTTCCACCGGTAACAGCCGTTTCCACGTACTTCCTCGCAGTTTAAAATGATTTACGCCTCACTGTGTTTCTTCAGTCTGCAGTAACCGGTAATCCATAACTATTGTGGCGTTTTCGTCCACACGGGGGCGCCTGGGTTCGAGGGTCCCACGAAGCCTCGTGATCGGAGGCTTTTTTGCTTGTAGCAGCAGAGTTTTCTTCCTGAACGGTACGAAGACAGTGTGATGATTCCAGGATACGACAGAACAGTACTGCATCACTCTAAAAATACTGGAAACCCAGCGACCCAACATTTAACTAATTAAACACATTATTATACCTTGATCTCTGTGCATTTTACCTTATTTAACAAATCAGCTGTGAACTACTATGAACATCGCTTCCATACATCGTGTAGCTACTGAATCACCACGAAAAAGCCTAGGATAAACAGTAGTCTTATGCACTAGTCCTCACAGAAAATTCTTTATCTTTCTTTTTATTCACCAGAGAAATATATCGCGTTAACTGGTAAATTTGGTTACTTTGTTTTTGAAATCATGGTATCAAAATACCAATGACTACTTCTGAAGAAGCAGTTTTAAATTTAAGATGTAAAAATATAGAAGAGAATATAATTGAATGCCTAATTATAACTCAGTCACAGTCCAGAGAGATTTATCTTGGCCCTTCTTTTATATTATAGCACAGATTTATGACAATAAGCAAAACCTTCAATGCAAACACAAAACAGCAGACTGTAATAACTCCTTACCAGGACATTTTCACAGCACAGACAGAAAACTGCTTGAGTTTAGTTCACACAGCAATCTTTTTTTGTTTTACTTTAATACATAGTAAGTTCTCCGAGCTAGTGAATGATAGAACATTATAGTTGTTTTTGATTGCTGTATTAGCCTGATACAATGTTCTAATAATGGCTGTTTCTGTAACGGTGAGCAGGAAGGACCCAGATGCAGAGATAACTCAAAGGAGGATTACAACAAACAAAGACTTTTTACTAAAACAAGCAAACTGTGGCACAGAAAGGTACAGAACGCAGGCAAGCTCAAGACTGAGCAAGGAACATCACAACAAGCAGGGTTTAAATACAGCAAACATTCAAGACTAATTACAAACAACAATCAGGCAATGATTAAACATACACAGTGCAAACACAAGCAGGTAGTAAAGTACCTCTGGTGGATGTTAAAGGAAGCAGCAGGCAACTGGGAGAGAAAGGCTGTCATGAGAACGCCCACTGATATCCAGGGTTTCAGGGACGCCTGCTGGGAAGCCATCCCTGAAACCCTGACAGTACCCCTCCTCCTAGGAATGGCTCCTGATGTTCCTCCAGGGCGGTCAGGGTGGCGCCGGCGGAAGTCTCTAATGAGGCCTGGGTCAAGAATGTCCCTAGCAGGAGCCCAGGAGCGTTACTCTGGGCCATAACCCTCCCAGTGCACCAGATATTAGAGGCCCCCATGGACCCAACGAAAGTCCAAGAGGTAGTGGACTGTGTAGGCTGGTTGGCCCACGAAGATGCGAAGGAGGTGGAGGCGGTGTAGCAGCTGATAACAATGGACAAGAAACCACCGGCTTGAGGCAGGAGACGTGGAAGGTGGGGTGAATTCACAGGGACGCAGAAGCTGGAGCCAGTAGGCGACTGAATTGACCTGCCGCTGGACCTTGAAGGGGCCAATGAAGCAAGGTGCCAGCTTGTGAGACTCAACTTGCAGCAGGACATTTCAGGTGGAAAGCCATACCCTCTGGCCTGGGCGAAAGGAAGGTGCAGGTCTGCGCTGCCGGTTGGCCTGTGATTGCGGCCTGTGACTGCTGCTGAGGCAGTCCGGCAGCTTCAAACAAACAGCTCCGCCGAGGGTACTCCCACTTTGGACTCCTGCTCGGGAAGCAAAGGGGGTTGATAACCAAATTGACATTCAAATGGGGACATACCAGTGAAGGAGGAACACAGGGTGTTGTGGGCATATTCAGCCCAGGGCAGATGTTTACACCAGGATCTGGGGTTGGATGATGCCAGACATCTGAGGATGGCTTCTAGTTCCTGATTGACCCAGTCTGTCTGGCCGTTGGACTGAGGGTGAAACCCGGAGGAGAGGCTGACCAATGGACCCAGGAGCCTGCAAAAAGCCTTCCAAAACCGGGAGGTGAACTGGGGACCGCGATCTGAGACAATATCCTGAGGAATGCCATAAACACAGAAAATGTTGCACAGTACCCCTCTTGAGCTGAGGGGAGCTTGGGTGGCAGCAAAAATCAGCAGGCTTTCGAAAACTGATCAATTACCACCAAGATGGTCGTGGTACCTTGAGACTGGGGTAGGCCCATAATAAAGTCCATGGAGATGTGGGACCAGGGGCGAGAGAGAATTGGTAGAGGATGGAGAAGGCCCTGAGGTCTAGACCTGGAGCAGATGGAACAGGCAGCCACAAAGGAACGAGCATCCTTTTCCATGGACCGCCACCAAAAAGGCTTCTGGATGTACTCCAAGGTCCGAATTGCTCCAGGATGTCCGGTAAGGGGTGACGAGTGACCCCACTGCAACACCTGTGACCGGACAGCCTTAGGGATGAAAAGACAACCCGGCAGGCTGTTACCTGGATCTGTTGTGCCTCTATCACCGCTTCCTCAATTCCCCACCTCAAAAGAGCCACAATACGGGAATTTGGCAGGATGGGCTCTGGGATCTCGTCTCGATCTGGGGGGTCAGAGAGAGGGCATCAGGCTTTTGATTCTTGGAGCTTGGATGGTAGGAGAGAACAAAGTTAAGTCAGCTGAAGAAAAGAGACCGCCTTGCCTGGCGTGAGTTCAGCCACTTCCCCTTCTGAATGTAGGACAGGTTCTTATGGTCCATCCAGACAAGGAAGGGATGTTTGGAACCCTCCAGCCAGTGCCTCCATTCTCTCCATCAGAAGCAACTTAATGGCCAGCACCTTCCTATTGCCGATATCATAATTACGCTCGGCAGCTGACAGACGATGGGAGAGGAAGGCCCAAGGATGTGTTCTGTTGTCCTTGCTGGACCTCTGGGATAGGACTGCGCCTACCCCAACACCAGGAGCGTCCACTTCAACAATAAAGGGGAGCTCCTGATCAGGAAGGACCAGGATGGGAGCAGAAGAGAACCGATGTTTGAGAACATTGAATGCCTTCTCTGCCTCAGGCGTCCAGATGAATCTTGTGGATGCTCCTCTGGTCAATGCAGTTAAGGGAGCAGCAATGGCACTGAAGTTGCGAATGAACTTACGGTAGAAATTTGCAAACCCCAGGAAGAGCCTCGGTGGATTTGGAGGAGCCTTTTAGCAGCTTCACGCCCGGTCACTGGGTGATCAAAAACTCACCTCATCTCTTCCATAAAACTGTGAATGCTTGAACAAACTGGCAGCCTCTGTTCCCAAACTGCAGTGGCCCAAGCAAGCGCCTTGCCGGTCAGCAAGGAAATGATGAACGCCACCTTTGAATAGACTGTGGGAAACAGAGAAGCTTGCAGTTGTTAAAGGTGAGAGAGCACTGGATCAGAAATCCTCGACATTTGCCTGGACTCCCATCGTATCGTTCTGGGGCTGGTAAACAAGGATTCCTGCCAGGCAGGGATGACAAAGATGGGTCAGGAGTAGAGATGAAATGGTATGAAAATTTAGTATTACGATTATAGTAACCAAAATTATCACGGTTATCAGTATTATTGCGGTATTGTTAAAATGTGCTGAAAATGTTCAAAAAGTACTGATACACAAACTGAAATCATTTCATTTTTTGATGTGGGTGCATAAGCAGCCTGTTTTTTAAATGCACACTCGAGTGTCTGTGTCACTGTAGATGAGGACAAGGGACCAGCAGCATTACTTGGTTTGCCTGCTGCATGCCCACTCTGTAAACAAGGTAATAACAAATGTATTATTATTATTAGGGGTCCAAGCACATAGTACTGGAACCCTATTGTGTTTGTTCTGATTTTTATTATTATTATTATTGTTTTTTTTTTTATTTTATTATTTTTCTGCCCTAAAAGTGTTTGCACAGCAAAAACTATAGATGCTAGAGCTACCAAATTTGGTAGATAGGTTGGTATGCTCACCCACTACTCAGGTAAAGAAAAAATTACCCTGATTGGCCAGATGGTGGCGCTATAGCGAGACACAACACGTTTTGGGCTATAACTCTTGAACCGTTTGTCATAGAATCAAAATTCTTAATTCTGATTCCCTGGCTCAGCATGAACAAAAAAGCCTCTGGGACCAAAATGATGCGCCATATTGGATTTTCCACCATTTTGAATTTTTTGTAAAACCTTTAAAATCTATCTCCTCCTAGATGGTTTCAGATCATCTTCAGACCAAGATCTTTAAATATTGTTAATTGTCTTATTGTTAATAAGAAAGTTGCTATGTTAAAAGATGTGGCCGCAGTAAGCCAATGAAGTTGGTGGGCGTGGCCTCTGTTGATATAATGAGCTGTAACTCCTGAATGAAATGTCCAATCATCACCAAACTTGAGACCCATCATCTACGCGCCATTAGACTCAAGCCTACCCAATTTGGTGTAAATCTGTCTATAGGTGGCGCTATAGCAAACAAATGGTCATAACTCCTAAAGCACTTCCCTGATAAAGTTAGAATTTTGTGTACTGCATCTTGGTCAAAGGTCCTGATAAAGTCTTCAAGGACAAGTTGATGACTCAGAAACAATGGCAGCCAGCACCTGTTTAATTTTCTGCTGATGTGCTTGGACTCCGTAATCGCCGCTTGAGGCTATATTTATTATTATTATTATTATTATTATTTATTATTATTATTATTCTCTCTCTCTCTCTCTCACACACACACAGTCTATCTTCTGTGTTGCATTTGAGTAGGCTATATGCAATGACCCCGTGCACAATTTACATAAATACAAATGAGTCTTCAGAAGACAGTGATAGTAATTGCAATGAGCCCAACAATTGACATAAATACAGAGGAGTATAGTGTTTCTCCTGTTGGAACACTTTTACAAACCAATATGAACAATAACGTACAATAGTCTACTAGGTCTTTTATAGATGCCATTACTTTCTCAGGCTACAAAAACAGTCTAAAATGGAGTGCAGATACATGTTTTTAAATGCAAAAGTTAAGCTACCTGGTCCCACATTCCCATGCATGGCTCCAGTTGCTTAAATGCGCTTGTAAGGAAGACGTGAATTTCCGAGTGAGGACGCTAAGGATGCGTTATTCATCGCAAATCAAGCACAAAGGGAAGAGTCGAGTCTGCTTGTGCATGTTGTTTTCTAAAAGTCTTGGTATAATATAGGCTAATTTGTAGGTCATTTCAGAATATCATGATAATGCTGAAGAGAGCAAATTAAATAGCAGTGTTTTGCAATGTTCAGTTCCCCCTGACAGCAAAGTAGGCTAATTGACTCAAGACTTCGTATGAGTTCAACTATTTACTGAACTTCAGACAAATACAAATAATGCTGTCACATTGTTTTTACGCTGGAAAATCCACACAGAAGAAGGAAATAAACAGGTCTAAACAGTGTTCTGTTTCAAGAATATGTAAATACAAACATACACGGAATTCATTCTTAATAGCAAATGGGCATTCAGCTAGCTCTGAGGCTGAGGCAAAAAAAAGTGCCGGCTCCACTACACCACTGACAACGTGTAGTGTTTTTACAAGAGTAGGTAACACTGAAAGCTTCAGTTTACATTACTGAGAAGCTATTAGCAAGTTAGACAGACAAACCACGACATTTTCCCCCATTCCGAAGTCCCCACATCATGCATTGAGCTAAAAGTTAACTAGTCCTCTTAGAAGGCTGAAAAATCCCCGGAGCTCTGTCACTGCCTTCCGCCATGTTTTCACTGACACAAAACAAACCCACGTTGCATGCTGCGCCTGCGCGCCTGCGTCTGGGAGACTTGCTAACTTTGGTTGATGCTGGACAATGTTTAACGTGAGTTTTTCAAAGTGCGGCAATCAACCACGGTTTTAACCATTAAATTAAAATCTGAAACGGTAATACTAACCGTCGGGAAGTTTAACATTTTCCCGTCTCATCCCAAGTCAGGAGGCAACGAGTCGGACGGTGAAGGAGGAGATGAGGCAATCAGTACCTGATGGGTCTGGAGTGCTGAAGCAAGGGTTTGGAGATTTCCCAGGATCTCGTGGAGGAGTTGTTCATGTCTATTGATGGCAGATCCTTTAGAAGCCAGAATGGTCTTCAGATGGTTAATCTCTGCTGGATCCATGGGATGGCTCAGTGTTGCTGTAACGGTGAGCGGGAAGGACCCAGATGCAGATGAAGGACCCAGAACTGGGAGAGATAGGCTGTCATGAGGATGCCTGCCTTTTCATTGCGGGAAGCCGTCCCTGAAACTCTGATGGTTTCTATGTCAACAACAAGCAAGACTGGTTTACATTTATGCATTGATAACTTCAGAAAGTTTCTTTTTGTGGATTTTTGAAGAGAAACGATATGTTTGTAAAATGTTTATTCTGAGTGAAAGAGGGCAGGCGGGTGAAGCCCTTGATACTGGCAGGTCATCAGCATCCTCATTTAACTAAACATCTACAGTTCCATATGACTGTACCAGAAATCCCCTCCCTCTCCAGGACAAGGGTTGGTTTTTTTAAATCAAATGTGACAGGTGTGTGGGGGCTTACATCACACATCTGTACCTCCTTTGCTGGAGGAGACTATCAGGGAGGCACCGAACCTCCTTCTTATGTCTCCTATCGAATGGGAACCGCCTCCAAGGTGGTCACCAGTTACTGATTTCCTAGGCACAGAGGCTGTAAGGATGTATGAATCAAGAGGAAGATGCAATTTATGGCACTCTCAGAATTCAGCCATAATCATAACACAAACACACAGTGATACAACCAACACAGAATCTTACTGCCAGCATGACCCCCATCCTTTACATAACTCATGCTTTAATGTTCAACAAAGTTAAGAGTTTGACAACCACATGAGAGACGTTAAGAGACTGTAATTGGCATGAATTAATGGAGTTGTAGAGATCATTGATAAGCGGGATTTTGTGTAGAGGTGGAGGGTGTTGCAGGGGGTTGTGGGAGTTGAGGTTCCTCAGGAATCAGTGCTGGGAACTCTGCTGTTCCTTATTTAAATAAATGACAATGATAAGGACATTATAAGCAAAACAGTGAAATGTGCTGATGACATTAAACTTGGAGCCACTCAAATGATATAAGAAGATGTTAATAGATTACTGAAGTGGACAGACACCTGCCAAATGAAGTTTAACATTGCCAGATGTAAAGGTCTACATGTGGGCAAGAACAATGTAAGGCTGAACTATTTTACAAGTGGTAAAAAACAACAGCATGTGCAGAAAAAGGCCTGGGAGTAATAGCTGACAAAGCATATCCAGCAAATATGGCAAATATGATGCTGGGGTAGGAGGCTATTGTTATACAGTATAGTGTTTTTTGTCAGATCTTATTTCGTGTGCTGTGTCCTGTTCTAGGCATCATTACATTACATTACATGCATTTAGCAGATGCTCTTCTCCAGAGTGACTTCCATCACAATAGAACAGTAGTGTATCCATTCAATTTAAATGAGCATCAGTGTCAGACCAGGCTCACAACACTCCCACACGAGTGAGTGTGAACAAAACATTATCCAAGCCCTACCACAAGTTAACTTGTGCACACTGACAAAAGCCAAGTATAGTACGATACAACAGTCCCTAAAACACAAAGCCATAATACATCATAGTATACTGCACATAAAATTAACATCAAATGCAAGAAGTAGTAGGTGTTGCTCATTCAACTTGAATGGATACATTTGTTTTGTGCTGGACGTCGCTCTGGATAAGAGCATCTAATAAATGAATGTAATGTACTGTTAGAGAGACATTCTCAGAATTTCTCAGAAAAGTACAGAGAAGGACAAAAAGACTGGTTCCAGGGATCAAACATGTAAGTTATGGAGGGAGACTCAAGACACTTAATCTTTGTAGTCTAGAGAGATGATGAGTCAGGGGTGATTTGTCTGAGGTTTTACAGATTACAGAAAGTGTTTTAAGATATGAAATAACTGATACTAGGAAGTATTCTTTCTATCAAAGGATTATAGATGCGTGCAATAATTTCCCAGCATTTGCAGTTATATATGAGGGGAAAATGGGAGCTGGGCCAGTTTTCGCCGCCGTCTGAATGTAGCCAAAATGCCAGGTAGAATGACCTGGTCTTGCCATTATACCTCTTATGTTCTGATGTCATGTGATTCTTGTCCATCTTGGAAGAGAAGCTACTGTAGGAGGAGGAAGCATTTTAGGAGAGAGGACCTTTCTGTGAGCAGGGGCCATTTTAGGAGGGGAGGGGCATTTAGGCAGTGGAGTCATTTATACTTATTTGTTTGGACCAGGGTTGGAAATTAACTTTTTTTCCACCTGCCACTGTGGCTGGTGGATTCCAAAATCTACCAGCCACTCAATTTTTTTACCAGCCACTTTCTTGTTTTAACCGGCAGTGTGTAACTGCATGTCAAAAAAAATACAACAAGATCGACAATATTCAAGCATGATTATTTAGGTAAATAGGCTATTTTATTTCATAAGGTAAATATTTAAACTCTTAAGGAAAATACTGACATTCTCTCTCTCTCTCTCATGCACACTCACAGTACACATACTCACATTCTCACACACACAAACTGTGAACTGATGGAAGTTACATTTGATGAGTTGGGCAGATTAAACAAAAAACAAAAACATACCTCCCCCCATCGTCATCCCCAGTGTAGCAGGAGGTGGCCCTCCTCCAGTTATCTCTGCCTTTTTTGTTTGCTGTGAACACATGAATAGCCTATTATAAGTGTAGGCTACACACCACATCTGTGCTCAATATTAATGATGAGAACTATTAATGCATACCACTTGATAGAATATTTTTATATTTCATCCTGACTTGTTGTCAGGTGCACTTTCCACTGGGGTTGCAGCTGAAAGGATTGTTAGAATGAAGTTATTCTTAACACAACAGCATTACATTCATACAGGTCGCCCTACATCCTAAGTGCTTTAGGCAGTAGATCTTAATTCATTATCAGTAGGTACGTTTACATGGACAGATATAATCCGATTGTTATCGGATTTTTGGCGCAATCGGAATAAAAATGACTCATATAAACACCTTGATCGGAAAGAAACTGCGCGATCCGATTGGAATTCAAATCGAATTGAAAGGGGTGGTGTAGTCCTATAAGAATCCGATAGCACAGTCATGTATACACTCATTCGGATTGCTTTTTGCGCATGCTCACTACTCGCCTTGTGACGAGGCAAATGTCTTTACGTGAGGTGACTGAGGAACAAGCGCGGCTTTTATCTGCGCGTGTCAAAATATTTATTCCGAATGCGTATAAACGCTCGTATCTGATCGTTTTTAACGGTCATGTAAACGATACGCTCGGATTGAATGATCGGAATAAATTCATTCCCATTAAAAAAAAAAAAAAACTGCATGTAAACGTAGCTAGTGAGTAACGGGTCAATTTCAGAAATGTAGCCCATGTGTAGGATATAATTAAATTATCCTAATTATTTTCACATATTTAGATCTAGATTTAGAAGATAGACTATTTTACGTGTCCTTACATCTCAATCATATTATAAATAAAAGAAGAACATACGACAAGAACACTTCTTAACGAATTTACTCTGTCGGCAATGCGCTGCCAACAAGCCTCCCTGGCTTTGGTGGCCGCCACGGTCTTAAATTTAGCCTTTAACGTTTCTTTAAACTCCTCATATCCTGACATTATCAGCGTGCATTCTTCGGGGAAAAATACGGAGCACGAGCCATTATGCAAAAACTCTTGCCGAACACGCCCCTTTTGTGCAACACCGAATCAACTAACCGTCTTAATACCGTTAACACCAATTTAGGGAATCACAGTTTGCCAACCCTGCCTTTCCTTGATAATCCCGAGTTAAATCTGAGTAGGTTAAACTCCCTACGTAGTACAGCCCTCTGAGGCGATTCTTTTTAACCGTTGGTCGCTAGTTAGCGTTCTATGCTCAAGTTACGGTACCCTCACACTGCAGCGAATTTCGCTTCCCCTGTGTCTCCTCGTTAAAGTGTCCGAGTGAAACAAGCAGACACGCGATTATTCAATCTGCCTTGTGGAATGTCACAAATCGCTCTGTTACAATTGCATTATTTGTTTGTGTATGCTACTTTTATTTACCCGCCACCGTGGCTGGTAGGTTGAGCGAATTCGCCCGCCACTACACAAAATCACCCGCATTTGGCGGGTGGCGGGTGCTAATTTCCAACCCTGGTTTGGACCAAGAGAAGACATTTCTGTTCTTGTTGCTACACCCGTCTCTCTCTCTATAGCAGCCAATAGGGCTCAGTCTGTTCTGCCAACGTGGGTTCCCGATCAGTCGGCAAATGACGTAACAGGTTTCCAGTGTTGGGCAGTAGCGTCGCTACAAGCAGCGGCGTTACTAGTTTAACTACATTTTTCAGTAGCATGGTGGTAACGTCGCTGTTTTCTGAATCAAATAGCTTTCCAGTAGTGAGGCTCTTTTATTGATCAAGTAGTGCGGTAGCGTCCACACAATCCACATTTTCCCGAGCATTTCTGAAGCTCGAGCTCAGCAGATCTTTCGAAAAGCCTCTTTGCATCTTCCTGCTAGCCACAGAAGCACCTCCGTATGACATCACATGACATCACGTACCAATCCTTGGGCTGATGCCTACGACATACGACCTCGAGTTTACTTGATGGAAAGATGGCAGCGGGAACCTGTAAAAAGGTATGTTTTAACCAAATGCGACGCGAAATTTACAAGCGATGCGAATGCATGAAAAGTCAATGGCAGGAGGCGAATGGGTGGAGCTAATCGCAGCAAAACTGCCAGCGACGCGAAATGAGCATTCGCTTGAGTTAAAAAATGTTTGACTGGAGCGAAAATCTCACCTGGCAAAAGCCAATAACCTTCGGGCTAGAAGCCACACCCCCTTTCCAGAAATCTCAAATCAAACTCGCTAGCAGCGTTGGTGTAATCAAACTGCTTGCTGTGACGTGGGGTGAAATTGGCTTCTTCATTTTTCAGGCAAGCGATCACACCCGCGTCGGGAAAGAAGCGAAATTTTGCTTCGTGTTCGGTGAAAACGGAGAGGAACTGGTCCAGAAGGCGTCGCCATGGCCGTACCTTGACAAATACATGAGCTTAACTGAACTTGACACCTGCATTTTATTATGTGGAGCGCATGTTTTTTGTTTGTTTGTTTGTGTTTGTTGCCACATTGGTTTTGGAGCAGTGAAAGTAACAATCACAGGTTATTGTTTAATAAACAATTGAACTGAACATTTTTTTACCTGCTTATCTGTTTGACTGACAGTTATATTGATCACTGAGGTAGCATTGACTTGGCATGAAGTTGGTTCAATTAATAAAAAAATTTTTAAAGTAGCTTCTGATGTAGTAAACTACTTTTGCCATGTTGGTGTAGCTTAGCTTGCTGCATTTTTCTGGGGGTAGCTTTGGTGTAGTGAAGCTTCATTTAATGTAGAGTATCTTAGCTTAGCTTAGCTTACTACACTTTCCAAGTAGCTTGCCCAACACTGCTGGTTTCAAACTGAGGCCAGTGCCTGGAATAGACACCTTTACCATCTGAGCCACTCAGGAGCCTCACTTATAATGGTGAAGGTTACTGCATGGGTTGAGGAATGTGATTGTAGGTCAGCACTTATGGGAAAATTCTGCCTAAAGTAGATGACAGGCAACCAGAAATATTTCCCTCAAATGGATTGTGGATAGTGTAGTTTTATAGCTGTCTTCAACCCAGCCAGGTATGGTGTGTGGAGAATTCAGGCCAGTGTATTTGATATGGATTAACACGAAAGGGCACATTGCTTTCATAAACTGGGTCAGTTTGGAATGTATGACATCCAGACACTCATCTATAAAATCAGACGATTTCCTGATTGATACATGGGCCATCTGCCAAAGCAGCCAGGATGTTTCAAACTGAGAGATAAAGTATCGCTTTACAGACATCACAGAGTTTCAGTCTGATTTTGTGTTATGGTGTGAAGTGTTCCCTATTGGCACCCGTATTAAACTCCAAATCAATGTTTAACTGAACTGGATTTTAATACAACAGATTCAAATATAATACAGTGTTTATGTAGGGTGATACATGATTAATTAAGGTCTTAATCACTGTGTGTAATCCAAATGAAATACACACCAGCAGAACATGCAAGATGTAGGGTCCTGAGTGACTGATGGGTACTAAGGATTAAGGAAATATTTCACCAGTTAAACTCAGGGATTATGAAATGGCCAACAGCAATACTGGACTTTTGGCCAGGAGATTGGAGAAACGTATACACCTTATTGTGATTAGTGACCACAGTGAATGTAGCTGTAGCCTGTGTTGCATTTCAGGGTGGAGTCTCCTACAGCACAGGATCCCCAGCATTGTACTAAGGCAGGGGATTTCATCGGAAGATTATCCCTCACTGCACCAACAGCATGTCCATAAGCAGCCTGGCTCTCTGTAGAGAAGCTGGCTGACACTTGTCCCATAAATGAGCCAAAAAGAACAAAAGGTGAAAAGAAACCAATAATTTATTTTAACAACAAAGAAACCAGCCTACACCAACCGTAGAGACAAAACAAGCCTCCCCTGCTCCCCAGCCACACCTGTATTTAATCAGGCTTCAATTAGTAACATGTGGCTTGATACCCAATAGACTGGTTCCCCTACAAATTGCCAACATGTGCACCCAATTAACAAATGATTGATACACAATTGACAATTAGTCTCTAGGGAGAGGTGCTAAAGGATCTCTTTCACACTTTCCCAGCTGTTCTCCTATTTGATTCTCACCCAAGTCTATGAGCTAAGGGAGGGCTACAGTTTACAGCCCACCAAATAATTGGCCCACTGAAATAATCTCATTCAGTATTAAAATTTTCATATCCAATTAATTTCACTTTTCAGTAATAACTGTAGTCATGCTCCATGATTTTATTAACTGGAACTCTGGTGTGAATGAACCCAAACTTCCCCTCTAATGTCAGCTATAACAGAGTTAACTCTCAGTTCAATAAAAGCCAGAAAAATACAAAGCCCAATACATAAAGATTTACTTTTTTGATTGTGCAGGAGTTTCTCTCAGGCTTGGTAGTGGCTTTGATTGAATCCAGAGATTAATTTTGCCTGTCGCTTTGACCGGCCTGTCAGAAATTTTTGCATTCCATTGCTACTGAAGAGACTTGGATGGTCTGTGTCGCTTTAAGAACTGTCCGCGGTACTGACACTACGGCCTCTCATGCGATGGAACAAATGTATTAGGATGCAGGATATAGGATGTAAGATCAGTTTCTGATTTTCCCTTTCAAACAACGTTTGAAAATATTCGCTTTTTAAAGTTCTATATTTAAAATATTAAATTTTAAATCCCAGCTAACTCAACCAATGCACGGATGAGTTACCCGAGATATTCAGAAGTAAACAGGGTTGATGGAAGTACTTCCCCGCACTTGAAACCGGTATTTGCTGAAAACTTACATCCGTATTGCGGAAAGCTGCGTGAAATGATGAAATACAGCTCACCTGAAGAATACAAATACCAGAGCCATCGTTTTCAGTGCGGACAAGGTCTACAGTAAAGACGTGTTTTTATATCACCCGAATAATTAGGTTATATGCTGTGATGTAATGCGGATCAGGGGAAAACTGGCGCGCTCTGCTGTGACCTCCAAGCCTGAAGAAAAGGCGCAGATTCTGTTGACTCGTGTTGTCCTGTGTTGCCGAGCGACTGAGACACGTCCAGCGGAGGCGTGAAGTCACTTTGCTGTTTGCTCAAATTCGCGGGCAAAAGTCAGGCTTGTTCTGGATGTTTGCCGAGCAAATACGTTTTTTCTGTGTAGGGAGACAATCAATTATTCCCGTGTAAGTACCAGCTGTGGAAAACACATTATCAGGGAGTTTTTATAAACGTAGCCTACACCAAAACCTATGAAATCATAACTGAAATGAATGACTGCTTATTGATAATCCGGTGTTAAACTTTTTACACACACCCATTAGATAAGGAACTGACAGGTGTCATGGGCAAAAACAAGGCTATAAACGCCAAGTAAAAAAATTAAATTTGCCAGGCCGTGTTTAAGGCAAAAAATGCGCGCAAGTCAAAGGGAAGCAAAGGGTTATTTAAAGGCCTAGTATTACTCTGTGGCCTTCGCGTCCGACGTGTGTCAAGCTGGAGGAACCAAAGGTAAGGAGAGAAAGAAGCCCGGGTCCATTTTAATCCACTAAATTTCACATTCACATAAATCGCTTTTTTCAAAATATGCACCAAATCATATCACAGGTAGCCTGTGCTTCCTTGGGCGAGACGGAAGACGGTCTCCCCAGTGACAGTTACTGAACAGAAACAGTATTCATAAAGAGCGCTCTGGATATTGTGCTAAGAACCCTGTACGCAGGCCAAAACATTACATGCGCGTCACACGGTTTAGAAGTATTTTTTATATTGTCACGTTACAAAATTCTCTCATTCTGGGGGCGTTTAGAGTTTATTGTGCGAACTACTGAGAAGCATTACGGATTTATGGTTTTGATTTTGTCGGTACCTTTATAGCAAACAGATTTTTAAATTTCCAACCAAAGGCTGCGAAATGTTGTATATAGTGTACTCATTTTGACCATGAACTAAGCTTTGCGGATGTGTGGAAACATATTAAACTAAACACGTTTAATATGTTTCGACACACTGTAAACGTGTGGAGAGTACACACTCGGTTTAGCGTAATTGACCTCTGCGTGTTGAACTCAACATATTTCGATTTCCGTTCATAAAAGCCAAGATTTTAGGCATTTGCAGAGTAACGATATTTCAGTTGCGGGATTTTCTTCTGTAGTTTTAGGTGCTTTCAAGACTTCAGAAAAAACGTAAAAAATTCAGGTAGGCTAAATATAATTTCATACTTCTATACTGTATTTGCGAAACACTCCTGGTCAACATCAGCGTTAATTAATGCTACAAACATTATTTTACACAGCTCGGAAGGGCAGCGGACAAAGCGAAATTTCGAAAATTATCTGTCAATACGCACTTTGAGACCATTGTTTAACGTTCTTTTGGCATATAAAGTAAAGCAGTGTTCACAAATCAAATATCGGCTCATGTGTTTCGGAATTATGAAGCATGAGATGGATTAATCTGTCACGGAAATACATACATCAATTAGAAACTTATTGTTTCTTTGTCCGGAAGACTCTCCTGCCTAATCAGGCCAGTACTACGTAGCGCACTGAATGGCAGGGGCTCCACCCTAAAACTCACTCACTGTGGATAAACCGCAAATGACCGGTTTCTTTCCACGCAATAAATAAATAAATAAATAAAACTAAGCAAAGCGGTGGTTACTGAGCCAAGCAGTAGCCTAAATCCTCATAAAATTAAAAATTATTTTGACTTGAATGTGTGATGTGACTGTTGGTTCAAAAACGTAACCCAGCGACACAAATACAGGCCAGATACAGTATACTTGAAATACACAAATAATATGTTTCAACTGATTGTATAGTTATTTTTGACAACGGCATATTGACACGGAGCCAGCGGGATGGCCGCAAAAATTACACTTCTGTAAATTTATTTTTAACAGACTCAACAGCATTTGGTCATATTAAATAATTTAATGTAAACATAATTCGTTTAATCTAAGACAGGGCAGTGCTGACATATCAGTATATATTTTAGATTTAAATAAACAATAATAATTTGTATTATTTTAACATTCATACGTCCATTTCCAGAGAATGGTTTGACAGTTTGTGGCTAATTTCCGCTTTTGATTCCCAGCTCTTTACTCCCGGAGAGTTAGGGGACTGTATTTTGGCGGTGATTTAATATAAAAATGGTTAATTGTGGAATGCAGATTGGCTCCCTGTACGATGGAGATCGTGTCACAAGCCGGCGTTTCAAGGCCAGACCGCCAGGAAGGTCTCTGCGCCCAGAGGTAAGGGGTCTCCTTTCTGCATGCCGTTCTCCGCACTCTGCTCACCCTCTCCGGTATTCCCTTTCTGCTCAGCATCCGAGTCCTTGGCTTTTTTCGTTTCACCCTTTTTCCATTTCATCCGTCGGTTCTGAAACCATATTTTGATGTGTCTTTCGGTGAGGTTCAACATGGCGGCCAGCTCGTACCTGCGGGGTCTGGAGATGTATTTGTTAAAATGGAACTCCTTCTCCAGCTCCAGCAGCTGTGCCCGGCTGTAGGCCGTGCGGATCCGCTTACTGTCCTCCGACTCTTCGTGGTAAGAAGAACCTGAAACACAAAACCTCGTCTGAAGTGGTTCTAGCTGAGCGAAACGTAACCACACATCGCGGGCATTATTTATGGTTCTCAGTTTTAGTTTTGTTTTACGGAGTGTCACATAATGCGACGCAACTTCTTACCTTCACGTACTACAATAATATTCACTTGTTTGTACCATAAACAGGCGGGAGAAGCCTGCTACTGAATATAATAACTCTTTCGGTCTTACCTACCGCAGCTTATTCAATAACCATAATTTTACTTACACTGAAAAATAAAATAAGTGCTCTTCTCTGACAAAATTTAGAAAGGCAATATCATAGTCCTGACAGTTTATATATGTGAAAGTATACTGATATTGATGCCATTATTAACGTCCCACAGCCTGGTATATCCGACCGAAAGGAACCTTAGAGGGGCGGAAACAGCAGCGTGAACCTGGACGGCACACCTGGAGTAGGGGCCAGGTACGTGTGACTTCTTGTGCTCCTCATCCACGGAAACTGCGCTCGTCCGGCCGTTTCCTCCGCCGCCCGGCCTCTCCACGACAGGTGGTCATACCTGTGCTCTTGCTGGGGGTCAGAATGCTGGCACGAGGGCAGCTCGTGAGGAGTGATCTTACTCCGTTCCTCGAAACAGCTGTACTGGGGCCTGAAGGTTGCGGTCTGGTCGGCACCTCGAGAGTACAGACAGGCAGGCGGGTTGTAGCCGTAGTCCTGCTGGCACTGAGCTTCGAGTCCGCTGTCATAGTAAATATCGATGGAATCCATGACGGGAGACGTATTTCGAGGGATCAGCTTTCAGCAGAACGTCCATGCAACTTCGCCTTGTGCGCACCCCAGAGTGAGGGACCGCGAGAGAACCTTCAGGCACTTACCTGGCCGCAGCCACGTGACAAACACAGACTGACTAATTGGCTAATCATTTATCAAGTGTGGCTCGTCTTGTTCGTGTTTGTACAGATACTTATTTTTTTAAATGAAGCCTAGTATTTTTGTGTTCAGACCTATGCTGATCGGGGAGGTGTGTGCAGTGTTTTACTTTACCACATTTAGCTGTGCTTCACTTTGTCTCGTTTTGATTTTGAATGACAGCTCTCCCGATGCACTTTAACCGTCTTTCGCAAGCAGGCTTGTCCTCCTTCCACCTCCCGGAGAGGAACAAGATTGATTACCAAAGTAAATACGTAAAACTGTCAGTCAACGTGACGTGTGAAGCCTAGAAACAATGATATCCTATCTATGCGTTTAAATTATCGATCTGATCTAATTTAGGACAGCAACTAAGTTTAAAGGAAAACATATCCGGAATGTGTTTAAGGTCAAGGTGGAGAATGAAGGTTGAAGCAACGGAAGCATGTCGTGTCATCCATTTCAAATTTTACCTGTGTTTGTGCGCCCGTAGTATTTATCATAACATGAAACACACCACGTGAGATAGAGAGAGGGGAGAGGAAGGAGCGAGGAGGAAAATGTAGTTTCTCGAATGATACTGGGTGAATCAAACACAATTGGGTCTCTTTCTGACACATTTTAGCATTTTCCAGAAAAGGTGTTTGAGTTAAATGGTATTTAGTACATTGGTATTTCTGGAGGGCCTGGTGCTCTACGGGTGATGATTTTCACTAAAATTACTAAAAGTACTACTGTCCTTACCACAATTACTTCTACTGTCAGTAGAATTATCACAGCTATTGAGCATATTGTCCAAGGTCCTTGTGGTTTCTGTTCAGGTAGCAGTGACATACATACGTCGCAGCTCCAGACAGGGCACCACACCCCCGCCTGGCGTCCATCAGCACTGCTGATCCAGTGAAATACCGCAAGATAACCCACACGGCTGCCGTAGCAAGAAATCCACACCCAGCTGTGTTTCAAATAAGCAAAACCCATTTATGTATCCATGTATCCGGCAGTTTAAAATAAATTCAAAAAACCATGTTTGCGTCCAGTTTGTAGACCATGTATGTGGGGGCACAAACTATGGTCAATACAAAACATACATTAATAATAATAATAATAATAATAATAATTATTATTATTATTATTATTATTATTATTATTATTATTATTATTATCATCATCACCATCATCAACGAAACTCCAATAATAATAATAATAATAATAATAATAATAATCGTAACGATTTGTGTGCTTTCTTTTTATGAAGGTGGAGCACAAAGCAGAGTAAAGCGCATTTTATTTGGATAAGCGCGCAAACAAAGCTTTGCTACTTCATGTCCATCTAGTTTTGTTTTTTATGTGCTGCGATGCTGCAGTGTTAGTGCTCGAAGGATGCGACAGAATGACGCATTATTCTTTTCACTTCTTGTGCTTTCAGAAGTGCCACTGTTTCATTCAGTCAAGCCACTAAATGAAGTTGATGATATAGGAGACACGCTCTAACGAAACAAAAGGGTGCATTTAAAAGTGGTTGACACGATTTAAAAAGGGTTCCTTCTGAAAAGAGTGACAAAGGGGGCCGAGACATATTGTGCGGTGACCGACCACTCACTAAATTAAGTCACCAAAGACGGCGCTGAAGGGACACGTGTCCAGAATTCGCAGTTTCGTCCTCTTTGTAACAGCCACCTATCGAGCACTTGTAGACCCCTGCCTCGGTCATCCCCAAAGAGTTTATATGCTTAAAAGCTCTTGGACACTGACGAGGGTGTCTCTTACATCACGCGGCAGCTAGCATTGTATTTGTACCTTCATCTCCAAACCAAAGGTCTCTCTGAGCCCAGACTGAGCGTTTCTGAGCGCTCATACTTGAGTTTTCCTCTTACTTTTCCCCACTGGACAGCAGCTGCAGCCCACTGAAAAGCGGGCTTATTAATTGTTCTTTGTCATGCATAATTACGTGATTTTCTATAGTCATTCTATAGTCTTTTAGAGGTGGCCTGTTCGGTATTGTATCTGTTTAATATCGAGTCATTTGCACACCCTCGCCTTTTTCTGCAGTTAGAGGTAGCCTGTCGTCCGCCTAATCAAGTGTTCCACAATTCCGCTTTCCTAACGCACAAAAGATTTCAAAACCCAACGGTTGCGTTTAATTTCACAAAAATAGAGCTCACTCGTGAACGTACGGGCTGCTGCCCCTTGTACCGGTGCAACTCTGATTTAAAATTTCCCAAAGTGAACGGGATGACCATCCGATCCCCGCAAGCCCCGGGGTAGCCTCGGCTCTGAGTTCACACTTTTGGGAGTGTTTGTTCACTTAGACACAGTATTTTGTTTTGAAGCAAAAAAGTAACAACGCCTTCTATTTTTAGATTAAACGTTCAGGCAAAACCCGCGCAGCGCTTTTGATATCCGTGTTATTTCATTTATTAATATGATTGTAAGTGCGGCGGGTCAGCAGCTGGGAGTTTCACAGAAATAAAAATAAAATGAGAAGTTTGAAAGTGCGCTGCGGCGGTTTGCTGTGAGGCGCGGGCTCTGCTGCGAATCATCCGCACAAATCCACTGCGAATGGGCGCCATTATACTGCCCTGACAGTTCGGGGTCAGGTTTTATTCGCCTGAAAAGGGGGACATTCCCCAAACTGCAGTTAACTCCATTGTTAATCTGTTTTAATGGGACGGTGGTCTTTTTCTCTCACACCTGCAAGGCTGGACTCTAATTCGATTAATAAGAAATTCAATATATATTCATTAGGTGTCTTTCCCTCGATGATATATTATCAGCAGCGGGAAATAAAAAGAGACCATTTATTCTGGCGCTGAATGGGTCTGCATGGGACCGAATCTTCACCTGCTTCCCCACTCAATTAGGAATGTATCCCAAACTCCCACAGAAAACGAGTTAAATTAAGCGTTAGCTAATTTCCTAACGCCCCTCCTACGTAATCCTTCCATTTTCAGTTTGCCCCCTCAATTTACTACAAGTTGAAAGGTTCAAATAGTGCCTAATGAAACAGTGGCTAAATCGTTCTCCCGCACTCGGAGGAACCCTGTCGCTGTCTCTTCAAAGCCTCCGGGTCTCCAGCCGTCGGGGGTCTCGCAGCTAAATACGCGTCTTTGGCAGTACAATCTAACATGTCAAAGCCTTTAGCCAGTCAGTATAGCCCTTTTTGTGGTTTCGAAGGAATTGCTACATAATCAGCCAACGTGGGACTGAAACTGCAATTAAACTCCTCTTGGATTAAGTTAACACGGGGGACCATGAGCCATACAAAAGCGGACGTAAAATACGGACTTGGAATTAAGTAGCCTCCTTACAAGGGCTATTACCAGGTTTAACAGCCCGAGAGGCAAGGAACCCTTTGTAATCAGAGATTTTTGTATTAGTCCTCCATGTCATTATCGTTATTGCTCTAGTATTACAAGCAATTTACAAGTACATTATTATTATTATTATTATTATTATTATTATTATTATTATTATAATAAAATATGTTAAATAATAACATTCATTTTATTGTGAATATTCAGGGGTGTTTTTTATGTGGTGGATGACAAGTTATGGAAATCAATTCATTTTAATAATACCATTAATAACTATTATTGTTGTTCTTGTAATATAGTAACGAAGTATTATTGTGATTTGTTTAGAGCAGGAAAACTGAACTGATTTTGGCAAAGGTAGACTTACCGAGCAGAATTATTATTTTAAGTTTATTTAACGGTTTCAGATCTTAAAAGCCCAGTGAATGAGACTAAGCGGCTCATATTTTCTGTAAACATGCGTGCTGTTACGACTTTAACGGGGCAAGAAATGACGACGCTTGTAAAAGCTGAACTAGTCAAGTACCTCCAAGGCTAAAGATTCTGTGAAGACACTTGTCCCGTTAATTGAGCAGGCTATAACTGTTGTCACAGTATACACACCCCGTTAAAAATGAGTGAGGACAGCTTCTGACAGGCGTCAACACCTTGATAAAACTTAACGTCACATGGACGATTCCTCATAGCTTGGTTATCATCTATTCTTCGAAAATACTCGTGCATTCACTGAAGAATGAAATATCCAAAATCTTAATGCGACGAGTCCTTTTTTATTCACGTCAGTTCCTTTTTATTCACGTCTTCTGGATTAAAATGAGGCATTCAAACGAGCTGAATGTGTGCTCTCGACTAAACAGTTCAGGTTTGAAGAAGTTTTGCTGCACGGCCTCTTCTACACGTGCTGTTGTATTTTGCTTGAGTTGTTATATGCGGATGTGGAAAAACTCAATCAACTCCCACTTACGACGCTTCCCAAACACCTCGCGCCCACTTTATTTATTGTAGTGCTCTTGAGTGGATTGTGCTGTACGTCAATTAAAGGGTGTAGTCGCAGATCTCACTGCCGGCCAGAGGAGGCGAGGGGAGAGGCACCCCAAAAAGCCTGCGAGTTAAAAGTGACAGTCTAGTTCATTAAAGCGGACCCAGTCCATCTCGGCTTTCAGCACGGCGCTGTCAACCCGTCACCTCTATAGAAAGGCGCACAATGCAGCGGGAATGCAGGCGCGCAGTTAGTCGGCCACTGCCAACGTGTCTCTGAAACAGATGGGATTTGTCAAGAATTAATTCATTCGAAACTTGTTTTTTCCCCTTCCACTCTCCTGCTTAAATGATCATTGGTTGTACGGGGAGGGGGCTGTTGCCATGACACTGAAAAGATCATTACCTCTCTACCTCTTGTTCGAAGTGTCTTGGTTCTGTTTCATCAGACGTCGCTATCGTCGAGCCCCCCCCCACCGCCACGCGACAGTGCACACAAAGTTTGTTTTGTGTCATACAATTAAACCAATCAGTCATTGATCAATCATGTGGTCACATACATAATGATGTTCATGGCACTGAAACGCTAGTTAGCCATTCATGCACTGAGAAAGACACAGCCTTTTTGAAAAAGATGGGAGTTATGAGAAGAACAGGTGTTCATCGTATCCACAAGCACTATTGAAATACAGAAGTGGTTCAAAGCAACAACGTTTTTATTTAAATAAATACAAATATACACATTTATATAATACTATGCTCATATAAATTCAGGAAATCACAGTATATAGTCCAAATATCACCAGTACCAATCGGTACAAAGACCCATCGGTTTACTGTGTTGTTCAGGATGCATTCTTATAGTGATGCCCCCACCGCGAGGCATTGGCCCCTCCCCGTAACACCTTATTTCATTACAAGACAAAATATTTTTTTCCTTTTTTCATTTTTCATGAGACCTTTTCCGATACTTTCAAAATAGACATTTTTTTCAATGGAAACATATTCACAGTTGTTAAAATTACAAAACATGTTGAGACACTGTGAAATAAAGAAAATAAAAGGTAACGCCACAAGTCAAGCCAGTAAAAAAATTCACCTTATTCGGGTTTCCAGTCACTGCATGACCTATGTTGTGTTTAATTTTGGGCCAACCATTCTGTTCTGCCGCTTCGAGGGTCCATTTCGGGGTGGGGGGTTGGGCGACTAAGTGCTACTGAAAGAGTGTGTCTGTAAACGTGGCGAGGCCGTCAGATGGGGGAGATCTCCTTCTCTTCGGTTGCAGATGCGGGCGATAACGACTCCTCGTCCTCCGACCTGGGGTAGTGCGCGTGACTGCCCGCGCACTTGCACCCGCTGTGCGCGTTTCTCTGCACTCCTTTGCCTTCTTTTTTGTGCTTTACCCGGCGGTTCTGAAACCAGATTTTCACCTGTTTCTCTGACAGGTTTAAGTATGTCGCGATTTCAATTCTCCGTAGTCGGGACAGATACATGTTTGAGGAGAACTCCCTCTCCAGCTCTAGAAGCTGTGTGCTGGTGAAAGCTGTGCGCATCCTTTTCCCGTTCTGAATATGGCTGCTCTCCGAAGCGCCTGTTTGAGAAGAAGACAGCACGCCTTAATGAAAATGAATAATTTCGCACCAAACCAGCTTCAGAGTCAAGCACGAGGTATCCTACTGCTCTGTATTCGTTATGCCCTTCTGCTGGCAATATATATTTATAGTGTGCTCAAACTGTCATGTCAGCATCTAATACTAACCCTAATCACTCATGTGCTAAAGAAAATAATAAAAAGCGCCATGTCATATGGTATATTTTCTCCATCGTTTTTCTTTTAAATCCCCTCTTTTCCAATCTGAAAGAATTAAAAGTTACACAGCAAGGTCACGGAGCTACCACGGTAGATAACAATGACACAGACGAAGCCCGGCGCAGGAGGCGGCAGCGTGAATTATCTTACCTATTGAGAGACAGTGGTATCTCCTGGGATCTGTGACGCTGTACGTGGGCGTGCAGACAGGTGCGTGTCCAGGATGCGTCAGAGCGGGGCTCTGTTGGTGCGCCAGCCTCTGGCAGTACTGTGGGTCCCCGCTCGGGAACTGCGGCTTCAGCAGCGGAATGCTGCTCCGAGGAGAGTGGATGTGGGACGTTACGCAGAGCGGGCAGACGCAGAAAGTGCCGCTTTTCCTGGAGGGGCACACCGGCGCGGTGACCGTCATCACGCTGGAGGAGTGCATGCTCAGCGGGATGAGGAAATCCTGCCCGCTGTGCTCGTTCAGAGGCGCGGCTCGCGCGCTGTCTTTGATGATCAGGGAATCGACGTAGAAGGACCGTGACATGGTTGTGCTGCGATGCGGTCAGTCCTCCTGGCGTGAGATGCTGCTGTTTCTCCTCTGAAGCCTCGGGACTTCAGAAGGTGCTTATGTTTGATGGTTAAACAAAAGGGACCCCGGAGAGGGTTGGTCCTAACGTCTCCCACGTGCGTGCCCTGCTCCGGGGGCTTTAGTACCGCCACTGACCCAAGACACGTGATTCCCAAAGAACTCCCAATCAAAATCTCTCCATCCAGCCATTTAAGCCCTTCAGATACGCTTGCCCAACGACATCAAGAAACACGAAACACAACTTTATTAATGTCTGTGGGCTGTTAGAGGCGCTTTCACCGTGCACCACGGGCGAATGGAGACACTGAGTTCAACACCTGCTTGTTCCTGCACGATGCATTGATTCTGCTTTGTCTGAGTTAACACATAAAATCGTTAAGCGTCTGATCTGCGCTAACGTACGCACACATACACACACCTATCTGCCTCTCTCTCTCTCTCTCTCTCTCTCTATATATATATATATATATATATATATGTTTTACCAAATAATAATATAAAATATAGTATTTCACCAAAAACAAAGAGGAAAACATGACTTTATGATATTCAAGTGTATTTTACAAAATGTTGAAATACTGTCATAAAACTACATAAAATATAGAACTCGCGAGCTCATCAGTCATTCACCTCCCACCACGAAGGAAACAATGAATACTGTTTAGACCAGTTAAATATGGATAGTAATCAATAAATAGTAACCAGTGCAACGACTCGTGTATATCTACTTTTTTGAACAAACTCTCAGGATTATATGGTATCAAAGTTGATAGGACAGAATTTTAGTCAATGGATTTTGTTGCTGTATTTCTTCTAATATTAGGTTTCCCACATTCGTATATGTCTTTTGTCTGAAAAGATATTAAATATTAACCTTTATTCAGCAATAAACTGGCTGATTTCTTGTCATTTTGAAAAGACATTGTAAAATAGGAGAAGTGAGATCTTTATTCAGTCTTTCCTTTTATACAGTTGTATATCTCGAGATCTCTGTGAAAATGAGATGTAAATTCATAAAACCGCGTAACACATCATGGACGAAATATAATTATAATTATACTCTGTGTCAATTTGGTAAAGATTTCAGGTCCAGTAATTAAAGGTTTATGAATCGCTGGCGAGTCTGGTTACTGGCTATTTTATCGCGATTAGGATTCAATTAGAAACTGTTTATTATGAGGGAATTCTGCAGTGTAAACAGGCAGCTATTCCAGAAATGCGCTAATCCCTCGTCTTGTGACGATAATTAGCAGGGTTGATCTCCAGCGGGTCAGCGGCGGGTTTCGCCTCGACTTTCATCTGAGAAATAACGCCTCTTACCTTCCAGACAGAGCGTGGAGAACAACAGTATACCCCATCAGTCCCGACCGAGGAAAATTTTATTTTTAGAATTTATATATATATATATATATATATATATATATATATATATATATATATATATATATATATATATATTTTTTTTTTTTTTTTCCGAAACTGTCAGGCTGTGTGCCGTGAGCTTTTGGAAAATAAAGTGTTTACATTTAATGATAAAAAAGCATACATTCTTAGATGTCTCGCCCCACACTGCTTTGTGTAAGATGTAGGCCTAGGCCTACACAAATATATTTTCAAGGCCGAATGAAAATGCACAAATAGAATGAGCAAAGCTACAAAACACGCTTGTTTTTCAACACCTGTTATTACAAAAAGTAAACTAGTTATGCAAATGACAAATGAGTCAAGACAAATCCTGCCAGCTTCGCTCGGATGCTGTCTGCCACGTTAAATGAGCAGCCCGTAGGTCACCTGCAGCTATACTGATTTAATTGAAATCTTCGACATCAGCTGCTTTATTGTAAAGTAAAATGCAATATGACTTTAAACTTGAATAAATGGGAGAAAAACAAACGCGTCTGTCACAGCAGTGGTAATTGGAGTAATAAAGCGCGCGCAGTGGATAACGCGCGAGGCGCTGGATCGGAGAATCATCCGAGGCGGAATGATGTATGGCGCGCGCCCACATCACACCGTCCCACTTCCAATATTATTTTTTTCCATAATTCTGCACGATAAAAATTCATTGTCTATTAAGTAATCCCACAAATGAGATCCTTTATGAGTCTATAATGAGGTCTAATTGCTACGACTAGTCGAGCCACGTGGAAAGGTTTAGGGGAATTAAGCCGTCGGGTACGGAGCACAGACTGTTACCTCCCCATTACTTTCATAATTCAAGGAGAAAATTAGTCCATTTAAGGGAAAATCCTTTGATTCCTTTTATTCTGCTCGGGGTGGCAGCGCTATAGCTTTGTCCACCTCGCTTAAAAGCAGTACAACAAATGGAAAAGTTACATATTGGCGTTTAAAATTTCCGAGATTAAAAAAAATAATAAATCCTGGAGATCTGTTCCGCTAAGCCTCTCAGCGCCCCACACACTAATTCCCTCGCCTCCGTGCTAACGACGGCTTATTTATCATTTATTTTATTTGCTTTA
The DNA here is from genome assembly GCA_019176425.1 of Megalops atlanticus. Classification (NCBI taxonomy): domain Eukaryota; kingdom Metazoa; phylum Chordata; class Actinopteri; order Elopiformes; family Megalopidae; genus Megalops; species Megalops atlanticus. The sequence continues at coordinate 73,514,818 of CM032876.1, read as the reverse complement.
AGGCATTTTACTGATTAAGTCCGTATATATATAATAATGTAATGTGTAATTATAATTTTCATTATAGGAAATATTCTGGATTGTATCTGTATCACACCATCTACATGTAATTTACTTATTTCTTTTACTGCAAATAAGCACTATAGTAAGAACATTTGTTGTTATCATTATTACATCTCAAGGACAAAAATACACTGGCATGTATAGGTGCTCTGCAAAAGGATCAACCCCTTTACATATCTGTACGGTCTTTATCACACCGTGAAGAAGTGCATTAATGTTTTTCTGAATGCCCGTCATTAACTTGTATCAACAACCTTTATAAGGCCTCATTGTTGCACGTCGATCTCTCCTAATACAGTCGGCGATTTCCCCTTTATTAGTTACCAGGCAACAGATCCTGAATACCAAAAGTGATACGAAACACTCGGGTCTTCAGTGGGGAGAGAAATTAACAATGACCCGGGGGAGGATATAACGGCACACTGCGACTTTCCACGTCGAGCCTCTCAGCTGCACGGAGCCCACGGAGCCCGTCTGTGTTTCAGTCTACTTCAGTATCGATGAATAATCACTAACACTCTGAATCTTACATATCATGCATTTTTTTACAAGAGAAGAAACTTAAGAAAAATAGCTCTCCCGCCATTTAAGGGATGTATGAAATATAAATAAATATGATGAACACGAGCAGCTTCTTTGATGTCCATCGATGTGTTTAACAAAAAGAGCCTGAATCACATCCAGCTCTTAGGGTCCACCTGCTCTTTATAAAAGCCTTCAGAGTAGTTTTTTTCTGTTCTAAAAAGCCTGTTTGAACTACTGGCCTCTGCATGCACATCCACACCACGGTCCACAGGACAGTATCATCACCCAAACAATGAGTGTGCCTGGAGGCCACAGTGACCTCACAACGCGGGATAATGACTCAGCTGTCTGAAAGGCAAGGGCTTGTGCTTATTTTGTCTGTAGTAATATACACAGATACCGGTACTGCCAGGACACTTATTCTAAGAACCTGCAAAGACTTAATTATGGATGAAGCGCATCACATGGCGGTTTTGATTCTATAAATAAGAAATATCAGAACAATAACAATAACAAAAATTCAATCTCTGGGGAACCTTAAGAACTGCACATCAGCTGGCACGCTGTGTGTTTACTGTGAGAAAGGCAGCTGAGTGCTTCTGGTTAGAGGAATCGGTGAAGGAGGGTCTGGCATTTTCACTTTGACAGAGTCTTTCACTCATGCATGTGTCTGAGGGATTCACCATCCACAGAAATGTCTCAGTTTCTCATGCAATTAAGAGATGCCAGTAAGCCAGATAAATATCAACTGACTTGAAATGTGATCTGAGCAGACCCTTAGTGTGTTTCTCCTCCAGACTCAGCTTCATTAGGTGCTGTTTCCAGGCCTCTCACGCTCAGCTGAGGCTTATTAAAGCTCTTTTCCACTTCTGTCTATACATTTTTCCAAAAGAGTAAGCAAACATTTAATATGAAGCCAAAATGAGTGCTGTGAACAAATAAAATAGCCCTTATACCAATTTCCTTGCATGACTTGCTGAAATAAAGTCAAGAATTCATCTTTGTTTGAATCTTATCTGTGCAGATTCATCCTCATTTGAATCAGAACTTACTTTGAGTCCATTATCAAACCATACACTCCTGCCAGACCACTCCACTCCACTCCAAAACCTCTGGTCACCTTGCTATCCCTCTCTGAAAAAAGTCTTCTCAGTAAGATCTGATCTCCCCCAGGGGTGAGAGTAACTCTTCACTACAGTCAGAATTGTCAAATCACTGACCATCTTCTGCTGCAGACTGTAAACTCATCTGTTCAAACTGCATCTTGATTCAACACTGAAGTGTAAGCATTCATGATACATCCTAAAACACATTTTATATTCCTCAAATGTCCTCTTCCACCTATCATGGCACATACAGTTGTATGCAAAGGTTTGAGCACCCCTGGCCAAATTACATATTTTGTTCATTTTTGAAGTGAAAAGTAAACACAACCTCTGCAGCAAACAAAGTTTAAAAAATGACATTTTCTGCAAATGTTAATCTACTGTTACTTTTGATTTCATGAACTTAAAAAAAAGTAATTGTGGCATGTGCAAAAGTCTGGACACCCTACTAAGTCAGTACTTAGTAACACCCCCTTTGGCAGATATCACAGCTTGCAAATGCTTTTTGTAGCCAGCTAAGAGTTTTTCTATTCTTGACTTAGGAATTTTCACCCACTCTTTCTTGCAAATTGCTTCTAGTTCTGAAACGTTCTTGGACCGTCTTGCATGCACAGCATGTTTAAGATCTACCCAAAGATTTTCAATGATATTCAAGTCAGGGGACTGTGAGGGCCATTCCAAAAGCTTCAGCTTGCGCTTCTTGAAGTAGTTCATGGTGGATTCTGAGATATGTTTTGAATCATTGTCCTGTTGTAGAAGCCAGCCTCTCTTCAGCTTCAGTTTCTTGACTGACTATGTGACATTTGCTTCTAGAATTTACTGATATTTAGGGGAGTCCATTCTTCCCTCTAACCGTGCAATGTTTCCTGTGCCACTGGCTGCCACACAGCCCCAAAGTATAATAGATCCACCCCCATGCTTAACAGTTGGCAAGGTGTTCTTTTCATCAAATGCTGCTCCTTTTTTTCCTCCAAACATACCTTTGGTGATTGTGGCCAAAGAGTTCCATTTTTACTTCATCAGTCCACAGAACTTGTTTCCAAAATGCCTCTGCTTATCTAGATATTGTTTTGCATACTTCAGATGTTGACTTTTGTGATGAGGTTTCAGGTAAGGTTTCCTCCTGATGACTCTTCCATGCAGTTCATGTTTGTGCAAGCAATACTGCACAGTGGAATGGTGCACCACCACTCTGTGTCAGCTAAACCTTCCTGCAGGTCCTTTGCAGTCATATTGGGGTTTGCTATGCCTTTCTGTCCAGCATACAAGCAGTTCTATCAGAGAATTTTCTTGGTCTTCCAGATCTTGTCTTGACTTCCACGGTTCTCCTTAGCTGCCATTTCTTAATGACATTTTGGACAGTGGAAATTGCGAGCTTGTAGCGCTTTGATATCTTTTTATAGCCAGTTGCTTAGAGGAGCGCATGATTGTTCAGCATTGGCACAAGGATTGAAGAGTCAGAAAATTTATTAAGCTCTTGAATTGTCATCATCTGAAAATTCCTGATGACAAACAAAACCTGACTAAACCTGACTAACGAGTCCTAATAAGTCAATTAAGTTGTGATACTTTACAACCAGAAGGGTGCCCAAACTTGTGCGCATGCCACAATTAGTGTTTTATTTTTTTCTACTTTTTAAGTTCATCAGATATATAGTAACTGTGCATTGCCATTGGCAGAAAATGTTATTTTTTTAAAATAGTGTCTTGTAGAGGATGTGTTCACGTCAAAAATCAACAAAATATGTCATTTGGCCAGGTGTGCCCAAAATTTAGCATACAGCTGTATAAGACATTTTATGTATTGACTCTTACTATTGGATTGTGATATCTAAGAATGTATTGTCTCTGCTCTTAGCCTAACACCACACTACTGCTCCTTACCACTACACCATACTGCTGCCTTACTACTTACCACTACACAACATTGCTGTTCCTTACCACTAAACCACACTGCTACTCCTTACCGCTACACCACAATGCTGCTCCTTACCACTACACCACACTGCTGCTCCTTACTGCTACACCACACTGCTGTTCCTTATCACTACACCACACTCAATCCTATCTGTTGATAGAGTTTATTAGACTCTTCCAGTGTGAAATTTTGTTGAAAGTAATTGTTTGATGGTAGTTTCTGATGTTACCTACCAACCCTACACACTGTTGCATGAAAGAAGCCTCTGATTTAAAATCCACTGAACACTGGCTTTGTTGAAGATTAAATCCCAACATGAAAATAATGTGCAAGTGACTTGTAAATATGATTTTTGAGACATTGATTGTGAATGCCTAATATCCTAAAAAGATGTCAGGAAAGAGTCATTTGGACTCTGACATTTATCTATTTCTGGGGCAAGGACAAATGTTACCTCTGCCAGTAGAGGTGCAGCTCTGTGACTCACCCAGGGGTCCTTGTGTGGGATGTAAAGTGCTCGTGTGTTTCTGGTCCCCAGGCTCAGACACGCCACTGTGACATTGGGCAAACAGGAAGCGGAAACACACAGCATTACATACACAAACATAATTATGCTATTTCCCCTTATGGATATGTTTGCAATTTAAAATGAAGAAAATTTTCAAGGAGCAAGTGAGGCTACTTCACTGCATTCTGAAGCTTCAGACTTGTACCTGACACCTCACACACCCTACAGTTAACTCCTGACACACCATGAGGCATGGTGGCCTTTCTCCTAAGCAGTGCAATGGTCACAATAGGTTCTGCAGTGGTCCAGACCTCAGGGACAGGGTACAGTGCAGTGTTTCTCTCAGTGTGCAGTATGTAAGGTGAAAGGCTTGTGGCAGTCACTGAGGTGGGCTTCTGCCATCCCGTGGGCTTGGTGCACTGGTGTGGGAGGCTGAAGAAAATGGTCTTTATAAATTTAAGGTGGACCCATATGTCTTTCTTCCGATGTTGACTGCATGTCATGAAAGCGTGATGCTTAACAGTGCAGCTTGTGATGGAAGATGAATTTAAGAGAAATCTGACAGTAATATTATCATCATCATCATCATCATCATCATCATCAACAGCAACACCATCATCATCCCTGCCCCTCTTCACACCATAGACACAGGAAAATCCCACATCCAAAACAGGACATCCTGGATACTAACAGGTACACTGTTACGCTGTGTCCTGTTTGTGTGCTCAGACATACACACCCACCCACACACACACACACCTAATACACTCATCATACACATGCACACATCTAATATACTCCTCATACACACACACACCTAATACACTCCTTGTACACAAACACACACACACACACACACTTACTCACTCTCACTCACACACACACACACACACACACTCACTCACACACATACACACACTCTCAAACACACACTCACTTACTCACACACACACACACACACACACACACACACACTCACTCTCACTCACACACACATAAATACACTTGCCTGTCCTTGTCTCACGGATGGCTGCAGTCACACATCTCCAAATTGAGTTTGCATTGGCATTCTGAGGTCATTATCTGTTGTTTCCCTCAACTGTGTGGCTGTTAGCAGAAGATGGGGAGGAAGCCGCTGTCACTCTAATTGGTCCAGATGAGAGACACGCCTGGTAATCAAGCTCATTGACTGATTATGGCATTGTTTTGTCTTAAGTTTCCTCAGTCCTTCATAACTCTGACTCATCCACTGCATGGGCTGTTTGCAAGAGCTATTTCTCACACTGGCACCATTGGTTAACTGTGGTTGGACCTGGTCAGGAAAGTGTGACCATTGGCTGAGTGTGATTGGACCTGGTCACTGACGGGCTGTTTTTGGAAGGTATGCTGTACCTGTCAGGCAGCTAGACCACCTGGTGGTACAGCAAAATTTGGGCTTCATAAAGTGCTGTAGAGTGCTGTTGAGAGCAAAATCTTTTCATTGGTTCTCATTTGTGATTGGCAGCACATAGTACACCCGCCCTTCCTGGTATTGCTCTCAAACCTTGCTCTGCCATCTCTAATTTTCCTCTCTGTTCCCAGACTCTGCCATTCAACAGAAACACATACCTGCTTTGTCTCTCCTCCGACTTAAGAAGTATATGCATGATACAAGTAGAAAACTGTTTGGTGTCGTCTTTCCAAAAGCCAGTTGGTGTTGCAGAGTGACTCGGCAGGTTTCCAGGCTGAGCGTGTTTTTTTTTCAGCATGGGGCCGTCCTGCCATGTGAGGCCTGTGTTTGGCCTCTGCTCCACTCTGCACAGCATATTTGAAGTTGGATAAGCAGTTTTGGAATGAACGGGTCAGTGTGGGATTGAGTGGGAAGTGAGGGAAAGTTAGCAGATTACTCTGTTTTAACAGGGCTCTTATAATGCACAAAGCTGTCAAGCAGCTATTTATCCTGCCGGATATACAGCCGCCATTCCTCCCTCCCATCCTCAGTGAAAGAAAGGCAGAGAGAGAAAGGCAGACCCGGTCCTGATTCTGGCAGTGACTGGACTGAAGACGTCATAAGGTTTAACGCTAAAGAAAGCCTTGGAGTGTGATAAGCTCCGCAGAGCTCATTACACAACAGTAGCTTAATTGTGCCATGTGTGCATCACATGAGCTTTATTTTGTTAAACAGACGTGTAAGACCGGGGAGTCAGTCTCTCCCTCCGGTCCAACCGCCTGGTCAACCCCCTCCCCAATCGCAGTGCCAGCTTTGCCCCCTTCCTCAGATCTGTGGCCCAGCCTCACCCCTGTGGACCCAGTCAGGAACCCAGCCCCAGAGCTGCAGCTACAGAAGCAGAGGTGTGTTTCTCCAGAGCTGCAGCTGCAGGGGCAGAAAGTGTGTTTCTGTGCGGCTGCAGGGACAGAGGTGTGTTTCTGTGCGGCTGCAGGGGCAGAGGTGTGTTTCTGTGCAGCTGCAGGGACAGAGGTGTGTTTCTGTGCGGCTGCAGGGACAGAGGTGTGTTTCTGTGTGGCTGCAGGGGCAGAGGTGTGCAGCTGCAGGCTGGCCTTTCTGGGTAGCAGGGGTGCTCAGGGTGTTTGCAGCTGGATGCAGCAGAGGACAGTCATCAAATGCCAAAGACTCTGCTCTGTAGCTCTGTTATTATTATTATTATCATTAGTAGTTGTAGTAATAGTAGTAGTAATGGTACTAATTCGGATTTGACTGTTCAATACGACGATTCGAATATTCGTTCCTTTTTTTCATCTGGCAATCAGAAAATCCATTGTCATGAGTTTCAGTGATGATTTCGACCACATTAACATAGTCAAATGCAACAGAGTCATGGGAACACATTTTTGAGCATTTAACCCTTTCGTGCGTACGGTCACACCAGTGTGATTAGCCTTTAGCGCGTATGCTAAAACCAGTGCGATTACAAAACTAGATTGGAAAATTTCTAGCTAATTTTAGCTTTGAGGAAACAGCGATTTAACATTTAAAATATAGCAAATGCTAACTGAAAACTATGAGAAGCTTAATAACGCTAATGAAAATATAACAAACCATGTAATGTAACACCCGCGCTACATAGAATAACAAATAAATTACGTGCGAAAGGGTTAAATTAGCCTTGTAAATAGATTTATTGCTTGCATTTAGTGGTGTACTGGCCATCGGGCATACCGGGACAAATCCCAGTGGGCCGCCGGACCGTCAAAAAATCCATAAAGTTTTTACCGGCCCTCTCTATGTGCCTATCATCTGATGAAATGGTTCAGTTGGGAGGACTGAGAAATGAACGTTTATTTCAATAACAAGATACCATAATTTCATGAATGCTTTCACTGTTAAGGCATGTTGCACAGCGGTTTTCAACGACACACGTATGTAATCCTTTACTTTGACACTCACAAAGTCACGTCCAATTAGTTCAAACAGAGCTTAGTTGCGTAAGCTTACCAACAATGCGCTCATCTAACCTAAGTAAAATATTGCATTGTCACCGCTGTTTTTTAAATTAACACTAAATAAAACGAGACAAGTTTTCAATGTTAACTGTGTGCCGTTATCAAGGCAAGCAAGCTAGCTAGCTGGCTACCTAGCGGGTTAAAAGGAACTTCAGGACCGCTGACGTCCAAGTTGTGGCCAGCTAGCTGGCTGCATTAAACATAAAACTTGCTACGTGACGTATATTCATAAGAATATAATCGTTTGCAAAGTCCATGCACATTAACTAATTAAGAGGCAGTCTCAGTTGTAGACAGAACTTGAGAATCATAGCCAAATATAGCCTACTTTAATTCCCGAGCACACGCCCCCCGGGCCGGTCGTAGCGGATAAGTCCAGGGCTGAATTTCTTTCCCAGTACAGCCCTGCCTGCATTATATGTATAGTAAATCTACTCAGATGTTGTTGAATGATAAGCGAATTCTTGCATACAGAGTTTGCATTTAACTTTGTTAGGGTTGTCCTTCAAAAGTTCGAAATTCCGCCATACTTTAGACTTCTTCATGGTTATAGCTGGCCTAGTTTACCAACCACTCCTCAGGTTTCACCTTCTCTCATCAGTTAACCACCAGGGCATGTTGTCACGTGGATTTTTTTTTTTAGTAAGCGCCAGCTAGCTCTGCTAGAAAATAAAAATATATTTATGAATCCCCTTATTTATAATTCCTCATTGAAATGTTATCTCTGTACATTATGGTAAGCTTCTATCTGTTTTATTCTGTTATTGTAATGCACACTGACTGACAAAAAAAAAAACTGCTCGACTTGAAGAATCTCAGTCGGCTGATGGGTCTCTGACAGATGATTCGACTCGTCGACTTTCAGGGGGCAGCCCTAGTTAGCACAGTAACCCCTGTGGGGAGAAATAGCTCTTGGGGCTCTGAGTGCCCTCACCTGCCACTGGCTGTGAATCATGGGGGCGCTGTGCACCTGTCCTGAGGGGCCCCAACAGCATGAGGCCCCCGGGGGTCCCCCCAAGGGCCCCGCCAACCTGAGGCTGCAGGTCCTGCATGGCTTTGGCCTGGTCTGTGTGTCCCCCCCACACGCGTCTGAATCATCACCCTATGGTATGTCACAGACCAGTCACATGGTGGTGCTATAACAGACTGCTGTCTTCAGTATGTTTAATCACAATAAGCACATGTTAAATAAAGCACGCTCAGACTTAAATGAGGCTGGTCCCTGTTAACATCAAACAGTTTCTTCTGAGGGGGTAATGGATGTCAGTGAATCACACAGTTTAGAGGCCATTTAAAATTTTACAAAAATAAGGAGGCCCTACAGGGGTCTCACCTTCCTTATCACACTGAACCTCCCCCCGCCTCCCAAGTGAAGCTGGTTAGGGGTAGGGTTAGGGTTAGTGGCTGAGGGCCACTGTGTGAGAGGCCAGCTTCAGGCTGCAGTGGGGTAAGGCACCAATGTGCCCTCTGAAAGCTGCATGCAGTGGCAGTCCTGGCTGCTGTTGGACCAGGAATTTAAACCCATATATGACAGGAAGTTAAACCCAGGTTTGGCAGTACAACAGGAAGGTAAACACAGTTTCAGTGCTAGAACAGGAAGGTAACCCCAAGTTTGGCAGTGGAGCAGGAAGGTAACCCCAGCTTTGGCAGTGGAGCAGGAAGGTAACCCCGGCTTTGGCAGTGGAGCAGGAAGGTAACCCCAGCTTTGGCATGGGCTTGGCCGTTGGCAGGCTGGCAGGGGGCCGTGCAGATGCCTGGCGTCGGAGAGCAGAAAGGTTGTCCCATTGATGGAGTATCCTTTCAGAGTCAATGAGCTGGGTCAATGCCTGCTCGTCAGATGGGTGCACAGCACAGAGCAGGGCGGTGAGAGGGTCAGGTCTTTTCAGGCCTGCTGTCATGCAAATCAACCCACCGACGCTCAAACAACTACTGGAATTTTTATGTCAGCTTCTTGTCCTTTTTCCTCCATTTTCACTCCCTTTTCCCCTCATTTCACAGAGTCATTGAGGAGACATTCAGTGGGGTTTTCTGTAAATTGGGGAGCCTGCAAAAAAAGATAGAGAGAAAAGAGAGAGAAAAGGGGAGTAGGTGTGGATTTAAGTGGGGCTGAGGCAGTTAGATCATGTTCTTTTCATGGTTCGATTAGAATCAAATCTCTTCACCCTCCACCCTGACGCTCTGGGGCTGCTGGAGGGCCAGCCAAACAAAGGCTTTTTTGGGAGAGACAAGAGACTGAAGGACTGAAGTTGAATGTTAATTATCCCCTCAGATCACTGCCCCTTTGGCCCATCCAGCAACAAGCGACAAGAGCTTAAAGGTATTTAGCATTTTAGTGGGGAACTTAGCGGATGTGTCTCAGAGACTTACGTATGTTTAACATGTTATTAAGAGACTGTGTGTGTCCATGGTGATTTAAAAGACTCTGCTCCTGCTGTTTGCCTCTCCTGACGGTAAAATAAAGCCAGATAAACTGTGCTGCACATCCTTTGTGTGGCTCAGCCTGTGTTTGAATGGGTGACCCTGGTTCAGGCCCAGTTTTTCATCACACAGGTGTTTCTGCACAGGTTCTACAACACACGTCTGAGCCGGCTTCCATGGTTACGCTGACAGAAACTGCATCCTCATTACCATGGCAATGCAACGAGTTGGTCCATGTGAGAGAAACTTCATCTCTGTCTTCACCTCATGAAGTGATGTAGAAACACCTCAGAGAGTTCATCAAGTTATGGATTCATTCCTTCCAGTTTCAACACAGGTTAGGAGTACCAGCCTGGCCAGCGGAGCAGAGAATGCAGTGTCTGAGCTTCAGCCAGCTTTGACCTTCAGGAAAACTTAGAAAACTTCATTGATTTAATACCACTAAATAAAGAACATGAAAAAGTGACCATTTTGACCACACATGAGTATATTCCTGTTCAACACTTTCCCAGGAGGAAAAATCTGTTAATAATGACATCATAAGAAGAACTGCTAGAGGAACTCACAGCACAGTAATCCCCAAACACAAGCAACCATCCAACAGCCAGAGGCCCAGTGTCTGCAGGTTGCTTTTTAAGAATAAAAGACTAAACAGGAAAGTATTCACAGTAGCTGGATATTTATATTAGATGGAGTACGTGTGGAGTATAGGGAGGATATTTATGTTAGAGGGAAGGTACTTAGTGCAGTGGGAGGGTATTTATGTTAGAGGGAGGGTATTTATGTTAGAGGGTGGGTATTTAGTATAGTGAGAGGGTATTTATGTTAGATGGGTTGTGTGTGGAGTATAGGGAGTGTATTTAGATTACTGTGTGTGTGTAGAGTATAGGGAGGGTATTTATGTTAGAGGGAGTGTGTGTAGAGTATAGGGAGGGTATTTATATTACAGGGAATGTGTGTGGAGTATAGGGAGGGTATCTATGTTAGAGGTAGTGTGTGTGGAGTATAGGGAGGGTATTTATATTACAGGGAGTGTGTGTGGAGTATAGGGAGGATATTTATGTTGGAGGGAGGGTATTTGGTGTAGTGGGTGGGGGTGGGGGTGCTTTAACAGGCAGCAAGATAATGGCTGTTTGTATCATTGTTTCAGTGTCTGAGCTTTCACTTCCCAGGTGACATTGCTGGCAGAGTCATGAACTCTGCATCTGCAGCTGTGTGAGCATGAACACCTGGTCTTACCTTTTCTCCTGTCTCTCTCTTTCTCCCTCTCTATCCCTCTCAATTGTCTGTCTCCTCTTGATCCCTCTCTATCTATTCCAGTTTGTCTAGAGTGGGATGAGTTTGTTAGGAATGGAATTTTTTTAGGAAGGGAAGTTTTTCTCATGAATGTCATCATTTTATCGGTGTGTTTTTTTTTGTTTTTTTTTGCTGGTGCTTCCCTTTAGCACTGTCAGTGTGTAAAATCTTTTTTTTTCTGCAGGAAGAGGAACATGATGCTTGTTTTGAATGTGTGAGAAATATGGCAATGGTTTTATGGTGCATTTGTGTGTATGTGTTTGTGAGTGTGAGTGTGAGTGTATGTTTATATATGTGTGTGTGTGGTATGTGTGTATGTGTAAGTGTGTGTGTATGAAAGTGTGTGTGCGTGTGTGTGTGTGTATACTGTGTGTGTTGGTTACTGTTTAACAGGGCAGCTCAGACCACCCCGGCTCCCTCCTCCAGCTCTATTCAGCTGACAGCTGCACTAAGACCCTGTCGTTTGTCTTTCAGACGCCAAGATGGATCGAGGAGTTATTAGAAAAGCAGCACAATGGCTGATAGCACAAGGTGAGTGCTGCAGGGGCACTCTGCTGCGGGGCCACGCTGTTTCGGGGGCCCCCAGACCCCAGGAGCTGGATGGCGGGGTATGGAAACAGATGCTTTTGTTAGGTGAGAGTGCGAGAGGTGTCGGGGCGGGGGCAGGGGACTGCGGGGGCCGTCGGCCATGGTGCAGAGCTGATCGTTTCTCTTCCTTTTCTCTGCTCTCTGTCCAGCTGTGGGGGTGCAGGGCTGGGCCAGGAGGAAGCAGGCAGCCGATAACATGCTGCAAGAGGCAGGCGGAGGCTGTTTTGTCAGCCTCTCCATTAAAGGGTCGTTTATTACACCCCGATCCCGCCGCGTTTGCTATTATCCGCCAGAGCGGTATTGGGGGGGTTGTAATTGCCGCAGTGGAACAGATTCGACATGCTCTCGCAGATGCGGGGCTCGGATTTATAAAGTTATGAATGCACCCCCCCCCACCCCCTGCACCCCACCCCCCTGCACCCCACCTGAAAAAAACTGTCTGAATTTTGTGCCCAAAATGTGCCGAAATTCCCTGAAAGGATGAAACGGTCAGGTTGCTCTTTGTGTTGGGTGTGAAATCAGAGCTGCCCCACAGACGTGAGCAGGACGTCCCAGCGGAGAATGCTGTTACAGTACAAACAGACCGTTTACCACTTTATGACCAAATGGCAAAACCCACAGCCTGTTATACCATTATACTGCTTTATTCCACTATCTACTATGGACCAATCTGCTGTGATGCATGTCTGTATGTCTTTATGTCTGCCTGTATGTCTGTATGTCTGTAAATCCATATGCGTGTATGTCTGTATGTCTATGTGTACATATGTAAGTATGCATATATGTATGTATGCATTTTGATAAATGATACATTTGTATATATTCTTATTTCAATATTGTCATGCATGAGGCAGTTTTGCACGGTCAGTATTTGGCAGAGGTTAAGCAGTCCGCCCATTTAAAGGGTGTTTATGAATACTATACATACGCAGTCCTCTCCTGAAGGGTGTAGTCGACCTGGACCCTATGTGTTGAGGGGTGTGGGGGGTGCGGGGGCTGGGGGTGCAGAGATGCCAGACTGAAAAACTTGAAGGGGCTTCAAAAATATCTTTGTGTGTGCATGTGTGAGTGTGAGCATGAGTGAATGTGTGTGTATGTGTGTGAGAGACAGAGTGTGTGTGTATGTGCATGTGTGAATGTTAGCATGAGTGAATGTGTGTCAGTATATGTGTTTGTGTAGGTGTGTGCCTGTGTGTGTGTGTGTGAATGAGTGTGAGTGAGTGTGTGTGAGTGTGTGTGTGAGTATCAGCAGCTACATTTAGGTTTGATTTATTGAGGCCTAAGCCACATGATGAGTGTCCTGCGGGAATAAAGAGAGAGAACCCCGAGCGGATCTTTCACAGACATCTCCCAAACTGCCCGACTGCCAATCCTTTTAATAGGACACAAGAAAGACCCCTGAGAAACTCAGCTACAGAGGGAGCACAGAGACAGGTGTACAGCTCCACAATCTTTCAAGGAGTGGGAACAGCACACACACACACACACACACACACACTCTCACTCTCTCTCTCTCTCACACACACACACACACACACACACACACACACACACACACACACACACACACACACACACACACTGGAATACCCTGTTGCACAGTGTACAGTGGGAGAGTTACTACTACAGATCTTGTCCTGGTTGGTTGATCTCAGTCTGTGTGGGGCAGCTTCAGTGCTCACCTCAGCTGCCATGGCTCTGAGTCAGCATCTGTATGAGTGTCTCTCTGAGAGATGTGGGTCTGTGCTTGGAAGTGTGTTTCTCTCTGAGGCGGGGAGGGGGGTGTCTCTCTTTGAAGGTGTGTGTCTGAGGGGACTGTGTCAGTGGTGTGTGTCTCAGCAGGGTGTGTCTGTACACAAAGGGTGTGTTGAGGGAGGGGTTTGTGTGTCTTTGGAGGGTGTTTCCTTGCAGGGGTGTGTATTTGACCATCATTTCATACTCTGTCAGCTGCCTGTTTTTAACACCTGTCGCAATTTTTAAGATTAATCCAACCCTCATAAATTTCAGTAAGGAAAACCAAAAATAGATATTTATAAAGACAGTTTGTTATTTATAAAGACTGATCAGGGTTATTGCTTTGCCTGTGTGCTGTGCCTGGCTGTCATTCAGACCTGCTGCAGTACGGCAGTATCTCTGCCCTGTCTCGCCATCAGCACCATGGGGGATCCATACATCAGATTAATACATGCTCAAACATCACAGCTATAATTCTCTTTAAGGGGAATTAATTCTCTTTAGTTATAAGTTAGTTATAACTTTAGTTATTCTCTTAAGCTATAAGCATAGATTCACTCATGGGTGCATCTTTGTGTATCAAATTTTATCTCTTGGTCTAAATATTAAGTCCAATGTTTTCTTTAATTATTCATTAGAATTTATATTTAGTCTTGCAAGATGGAGCATATTCAGTCAAATAGGAAAACAAATGTATATGTGTATATGTGTGCTATAAGCCCTGCTGTACCCTGCTATACACCCTGCTGTTCCCCTCTTTATGCCCTGCTATATGCCCTGCTGTACCCCTCTATACACCCTGTTGTACCCTTCTATACGCCCTGCTGTACCCCGCTGTACACCCTGCTGTACCCCACTATATGCCCTGCTGTACCCTGCTATACGCCCTGCTGTACGCCCTGGTGTACCCTGCTGTACGCCCTGCTGTACCCCTCTTTCTTCGCCCTGTGCTGAGTGACAGTGTTAATGGGCCTGATTGTGAAAAAGTAACAGTTCTTTCAGAGTTCATTTCCAATTTTGTGACTGTCGCTGTGTGCAGCTTTTGTGTCCCGCTCCCCTGCCCCCCCTCCTCTGCCCCCCTGTTCCACTCTCTCTTTTCTTTTTTTGGGCCATCAAGATTATGTTGCTAAGGAGATTTTTGCTTTTTACTGTTTCCATTGATTGTGTGTTTTAATACGTTTTGAATGGGCAGGAATTTCCATCACAAATGGCCTGCATTGGGGGCTGGGCGCTCACAGGAGCACTCAAGTGAGAAATGAAACAGCATGCAGAGAGGGGGGACCACCCAGCCCCCTCCCACACCCTCTAAAAACCCCCGCCTGCACCCCGGCCCTCACCCCTGCCCAACTCTGTCTCTGTCAGTGTGTGTATATTAGGGTGCAGTAAAAGTGTGTGTGTGGGTTTGTGCATTTGTGTGAGCATGTGTGTGTGTGTTTGTGTGTGAGAGTGACTGTGTGTGTGTGTGAGTGTGTGTGTGTGAGCGTGTGTGAGCATTTGTGAGCGTGTGTGAGCGTGTGTTTGTGTGTGAGCATGTGTGTGTGTGTGTGAATGTTCGTGTATGTGAGCATGTGTCTGAGTCCATGTTTGCGCGCATGTGTGTGTGTGTGTGAGCATGTGTGTGTGTGTGTATGTGTGTGTGAGTGAGTGTGTGTGAGCATGTGTGTGTGTCTGTGTGTGTGTGCGTGTGTGTGTGTGTTTCTCTCTAGGTCAGAGGTGTTCACACAGAGCTGCATCTATGAGGTGTTTGTTGCTGTTACATTTTTGGTGGAGGGCAGATCTGCTGATCTGAGGGTCACATAGCTGGGCAATTAGGCTGCAGTTTGGGCGCAAGGTTATTTACAGGAGCTGCTATGTGCCAGAGACACTGCCACGCTTCTTCTCCCTCCTGCAGCTGCTCTGGGAGGTGGCCACACCCGCCCTTTCCTCACTGCCTAATGAGCTCCTAACTCAATCAGCCAGGACTTCTCCAAGGGAAGCGTGCTTTTAGGAGCTGCCCCACCTTTGGAAGACATAGGTCATTAACAGTGCTTCCCTCACCACCTCCTGCTGGCTGTGTTCTCCCGCAGCACCTCCTGCTGACTGTGTTCTCCCTTTCAGCACCACCTGCTGGCTGTGTTGTCCCTCTCAGCACCTCCTGTGTAGTTCTGTTGCAACAGGATGCCTTCTGTCCCTTGTTGTCTCAGACACTGATCACAGAGCAGAATTATCCATGTCACATGCTGGCCCAGGTGGGAGAGGCAGATGGGACAGGTGCACTGTTCTCTCATGGTGCTCTTCTCCCCTGCTTCTCTGATCTGGAGCAGAAAAGACTTCCAGACCTGTGCCTGGGCCACACTTGACCTCTAACCTCTGACCTCTGGCCCCTGCTTGCTGTGAGACCTGCATGCTTCAGCTGTATCCGGCATATCACTGCCTCTAATCGAAGAGCACTGACACAGAACACCCTCTCCACAGCGCATTTGGGCAAAGTGCAGCAGAAGAGTGTGTTTGGAGCCTGCGCTCCTCAGGCTGCATGTACGGTTTTGCTTAGCCTGCTCAGACTCGCAGCTCTCAGAGGCTGCTCTGAGTGCCCGGGACTCGCATTTGCTGGAGTCTTCATGCAGACGCAGAGCAGGAGAGCGTAGAAACACAGTCTGACGCATGTCCGATGGAGGAGTTTATTCAGTTAATGAGAGTTTGGTGTGAGAAGCAGCACCGCACTTATGGGCACTGATTAGCGGCTGTGAAGTTTGTTTGCCTCTGTTATGGATAATGACGCAGTCACTCCACCCAAGTGGAATACACACACACACACACACACACACACATGCATGCACGCACACACACATACACAAGCACACACAGACACACACACTGTCAGTTATTCTGCCTGAGAGAATAACACACAGTTTACTGTTCCCTGTATTTAAACGCTCTGGTCTGAGCTCTGTGCAGCAGGGACATGCTTCCCTCTCGCTTACACACATGTAAAAATAGCCTCAGGCAGAGAGCTTTTCCCATGTGATCCACTCAGACATGCCACTGCAAACACCCTCCACAGCACACACCACAGCACATAATAATATCAACAATTACAACTGTAATTATGACAATATTCATCTTCTTTGTAAAGTGTAGTTCATGTAGTCTGAAATAAGAGCTTGATAAAAGAGCAGAATTCATTCTACTCATAGTTCCTGTTATCAGATACAGAGCATAAATCTGTGTTGAATTTGGTATGACTTCCACAGCTGCTATGAATGGAAAAGCTGTGGAGTAAAAATGAGGTTGAAACTGACTTTTAAAAGCCTTCCCATCATCACTGTCTCTCACTCACAGCCAGTCTGATCCTCGGTGTTTCTGTGACACGTGAAGGATCAACAGAAAGATGCTTGGGTTACGGAGTGGTCAGGGTCAGGTGACCGCAGTGATTGCATGTCATGTGGAGGGACGCAGGGAATTTCAGATTTTTGATATTCAGATTAGGGCCGGACGGCCGTTCTATTCTGTATTCTATGCAGGATGTCCTGGCTCCTGGATGAATAGCATGTTGCATTGTAACGGGAGAGGAAAGGTTAGACTGGTGTACAGTTATGTTCTGACTGCATGTGAATGACAAACTGTGCATACCAGGAGGGCGGCGGTGTCTGCGGCTGTAGCTGATCTCTCCTCTACCAGCCCAGTACTAAACAGCCCATGCTAGCCACCCTCTCCATCAACAATAACATTACAGCTGTCCATTTATTGTTCAGCTAAATAACACTAAATCATATCTTAATGCTAAATAATAATATAGTATAACAAATAGCTTTAAGTTAGCTAAACAGTGTTGCTGTGTAGCTTCATATCACACAGTGCTGACCTTTCCTCAAACAAATGGACCAGTCTGTCCTCGTTCTGCTGTGTGCACACTGCAGCCGTAACTTAGACAATACTTATGACTGCAGTAAGTATACATTACATCACATTATAGTCATTTAGCAGACCCTCTTATCTAGAAGGTACAGCTGGAGTATCCCAGTGGGGGAATTGAACCAGCAACCTTTTGGTTACAAGCACTGCTCCTTACCACTCTGTTTCACTACCGCGTATAGTCTTGTTACTATGTAGTTACATACACAGTACTTAGACAATTTATGCAGTTAGTGTTTCCTTTCTTCTCGTTCTTGTTTCCATTCTTTGTTGGGAATGCCCCCTGCGCTATGATTGGCTGATGGCTAAAATGCTCTCCCTGACAACTAGTGGATTGGACGGGAAAGGGGTGACCACGGGCGCTACTCGGCCACCAATGGTTTTTAACAGGTGTCTTGTTGGTGTGTGTATGTGTGTGTGCCCCATCTTCATACAAACAGACGCAGGGATAGAGAAGAAAGGAGAGAGGGGGTATCACTCTCTGTTTTCAGATGTTTGATCCTTTTTTACAGCGTCTTTGATGCGGCGGAAAGCAACAGAATGAGACTAAAGAGCCTCAGTGTTCTTCTGTCCCGGTACAAATCGCTGGGCTTCGGGGTCCTTTCACTCAGGACTGGGGGAGAAAAATTTAAATCAGACATTGATCTGAACACTAATCCCCTATTGGTGCCAACGTGACCCTGAAAAATAGGCTTAGTGCCGCCAGGTTAACGTGAACGACGCTTCCATTTAAAGAAGGCTGTGCCACCCACAGACAGGCTGAGGAAGCACAGTGCGCTGCGTTGATGGCCGCCTTCGGGGCGGCTCTCTGCCAAGGGTCGGCCTATCTACCACGGCCGCCACGCAGGGGACAACATGACACTCTCTTACAGGGGTGCAGGGTGTTTAAGGTCCCCTCCCGCTGCACACTGAGGCCGACTCAGGACAACTGGCAAAAAGCAGCGATATTTCTTAGCAATTTGCAATGGTTTCTGGGACAAGAGGCCCCCCGTAAGCCTGAGGTATACCTGGGAGAGTGGTCTGTCACATGAACTTGCTAACCAATCAGAACTGCAGCATGGCTCTACTAGACTTAAAAAACATGAACTGCTTGAATAATAAATCTTATTATGTAATTGATATATAATTATTATTGTTATTATAGAGACAATATATAGATGAGATATTCACTTTTATTTTCTAAATACAAAAAAAGATGATGTTGAATAATGATGTCTCCTTGTAAAATAAGACAAGCATAACCACAGAGACTTTCCAGACACCGCTTTATGAATGAGTGAGATGAGTTATGAGACGAGCAAAATGATGGGGTGTGTTGTTCTTTTCTGGGGTGTTTTGTTCTTTATGGGGCTGCTTTGTTCTTTTTTGGGGCGCTTTGTGGGTGAATTGAAAGTGCAGAGAGGAGAGCAGAGAGCTGAGAGGCAATGTCCTCAGAGGGACATTCAGAGCTCAGATCTGGCCTGTGTTGTGGGGTTTAGTATAAATGGATTTTGTTGTGGGGCGCCTTTCGCATGGAGAGCAGACATAATGATAAACCAGGCTGTTAAACACACTACAAATACAGGAAACCACAATCAAATCTCCAATCTGCCAGATTTATGTTTCCAGCTATCAAAAACTCAACCAGTTACAAATACATGGAGGCATTCAGTTCACTGGGAGCAGCAGAGTGGAACCATTTCAGCCAGAGACCCAGAGCACCACACACTGTGAGTCAGAGAGAGAGAGGGAGATATAAGGAGAGAGAGAGAAGGAGAGAGAGAGGGGGAGAGGGAGGAAGAGAGAGAGGTAGGGGGAGAGGGGGGAGGGTGATAGAGAGAGAGGGAGAGAGGGAGAAGGAGAGAGAGAGAAAAATAGGGGGAGAGGGAAAGATAGAGAGAGAGAAATGGAGATAGGGAAGAAGGCAGACTCACTAAGGAGAAAGAGTGTGGCATTGTTGGGGGTAATCTTTTTGACATTTATGACGGTCTGTCTATAAACTGAAATATGTGGGAGTCTGAGAGTCAGACAGACACTGAGTGGGACAGACAGACACTGAGAATGACAGACAGACTGTTTAAATGAGCAGCAGGTTGGGGTCATGAAGTACTGTGCTGCTAATCTGTGCGTGAGAGCTGTGTGTGAGAGCTGCGTGTGAGAGCTGTATCTGTCTGCGGGAGCTGTGGAGGTGTGTGTGTGTGTGTGTGCATGTGTGTGTGTGTGTGCTGTGTGTGTGCACTGTGTGTGTGACCTCTCTCTCCCCGTGCGTCCTGGTCTTGCTCTCAGCCTCAGAATGGCCTCCCTTGAGGTGACACACCCCTGAACTGGAATCAGACATGTTCCTCCTCAGGTAACACTCTTCTTTCTTTCCCGTTTGCTTGGGTTTAAAATATTTGCTGGTTTGGTACGAGTCCCTCATGGGATAGACCAAACAGTCAGGTTTGATATCCTCAGTATTCCAGATCTGATGTGCTGAAATGTCAGTCACAACAGTCACTCCTGTTACACTGTGGAAAGGTCAGAGGTCAGAGGTCAGTCAGGAATCTCATGGGTAAAAGTGACAAGATTCAGAATCCACTCCCACAGAGGAGGAGAGGAACTGTAGTCACCACCAGCCAAAACCTCCCAAAAATGCCCCAAACTGCCCAAAACACCCCAAACCTGAAAGTCCCCTGAGAGAAAGATAGGGGTAGAGAGTGAAAGAGAGAGAGAGAGAGAGAGAGTTGGGGCTGCTCCCTCTGACTAAATGTGAAAAGGACAGGTTACTGGGGTGTATCGCTCCCTAGGATAACGGAAACCTGCCGAGTCTGAGAGCCTCACAGGGACTGATTATTCCTCCTGAGAGAGTCATCAGCCACAGTCTGACAGACAGTGAGTGAATAAAACTGACAAATTAAACACCTAACTGCCCATGGTTGCTTTAATGCTGTGTGAAAGTTATTATTATCGTCTAATTTTTCATTTATTAATTGAATTGTATCATCTTTTTATCATTTATTATTTGTTATTTGAACACATACTTTCTCAAAGTAAGTGTATACTCGTCAAGGGGGGTTTAAGAGGCGGGTTGCTGTGTGAGAGGCAGGATTGAGGTGCTAGAGTCGGGGTTGCGGTGTTAGAGGTGGGGTTGAGGTGTTAGAGGCGGGGTTGCAATGTTGCAGTGTTAGAGGTGGGGTTGAGGTGTTAGAGGTGGGGTTGCTGTCTCTGAGGAGGGGTTGGAGGCAGATATGCAGTGAGTTTTTCCCAGTGATGCCATGCTGCTGGTGACTCATGTTTTTAATTAAGGCAAAGCTGTGGCTAGAGGGTATATATCACTTCCAGACTGCAAACATCACACACATACACAAGAAGATGGCTTACTGCCATATTGCAGAAAGTTGACTGAAGAGATGGAGCTCATGCACCCAGGCAGATGGGGCATGTGTAAAACATATTGTTCACTCTGCAGCTCTGACTGATTCTGTTATTCTCCACACGGCAGCATTTCTTACATGATGGAATTTAAATATTTCATTTTGTTTGTTCCCTGTCAGGTAGGACACAGACAGCATGTCACCTGTGCTGCTGTGAGTGTGTGTCATACCTGTGGTACTCAGCAGTGATCTGGTGTAGAAGAAGGGATGAGGAGGGTGTGTGTGTGTGAGTGTGTATGTGTGTTTGTGTGTGTGGTCTATTTGTGTGTGCATTTAACTTCGTGAATGTGTTTGTGTGTGTGTTTATGGATGCACGTGTGTGTATATGCATGTTCCCTTATGGGACTAGAGTGTGTAGGCAGTGTGTAGACAGGATTGGGGTCTCTCCACTGGGGGTTTATTAAAGGAAAGGGGGGTCACTGAGCATTCAAGCTGGACCTCACTGATGGCCACACACACTGCACTGTGGCACTTTGGCACTGTGTGTGTGTGTGTGTGTGTGTGTGTGTGTGTGTGTGTGTGTGTGTGTGTGTGTGTGTGTGCGTGCCTGCCTGCATGTGTGTGTGCTCCAGACTGTTTATTGCAGTCTCCTGTGTGGGAGTGAAAACACATGATTCAGACTGTGGAGTTGGGTCTGCAGGATGAGTGCTGCCAAGTCTCTGAGGAGATTCAGTAAAACAGCAATGTCATTGCTGCCCCCCACGCTGCCAGACCCCCCCCACACACACACACACACACACAAACACAGATACACACACACTGTCCTGGGCAGCAGAGGTGAGACTGACACACAGCAGCAATCTGAGACACTGTGACAGCCAGAGACACTATGACAGAGACACTGTGACAGTTAGACACTGCGAGAGTCTCCCTGATACACTGTCCAACTGGTGCTAAAATTCTAGAGAGCGATAGTAAGTAGCTCAGGCATTCACCTTTACTGTCAAAATTCCAAATAAAATGTTTTTTTCCACCCAGATTAGGCTGGGTATGAATATTCAGCTCACTGATCCTTTGGAGAAGCTGTTTTAATGCTCTCCACTGCTTTATGACACTGAACCAACAGGAAAAGTATAATCTTTCCTCTGATGGGAGGAACTGCAGATGTTTTGGATTAGATGAACTGCTGTTTGTTGCAGTGGTGAAGCTGTCCTTCCATTCATCTTTAGTTAAAGAGTCACGTTTTCCCCAGAGCAGTCTCTCAGTGACCGGCTGCCATGCACCTCCTCTGTTCTCCTGAAAGACCATCAGAAGATGTATCCTGCATCGGAGCTGGGCTCTCTGCGCTGCAGGGTCTGAGGTCGGCCCGCACTCAGGGAATCAGCTGTTTGTTCTGTTTGTTCAGCTTTGTTTTGCAGAGCCGCATACAGCTGAGATACGGGGTTGCAGCGGTGCACCTCTCTGGGTAGGCTGCGACTCGGTTTCTTCTCATTTTCTCATAACTCAAAGCCAAACACATATAAAAGAAAGAAAGAAAACTACAAACAAACACAGCGAAACAGGGGCAGAAAAAAGTTTCCATTTCTCAGGTTACACGAAAAGCAGACCTCCCACGCCAGTAGAAGAGTCACAGCACATTACGTGGGCCGGCACATCGGGCTTAAAAAAACCCAAAATGTTCGCAGTGCTGGACGGGGCTCCGGGGGCTCGGGCGGAACAGGCCGGTGCTGTGTGCGCGCCTTTCAGCTTCCACGGACAATCATTCACATTTATTTAAACGCATTATCCATGGGTGCGCACCACGCACACCGCATCGGTGTGCCGGTGCACACTGCGCGCTGCGCTGACCCCTGTCTGACACCCCCATTGTGCTGCTGTTTATCCCTCTCCGATTTACAACAAAGAGCCAAATGAAATGTGTGGCTGCAGGATTACAGAATGTGTTACTCTTCACTTTCTAACTGGTACAAAAACACCGTATTGAGCGCCCCACCCACCCGCTCCGCTTTGGAAGCAAGTTAGAAAAGCACACGACCAAAAGCAGCCCAGGCTAACGGTGTGCCTCTAATATTGACTCTATATTTAAAGCAAATCTTGAGCTTTTTACCACCATTGCAAATAATAAGAAGCCAGGGAGCTCCCCATGGCATAATAGAAGAGACAATGGAGGCATATTTTGAATATTATCATTGTACAGTGAATACAATCATCTATAATCATTAAATGCGAGTAAAAATAATAAAAAGTGAAATTTATTTATAATAAATGGGACATTAATATCAATCTGAGTTCAGAATTTTGTACAGTTGCCTAAAGCCCTCTATGAATGATTTCATATTCTATTAAAATAAAAAAATTAGTGTACTTTCAATGTGTCTCTTAAGCGTACAAAACCGCTGCGTTCTCCCACACAGTTTTAGGAATATGCTTTTGTAAAGGAAATACTGCCCCCTATCGTTGCCTCATAAACACGCACGTTCATTTCACATTGATATCTGCTAGGTGGGTCTGCTTTCACTCAGCATCCTCAACGCAAATAGAAAGAAAAGCCTGCATCTTGTAAAAATATAATGTGAAACTACAGTGTTACCATTATTAAAATCATTATCCAGGTATTATCAATCATATTTATAAGAGTACACACAATCATGGACTGGCGTCTATCCTTCGTAAAAAGCTAGACGAAAGCGTAGTACTGTTTTTCATATAATCTCTACAAATAATATACGATACTTTTTGGGTACATCGATTGATAGCGTTAGTCTACGGTAGCCTCGGTGCTCGTATACGTCACTTCAACGTTAAATTCTTCCTTTTCCCTGGAGTATGCGGTTAAAACGCAACTTCCACATGACTGGCGCTGGCATTTGGTGGATAAAAGTCCTTTCTTCAGCTGTCCAAACGATGGGACGTTTCCTGGCGGATAACCAGATTTTTAAAACAAGCATTATATTATCACGTCGGTGCCGTTTTAAATAAATAAATAAATAAATAAATAAAAATCCAAACAGTGGTGATGATGGCCGGTGCGCTAATCCGAGTTTCAGCAGAGTGTCAGCAGGCCGCCGTACAGAGTAAACTCGGCTTCAGTTTAACACTGTTATCACTTTTTACGCAGAAAGGCGGGGGTCACCTGCAACGCGCCGCAGGAGCTCTGACACGCCGCCGCCGGCGTGTGAAAATTACTGGAGAATTAGTGGAAAATTAATTATTTGGAGAAGGCAGGAGCCACGGCGGTGTGAAAATTATACCGATAACGCTATAGTCTTCTGTAGCGCGGTGCGCCTTCATAATTGCGCTGTCACTTCGTTACTAGCACGAGGCCGGGCGTCTTTTGATTTTCCCCTCGTCCTGAAAGCTGAACTCTCGGGACTCTGCGGGCTTCTGTGCGAGTTAGTCCTACCCAGAACATCTTTTTATAATGGGCCATCGGTACCGCTCTGCGGTATACGGTATGGTGTAGCCTCGGTACATCCCTTCTAACATTTTTAATGAATGAATTATACTTTATTAACTTCTCCAGGATCAGGTGTCTTGAATAGTTTATATCAGGGAGTATTATGTCATTGTACCATAGTCAACAGACAACGCATTTTAGCTTAAGTTTGATTCATGCCTCCTCAAGTGAATTCATCATTTTAATTAAGATATGAAAAGTGCAAGTCGTAACTTTTTACGTATTTTACTTTATTTAACTTCATGGTGCAACCATATGTGAAAATCCCCCCTTTTGCGGTTTCCTGTTGAGGTCAAAATTAAAAGTAGGTCAAAACTCTTTTCTGGCTCCCCATAGCGAGTGACTTCCGCTGTTATGTACCAGCGCGGACCTGGAATGCGATGCGCACTCTTTCCACCGGTAAGCACGTCTTATTAAATTTGACTTTAACATTTCTGAGTTATTGAAGCCGTGTTTAAAAGCGAGCGGAAAGGCATGCCTCAGAGTGGATCTGAAAAGGATTTAAACGGTGACTAAGACGGCCACATTTCCCGGAACTTAGTTAAGGGGGACATGAGATTTTTAGCCGTCACGGTAAGGATCCGTCTCCGGCAGGGTTAACGACCGTTAACAGTTAAACAGGTAACGACCGTCGACCGTCAGCCGGATGCTTTTTCACTCAGGTTGTTTGTAACAGGGGTTTCAGTGGTACAGGAATATATACCGCTTTGGCACTGTACATTGAGCATAGAAGGAGCACATGCCACACAATCACTATGCCTGTACTGTAGATAACAGGGGCGTCATGCAAGCCAAAATTCTGGGGGCACAATTAGAGCGGGGGACATGGGGGGTCCTTCCCCAGAAAAAAAAGAAAATAATGATGCAATTTTCTGCAATTTGACATATACCTGTATAATCAAAGACTTGGGGGTTATTTTAAAACTTCACTAAATCAGTTTTTGTAGCTCAGTAATCTCCCTCTTTATATTAGGGTAAATACTGTATATTTATTTAGAAATTTTCATTTCAATTATTTGTGCTGTTATGGTTATTGAAAATGACACTCACTTATTCATTCACTTCTGTACTAGCTTCTACACTGCTGCCACTGTCTGCTTCAAAGTAGAAAATGCTTAATTAAGCAATTCTATGTAGAATAGAATGTTTACATCATGTATCAAACTATGTCACAAAGAACAGTCCTGACTCTCCCCCCTGACATGATTACCTTTTATCTCACTGCTTTGACTCCGATAAATATTTGTGGAGGGACATGGGGAATCCTCAATGACTTGGAGAACTTCTCTGTCAGTCTGAAAGTCTGAGAAAAACCTTCATTAAATCATGTGAAATTCCTTACATAATGCTAATTGCTAAAATTTGTTTTTGTGGCTTTCATTTATCAAACCACTTCATTTTGTTCCCTTACCACCAAATAGGCTAATTGACTGCCTGTTACACAGTACTATGACAACATTATTATTATTATTATTATTATTATTAGCTATCATTATTACTATCATCATCATGTTGTTGTTGTGAGAATCATCATTAGGCTATTCTCTTATCTTTACCTGCTTCACACAGATCAGCAACTTTAACTGCCTGATCATCATCATCCCTTGATTGGTCTGAAATGATCATATGAAAGAGGGAACAAATCTTTCAATTAAATTGGCATACATTTCTATGAAGGAAAAATATCACTATAAATCTCACCTAAGATAACCTACCTCTTGCACTATCAACCTCCTGACTGAGGACAGGGCTGGGGCTTTCTGTCATTTTTTTAAAGAGTGACAAGATTTTCCTCTGCAACTTGACCTGGAGATATCAAATGGAATTCAGTGTTTTGCTAACTATAACCTGTGATAGGGGTGGTAACTATCTTGCAAAGCAAACTATGCCTGTATTTCTCAAATGCAATTAAGTGTGTATAACTAATTGTATTTCATTTTCACAAGTTTGAAAAAGGGATTGATGCTCTACCAGCCACTTCAGCAACAAACCGTTAAGCTGAAGCCTACATGTCCTCCAGCACTGATGCACAACAGAGAGCTGTGTGTGTGTGTACCTGGTGTTGCGAACCGATTTCATCCTGCAACTTTTGGAAGAAACCAATACCATAGGGGAAGGGGGTGTGTGACTTTTTGAGGTATGATCTATGACATAATTAGAAGAATACATTTGACTCATAATATAAAATGATCATAACTACATATTATGAAAAAATAATATTAATAAAATAAAATTAAAATATAAAAAATCCAGATATCAAAAATCTGGTGGGGCACGCGCCCTTCCAGCTTGAATCAGCATGACGCATCTGGTAGATAATAAATATGTAATTATATAATATTAAAATGTATATACTACATTATGTGGGCCTTTTGAGTCCAGAGACCCTTGCGGATCCATGCTGTTAAATACAGTGCATCTGTGAGAAACATTACCACACTACTCCTGTGATAAAGTGTGCATGTGAAACATGGATGAATGTCCAGTCTGTGAGTATGGATATTCTGTGAGTGTGGATATTCTCCACAGTCTGTGAGCATGGATATTCTCTACAGTCTATGAGTGTGGATATTCTGTGAGTGTGGAAATTCTCTGCAGTCTGTGAGTGTGGAGTTATACACACACACATATTTACATTACATTTATTCATTTGACAGACGCTTTTATCCAAGGCGACATACAAGTGACAAACACACACACACACACACACACACACACACACACACACACACACACACACACACACAGTTACACACATACACACATAGGTACACACATACACAAACACACATACTGTATACACACACACTCACACACACAGATTTTGGTGACTTTATACACTTGTTCCCAAGTTTACTTACATGACAGTCAGAGCAGTATAGCTGATCTCACTGTTGCAGCAGCAGCTCAGATCCAATCTGCTTGTGACTTCCACTCAGTGATGTGTCAATACCTGCACCACAGGTTACCACAGCAGCCCTGAAATACACACGTTTATTTGACCCATGGGAAAGCGTTTCAGCACGTTTCGTTTTCTTTCTCAGTGGACAGACGGGTAGACAAACACACAGGGGAATGATGCGACCCCATGACCCCTACCAGTGCCACATGGAGACCTGATCAGTCATGCCCCCCCCCACAGCCTTGGAGGCCTGTCTGAAAGACCTGTCCCACAATGCATCTCTCCTGCTTTTTTTCCCTGTCCTACAGGCAGCCCCTCATAGTCATGTATACTCAGGACAGCTGTGATGTTATATACTTAACCAGAGTGTGTGCATTCCTGTGCATTTTTCAGTGGTATTATAATGGTAGCATCTGCGTACTGTGCAGTTATATGGAGTAGGCAGCTAGACAGGGTTGGCTCTTCAATAAATGATTCCAGTGCTTCCAGGTGTCTAGCCCTCTACCTGCAACTCAAACGTTCCCTCAGAGTTGCATAACCGTTGCAGTTACGAAAGGAGAAGCCATCCTTTGGCATGGAGACTCACCTGAGTGCGTCCCTCAGAGACACTGCAGTCACTCAGTGTTCTCTGTTTATGGAGTAATGCTTGAATGGTGTCGTGCATGCTCTCACTGGTCTGGGAGTGTGTTAGCCTGGTCTGATACTGTTATTCACATAACATGCATGGATGCAGTTCTGTTCTCTGGTGCTGGAAGTTGCTCTGGTTAAGAGCGTCTGCTAAATGAATGTAATGTAATGATCCTGTACCTAGCAGCTAGCAGTAGCCTCAGGAACTTTAGAATCACCTTGCTCAGGTACGCAAAGCCACCTCTTCAGACTGCAGCAGGTTCCCAGCCTCAGGACGTGTCCCCTGGTACCTGGTCACCCCATTCTCATGGAGTGCTCTTAGGTACTGTGGTAATAGGTCTGATCAGTCATGTCTCTTGACTGTGTGGCTTTGTGGGGACAGCAGAGAAGACAGGGACTGGACTAAAATCTATCTGCATCTCTCTGTCTGCCACCCTGTCAGCTCATATCATCCAGAATGGTCCCTGTGACATCATTTCCTCTCTGATGGAGGAGCTGTGTGTAGAGAAGAGGGCAGCATTCTGGATGTCACGGAGTTGAGAATATTCACCCAGGTGTGGCCGCTGGCTTTATCAGGACAGGTAAGATACTCTCATTCTCCCTCTCTCTCTCTGAACACACTGCCCAAACCTCTTACAATGAATAGGTATGAAAGTAATGTGTGCGTGTTTACACAGGAATAAATCTGTTTCTCTCTCTTTCCCTTGCTGTCTTCCCCCATCTTTCCCAATTTTTCAATTAAAATGCAATTCATATTGCTTTATTAGCATGGCAAACATTCATTCCTGTTGCCAAAGCATTTACATAGTAAATAAGCTGGAAAAATAACATGGCAGTACAAGGACACAATAACTGCTACAAGCACATGGGAAAATTAGTCAACAAAATGAAAAAAAACTGAAATAAAATACAGACAAGAGAATCAAATGAATAAGATAAAAAAATTTTAGAGACCTGAAGTGTTTGAAGAATGAGGTGCTCTCTCTCTTTCCCTCTGTCACCTTCATTTCCCCTCCTCTCTTCTCTCTCCCCTCTTTCACCTCCTCTCTTTTCCTCTACTCTCTCAGTTGAATTCAGTCAGCTTTATTAGCATGATAAATATACATCTGACTTATAAAATAAAAACAAACATTCAGACACTGAATATAGAAATGCTGTAAAGAAATGCTAACATGTTTAACTCTCTGTTAGCTGTTAAAACAGAATCCCTTTCAGTCTCTCTGGCCCTCTCTTCCTCTCCCTCATACAGGCAATTATAAAAACACTGCACTGCAAAAGAAGAGTAATTTTAAAAGCTCACTGTTGGTGCAGTGTACTGTAGGGCCTTCTCAGACACAGGCCTCTCAGCTGGTACCTCAGGCTGCGGTAGGGAGCAGTGCACCGGGACACCAGTAGAGCATCTTTCTCCCAGTATGGCTGCCTTCTTTTTTCGATCAGTCATCTGCGTGAATTTATGGAGGGGAATATTAATGTTATTTCAGTATATCTCTGTTTGTTTGGGAGTATTTCTCAAAGTGCAGAAGGAGTAAACCAATCCCCTCTTTCCCCAGGGGTCAGAGGTCAGGGCAGCAGGGATGGGGTTATACCAGCCCTGGCAAAATGATTGGGGCATTCGTGACTCAGCCCCCCCGGCAATGCAGTGGAGGGGGAGGAACACCCATGGAGGCTGTGACTGAGCCCTCAGCCAGAACTGGGTTTTCCCTGCTCAGCCTGGAAGGCCACTGCGTTGTGTCAGAACCAGCCCTCTCTCCTTCTCCCTGCCAGAGACAGTATCCCGCATTCCAAACATGCATGGTTTATGAGCACTAGTGTCAGGGGCTTGGAGAAGCCAGCATCTGTCTGGTTAAGTCATTATGGGCAGAGTTAATGAAATGTTTTATCACAGACCAGAAATACAGACACCAACTTACAGGAGTGGTCTGAGATTAAAGATACGCTCTCTCACTCTGCACTCTCCTATAGGAGCAGTCTAAGAATACAGAACACACAAAAACACACACACACACACACACACACACACACACGCACACACGCACACAAACACACATATCTTGGTGTTATGTCATACACTCTTATGCATAAATCTTAGCTATGTCCCCACAGCACATCTCTGTCAGACAGACCTAAAGGACTCAGAGGGACAGTAACGTGCTGCACTGCCAGCTTCCTGCAGGATCCTGCCCACAGAGCCAGGGACAGAAGAGCTTTACCCATCAATACAATGAATTCCATGATGCTTTTCATCACTCTAAACTGGTTACATGTAACAACATTACATTTAATAGATGCTCATATCCAGAGCAACTTACATAGGTTACAGTTTTCTCCATTTTTACAGCTGAATATTTACTGAGGGAATTCTGGGTTAGTACCTCACCCAAGGGTACAACAACAGTGCCCCAGCGGGAAATCCCACCAGCAACCTTTCAGTTATGAGCCCTGCTCATTGCCACTACTATGTAATTTCTACTCCAAATGGATATAATACCACTCCGAACCAGAGAGATACCACTCCAAACTGATCAGATACCACTCCGAACCGGTCTGCAAACTCCAGCTTCAGTGCATGAATCTGTCCCTGCCAATGTGCAGTTTTCCTGTAGTGTGATCAGGGTTTCAGAATGGTCTTATTCTGGTCACAAAACACTTCTCCATTGTGCTGAGTGGTTTCTGGGAGACATAAGATCCTGTTGTGCTCTCAGAATGGTCTCAGTGTAGTCTCAGAGTGGTCTCAGTGTGGTCTCAGAGTAGTCTCAGTGTAGTCTCAGAGTGGTCTTAGTGTGGTTTCAGAGTGGTCTCAGAGTAGTCTTAGTGTGTTTTCAATGTGGTCTCAGAGTGGTCTCAGAATAGTCTTATTGTGTTTTCAATGTGGTTTCAGAGTGGTCACAGAGTAGTCTCAGTTTTACTCACTCCTGAGCTGAGGCCAGCTGAGGTCATCGCCCTGACATGTAAGATTAATGGCCTATTTACTTCAGCCAGTGGCTGACCTCACGGATCCATCATCTCTGACTGACTGCGTGTCCCAGGTTCTGTGCGACCCCCACAGTGGAGGTGTGGGGCCGCCCTTCATCCCTTGAGATGCTCCAGGCCTGACCTCTCCATGTAAACACCGATGACACATCTCTGCTTGAGAGAAAGTGCGTTATCTCTGCAGGAGTGATAGCTGATCACTCTGCAGCATCACTATGCAGTCTGACACAGTGACCATGCAGAAAGACACCACATCCATCAACCAGCTCTGCGCTGTGCTGCTGCGGTGTGTACCCTCAGTGCCCTCCACTGGCGGGGTCAGGAGGAGACTCTACAGCTCAGAGCAGCACACCACCTGCAGACCCACACTGCAGATTTCTTTTATTCATTTGGTTTTCACTCTAATTAAACAAAGTCATTTATTAAAAGTAAACATGCACCATTTTTAAATATGTGAAAAAGAGACATGATGGAATTTCCCACATTTCTCTATGTAAGAAAAAACATCCCATTTTATCAAAGGAGGTTTCTGTCCTTGAATGTTTTAGTCTTTTTAAATTTCCTCTTGGAATAAGAAATAAAAAATTGTACAGGAGAAAAAACAAAGTTTCTCCTCAAGCATAAAAATTGATCTTACTCTGAGACTAGAGTGTGATGTTGGTGTGTGTTGGTTATTTTTCAGTAGAGTCGGCCTCTTGGGAGAAGCATTACTGTCTTAATGCTGAAAACACAGTTAAAACCAAATGATACACAAACACGCCCTCTGTTCCTTTGCTGTGAGAGTGAGAGCACCTCTCCCAGGCTGCCAGATGACCTTTCACATCCAGGATCAAAGGTCAAACCTTCCCTGCTCCACTGACCTGACTGAATTGTGTAGATGAGTGTGTTTGCTCTCTCCATTTCTGAGCTCTACAGGTCGCTTGTGCTGTTCTTACAGTTATTTTTGTTCTAGAGATCTTCCAGAAGCACTTTCATTATTATGCAGCCTGAATCTGGCTCTTCCTCTGTGACTCCTGCCTCTTACAGCGCCCTGAGTGCTGGAGTCTGACATTGTTTCCTGGTGTCTCTGTCCCACAGAACATGGCAATGCCCTGAGTCAGTGCTCATTCATACTCTTCTTTGTCTCACGCACACAGGAAGTTCCCATTAAAAAGCAGAAGAATGTTGAATTAAATTACTTCCAGCGGCCGTGTTTACAGGTTCCCCACACACCAGCCGTTCACTTCATGTTTCACTGAGGAGTCACTGCAGTGAGAAGAAACAGGTCCCAGATGTGAGACAGCTCCAAACACCCACCCCACCCCTCACAGCTCCACTCTCCCCATCCCCCTCAGCAACACACCCCTAAAACCTCCTCCACTCACAGTTCCAGCCCTATACCCTCCTCCAGCTCCAGCTCCAGCTCCATACCCTCCTCCAACTCCAGCCCCACACCTGCCTCCAGCTCCACAACCCTCCTATCCCTGCCTCTGTCACAGTGATGGAGGGCCTACAGTGGAAAGTACAGTCTACCTGTGGTGTAGAAGTGTTCTAGTGCAGCTCTGTTCACAATACTAGTTCAGAGGTGTGTGTGGGTTGCCAGTGGACTTTTTTACATCATTCTTTATCCTATTATAGTCTTCTACCCACCCACCAACCCACACACCCCCACACACACAGACACCCATATACACACACACACACACACACACAGAGGCTGAATCCCATCTGATTACCCATAATGCACTGTATGTCACAGCCTGGGAATGCCTGCAGTCCTATTGTGGCAAACAGCTTTCAGTCAGAGCCACGCTTCACAGTAGTAATGACTTCCATCACACCACTGTGATTGCACTCCATCAGCTCTGATTGCCTTTTCCTCCGTCAGTCTTTCCAATTCGGACAGGGTGCCCCTCGACCCCCTCCCTGTACCCCTGTCCTCCTGTGTGTGTGTGTGTGTGTGTGTGTGTGTGTGTGTGTGTGTGTGTGTGTGTGTGTGTGTGTGTGTGTGGGGGGTCCTCCCTGTCTCTGCTGAAGGCTGCCAGTGTCTCTGTACAGTGACTGTAACCCTGATTCCTGCTCCACTGCACTGCACGCTGTAGCTGTCAGTCTGAAGCATGTTTATCTCAGCATTCAGAGGCTGTTAATGACAGTGTAGAATCTAATGTTTTTCAGAAGAAATGACAGGGCAGAGGTGTTACTAGCAGAGAGAGTGTTGTACATCTGAGTGATCCACTGTCCAGCTGTTTCATATGATTATTGGTACACAGCTACAGTGTGAGAACCTCCTGCTGTATAATAATCATAATAATAATAATAATAATAAATTTTATTTATATAGCACCTTTCATACAAGAATTGCAGCTCAAAGTGCTTTACAATAAAGAAGTTACATGCACCGAGTGCTTCACATCAAATGAACACAAAACAGGGAATAAATGCCATAATTAATGTAAAGATAGAAAATAAAACTAAAAATAATAATAAAAGATAATAAACGTGAAATTAGAATACATAGTCGCATAATAAAATAAAATTTTAAAAGTTAGAATACATAGAGTACAGAAAGTCAGTTGAAATACAGCATTTTAAAAGTACAGTATTGCATAAAAAAAGTTATAGCTAGTTAAAGGCTAATGTGAAGAGATATGTTTTTAGCTTCCTTTGAAAAATATTTAGCGAGCTGGCTTCCCTGATATCTATATGTAGCATGTTCCATAGCTTTGGGGCATAATTGACAAAGGCTGCTTCCCCGATTTTCTTTCAGCTGTTGCTGAAAACAGTCAATAAACCAGCAGCAGATGATCGCAGTGTTCTTGCTGGCAAATAGTTGACAAGGGAGTTAGCAATGTAGCTTGGTCCTAGCCCATGAAGGGGAGAGAGAGTCAGGGCTGGCTCAGAGTGTGACTCCTGTGTGTGACTCCCTGTGTGTGGCTTTTAGGAGGGGCTGGCTCGATGTGTGTAAACACACAGGGGGAAAGGCGACGCAGTAATCTGGAAGCAGTTCATGCCCTGGCACTCACACTGTGCTCAGATGCGCTCATGTCTTTAAAGAGGGGGGTGACATCACCGACCAGCCATCATCACGGCACCAAGCATCCCGGAGAGAGAGAACACATGACACACAACACCTGGTGACACAGCAGTTGCATCAGACTGGCTAAGGCATGACAGGAAACAGACACATGACACACTGGTGCATTCCCAGCGCGGGGTACCTGGGACGAGCGAAGGTGGCAGAGGCAGCTAATGCGGCAGAGAATGTGTGTCAGGGTGAGACATACTGCTAAATTTACACAGCAACGCGCCTGCATGAAGTCAGCAGCTCTTTCTGTCTGTTTGGCAGATTTTTTTTTCCCAGAAACAAGGTCAAGCTGCACTGAGACTCCAGTGAGCAGGAGAAGGCAGGAATGATGTAGTCTCTAGGAGAGTTTGGAGAAGGACGGAGCGATGGAGCTGTAGTTGTGTGAAAGGCCTGGCTGGGCAGCATTGGACTCTGTGATAATTATGGGATGCAGTCACACATGGACTGATACAGAGAAGCAAAGGCATGTTGCCTGTCTGGGGTGTTGCTAGGCTAGAGCCTGCACTATGGAAGCCGGTGTTCAGCCCAGTACAGGTGACACCATCAGCAGGTGTTGTGCAGCAGAGTGGGGACGGTGTTTCTCATAGTCTAAAACAGTGTCTTTAACACAGGCTGTTAACATGGGCAAAAGTGTAGCATATGGTAAGGAGCAGGACTTGTAACAGAAAGGTTGCCGGTGGGATTTCCCACTGGGGCACTGCTGTTGTACCCTTGGGTGAGGTACTTAACCCAGATTTGCCTCAGTAAACATCCAGCTGTATAAATAGATACAATTGTAACCTATGTAAGTGGCGCTGGATAAGAACATCTGCTAAATACCAGTAAGGTAATGTAATGTAAGGGCTGCTGGGGCTGCTGCATGCCCCTTCCCTCTGGCAGTCCCCTCACCCCTCAGTACCGGCGCATTTCGGTAGGTGCTGATTGTGCCAGTCGCCCCTGATGTTTGACAGAGCTCCCCTTCTGACAGAATCCATTTTCTGGACACTGAGACATTTCCGTTTTCCCAGGAGCTTGCTGCAGAGTGGAAGCAAGGGCCAGGAGAGACTGGCCAGCAGAGTAAACAGCAGGAGAGGCCGAATGGAACAGGACGACTTTAATAGGAAACTGTCCCAAGTTAAACATCTGGGTGAATTTAGACGTTTTTGAGAAACCTTCCCTGCCATGCTCCCGCATAAATATTTGGGCTTCAGCTGATATATCTAATAAAAGTGTTTATAGCGAGCCCCTGATGTTTTCCTATCGAGGAAGGAGATAAACCATTCTGCAGGAAAAGAAGGATAGGAAGGAGGAGGCCGGCGCACACCTTGTGTAAATATTTGAGACATCTGCATCTGCAGAGCCGGGATGACCAGCTGTCCCCAGAGACACCCCCCAATTCCTGCTGTAAGTCTTTCACCTTTCTCTGGCAGTGAAGCCTGTCAGTCCTGCCTGCATTATATCTGCACTGCCTGCGTGCTCCTGCAGTACCGCAGAGACTCACACTGACTGTTCTCACACAGGGAAACCCGTTTCCATGGAGGAATAGTCCATTGTAAAATATGCATTTTCCATCTACCTGGCAAGTAATTTTGAAAAGAAAATTCATTTAAAAGGGAAAAAAGCATGGAAATAATGGCAATTATAACAGCAAACTATTATAATCATAATGGGCGGCGGTGTAGCACAGTGATTAAGTAGCAGGACTCATAACCAAAAGGTTGGCAGTTCACTGCTGCTGTACCCTTAGGCAAGGTACTTAACCCAAAATTGCCTCAGTAAATATCCAGCTGTATAAATGGATAACATTATAAGGAACTGTACCCTATGTAAGTCGCTCTGGGTAAGAGCGTCTGCTAAATAATGTAATGTAATATTAACTACTATAGTTATAATAATCATATTAACAGTGGTGGAATATCACTTTACAGGTGTGACACAACTCCATTTCAGTGTAGCTCTTTATTGGGGGGAGTTTTGGTGACTGCCTCTCCACATTGCAACAGTACCAGAGTTTTGGCCTCCCTTTGGCCTGAGCTATGCAGTGTAACTGTAGTAATGACCAACCAAATACTGTACATGCATACACACTAGCCTCTGTTTTTATGTTATTCCAGGAAGACTGAGTGGAGCATTTTTAATTGTGCATCAAAACCTAAAATGTTTATGGTAACACAGAGTGATGTGGTTAGCAGGTACATGGAGACCAAAAACTGGAATCAGCTGGCACATACCAGTCAGCTGCAAATAGGGAGGCACAGAACCTACCTGTACTCTGCTAACGGCCCTGAACCTGGATCAGTGATTTAGGACATCCTTTAGTCACCATCATCTTTGAGCGTGTAAATCGGACTGGATGAGAGCATCTGAAAAAATGAGTAAATGTGAATATACTTCACTGGGCCTAATAACATTATGATTATGCACTTCACACTGAATCATTTTATAAAAAACACTCTATAGAGCTTCATCTTACACCTAAAATAATTTTGTAATGAGGGCACAAAGAAACCGCAATCACATCAGAGGCAATCAAAGTGAAAAGGAATCAGCTGCTAACGAGCTCCTCTCAAGAGCTCTCTGTATTGAACCCACTCCTCTCAAGAGCTCCCTGTATTAAACCCGCTCCTCTGTGGAGCCCTCTGTATGAAACCCACTCCTGTGTGGAGCTCCTG
This sequence comes from Megalops atlanticus, assembly GCA_019176425.1. Lineage (NCBI taxonomy): Eukaryota > Metazoa > Chordata > Actinopteri > Elopiformes > Megalopidae > Megalops > Megalops atlanticus. The sequence goes on along the minus strand of CM032876.1, from coordinate 73,478,327 downwards.
TCTGGACCTCCTGTCTGGACCTCTCTATATTACATTACATTATAATACATTGCATCATTTAACAGATGCTCTTACCCAGAGCATCTTCCAAATAAGTGCATCACTATGCTAAGAGTAGTTATTGAGAGGTATTACAAGAGGTCAGTAAGGTACTGAGTTAAGTGCTAAACTAGTGTAGAGTGCTTTGTTTTTAATAGAAAAACTAGAAATAAAAAATAAAAATAGAAAATAGGGATGATAGGATAGATAGAGAGGAAGGTAGATTAGAGATACAGCTTTAAGAAATTAGTTTTCACCTTCCTCTTGAAGGTGCCCAGGGAGTCTGTTGTACTAATCTCAGCAGGAAGCTCATTCCACCAGTGTAGAGCAAGTACTGAGAAGAAGTGGGTCCGACTACTCCAGGGCCGTTCCAGTGATTCCCAGGCTGGCAGCTCAAACAGGAGGATCTGGTGGTTAACTGTGTCAAAGGCATCTGATAGACCTAGGAAGATAACAACGGAAGAGAGAGGCAGCTTTTGCAGCTTGAAGTGCATTAGTTGCAGCAATAAGGGAAGTTTCAGTAGAAAGATTAGCTTTGAAACCAGATTGGTTAGGGTCAAGTAAATTGTTAACAGTGAGAAAGTGGGAGATTTGGCTAAATACAGCATGTTCCAGAGCCTTAGAGAGGTATGGGAGTAGGGAAACCGGCCTATAGTTGTTGATTAGTGAGGGGTTCAGAGTGGGTTTTTTAATTATTGGGTGGACACTTGGATGCTTAATGGACTCGGGGACAATGCCAGAGGTTAGTGATGAGTTAATTACATGAGAGAGGTATGGAAGGATGATGGGTGCAATTTCTTGTAGGAGAGGTGTTGATATTGGGTCTAAAGCGCCAGTAGTTGGTTTATGAGCTGAAATCAGATTGAAGATGTCAGATTCAGGGAGAGGTGTGAGTTCAGAAAATAGGCTAGAGCTTGGGGTGATTTTAGGAGAGAATGTTGCCCTGCAATATGGTCGAAGGATGAACAGATTTTATCTACTTTCTCCTCAAAGAAATCAGCAAAATCTTCTGCAGTGAGAGTAGTGACAGGTGGGGGCTGAAGAGGCGAGAGGAGAGAGGAGAAGGTCTGGAAATATTACACCAGCTCCTCTCTGGAGCCCTTTGTATTAAACCCGCTCCTGTGTGGAGCTCTTGTTTGGAGCCCTCTGTATTAAACCCGCTCCTGTGTGGAGCTCCTCCCTGGAGCCCTCCCAGCTTCCAGGGCGCTAAGCATCTCCTGTGCCTGGCAACTTCTCACCACCAGGGGGACTCTGGCGGGAGTGACGCCTCAGCGTGGAGAGATCAGCGCCCTGAGTGGAGCTGACAACCCCAGCGCAGCGTCACGCTGGGATGCAAGAGGCCACACACGTGCAACGCCAGATTCTGATATATCCAGATATTTATATCTCACACCCCCCCAGCATGTGTGTTTTAATTGAGAGAGTGAGAACCCAATGCAGAATGCAGAATGCAGACTGCAGAACGCCACCTGTTAAAGTCGTCAGAGTGTGAGCAATCATCTATGACTCACATGCGTTATGTAAGAAAGAGAAATAATCAATATTTATGTGTGTACTATTACACAGTGGAATAAACAGCTCACTTCATATGAGTGGTGTGAACATCCATGAGACAGAAACTTGTCTGATATGAGAGTTCCGTGTCCCACAGACGATCATTTAAAAGTCTGCATCACCAGAATCAGACCGCTGCCTTCTGCCTTCGCCTCTGGAGACATTTGAGAGCAGATACCAGTGGCTCCTGTGTTAGGGAGAAACCTGACTGTGTCCACCAACAGAGCTGTGTGTGTGTGTGTGCACGTATCTGTGAAAGAAAGTTAGAGAGGGAGCTTGTGTCTAAGTGTGCATGAGTGTGTGTGTGTGTTTGAGCATGTCAGTGAGTGTGTGTGCGCACGTGTGTGTGTGTGTGTGAAAGAGAGTGACAGAGGGAACTTGTATCTAAGTATGTATGTGTATGTGTGTTTGAGCATGTTAGCGAGTGTGTGTGTGTGTGTGTGTGTGTGTGTGTGTGTTTGTGTGCCCGAGTATGTTAGTGAGTTTCTGTGCACTTGTGCGTGTGTGTGTGTTTGTATGTGTGTTCGTTTCTGTGCGTGTGAGTGTTTGTGCATGTGTGTCTGACAGCACACTGCTTGCTCCTCCCTCTTCTGTATATTTCCCTTTTATGTGTATTTCCCTCCCGAATGTTTAAAGCTTTTCTTCTGGAGTGACGGAGAGAGTTACATAATTCCTCCTCAGATCATGTGTTCACATATTCATAGAGAGAGGATTATGTAAGTTTGCTTTCGCAGACGCCCTTACTGCATGTTACTCTTCATTTCTCTGCCCGAAAGCCACTCTGGAGGGGGTACTGAGCAGAGGAATATAGTTAGCTGGTGCTCACTGTCAAACGACCAATTAAAAACCAATCAGAGAGCAGCAGGAGGTGGGGAGAGGGGACAGTCTGTCTCATATCAATAGATCACGTTACAGTATTCATATGGAAGCCAGTAGTCAGGCACTGTGGTTATTAAGAGAAAATGGAACTGGAGGCTGAATCAGTCAGAGCCTCCCTCACTGAGGTGAAGCAGTGTAAGCATCACTCTGCTGACAAATAATTAATTTCCCATTCATTTAAATAGGGATATAGGACAGTGCTGCTCCATTTATTTAGACAGGGACAGAGGACAGTGCTGCTCCATTCATTTAAACAGGGACAGAGGACCCTGCTGCACTATTCATTTAAACAGGGATGTAGGACAGTGCTGCTCTATTCATTGAAACAGGGACAAAGGACAGTGCTGCTCCATTCATTTAAACAGGGACACAGGACACTGCTGTTCCATTCATTTAAACAGGGACACAGGACACTGCTGCTCCACTCATCCACACACAGCTTTCAGAGTGAATCCCATTACTCTTCCTCCTCTGATGCAGGAGGTGTGGCCTCACAACATTAGTGCTACATTAAAGGCTATTAAACTGAAGTCATTACGCAGAATCCATGCAGTGTGCAAAGATACCCCCAGCCCCACCTCCCACCTTCCGCCCAGTAATCCCGGTTAATGCCATTCTGGAGGCGAAAGGGTCATTTCCCTACAAACGATTATGACACAGGCACCAGAAAAGGACCAATCGCATTTCAGAAGCACTCAAACCCATCATGTGTTGCACAGTGGTGTTGGTAACATCTCAGTGTAACATCTGTACATTATGATGTAATAGTGCTTCTTACATGTTATGCAATATTTCACACGGTATCGAAGCCACACGCTCGCCCTCAGGTGCTTAAACTGCGCTGTATACGTGCGAGTCTGAAATATCAGATGTTATGATAAACAGATTATTCAAATTCACATCCTTTCATCTGAGTGCCCCTCTGTTGTGCCTCACCCCCACCAGCGCATGACTCATAACCCTACTCTGTGATTCACTCCATCTCTTCTGTGGCTGAGTGACATCAATGACTCAATTGAGCTCTCTCTCCCTCTGCGTTCAGAAGGCTTTAGTTGTGTCGTAGGCGAATGTCGCAGGTGAACATGACACAAAGCTCTGGTCGAATCATTAAACTGAAGCTGACACACTGTCAATTTTTTTAAAGGATGCAAATCGAAGGTTAACAGTGACGATCACAGTGGATGTGCGGTTGGCAGGAGGTGATCTCCAAGGTTACATGCATATTGTATGCACAGCGAGAGAGAGAGAAAATATGAGCTGATCAAATGGCTGCCAGCCTCTACATGCATGAAACAAGTCATACCTAACAGTGTTTATGTAATGACTCATATAATACTGATATGATGGGGGTTTGAGTCAGCGCTAGGATCGGGTTACCCCTCTTACAGCTGAATCACAGTCTGTGACTGAGACCAGACAGGATTAATCTGCTGAGTGTGTGTGTGTGTGTGTGTGTATGCATGCGTGTGTGTGTTTGTGTCTGTGTGTGTGTGTGTGTGTGTGTGTGTGTGTGTGTGTGTGTGCATGTACCTATGCATGCATGTATGTGTGTGTATGTGTGCGTTTGTGCGTGTGTGTACGTTTGTGTCAGTATGTGTGTGTGTTTCCAGACAGTCCATCAGAGCTGTAATCCTAATCAAAAGGTTCATGCAGATTCCATACTGAGAGAGCTGGACTCCAGACAGATCTGTGAGAGAGATCTGTGAGAGTTTGCGGTGAGAGATCACTGTGAGAGATCTCTGTGTTACCTGCAGCTCAGAGCTGAGGGAGAGGCAAGGCCTTCTCTCAGCACAGAAAGACACTCAGACTCTCAGACAGAAACGTATTATTGAGCAGACAGGCTTTTAGCTGCAGGGACCAGCCTGAGCACTCCGGCGTCTCACTGGCTGCTCTGAGGTCAGCGCCAGAGGGATCGAGTGTGGGGAGAGGGGGCAGGGCTGACGCAGTGGGTAACAGGTGAAGGTGTGATTACACTTGCTGCCACAGAGCCTGCGATCCCATTATCACAGAGCACAGCCTCTCTTCAAAGGGAGCCTGAGAGCCCGTGGGAGTCGGCTTTACAGCTGAAAAGGTGAGCTGCTTCACCCTGCATCACATTAATGACATCAATCCTGCTCTCTCTCACTACTTCGCTGTCACTTTTGTGAGAACATAGAAGATACCACACACTCTCACACAACCACACACACACACACACACACACACACACATGCACACTTTCTCCCTCTCTGCTTTTCTTTTTCTGTCTCATTTGCTGCATATTGCTCCCTCTCCAATTTTTTTCTTTCTTTCTTTCTTTCTTTTTCTTTCTCTCTCTCTCTCTCTCTCTCTCTCTCTCTCTCTCTCTTTCTCACTCCCCCATCTCCGTCTACCTGGGGTTGTTATAGGAGGATTTCCATTGTATTTTGATCGCATGGGGTGGGTGATGTGTCCTTGCTGCGTTGGGCGTTTTTGTCTCGGTCCCCGCACTCAGTTTGGGTAGGAGTTGATGCAGAAACCCCAGATATCTTGACAGTTGATAACCACAGGCGTTACACCGTGGTCAAGATGATCAAAGGCTTCAGAAGGTCCAGGAAAAGAAAAGGCTGTTGATGCAGAGGGAAAGTAGGTATGCATATATCAGCATCAAGATTCTGGTGATAAAGGGCATCAATAAATTAAGTAATTGGACAAAAAATAAATAGATACATGAATAAAGAGAAAAGCCTTGACAGCAAGATGGCAGAGGAGGCCTTTGGCAAAACAGTGGACCAGCTTAAGAAGGAGAGGACCACTGCAAAGAGCAACTTCACCAAGCAGGCCAACTTTGTCAGTAGAAGGGCAAACAGCATGAACGAGTCTGGACTCAGAGAGGAATTCTGAGGCTCTCTGCCAATGCAAGGAAAGTTGTGGAAGCCAGTGATGACTACAGGGCTGGATTTCTGGCTGAGATTGAGGTTAAAACCGAGGATGGGGGCAAGGAGGTGCTCAAAAGACAACAGGAGGCTAACCTTGAGAAGACTGTCAGTGACTGTGAAGCAAGACTTGACAAAATAAGTGAGATTGTCCAAACCAACCTCTGGACAAGGTATGGGCAAGTTGAGTTGATGGCAGCAGTCTGGGAGGCTGAAGAAGTCTGTAAGCACACAGCGGCAGTACCTGTCGATAGCGTCAATCTCGAAGGCTATGAGGTGCAACTGGCTTTCCTGGAAAAGCTCATCAAGGAAGCAACCAAAGCTCTGTCAGGCTGGGAGCAATGGATTCCTGATCTGGAGGGCCAAGTTAGAGGGTTGAAAGCAGTCAATATCAAGCTATTGGCAAGAAAGGTTGAGTTTGTCAGAGGGCAGAGAATTGCAGAGGATGCATGGGCTGCAACTGCAAATGGTACGAGAGCAGAACAGAATGCAACAATGCTGGCTGCGCAGATCACACCAATCGTGAAGATCAAACCAACCAGTCTGCCCAAGTTCAGTGGCAGCAAGAGAGATTTCTATCGCTGGATGAAAGACTGGGAAAGCCTGCAGAGACAGGTTGAGCCAACCGGATCAGCTGAGGTGAAGAAGATTCAACTCCTTGACAGCTTGGATTACAAGATCACCAAGGAATGGTGTCATGCCAGAAAATCATTTTGACGCCCTGTTGAGATTCTTAAAGAAACAGGAAGAGATTCTTGAGAAACTTAAGCAGCTCAGAGTTACAGACAAAACAGAGAACCCAAATAAACCAGAAAAGAGGTTCGAGAGGAAATATGCTTCTACCGGAAACATGATCTGGAAAATGGGTGCATTGTGTGTGGAGTTGAGAAGCATAAGGACAGAATCCTCTTCTGCAGGAAGTTCAAAGAGCTAAATCTGTCTGAGAAGAAAGCCGCTGTAAAAAAGCTGGGGGCATGCAAGAAGTACCTAGGATGTCATGGGGATGATGACAACTATACAGACACTTACCTATCCAAAGACAGAGACTGCAAAAAGGGAGGCTCCTCAGATCATCCTTAGTTTCTTTGTCCAAAAACAAAACCTAAAAGTGGCAATGAGGAGAAGGCTGGAAAAGACAGCAGAAAGAAAAACAAACCAACTGAGGAGCAAGAGGAGTTCTTGGCTGAACTTTCCCCAGAACTGGCAGAAAGGTGCAAGAAGGCCTTCAGCAACAAAGCAAACTGCAGGGCAAACTGCACTGGAACAAATCACATAGGGCTTTTGAAAGAAAGTGGGCTGCGAGGGTTCCCTGTTATTATGATGCTAATGGAGGTTACCACCAATGCGGGGCAGAAAATCGGGACCCTGGTGGACCTCGTGTCAGACACCAACTACATCACCCATGAGGCTGCCAACAGGCTGAAGCTGAGGAGCGAAAAGATTACCCTAGTTGTGCAAGTGGTTAGTGGAATGACCACCAAGGTGAACACGAAGAGGTATCTTCTCAGGGTTAGGGTTAAGACTCCCAAGGGAACTGAGAGGGCTCATGAACTAGTCTGTTATGGCCTAGATGAGATTGCCAAAGTGCATCGAGCCATCAGACTTGAACAGTTAAAGAGTTTCTTCCCTGAAGTTAAAATTAAGGAGCTAAAGAGACCAGAAGAGGTTGAGCTTCTTATCTGCCACCGAGAGGGGAGACTTGCACCACAAAGGGTGAAAATTGTGGTGGACCTCAACCTATGGGAGAGCCCGCTGGGAAAGACAGTGGGCAGAGCACACCCAGACCTGTCTGAGGAAATAGATGTGGCAGCACACGAGTCCAAGACACACTTTGCTCACTCTATGAGAACAGCTGCAGTCAGGTACGAGGAGATTGTTGGGGACCCTGAAATCCCTGCCAAGACCAAGACAGTCCAGCTATGCCAAGAAGCCATAGCCGAGACAAAGAGCACATTTGCTAGTAACCGGGAGCTCCTGGAATGGTGAAAGTGGGACAGCATTGGGGCAGTCTGTGAGCCAAAATGTGGGGGGTGCTGATGTGGGAATTGCCAACCGGGAGGAAAGGAGATGAGCCTGGCAGAGGAGAAAGAGTTTGAGATCATAAAAGAGGGCCTCACCTATGTTAAAGAGGATGCTCACAGCAACTCTCCACACTGGGATGCAAAATACCCATGGATTAAGGACCCAGCCTCCCTCCCCAACAATAGAAGCGGCATGGAGGCCACTTTTCTAAGAACAGAAAAACAGCTCAAGAGGGAGCCAGAGTGGCAAGCCGCCTATGCAGTTCAAAGTACATGAAATGGTGGAACAGGGGGCCACAAAGAAACTCACCAAGGGGGTAATCAGTGGCTGGAAAGGTCCAGTGTGGTATGTGAGCCACCTGGTGTCACCGAACCCCCACTCAGTGACCACCCCAGTGCGCCTTGTATGGAATAGCGGTCAGAAGTTTAAGGGGCTGAGCATGAATGATCTTCTTCTGAAAGGTCCAGATGTCCTGAACCCAATCAGGGCTGTTCTTAGGTTCAGAAGAGGACTGTATGCAGCCCTAGGAGACATCAGAAAGATGTATAACTCAGTGTGGTTGGAGGAACGTGAAGTGCACATCCACAGGTTCCTCTGGAGCAGGGCCGCCCAATTTAGGCCCCACGGGCCACATTTGGCCCGCGCTCCCTTTGTTTTGGCCCGCCATGGCATTTGACAAGCTCATGCTGATTCTCCTCTTATTTTTAAAGTGCTGTAAAATCCTAACCGTAATGACTATGAAACTTAAATTCTGTGCAGCTAAAAAGTACATAATCTGAGTTTCACGGCAATGTACAGCACAGTGTTGTTATGATGCGTTTTAACCGAACGCAAAGCAAAATTTCGCTTCACTTTGCTTGCGCGGGTTTGATCACTTGCCTCAAAAATGAACAAGCTAATTTTGCGCCACGTCACAGCGAGCATTATTGATTACACCAATGCTGCTAGCAAGTTTGCTAGACACAATAGAAGACAGCTAAGTTATCTAGTGTTGCTAGCTAGCTAGTTAATTAGCATACACTACCGGTCAAAAGTTTTAGAACAACCCCCAATTTCTGTAAAGGAAAGACCTACGCTTATAGGGTTATAATGTTCTGTCTGTCTTCCTTTGTTAATTGCCTTTTTCTCGCCATAAGCAATATACTACTTCCTGCAGTGCAATATTGTCCCAATAATGCTTCAGAGGGTGTAGTAACACAGTCTGTGCTAACACTGCTTTTATACAGACAGAGGGTTTGTAAGTAATCAACAAAAGTCGGGACACCTGTAGGAATTGTTTGCATCAACTTCCAAGGCTTAATTTACTTCCATTGCTGCAGAAAAGCTGTAAGTTGTTAACCCATTACTTGTTCCCTGAATAAGGATTTTTTTTTTTAACATTTACATTATTTTTCAGTTTTCGGTAACCTAAACTTTTTTTAACCTCTGGCAGTTTACCACTTCCTTTTGTTCCATTTCAGGTAATTCACTGGACTTGAACTGCTTAAATTTCAATAAATTGGAAAAATGGAGGTGTTCTAAAACTTTTGACCGTAGTGTATATAAATACCGCACACAAGCAGTTTGTCATTTCTTGTGATCATGGATCAGCAACAGAGAGTCAGTGGCATAGCTGTGCTTTACCTTTGCTGGAAGTCCTCCCGGACCCACCGTCGGCGGTCAGTTTGGGTGCATAGTATCAATCGGAGACGTGCCCAGCTTGGCGAATTCCACTGGCTCATTCAGGAGTTGCGTCTGGACCACGGCCGGGTTCAGCGGTACTTTCGGCTAACTCGAGGCCAGTTTGATGACCTGCTGTTGAGGATCGGAGCCCAGATTGCACGGATGGACACCAACTAGAGGCATTCCATACCCCCAGTGGAACGCCTGGCAATCTGTCTCCGGTGGGTATCCACACATGTAAAATTATTCTTATTTGCGTATAACAATTGTACATATTATGACGCAGATATGCGGGAATCTTTCTTCTTTCTCTTTGCAGGGGAAAGATACCACAAAATTGGCGGGTCTTTTCTGCTTTTGGCTAATAGAAGAAAAAGGAAGCAAAACCATAAAAACGTGGGGGTATTAGTAGCCATTTCTGTATTATATTTTATTATATTATATAATTATATAATATTATATAATATAAAATAATTTACACTTTCTGTCAGAAAGGTGTCTTTCCTTTTAAATATGTTTATGCTTCCAAAAAGAAGCATATGGATGTTTTATGTTTTTGACAATCATCTCTGCAAATTATTAAAATTACTGTTAAGCAGATTTTATTATGTTGAAATTTTATTTTAGAATTAGAATGTTCATTTTCTATAAAATATAATACATTCTAATGTAATGTAATTTCACATAACATCAACATTTATTTTTGGCCTGCGGCCCTCCATCCAGATTAATTTTTGGCCCTTCATAGGAAAGAATTTGGGCACCTCTGCTCTGGAGGGACACTCAGGATGAAGAGATAGGCGAGTATGCCATCACAAAAGTCAACATAGGAGATCGCCCTGCCGGGTGCATTGCACAGTTAGCTATGTGGGAAACAGCGAGGCTGACGAGATTTGCTCATTTAGAAGAGGAGCGCAGAGTCCTTGAAGAAAATAGCCATGTAGACGATATCCTAACATCCCACAATTACCGAGAAAGACTGGACAGGATCACAGAGGGATTGGAGGAGATTTTGAAAGCCGGAGGGTTTTCTCTCAAACCATGGGTTCGGTCAGGGCAAAGTGGGAGGCAGGGAACTGTAGCAGGAGTTCTTGGGGAAGAGAGATCAGCCAAGGAAAACAAACCGTTCATACTTCGAAACCAGATGAGGGATGAATACAATAAAGCCCTGGGCATCGGATATCTGATGGAGGAAGATAAGATAAGATAAGATAATGACTTCAATCAACTTTTCAAAGAGGAAAAAGAAGATGAGAGTGGGCCAGAACGTCCTTAAAGAGGAGGTGAGGCAAAAAAACACCTAACCCTCTGACCTGAAGAGAACTGCTAAGTCAAGTGGCAGGGCTCTATGATCTGAGCGGCCTCATCACACCTGCCAAGCAGAAGGGGACCATCCTTGTCAGAAAAGCGTTTCAGGAAGCAGGGCGCGGGAGCCTGACCCGAGACACGTGGGACAAGCGGCACAAGCCACTCTCTGAAAGCCTCAGAGAGGAAGCCATCAAGTTGTTCCAAGAGTACATGCAGCTGCGCCAGATGAAGTTCCATAGGGGCCTCACACCAGCTGGCTGGAAGGGAAGACCATGGGGAATCACATTCTCAGATAGAAGCGACAAAACCTACGGAGCGGTGATGTACCTTAGGTGGGACACAGACCAAGGGGTGGAAGTTAGGTTAGTTGAATCCAAGGCCAGGCTGACACCATTAGCCCAGAAAGGAGAGGCAGTCAAAGCTGAGATCTGTGGCACAGTCTACGCAGCTCGGCTTAGGAAATATGTTGAGTAGCATTGCCGAATGGAGATTGAGTGGTGGTTCCACCTAGTAGACAGTCAAACGGTGCTGGGGGCTATTCAGTGGGATAGCTATGGATACCAAACCTTTTTTGCAAACAGGGTGGTGGAAATCCAGAAGGCTGGGCTGGTTAAAGACTGGTGGTGGATCCCAGGACATCTTAATATTGCTGACATTATCACAAGGGGAGGCACTCCTGAAGATCTCAAGGAAGATTCGGCATGGCATAAAGGGCCAAAGTTCCAGAGGTGACCAGTAGAGGAGTGGCCAAAGAAGTCAGCTGGAGAGATTGCAGCTGATGCCAGAGAAAGTGTCAACAAGCTCCAGAGGAAAGCTTTCTCAGTAATGCCGACAAGTGGTCAGGCAAAGAAAAAGCTAGAAGCTGCCCTTCAGGAAAACTCCAAAGTGAAAGGCCCTGAGGCAGGAGGTAAATCTGACTTGAATCACCTCATTCTTGACCCGGGTACCTCTGGGAATGAGCAGGGAATGAGGCTGAGGGAGGCTTTGTCATGGAGAACACCGATGGCTTAGCAGTAAAGAATCTAGTGGAAGTGAAGAAGTTCAGCAGTTTGACCAGACTGGTCAGGGTAATCGCCTGGGTGTGGCGAATTGCCAAGAAGTGGCTGAAGACGAAAAGGCCAGGCCACATGATTGGCAAAGTGGGAGGTGATGCCTTCAGAGGAAAAGGCCAGAGAAGCAATGCTGACAGTAAGAGAGTGTGAAGATGCTCTCAGAGATCTCTTCCTTGTAGCCCGGGGGGTGTGACTTTTCACGACACTACTCTCAGCAGGTTAGTAGTGTACAAAGACAAGGACTCCAGACTTTTGGTTTGTGGAGGTAGAATTCAGATCTTTAATGAAGACAAAACTGCAGTTCCAATCATACCGTATGGGGCATGGATATCTACACTGTTATCCCTGGAAGCCCACAAATTAAATCATGAGGGAGTAGCAGGGACCCTTCTAAGAATGGGAAAAAAGGCTTGGGTGACAAAAGGCCGGAGATTAGCCAAGAAAATGGTAGACAGCTGTGTGATCTGCGGAAAGGTTAGGGCAAGACAGTGCCAGCAGATCATGGGTGACCTATCCGTCCGAGCAGGCTTGACCTGCTGCACCGTTTGAGTTCACAGCCCTGGACTGTTTGGCCCTTACAAAGTGAAAGACAAAGTAAGGAATAAGGTAAGGCTCAAAGACTGGGGAATTGTCTACTGTTGCATGGTGTCAAGAGCCATACACACCGATGTTGTCAGCAACCAGTCAGCTTAGGGATTTCTGCTGGCTTATCAGGGATTTACAGCTTTAAGGGGCTCCAGGCTCAAACTTTGTAGGGGCCAAGTCTGTCCTTGAGGAACTCTATGAATTCCTGAACCGACTGGAAAAGTCTGAGTTGGAAGAAGGACCTGCCAAACATGGCACAGTGTGGTCCTGGAAAATCCACCCTGCAGATTCTCCCCACAGGAATGGAGCAGCAGAGGCAGCTGTCCACATAGTAAGCAAGCTCTTCACAACCTGGGGAGTGATGGGGTTTTCACGTGGGGGGAATTCCAGAATTTCCTCTATATAGCAGCCAACCTGGCTGATGAGAGGCCCATTGATGCTGGGACGCAGAGCAGAGAGGATTATGTGGAGTACATCAGTCCCAACTCTCTCTTGCCTGGACAGGCAGGGCCAAGAAGGGACCCAGGAAGCTTCGAGTACAAAGGCTACCTATAAAAGATTAAGAGTCATCCAGGGAGAGGTGACTGGAAGTTCTGGAATAAGTGGTGCCAGTCCAAATTTATTTGTAAGGAGCAAGTGGCACACAAGGGAGCAAAATGCTGCTGTGGGGGACTTTGTCTGGCTGGCTGATCAGAATGCCTTGAGAGGTCAGTACAGGTTGGCCAGGGTGGTCAGTGTCAACTCTGAGGAGAAGGGCATCGTGAGAGATGTCAATGTCAAAACATTTCCAAGCTACCCAGTCCCAGTTGTGAGGCCAGAAATAAAGGGGGCTAAGGGGGGGTAAGGTTGACAAGACTACCAAGACACTCGCTAGCAAGATCCCTGCCACAGTTCTTCATCAGGAAGTCAGGTGTCTAGTTGTCTTATGTTTTGCAGAAGAGCAATGGGATGTGCAGGAGAAGGGCGGAGCAGGGGCCAGCATGGCTCACAGCCCTCTGGTTGGCCCAGTTGGAAATTGGGGTTCATTAACACAGCGAGGAGAGCGGCCAGTAACTTCAAGTTCATCAACGTCAAGTGCGTCTCAGCCCTCCAGAGCAGCAAGCAGCAAAACTCTTGTGTCTAAGTACCACTGTAAGGGTAATTAAATTTAAGAGATGTGTGACTGTCAGGAGTTTCTCCTGACAGTGGTAATTTGTTCGTGCTGTACTCCCTGGGAGAGCGAGGGGGCTCAGGCGTGCAGCCGGGTGAAATTCAATAATTGAATTATCGGGATGTTGACGGGATTCGCTGCCTGGTGCGTGCTCCGCACCTGCTGCCTATCTATTTAAGCGGACACCAGGACTATTTAGGCAGGTGTCTGGGGGCAGCACGGCAGAGACGCTGGGAGGTGCACAGGTTTTAATGTGGGGATTTTCATTTGGATTATTTTTTTTGTTAAACGTGCCGGCATGTGAATTTGAGTTGGTTAAGTTTTGGTTTGTTTTGTTTGTTTCTATTTGGTTTGAAGCCCGGGAGTCGCGACCCGGGGCGGATATTTTGGAGTTTGTAAGAATAAAAAAAAGGATGGAAAAGAAGAATGCATGTTGCAATGAAAGTCTTTAATTCAGCAGAAAAACAGTATCGAAGTACGCAAAAAACTCAGACTTCGGGTTCAGCGGTGTTTGAATGAACCCCGAGTTGTTGCTTAAAACTTCTTTTATACAGTAAGTGTTGTAGGATTGTGTCTTTGAATGCAAATGAAAGATGAAACTGATGAAACGGTTCACTCCCGGCCCTCACACCTTTTTGATTTGATTTGTTTGTGGTCTCTTGGTCGCCACTCTAAGTTAATTACTGTCTCCCAGCCACTTTACCATTTCAAAAGGAGAATGGCTGGAAGACCCCCAGACTGTCATCAGATAGTGTTTCCTTGATTAGGTGTTAAACAAAGGGTTGAGCAGGCGGTTGAGACAAAGGGTGGATTTATAGACTGTTATCTTGGTTGCTTCACAACCTTACAAGTTGTTTTGGTGTAGTTAATTTCTTTTTCCCCTTCTTTTGGTGTGCAGGAGTGAGAGGTTGTCCGTGTGTGTGTTTTTTAGGTGGCTCCAGGGAAAAACGGTGACCAGAAGAGAGTACCGCGGCGAGTCCGAGGGAGAGGGAAAACAACGAGCAGTTGGAGGAAGCAGCTCGGACTGAGGCGAGCCCCCAGCCCGCGAAGGTGCGTGCTTGGGAGGTGGATCCCCCCGTTGAGAGGGAGGTGACACCGTGAAACGGCAACTATGAGCGTGAGTTCCCAGCACGAGGCGGAGAGGGAAGGGGCGGACTGGCTACAGAACTGTTTCCCTCAGAGAGACCCCGTGGAGCTGGTACAAGCTGACAGCGAGAAGACGACGTGGTTCACCACTGGAGCCGCAAGCCCGTTCACAGGAGTGACAAGGCGGGCTCGTCTTGTTTCTTTCTTTTTTTATTTTGGGATGCAGGCAAGGCCTGGCACGGTGGCACGGGGCGAGCTACATCCCCCCTTATTTCCTTTTTGTTCTGTGTGTGTCCACGTGGTGTGTGTGCGCGTGTGCGTGCGTGTGTGGAGCCTCCCCCGCAGCTGTAGGACTTCCCCCTGGTGTGGAGCAGAGCGGTTCTCTCTCTCCCTGTGCCCGGGTTGCGGGGGGCGCCAGATCACGGAGTGCATTGCAGTGGGGCACGTGTGCGGAAGGAAATTGTGTGGTGTGCGGGTTTGAAGTGTGTGGGGTTGCGCACCTGCTATCTGGGTACAGGAAGGGGAGAATGGGAGTGGATAGCAGGGCAGGGGAAGGAGAGCAGCTGCAGGTGGGAAAAGAATTTGCGTCTCTGTTTTTATGAATTTTTGGTGTTTTTTCTTTATCATTTGCATAATAAAGTGTCTTCTCCTACTCACCTTGTCATGGTGTCCTTGTGGCAGGCGGATCCCTAGAAGGGAATGAACTGGTCGGGGCGGGGTTGGGCAATTTGTCCACTCCCAACATGACCTCCTTGGGTTCAATAACCAGGAGCTCAAGTGGGAGGTGTCACGCTGAAACTTAAATGGACAAATTATCTGCAAACAAAACTGATTAAAACTCGTAGAGGAATTATAAAGAAGAAAGAAAAAGAAATAATAACAATGAATGTTCATGCGAAATTCAAGCCTGCTAGAGCTCAACCACCTGTCAATCAAAGGTTTTCCAAAGACAATTTCCTCTCATACATACCCCTAAAACCTCCACGTCTGATGATGCCTCAACATTAAGAATTTCTATTTACATTTGCTTTGATCTTCATGCAGAGCACAGCTACACGTCTTCCCTGTGAGAAAAATATCTTTATCTCTCTGTCTTTCTCTCTGTCTCTTTCTGTTGTTCTCTGTCTCTGAAATTCAGATTTACTCTATTGGCATGAAATACATTGTGGGAAAGCATATAATATATACATACATAGACACACACAATAACTACAAGTCAGCTGCTCTCTTTCTTTTCCATAGCTATGGGTTTCTCACTGTCTGTAGCTGTGAATGGCTCACTCTCTGTCTCTGTAGCTGCAAGTCTCTCGCTCTCTCTGTAGCTGTGAGTCTTTCCTCCCTCTGTTGCTGTGAGTGGCCCTCTCTCTCTGTCTCTCTGCAGCTGTGGTGGCTCTTTCACTCTGCCTCTCTCTGTATCTGTGAATGGCTCGCTCTTTCTGTCTCCCTTTGTAGCTGCGAGTCTGTCTCTGTAACTGTGAATGGCTCACTCTCTCTATCTCTCTCTGTAGCTGCGAGTCACTCACTCTCTCTGTAACTGCAAGTCTCTCACTCTGTCTGTCGCTCTCTGTAGCTGCAAGTCTCCTGCTCTCTCTCACAAGACCCTTGTTCTCTCTGTCACTCTCTCTGTTGCTCTCTGACTCTCTGCAGTGAGGCTCTGCTGTGATGCTACTCACGGCTGAATCTGGGCTGCTTTTGGAGTCCGGAGCGGTCTCCCTCCAAAATGTCTCTGAAAATGTCAGCTAGTGACATGTGTGTTGTGCGTGGCATTTTGGGAGGCACTCTGAGGACTTAGGGGAGATTGCAGGCAGCTGTCTGTCTCCTGAAATATTGATTGAAGCAGTAACTCCCTCTATGATGATGGGACACACAGAAGAAATAAGATTCATTCATTCATTTATGATTCAGAAGGAAGCCAGGAGGTTCAGGAGAGGGTGGTTCTGAGGTCAGTTTACCAGTGAATCTTGGATTGAGTTACCAGTGAATCTGGGAGTGAGTTTTCAGTGAATCTGGAACTGAGTCAACAGTGTCTCTGGGACTGAGTTATCAGTGTCTCTGGGATTGAGTTACCAGTGAGTATGGAATTGAATTAACAATGAATCTGTGGCTGAGTTATCAGTGACTCTGGGATTGAGTTATCAATGAATTTAAATGTCTTAACTCATTGCCCTGTCCTCACACTCTGATATCAGAGGCTATATTCCACTCAATGCCCCCACAGCTCTGACCAGAGGCCTTCATTCACAAGCACGTCTGTCACAGCATGTGCAGTCCATTCCATGATCTACTTTGGTTATTGTCAGTGCCATTGGTCATGTGTACAGCTAACATACATTTTTTTATGTCTCTGCACATCCTAACAACAGGGGCAGGGGTTTACCTAATGCTCACCAGGCAGTCAGACAGTTATCAGTTGCTAGTTATCTTACCCTGTATTTTACTACATAAGACCTTTTCAGAAGCAGATTACTTTGCTGATATGTTCACAGTATTTCTGAATTAAAAATAAACCATTAAAATGATGTTTATATGTGCATGTTTTATTGTCCATACCACAGATCCTCTCCATTGGCCTAGAGAATTAGGGGCTGACCGTGCAGTCCATTCACGCACACACACACACACACACACACACGGGTGGAAGAAGACACAGCTGAGGTCCATACCTCAATATGTGACCTTCGACCCTTCCTCTGACCTTTACTGATTCTTGCTGGTTTTCCAGTCTGGAGGGCTCAGGAAGGGAGTGTGTGTGTGAGTGTGTGCGTATGTGTGTGTGTGTGTGTGTGTGTGTGTGTGTGTGTGTGTGTGTGTGTGTGTGTGTGAGTGTGTGTGTAAGTGGTTTGGGCTTTTCACTGCAAATGAAGAAACTGGCACCCCTAAAAGGCCACAGATTCAGACAACACGAAGACCCTGTCCCATGGATTTGGCAGCTCAGAGGAGCCTCTGAGAGGAGCCTGAATACAGCTGTTAATTTAAAAGCCACCAGAAAGCCTTCCCTGCACTTCAATCTCCTGCTTTGCATCTCCAGCACTGTCTGTGTGCACAAATGTAAAACAGACATCTTTCCTCATTAAATGCAGAGACTTTCACTAGCCTGAATTCTGTTTACATACGTTAAATACACAATACACTGGAATTTTTAAAAGCCAGTTTGGCTCTGGAATGCATTTGTAAGATTTAGGAAAATAAAAAGTTAAAAACCCACGCAGACCTCAGATAAATAAGAGTAAATATCTGTTGTTTGAGGGGCTATTTAGAGGCAAACCACATTACAGGAAACTACCAACACTGGTTTGTAACAGGGACAATTAAGGCAGACATGAAGACAGGATTAAAAAAAAAAGAAACAACATACACTCTTCAGTGCTCCTCGTCATGTGAACTGATGAGTCTGTGCTGCTGTGCCTCTGTGCTGCCGTGTCTGTGCAGCTCTGTGCTGCTGTCCCACTGAGCTGCCATGTCTGTGTTGTTGTGTAGCTCTGTACTGAATAGAATAGAATAGAATAATTCTTTATTGTCATTGTAACGTTTTACAACGAAATTTGAGTACTGCTGTGTAACTGTGCTGCTATGTCTGTGCTGCTGTATCTGTGCTGCTGTGTAGCCCTGTGCTGCTGTGTAGCTCTGTGCTGCTGTCTCTGTGCTGCTTTGTCTGTGCTGCGCTCCAGGTTTGACTGCCAGGCTGAGAAGCAAGAGAAGCACACAACCTAACTCATCTCAAGGACAGGTTCTGGAGCTAAGCTGGCAACCACTGCAGGGGCATGGTCCTCTGCTCTCCCCAGGTTGCGGCTTAACTTTATGTAGGGAAGAGTCCATCACTGGGAGCAAGTTACGTCTCCTAAGGTAGCTGTGAAAAATGAATCATGTGTATCTCAGTTTAGATCACACCTGACCAGACTCGATTCTCTTACATGATTGCAGAGGAGAATATACTCACTGCATTCCCACTAACCTTCTCCCTCTGTCTCTTACCCTCCTCCTCTTTCTTCTATGAGACATTGCTGGCATAACTCTCAGTGTGACATCAGAGGCTACATCTTTATTGATGTATCTGATTCCCGGGACTTCAAACATTGTTATCTTGCACAGTGACTCTCCAAAGAGTCTCTCTTTCAAACGACTTCATTATCTGCTCTGCATCTGTGGGGCTCTAACGAGCTGCCTCTCCATCAAAGAGATGAGATCTCAAATGCTGGTCCCACTGGCGTTTTCCAACTCAACTGCCATCTGTGACGCAAAGCTACAATATCTCTGTGTGACAGGGATTTAACTAAACTCACTATCGCTGCACAGCACATGAAGCTGAGCAGGTATGAGGGCCCTGCAGTGGAGATATTGGACAGGAGAGCCCTGCAGTAGAGATATTAGATAGGAGATCCATGCAGTGGAGATATATAGGAGATGCTTGCTGTAGAGATATTAGATAGGAGATCCTTGCTGTAAGTCTTATGAGAGGAACACAGAGCTATAGGAGCCTCCACAGCAGGAGCAGTGCTGGGAGAGACAGGCCAGACCAGACCACACAACAGACTGTCCCGACTGGTCTATTGCAACTCTCTTTGCTCCGTATCAGGCCCCTCAAGCTCATACAGAATGCTGCTGCTTGTCTCCTCTATAACCAGCCAAAATACTTGCATGTTATTCCTCTCATCTCCCTTCACTGGCTACCAGGTGTGGCCAGAAGAAAATACATTACATTTACATAATTGGCATTTAGCAGATGCTCTTATCCAGAGCAACTTACATAGGTTACAGGGGTTTTTTTTTAACAATGTTATCTATTTGTACAGCTGGATATTTACTGAGGCACCTGTGGGTTAAGTACTTTGCCCAAGGGTACAGCAGTGCCTCAGTGGGGAATCGAACTGGCAACCTTTCAGTTACAAGTCTGACTCCTTAACCACTATGCCACATTGCCATCTGGTCCTAGACTATGTGGTAGCAAGAAGAACTTCATCCTCTTACCTTCAGCCCATTATCACACCATATACTCCTGCCAGAGCACTCTGCTCTGAAACCTTTGAGCGACTTTTCAGCCCTTTCGGGAAGGATCCATGTTCTTGATCACATCTATTCTCTACTCTGGACCCCAGTGGTGGAATGAGCTCCCCACAAAAGCCAGAAATGCCAAACCACTAACCATCTTCCATCACAGACTGAAAACTCATCTGTTCAAACTGCATCTTGATTCAACACTGAAATCTAAAGATTAATACTACATCCTAAAACACATTTGCTGTGTTCTCAAACTTTCTCTTGCACCTACTATGGCATTTAACATAATGTGACATGCTATGTAATGACTCCTACTATTTGATTGTGACACTTTTATTAGCACAATTTAGTAGTGTTTCTACTCTTAGTCTAACCTTCTTGCATGGACTTTTGTAAGTCACTCTGGATAACAGCATCTACTAAGTGACTATATTTACATGGACCAGAGCAGACCAGAACAGACTAGTATAGAACAAAACAGAGTCTGAAGCTGTATCATCAGCAGAATCTATTTTAGAAACCATAACATCATAACACACCCCCTTTGGAACACGATTAACTCACTGCATGCGTGATGGTGTGCAGTGTTGTCAAATTTTCTTATGGCGTCTCTTCAGGGATGGTCCTCGTGTCTGCTGAGTTACTGCATGTTCAGTGCAGGGGACACTGCTTCTTTTCCCTTGCAGCATGCTGTCACATCACAGCAGAAAAAGAACACACTGATTTCCCACTTCAAAATGTAATGAAAACAACTTCTACAAAACAGACGTGTTTGGCTGTGATGCTCAAGGAAACTACTGCTGCTCTCAGCTGTATTTCCTCAAGTTGGCCAATTTTCTATATATTTTTGGCATGCTTGTTTGCTGTTGCTGAGCGGCATCTCTCTGAAAACTCCAGGTTTGAGTTATAGACCCTGTGACATGCAGCAGACAGGCAGACTCTGCTCTCCGATCTCCCCAGCTCAGCAGCCCTCACACCGAGGGCCCGGGTCCTCTCTGCTGCTGTGCTATAACTAGTTGGTCAGTTTGGTCACCAAGGTGGGTTGGGGGGGAAGGGGTGAGGGTGGAGCTTGCAGAGATGAAACTCCCATGATAGCAATCTCAGAAAAATACCCATCGCATGAAACAGCTCAGAATAGGAATCACAGACATCAGCACATCAACAGACAAAGTCCCACAGCATCACATCTCATCCTCTCAGAAAGAGGGTCACTAGAGGGCCAAGGTCAGGAGCAATCCCACAATTCCACCTGCTCCTAGGTGCTGTTTCTTCTGTTTTCCTCACCAACACCTCAGGATCCACCCTGTAACCTCTTACCCATGACAGAACATCTCCATTCCCTCCCAACCCACCTAATGCAGATCACAGAGATCCAGTGAAAGCTGGCCTACAGAGAATCTGGCTGCACTGAGCAAATCAGACATTTCAGATTCAATAAAAGCAGTGGGTTGGGAGTCTCTGCACCCAGCAAGCTGCCTCCCTGTGGCAGTTTAACTAGAGATGCACGATAACTATCGGCACCGATAATTATCGGCCCGATATTGCAAAAAAATTACGTCATTCAGATAACTCCGATAATAAAATTTTCGCCGATAAATAGAACCGATATAAGAAATCTAAATTCCTTGGATAATAATAATAATAATAATAATAATAATAATAATAATAATAATAATAATTGTTAATTTGAAAAATTGGAACTGTTCTTGTTTTTATTGTGATTACAACAGTAGTGATATCATTTATATTTGGTTAGGACAGAGGCAGAGCTATAATGTTAAATTCATCTTTGCTCACTACATCTTAGCCTTTTTTACACTCAAGCAGGGATGCACGATATAGCCATCGCGATGTATAGCACAGCTATTTTTAGCGCAATAACAGCTATCCCGGGTATGTGGCATTAGGTTTTTTTCCCGTATGTTTTTCAGTGGCTGCGGGCTGAGCTGGAAACAGGGGAAGCGGAAACACTACCTTTAAATCTATCATTACTTTCAGCCTGTTCCCCTTTATCCTCCTTGATTAACAATAAAACAAATAATTCACAGAATAATTGACACCAATCGTAAATAAATGATTATGCTCGCAAAACAGCGCAGATTGTCTGTAGTTTGTGTGCTTGCGAAAGCGACAACTTGAGATTGTATAATTAACAAGGATGGCATTTATTGATTTAAATTACTTTAAATGCTCAAAATAACAAGGATGGCAACGGACCTAAATTTAGTTAAATCGATTTAAATTACTGAGAATAAACTTTCAGGTTAGGTTGAGTGCAATGAACAATAACGTTTAGAACACAGACCTCACAAAAGCTGTGATGTGTCATGAGCATTTAACGTAATTTACATCGATAAATGCCATACCTGGGATAGCTGTTATTGCGCTAAAAATAGCTGTGCGATACATCGCGATGGCTATATCGTGCATCCCAACACTGAAGTGTGTATATAAACTATATAAAAAATGTTATCGGTTATCAGTATCGGTATTGCTTATGAGAAGCAGGAATCTATCGGTTATTGATATCAGTTGTAAAAAACAGTTATCGTGCATCCCTAAGTTTAACATAACCCACATAATCTGTAATGCCTCACACACACGCAGCCCTCCGTGTAGGCTGGGGTCGTAGTTTCTTTTCAGCAAAATGGAGAAAACTGAAAAATTAATACCCACCCCCCTGAAAAGACTTGCCTGTGTGGAGGAGGTGCAGTCTTAGCCCAGGGATCAATGAAACTTACTGGAAGAAGCTAGGCTAAGGACCACAATGTTAGAGAGTTAGAACACATGTATTACAGTCAGGGGAGTCAGTGTGTGAACAGTTATGTTCCTGCAAGATGGTCTGACTGGCATTTCTAACCTTTTCATTTCGACCAGAGCAAACCTGTTTCAAGAGCACCATTTCTGGTATTTCTGCAGGAAAGAGTGCTGTCAAACCAAAGGCATTATGCAAATCACAAGTGTGTCTGTAAAATCATACTTTTGAAATCAGACTTTTTTCTTCTTGAAAAAGGTCACATATGAAAGTGTTTAAAAATGGCCTGTTTGTAGTTGGCTTCAACCACACTGTTTTATGATTTGCAGTTGTTGGTGAATTGTTATGAACTTGAATGAATGAACATATAGGAACTCTGTGAAATTCCCATGGGAGCAGAGATCAATCACAGCAATACTTTAACCGAGGCTGGTTCATCATACCCCTTTCCCACTGTAGAGCTGGAACCAGGCTGGCTCATTACACCCCTTTCCCACTGTAGGGCTGGGACCAGGCTAATTTATGGAGCTGCTCCTATATCTCAGGCTCTCCATCAAATCAAATCAAATCAAATTTATTTCTGTATCAGATACTTCTATATCAAATACATCTTTATTGCTGTGGACAAGTTAAAACAAGAGATTGCATAATATGATATATATAAGACAAAACCAATGAAACAGATAATAAATATGACATTATTTGTCATATCTGTCTTGTTTTGTTTATCTCTTGCTCTCCCTATCTCTTTCCTTAATATTATTCAGAATTCAGACAGACAGTATCTTGGGAAGAAAATGTATCATCTCCCACAGAGAGCCAGAGCTCAAGGAGTGTTATTACTGCAAGTCAAGCCATTCAGATTCTCCCCCAGGCAATCGATGGTGGGGGCTGTATGGGCTGTTTGTCTTCTGTATTCTTATCTCACAGAGAGGAGCGCCGTGTACCCTGCCAAACAGCACCCCCCCCCCCACCAAACTCAGCATGTCCCTGGCCTCACCTGTCAGTCTCCCATCACAAGGCTCAGGGGATTGGATGGAATGCATAAACACGCTAATTTTAGGCACCGCCCACTGTCCTTTACTTCTTGGGGCTCTCTCCCTGTTAGATTAACAGAGCAGCTCTGTGGTTCTCATCTGAGCAGGACTGTGACTGTTACTGTGACTATTACTGCAATAATTACAGTGACAGTTTATCGAGCTGATCTCCCTGTTCTATACATTCAGCTCTTCTTCTTCTCTTCTTCAGCTTCTCTGCACTTACTTTTCAGGTGAAAGGGCCTTTTATATTTATTTTTCATTTTATTATTCTATTGTGAAAGTTATTCTTTTGTTTATTGTGTATTTAATTTGTGTTGTATATTTTTATTTTGATTGTCTAACTGTGCTCTTTATGCTCATTAATTTCTCCACACCAAACTACCAACTGGGCAGTAAAGATGTATGATTCATTTAACTGAATGATTGATTGGTTAGTTAACTTGTCAGTTTAACCCCTTGGTTAATGCGTGATTGGTGTGTGGTTGGCATGTGATTGGCACGTGATTAGTGGTTGGCATGTGATTGACGTGTGGTTGGCATGTGGTTGGCGTGTGATTGACGTGTGGTTGGCATGTGGTTGGTGTGTGATTAGTGGTTGGTGTGTGATTAGTTGTTGGTATGTGTGATGATGTTTCAACTCCCTGACTCCCTCCATCATGCAGCTCTGACCCGAACCCACTTTTCCATCTCAGTGACAGCAAAGCATCTGATCTGAATTCCATCCGATCAGATTACTATGGATTGCAGCTGTTTAAGGATTTACTGCCCAAATGAAACTTTAACAGGAGACTCTCCAAACTCTGCCGATGTCATCCTCAGAGCCGAGGGTGTGTGCAGTGGAAATCACCTTCAGACTCTGAGATGTGTGGCAAATCAAAATCAAAGAGCCGCTGTGGAGCCTGCTAATGAAGTGTCATGGAGTGGCCTCCCCCTCTCCCTCCCCCTGCCCCTCCCCAATCCACGGAACCTGTCATCTTTACAGATGAAGAGAGCAAACAGAGTGTACAGAGGGGGGTGCGGGGGCTGGGGGCAGGGGGTGCCTCCCGTGATTTATCTTCATGTTACACTCTGTTGTCTCTCTCCGCATCGTCACCTCCAATTCAGCATGCACTTCATTCTAATTACCACAAATCTCCTCAGAGCGCCAGTGCTGTTACGGCATTACAGCGTTACACCATGTCACCATTACAGGCCACTGAACAGGCCTCTGCGTCACACCTGTCAGCATTTGGCTCTCATTCGAGTCTAAACAATGCTGCACCTGTGCACCACCTTCCCTCCTGTGGCAATGGCAATGTGGTTTTGGTGGTTGTTTTTTTAGGAGTGAGAATTGTGAAGATACAGACCAATGTGATAAAAGTTTATACAGGACAAGAAGAGACAAAAATCTCAGAGTTAAAATCAACAATTAATAAGAACTGAGAAGTGATCAGAACTGGATTCTAACACAGAAGAAGAACATACTAAGAGAAAGAGAGAGAGAGAGATAGAAATGAGAGAGAGAACTGTGAGAGAGAACTGAATTAAGAAGAGAAACAGCTAACTCCTCTGGGAGAGAGAAACACTGTACCTTTGACAGCACTGCATGTATCCAAGTGTCACAGTCTGAGGGACAGTAGGTGAGGATCGCAGTAACCTTGAAATATGGAGAGTGTATATTTCTTTTCCAATTCTTCATTTTTATGCAGTATTATGTCTTTTTTAGTAGTTAACAAATGGAATTTAATAGTAATTTAGTATACTTTTGTCATATTTCCTTGGAAATTGCTTTGACAATATTGTACATCACTGTGATCTTGCCAACTGAATGTAAATTCATGTCATATTTGAATGAGAGGGAGAAAGAGAATGAACTGACCCACCCTTCCACACAGAGCCCCCTGCAGGTGAGGTTAGGCACTACAGTCTAGGTGATTCCCAGGTAGCACCGACAGCTGAGGGCAGGGTGATCAAGTCCTCAGGTGTTTGGGCACATAGATCTGATCGATGTGTAAGCAGCTCTGACATCTTTGGGAAGCCTTCTCAGGCTTACTGTGAGCTCACTCTCCCACAAAATCCTCTTAAAGGAGGGACAGCTGCAGACACCTGCACTGAAAGAACGAGCAGAGGGAGAAACTGCTCAGAGGCACAGATCTCCCAGTAGGTGAGGAGCAGAGCTCAGGAAACAGAGAAATGTGTTAATGAGGATGATCCGGCTGAGCGTTCTCTGGGCCTGTTTAACACTAGGCCCTGCAGGGAGAGCATGCCTCATTTCTCCCATTCTCTCTCCATTTCTCAGTGTCCATTTGAAGGGTCTGACAGTCTGAACGCACCTTTTTTCAGGAACCATTCAGCTGTCTCCTCAGTGCAAACCCTCTGTATGTCTGGGGTGACTGGTCAGTGTGTCAGTGCAGCATGGACCTGGAGTGAGATCCAGGCTTTTAGGGCGGGGCATCCTGGGTCTGAGCACCATGTTCACAGCAGAGCTCAGCAGGAATGCTACCCACCTACCGAGGGAAGAATGAAGCATGCTGGAACATACACTCTTGCATAATTAGCATGCGCCGTTTGGTTATGAAAATGGTCTAATACAGAAGCAGGCATGTTTGGGGAGCAATTCCCAGCAGGCTCCTGTGTTGTGTACACTGAATTTGCATTTCACACCTGAATCTCACTCTGTTCATCACCTCACTAGCCAATTTGCATCCGCAAACAGGAGAACTTTGTTTTGCTGACAGGACCCACTGACAGGCCACAGCCTGGGACTTTCCTGCCTTCCGCACCTCCGATGACAGGCTGCAGCCTGGGGCTTTCCTGCTCCTGCACTGCCACCGATGACGAGCATCCTGGGACTTTCCTGCTTCTGTGCAGCTGGTGTCAGGCCTGACCATCTGAGGGGAGGGGTTCGGTCACCAGCAGCACCATGCAGAGTGAGTAGAGCCTCTATGTAAACCACAGGATTGGGATGGCAAGTGGACACCTGTGTACCTGTCACCTGTTATTAATCATCTTTCACTCCTCACCTGTCACACATCTCTCACCTGCAGGTTGTACTGAGGGTGCACAATGACAAAATTAAATCAGTGCAGAGTTAAAATTTCAAGGTAAGAATTTTACTTAACATTTGAGTGTTTAAAATTGTAGATTGAAAATGCATTTACTAAACTAGTGCATTAAAATTACTTAGCTATTTTGCACAACAGCATCTCACATTTTAAGATTACTATGACATAACTATTACAATCTCATTTTAGAACTTGAACTGAATACCAAAGTAAAGCAAATGTTGACAGATTTAAACACAAAACAAAGAATAAAACAAGATACAATTAGAAGGAGCTCTCACACACAGTTCTCACACAAGCCCAGACTCAGAACTGTCTGAGCTTTGCACAAACAATTTTTGGGTTTCTGCTGTAAAAACAGACCCAAAGTCTGTTCCACCCTGTTAACTCCCAGTTCTCACTCCCTCTGCAACAGACCATGGGGAGGTCTCTTTCTGATTGGCTCTTCCTGTGTGATGTCATGACCTGAGAAATTATAAATTACAGTTTTTCACAATTGTTTACACATGTTTTCTGAATCTTTGGCTCATTTTCTCAGAACTGCATTCAAAACTGTTTTATCTCTTTCCAAAATGTTTTTTTGCATCAAAATGACACAACATATGAATAGATCTTTCTACCAACCAACACACTGATGTGCTCAACCCAAAACACTACTATGAATATCTTATCAGTAGGTTTCTGCCTTTTGCATTTTCAGTGTTACACTGTAGCCGGTTGTAAAAGATTGTTACAGTAATGTATATCTCAAATATATATAAATAAACACACACAAATGCAATGCGGTAACAATTTTTTCCCCCAAAATGCAGTATTTCGGAACACTTGTGTTTTGTATAGAACACTTTACATACCCAACAGGAGAAAACCAGAAAAAACATTCAGTAAGATAAAGGGTTTTCTGTAAAAAAATAAAAGTGGCTCATTTTTTCAAAACTTTAAACAAAGTGACAAAACAAATGTAAAATGCAAGAAAAAAGAAATTAGGCTGCATCCTGCCTCCTATTTTGGTCTGGCCACAGCACTTCATCTACATCACAAGCGATGTTCTCCCTGGCTAAACAGCGGAGAAAGAATCTTCTGGAGTGATGGATCCAGCCACGGAAAGCCCCCACATCAACGTCACCACATGCATCCTCCATTGCCTGTAGAAGAGGCATGCGTGCAAGGTGATGGCGGTCATACAACCTCCATCGCCATGCCAAAAAACTCTTCAATTGGGTTTAGGAATGGGGAATATGGTAGGAGGTATAGAACAACAAATTGCTGGTGGTTGATGAACCAGTTGCAGACCAGAGCAGCCCAGTGGAAACTCACATTGTCCCAGATGACAACATACCTGGGCTGCTCTCTTCCACCCCTCTGCTCAGCTGAAATGAGGGTGCCATATAGTGTGTCCAGGAATGTGATGAGACAGGCAGTGTTGTAGGGACCAAGGCTGGCATGGTGTAGATAGTCGGTAACTTACCGGTTCTCATTTCTGAATGTACAGATGATAGATGCAACCGTGTAGCTACTCAGGTTGGGCTGAACTCTCTGCCCAGCCCCCCTCGTACTCAATGCATGGTTGAACACATGGTCAACCAATGTGGCCCTGATCTCATCTGAGACAACTGTCCTTCCTCGTCCTCGTCCTCCTCTTCCTCTCACTCCTTGACCTCTAGCTCTCGCTTCACCATTGACCTCCATTTTCCTCCAAAACAAGAGAGCTCATCTGTGGCCTTTTTGTGCTAAAGCTCTGATTTCTAAATGAACAATTAAGCAACCAGTGTTTACACCTGTGAGGAGTGGGTGTTGCCAATTGGTAAATAAAGCTTGACATTTTGATTGGCGTTGCTTTCCAAAGGAACACAAGAGATTTTAATTTTTAATGTTGTGCCTAATGTAGAGAACTGTGTGTAGTGTTTTGCGAAAAGTGTGATTTAGAATTGAAAACTGACTGTAAAGCAGAAATTGTGCTTAAAACTTTGCAGACTTGGTTTAGGGATTTGGTACATGAGTTTCAGGTTTCAGTGATTGCATTTCAAGTTCCAATTTTAGTGTGTAAACAATTGTGAAAAACTGTAACTTAACATGTGACTAAGGATTTTCTGAAGATGGGATGTGCAGGTTCTTTTTTCAGGTATTAATGACATTTATTAAGTCTTCTGACAGTGTTATCCCTGTATGGCATACAGCAGTGTGCATCACACTGCGTCTAATGCTGCATCTCTTTGGGGATTTGCGTCTTTGACGTCAGAGGAGTTCCTGCAGACTCTGGCCAGCTGGATTCTGTAACAAAACAGTACCGATTATGTGAATGAACTGAACAGTACTGTACATCACATCACACACACACTAACACACACTACTGCACACACATGTACATGCACACACACTACTGTGTGTGCGTGCGCTAGTGTGAGTTTGTATGTGCAGAGAGGGAAAGTCACCTTGGCTGGGAGATCTTCCTTGTGCACGTGCCCAGCCTGCTGTGTGCGTCATTACCATTCTCTCTGATGTATTAATATTATGCTCATCCTTACTGTCAAACACACAGGCTGGGATACATAATTCCTCTTCTTCAGTAATGAACTGCAAGCCATCAGCACTCAGATCCGCTCAGCGCCCTGCACCCAGCAGCGTTTCAGGCTCTGAGTCACAATGGCTGTTTCAGAGAGGGGCTGAAGTTGTGGCTGGAGGTTCCTCTGTGAAAACGAGGCTCCTCTCGTCTTAAGTGGGGTTTCGATAAAGATGATGGATTTGTGAGTCTCTGTGGTGACATCACTCACGATCACTAAGAATGACTGACATATTGGAAATAATGCCATGGAACTATCTGTCATACACAGAGACTATAAAGTCCTTCTGAAACCTGCCCATTAGCAGTGTTGTGCAAGTTCACACTTCACAAGAGCTAGCTCAAAGTTCAGTTCGCACAGGTTAAAATGAACAAATTCACGTTCATAGTTCATAATTTTGAATTTTGAACAAGTTCACAGTACCAGTTCATTTCTTCCATTTTTAAAATGAGCTGCTCCAGGGACTATTTTATGTGTACGTCTACATGCGCAGTCATTGTTAGGCCGGGGCCACACCAGATGCGTCGCGTGCGCATAACGGCTACGTCGCTGAAGTGCTGTGGCTTGCATGAGTGTGTTTGTCCACACCGCCAGCGTTGCTGCTGCGGCGCTGCTACTGCCAGCCCTATCTTTCTACATTGAGCTTGCCGTTGATAATGGCCATCAGTAATAGAATGTTTGATTTAATTCCATTATACATTTTATTTATATTTAGTTTAGACAGAATTTGAAACGGATACAGGAGGTGTTGAGTTACATTTTTTTTTCATGTCTGTGACATATGCTACAGATATAGACATTGAAACTAAAGGTGTAATGTTGCTGGTATGATGTCAATATGACTATCAACAGATCATTTTCACTGTCTACAGTGGCGATTCTAGACTTTTTTGACTGGGGTGGCCCAAGTGGAGCACTGATTCATTCAAGGGTTGCATGGGGATAACGCAACATCCACAATAACAGAAACAGGCGCATAATTAATATTTATAATGCCCCCCATACACCAAAAGCACTGCAAGATGTGAAACTAGCACAAATACAATACAGGAGCTAAACCATAAACCATGAACTAACCATATGAACACCATATTCAGAGGATGAAACTGCAAAGAAGGACAAACACCATATTCTCACCATCTTTTTTATTTGAAGAAATTCAAATACAAATCAACAAACACACGCCAACTAAATAATGAAAAGATCCTACTTCTACAAGGCTTTTTTACAATAATGATTTACATTTAACTAGATAGCTGCCTGTTGAGGTTTGTAGTTCATTATCAAGCTATCTGACGTTAGCTAGCTAGATAGATAGATTAGCTAGCTACCTTGCTAGATGGGCAGATAGCTAGTTAGCTAGCTAGATAACTTTGCTGGCAAGAGCAATAGTGTTGTAAAATTACTCACATGCTAACAACCAATTACACATATACAACGGCTGTGTCTTAGCTATATAAAAACGTGTACTTAAATTTCTAAAGTCAGTCACTTCAGACTCGCACGCTGATTTGAACCAGCGAGGACATCAAGAAAAGTCCCGCCTTCGACCTGGTTGACGGACAATCATAGACTAGGATTTTTGGGCTGCAAACCAGGATGGCCCGTGCCCCCCGAAGCCCCCCTCTGGCCCCGCCCCTAACTGACTGTTTTTGTTGAGAACCGCACGCGTCACACGGAAAAAATAGGCGACACGCCGAATCTCTAGATGAGGCGCCGCTGACGCGAGGCTCGAGCTGCGACTGAGCCCCGCTGCTCACGCGGGCTGTGTGGCTGCTCTAATCCGTTAACACGGGCACCGAAATGAAAATCGAGACGTTCCGCGACCGTCACGCACACGTGACGCATCTGGTGTGGCCCCGGCCTTACTCGAGACATGGGCAGTTGGTTGCGAGCTGTCAAGCTGTCTATCTGATGAGTTGCACTAATGAAAACGTCTCAAGTATGGAATAACGCCGTCCGTATTTATTCATTAACCAGTAACACACCCAAGGATTCCGAATCTCGCGCAAACCTGAACGAGCTCAAGTTCGCGTTCTTTAGTTGCAAACGGATACGTTCAAGTTCACCGTTCACCGAAAAAAATGAGCACGTTCAATGAACGCGCTCTTTTAACGCGTTCATGCACAACACTGCCCATTAGAGAGTCTCTGTGGAGCAGAATCTCTGTTTCAGCCTTGATGAAGTTGTGTCTGTTTTACTTTAGTTTTCCTGGGTTAATTTGTGTGTTATTTTGCCTGCATGGAAAAGCGCACAAGTTGTTTTAGTCTTTAATGAACTGATTTCCTGTCTTAGTTGAGAGTATTAGCACTGTTGTTGTCTTCATGGTGCAGCGTTGTGTTGTTTTAGTCTTTGTATAGGCCTCTTTGTATTGTGTTAGTCTTCATGGAACAATGGTATGTTTCAGTCTATCGAGCAGTGTTTGTATTTCTTTGGAATGCTCTTTGTGTTGGTCTTCATAAACCAATGTTAGTGTCATTTCAGTCTTCATAAAGCAGCATTAGTACTATTTTTGTCTTCATAACTCAGATTTTGTTATTTTAATCTTCACGAAGAGGTATTAGTGTTGGTAGATTAGTAATCTTAATGCACAAGTCTTTGTGTTCTGTTGGTCTTGATGGAGCTGTGTGTTTTGAGTGCAGCTTGTCTGTATTGAGTGTTTAAAGAGCGGCTGTGTCCCACGTGGCCCAGGTGCACCCTGGGAGGAAGGAAGCCGCAGAACAATGGAGTGAGTCTGGGCTGGGAGGGGCCACTGGAGGCCTGCCCCTTCCTGCCCTGCAGACCGCAGCCCAGCACAGACACAGGACAACAGGGACACAGCTATGGGGTAAGTGCTGTCAGAGTCACACTCTGTCAAATTATATTTATACATAACACGCACACACATGCACGCACAGACAGACAGACACACACACACACTTACTTAGTCATTCTCACACACATGCACACACACATTCATGCCATGGGGTAAGTACTGTCAGAGTCACACTGTCAAATTATATTTAGATACAAGACATGCACACACATACACACACTGACGCAAATACACAAACACACACAAATACACATGCACACACACACAAACTCATGTACTCATAGAGGCGCACACACACACACACACACAAACATATACACAGTAAGGTTAACATCCCCAATCATTGGGGCTGTGTTGACAGAGCACTGTGATGTGGTAGTTAGAGTGAGAGACAGTAAAGAGAAGGGGTGGAACATGCAGTCAGAGTCAGTCTGCAAACCTGAGAAGCCTCAGCAGCCCCACTGTCCTGTGCACTCTCTTCCACAACCATACACACCGTTACAGAAAGTGAACTGGCTCTTTTTAGGGTTGCATCTAAGTATAATACTGTTTTAAAGACGGCAGAAATGTGTGATTGATTGGTGCACTTTGACGTGCTCAGAGAATTCTGCCTTCCTGGTCAGCCGGGGAGTGTTCAAGGACAGTCATTACTGCAGGCTGCAATTTTCAGTGATGTTAGCGAAGCAGCAGGTGGAGGCTAATTTCGGCCCGAGTGCCGTCACTGCTACTAGGGATTTTCACTACTCCACCTGGTCATGTGACTTGGTCATGTGACCTTATACAGCCCCTCAATGTTCATGAGCTCGATGTAATACAGCCCAGGATGGCTATTGCTCTCCCTAACCACCACATGCCAAACCAGTGCCACAGTCATAGTGTCTGCCCGCACCATGACCGCGACCATGACCACGATGTGACTCTCACCCTCTGAGTCCTGCTGAGGGCAAGTCTGTCACAATGACTACAGTGACCTCTCTCACACTTCAGCTGATTTTGCTACAATGGTCACTGTTTCAAGGACTTCTGTGAATGCTAGCTCTCTCTCGTGACTGTGCACCAGTGTGGGAGTGTGTGTGAGCCTGTGTGTCAAAGTGTCTGTGTGTATCTCTGTGTCTGTCACTCTGTGTGTGTTTGTGTCTGTGACTGTGTATGTGTGTGAGAGAGTATATATGTGTGTGTGTGTCTGTGTGTGTGCATGTGTGTTAGTGTTTCTTTTTAGTCTGTGAAAGATAAAAGAGCAGGCAGTATGTGTTAGGCTGAGAAACAGTAGTGTGAGACAACTCTAAGGTAAGGTGACCATAGAGGCCACATAGGCTTTAGGTAGCTGTGTTTGTGAGGTGTGAATGTGTGTGTGTGTGTGTGTGTGTGTTTGAGTCCTCAGGTAGCCGTTCATGTGTGTCTGTACTGACTCAGAACTCTGTACAGTGAACCACACTGGAGTAGGGTTCTTTACCCATTGGATTCAGTATAAACACTTTTCAGAATCTTTTTTCCTGTTTCCTAATTTCCGAATGGCTGTATTGTGTGTCCTTTTAGACAGTGCTGCAGGCTGTGTCTTCCTTTAGACTGAGCTGCTGGATTTCTTTTAAGTTCCTTTAGACTGTGCTGCAGGCTGTGTGTTCCTTGACTGTGCTGCTGGCTGTGTGTCCCTTTAGATTGTGCTGCTGCTGCTGTTGTGTGTTCCTTTAGACCAGAGTTGCCCAAATTCTTTCCTATAAAGGGCCAAAAATTAATCTGGATGGAGGGCCGCAGGCCAAAAATAAATGTTGATGTTATGTGAAATTACATTACATTAGAATGTATTATATTTTATAGAAAATGAACATTCTAATTCTGAAATAAAATTTCAAAATAATAAAATCTGCTTAACAGTAATTTTAATAATTTGCAGAGATGATTGTCAAAAACATAAAACATCCATATGCTTCTTTTTGGGAGCATAAACATATTTAAAAGGAAAGACACCTTTCTGACAGAACGTGCAACTGAAGATGCTTTAGAAAATTAACTTGAAAACAGCTGTAAATTATTTTATATTATATAATAAAATATAATACAGAAATGGCTACTAATACCCCCACGTTTTTATGGTTTTGCCCCCTTTTTCTTCTATTAACCAAAAGCAGAAAAGACCCGCCAAATTTGTGGTATCTTTCCCCCGCAAAGAGAAAGAAGAAAGATTCCCGCATAACTGCCTCATAATATGTACAATTGTTATACGCAAATAAGAATAATTTTACATGTGTGGATACCCACCGGAGACAGATTGCCAAGCGTTCCGCCGGGGGTATGGAACGCCTCTAGTTGGTGTCCATCCGTGCAATCTGGGCTCCGATCCTCAACAGCAGGTCATCAAACTGGCCTCGAGTTAGCCGAAAGTACCGCTGAACGAGCCGGTGGAATTCGCCAAGCTGGGCACGTCTCCGATTGATACTATGCACCCGGGACTTCCAGCGAAGGTAAAGCACAGCCATGGCACTGACTCTCTGTCGATGATCCATGATCACAAGAAATGACAAACTGCTTGTGTGCGGTATTTATACATGCTAATTAACTAGCTAGCTAGTAACCTAAGATAACTTAGCTGTCCACTATTGTGTCTAGCAAACTTGCTAGCAGTGTTGGTGTAATCAAAAATGCTTGCTGTGACGTGGCGCGAAATTAGCTTGTTCATTTTTGAGACAAGCGATCAAACCCGCGCGAGGAAAGCGGAGCGAAATTTCGATTTGCGTTCCGTTAAAACACACTTTAACAGCACTGTGCTGTACATTGCCGTGAAACTCAGATTATGTACTTTTTAGCTGCACAGAATTTTCGGTACGTAGTCATTACGGTTAGGATTTTACAGCACTTTAAAAATAAGAGGAGAATAATCATGAGCTTGTCAAATGCCATGGCGTGCCAAAACAAAGGGAGCGGGCCAAACGTGGCGGCCCTGCTTTAGACTGTGCTGCAGGCTGTGTGTTCCTTTCCTTTCCCAACCCTACTCCTGGCGGCACCCTGTCCTGCATATCTTCTATCTATCCTCTCTGCTTGATTAAATCAGGTGTGCTCAGCTAATAAAACTTGCCACTGGTGAGTTCAGTCAGGTAGGCAGAGCAAGGATGGATAGAAGATATGCAGGACAGGGTGCTGCCAGTAGGCTTGTAGGCTTGGGAAATACTGCTTTAGACTGTGCTGCTGGCTGTGTCGTGTCTTTCTTTAGACTGTGCTGCAGGTTGTGTGTTCCTTTAGACTGTGCTGCTGCCTGTGTTGTGTGTTCCTAGTGCTGTGGTTTCCTGTCTTTGATCATACAGCATTCAGTACTGGTGTTAAAAATGAGTTATCTTTCACAGTGCAACTTGAAGGAGAACTCACCAAATCCAGCTGAGATTACATCAAAGTGATCAGAAACATGTGTGTGTCTCCAATCAAATACTATGCTGCTGCACATGCCGTAGACCTTCTATTTGCTCAACAGATAATCAACATGAGAAGAGCAGTGGCTACAGCCAATGGAGATAGGGGAGGAGTCAGTCAGCCAGCTCAGGTGTGGCTAATAGATATGTGAAGAAGACCTATAGACTGGATTCATCCATACACATCAGTTTTCTACAGATGGGACTAATCGATAACACATCAATTTCTACCAGACAGGACTAATTGATACCCACTGGTTTCTCTGGGTAGAACAAATTCATAACCAATCAACCACTACAAACAGACATATCTCTACTGAATGGAATGTGGACCTTCTGTAATTGAAATATCAAAAAACATTTAATAAGGCTCTGGACAAAACATTTTAAGGGCAAGAACTTCAGACACCTGTAAAAGTTAAATTTCATGATCAGAAGGTCATCCACAGGGTGTACTTGTTCTGTTGAAAATGTCAGTCCGTGTGTTTAAAAAATCTCTTTGGAAACATTGCTGACCTAGATGCCAGACTTACAATGATTGGCTGAATGTTTTTATTACTATTTAGTAACTTATAAGTACAGCTTACAGGAGTGTGTGTGTGTGTGTGTGTGTGTGTGTGTGTGTGTGTGTGTGTGTGTGTGTGTGTGTGTGTGTGTGTGTGTGTGTGTGTGAATGTGAGAGTGTGTGTGCGTGTGTGTGTGTTGGTTGGGTTTTGGGGGGTACAGATGGCAGATGCAGACCTTGGTTGCCTTGGTTACTGCTTGCCCTCCAATGGTCCACACGGTCCAGCCCTCTGACAGCCCTGCATCCTAATTAGCTGAACTCATCTGCGAGAGATCAGATTTCACTGTTTACAAAAGATCACAGTTCATTAGCGTCCATGTGGGTGTTTGCCCATGTTTGTAATGGAGGGAGCATTGTTATGTTTTCAGAGAGCACAGAATCACACTCTCATCATGGAAAGACAAATATTAGCACTGAGCATGTGGCTAGGCCGCTGATGCGCCTGTGTCCAGTTGGGCTCATTTAAAGACCGAGAAACACATCTAAGCTCATTACAAAGAGTGAGACAAAGGGGACCCAATCCACGCACAGCCAGTCTCCACCTCTCAGAGCGGGTTTTACCAGCAACAGAGAAAGGCACAGCCAATCAATCAACTACCTAATCAATCAATCAAACAGCTGATCAATAAATCAAGCAAACCAACCAATCAATTTTTCCAATCAATGAAGCAATAAAACTTTCTTTGTTACTCCAGGGGTGATTGGATTTATGCTTACCATAAGAACATTCATTATGTGGAAAATACAGTATGTACACATACATATAAAATGATATGTACAAATACATATGTTGCATAAGATGCCCTTTGCCATTATGCTTGTGTAAGGCCCAGGACAGTGGAGTGAGAACCACACTGCTAACAAGTCACCACTGGCAGAAACATAACTGCTTTGCTGCACTCGTATGTGACCTCCAGAGCACGCTCAGATCGCCCCACAGGGATGCTCATCTGCCCCCACCCCAGTCAGCAGGGGGCGTGAGGGTAGAAACTCAGAGCCATGGGGCCAGGAGGGCAAAGGCTCTTGTCTCATTTACTGCCAAAGCTTAAAATCAATAACTACAATAACAATAATGATGATAAAATATTACTACTACTTCTACTGCTACTGCTATTACCACTATTACTACTACTACTGTTACTACTACTAGTACTATTACTACTACTACTACCACTAATTATTATTATAATAATAATTTCTCCCTCTCTCTCCCCCTCTCCCCCTCAATCTCTCTTCCTCTCTCCCTCTCTCTCTCTTCTTCTCTCTTCCTCTCTCTCTCTCTCTCTCTCTTATCCATCCCTCTTCCTCTGCCCCCCTCCCCTCTCGGGAGGTTGTGTTTGTAGCTGTGTCTGTGATGGAGTTCTGTCTCTGCAGCAATGTGTGTGCTGAGTTTCTCGCAGGATGAGTGGGGCTAAGGGTCTCCTTGTGGACCTCATTAAATGAATGGAGTGGAGAAATTAAATATTCAGGAGCAGATAGTCAAAGTAACAAAAAAGGGCATTTGTGTTGCAAATCATTTCTTGCATTATTGTGTATATTGACTCCCTGCTCTCTTTTAATTGTGAAATATTTTCAGTTCAGTGGAGAAACAAGCATGACTGTGAGTCTGAAATGCATTGTCTCCACTGCAGTGCTTTACCCTTTACATCTTGAAAACTATTCCTCAACTGCAGCCTGTGTGTGTGTGTATGTATGTGTGTGCCGTCTATCCCCAACTCTCTTCAGAATCCCTCCCCCAAAAAAGTTGTCAGCGCCCCCGAAAGAGTCTTGTTGCTTCTGTCTTCAAACAGAGATCAGAGGGATGGCAAGCGAACGGCTAAATGATCACAATAGAGAAAAGGAAGCAGAGAGACTCATGAATATTTATACCTCATAATATCTACAAAGCTCAGAGGACAGCCCTGAAAAACATGCTGCTTTCTGAAATGCTTGTTTGTTTGCTGTTGTTTGTGTGGAGGGGACTGGCTTAGTCTAATCTGAACTGTAGGTGCTGTGACCGTTCTGTGAGGGTCAGGCTAGAGGGCTGAGTTAGGGCGTACTCACACTAGGCCCTTTTGCCTTGTACCGTGCCCAAGCACGATTGTCCCCCCTCCCCACTCCCCCGCTGGCCTGCGCTCACACTGCGCTTAACGTTCCGGGCCCGAGCACGCTTACGTCATCATGATGCGATTTTTTGTGTTGAGGAAAAGCGCTCTCACACAGCACAATAGAGGATTAGCCTTACTTTGTGGCATATTTGGAGTCGTTTTGGCTGTGGTGACACACGGCCCTCTCACATGCCTTATAGATTTATCGATTATGCAACGCAGCGATTTTCAGTTAACCATGCTGCATGTATAAGAAGATCTTTACGGAGGCAGCTGACGTTTCAGTCATTATGCTAAGGGACAGACCAATATTTTGTGTCAGATTACAGTAGCCTAATCACAATAATGTTAGCTAATGTTGACCAGTTAGGGCTACTACTTGTGTGTGCGCTACTGTCATCATTACAACAACAAACATGTTCTATTACTACTTGGATAGTACACTTTTCAGTTCATTCGAGGATATTTGGGTTAATAACGGGTCTTGTTCTCACCTTATTGATGAACGTGAATTGTAGTCGGCGAGTACAGCTCCAAATTCCTCCCTTAACGTCAGCTGCCTCCGTAAAAATCTTCTTATACGTGCAGGACGATTAACTGAAAATTGCTGCTTTGCATAATCAATGCCAACTGGTTGGGGAGCTAACGTTATCTAGATAGATTTGACAAACATAGCTAGTTAGCTAACAGGCTACCTACAGTATCTGAACGATTGTTGAAGACTAGCTACTTAAACAGTTTGGCTGCTTCATTTGTGATACTCTGACTAAGCCCCTGACAACAGCAATGCTTACATCGCCACGTAAATTATGGTTAGTTTTATTTTGCTTGCTAGTAATTAAGCTAATGTGGGGATCCCCAGAGTTATTTTTAGGTATACAACTAACCAATCAAAGATCATTTTGGAGGTAGCCAGTTTGTTATATTTAAGGAAGTCAGCTAGCTAGTCAAATGATGGTTTAAAGGATTTATTATGACTGGGCGTGTAACTAACAGATATCCAGGTAACTGTTGCTATATAACGGATATATTTGTTAAATGGGACAGTCGCATCATTGACGTCATGTTTGTGTTCCGTGCTCGGGCACGGTTAGCGATCACACTGATGCGTACCGTGCCAAGTCCAAGTGAACCCTGCTCGAGCCCACCTCTTCAAGCGGGCCCGGGCACGGTACGCAGTGGTCACACTAGTCAAACGAACAGGACTTTGGGGGTCAAACGTGCTCGGGCATGGTACAGATTGCCTAGTGTGAGTACACCCTTAGTCTAATCTGAACTCGAGGTGACTGTTCTATGAGTGTGAGGCTTAATTCACTGAAGAAGAAGGCTCAGTATGTGGCTCAATATGTGGCCCCAGTTAACGTTGAGTTGAATTAAATAAAAACAGCTGTGTAGAGCAGGAAGTGCTGGGCCAACTACTGCTGTAATTAGCAGGAAGTAGGTTCACGTAACCTGCTAAAAGGCATTGGACCGCACATTACCTGGCCTGATTCAAGAGGTTGCAGCACAAAATTAAAATAAAAGCAAGTTTACAGAAGAAAGCTGGATGTTTTTGGTGTATGGAACTGTTTTCTGTGAAAACACATCATTACAGCAAAATATCATTTGAGAAAGCAAGATATGAAGTGAATTCACACATGAATTAAATGCACTGGGATAAAGAAACAGAAGAGCAGAGAACAGAAAAGAACAAACAGAAAAACAAAATGTTTAGCAGAAGAGGTTAAAGGTTCAAGGCAAAGGCCTGTGTTGAGAAACAGCTTAGCCACATCTGCAACACTAAAGAGAGAGCTCATGGTACCTCACACTGGTACATATGTAAATCTTTTTGGTTTTTCAAATATCATATTACCCCTGAAGTAAACAGAGGGTGAGAATTAACAGGGTATGAGGTGTCAGATTGAACTAATTGCAGAGTTCTTTTTCATGGTCTGTGTGAACAGAAATTTCTAACATTGATTGGCATGTGTTTGCATAAAGCCACTAATGAATCAAACAGCACTCCTGAGAATCCTGCACTGTCTTTCCCTAATAACATCACTAGACAGAAGTGAGTGTGTGTGTGTGTGTGTGTGTGTGCGCGCGTGGGAATGTATGAGAGTGTATTTGTGTATGTTTGTTTGCATTTGTCTTAAGCCTGAAACCCCTCCAGCCTCGTAAGTAGAGAGAATTATAGCCAATCAAATCATCTCTCTGCTACCAAGGGCAGCCAGTCTGTGCACCCTGTGTGACTGACAGGTGGCGATAACAAGGGTCAGTGTCCCGCCTCCGGGGATGGCCGGGATAACGAGGCTGTCCTTCTGCCTGCATCTGTCCCCCCTCGGAACCACGCTCCCCTCCCTTGTGGGGGGGTCATGTTTCTGACGGGGAGAGACACGCTTGCATTTGTCTTTATCTTCGGCGCGGTGCGGCGTTACCTGTTCTGAGGTTATTTAATGCAGAGTCGCTGCAGACAGCCACTCTGATCAGGCGCAGATTGATGATGCATGAGCTGGGTGAATAAGGATGTTTGGGTGCGCTTTCCCCCTGGTCTTTTATCACTTTTATTTTTGAATTCCCCTCTCTCTGACTCTCTCTCTGAAGCCCCCTCCCTCTGAATCCTTCTCTCAATCCCCTCCCTCTGAATCTCTCTCTGAATCTCACCCTCTCTGAATCCCCTCTCTCTGAATCCCCCTCCCTCTGAATCTCTCTCTGAATCTCGCCCTCTCTGAATCCCCTCCCTCTGAATCCCCCTCTCTGTGAATCACAGAGCACAGGGCACAGAGTTCACAGTACAGAGCAGGGATCATGACCCATGTGGATGCCACTAAGACAGTATTTTGTTTCAGAGTTGTGGGGTTCACTTCAGTAGAGATGTAATGCAGGTAATCTCACTATGCCAGCAGTTCCCTTAGAGTCCAGCTGAGTGATTCTCGGGTGGACAGCTGTGTGAGCTCTTCTTGAGAGGAGATGTGTCTGTAATTGGCGGGCTGGTGGAACAGGGTTTGAAAAAGGAGTGATATTCCGCTCCTCCTCCCTGAGCCTTCCTCTGGTCATGAATTACAGAATCCATCTGAAATGTATCATCATATTAAACTGTCAGTGTGCAGAAAATTGAAATTGATTTTCTCTTTTTCTGTGTAGTTACCATGGGAGAGCGTTTAGAGACGTGAGACTGTACTCCAGGAGGGCCGGAGTGCTGTGGTGTCCCCCATGCCATCAAAGCAGGTGAATTCAGCAATGCCCTGCATGTTAAGAGAACGCGCCTCTATTGCTTCGACTCCCACAGTGGTAACACTGGAGCTGTGCTGCTCAGAGCAGGGGGTTTGGACTCCTAGCACTGCTGACATTTTGCTTTAATCAGGCAGTCGCCACCAGATCACTCACGTAAAGCGGGATTGAAAAAGACGGCTTCTGGCCTTGTCCTCCCATCTGCGCTCTGTGACAAAGAGGGCCTTTAATCATTGCTATGAAGATGTCAGAATGCAGTGTGTATGTGTGTGAGTATGCATGTGTGTGTGTATGCTTGTGTGCATGTGTGCATGTCTGTGTGTGTGTGTGTGTGTGTGTGTGTGTGTGTGTGTGTGTGTGTGTGCGTGTGTGTGAGCGCGTGTGAGTGGGTGCATGTCTGCGTGTGTGTGTCAGGGGGATATCTATTCTTGTGTTACCATTCAAAACGCCACTACTGCTGCTGCCACTACTGTTAAAACTCTACTGTATCACCACTGAATGTCCACTACTGCCACCTCTACTACTCCTTACGCTGAGCATCCATCTGTTAGCATTATCACTACTACAGCTACTGGTAAACTACTACTGCTACCACTAAACTACTGCAGCTACTGCTAAACTGCTACCGCTAAACTACCACAGCTAACACTAAACCACTGTAGCTACTGCTAAACCACTGCAGCTACTGCTAAACTACTATGGCTACTGCTAAACTACTATGGCTACCGCTAAACTACTACTGCTACCACTAAACTGCTAAACCACCACAGCTACCGCTAAACCACCAGATACTGCTAAACCACTGCAGTGAAAAGGTTAGTGTACTGTTGGGTCCTGGGTGAATATTGGGGTAGTGTGGGAGTATGTTGGGGTAGTGTGGGGTATAGATTGCGGCTCGGGCCGCATATTTCTGTCCGAACCCGACTCAAGTGCGAGAGAGTAGTAACCAAGCCGACCTGAACCCGACAGGCATTCTGTTTTTATGTCCGAACCCGACCCGAGCCTGACACAATTAATGTAAGCTGAAGTGCAATTGTTACCATGTTTATAGCTTGCCTGTTTACCCGGATTACACATGTGTGGGCACCTTGTAAATGACCATCTAAAGGCATTGTTTTATATAGGGTATAGGTAGATTATTTTAACACACACACGTTACGTAATGTCATCCACCACGGACAAGACACCAACAAAAGTATTTTAACATATAGCTAACCTGCAGTCTGTTAGACATAACAGACAGCGTTAGACATAACGTTAATACCCAGCATTTCAAATAAAATTTGAGTCTTACTAATGATGATTGTCAAGTCTTCATCTTCATGAACTCTTGAACTCAACTGTAACCGTTGTTAACTGAAACTATTTACATAATCCAACCATTGTGGTTTATTTGGAGCTGTCGTGGACGAAGAGGATAGCATCCACCGTGGATGGCTGCAGCGCTGTCCTCCTCTGGTCGATGGTTCTTCCA
Organism: Megalops atlanticus; assembly: GCA_019176425.1. Lineage (NCBI taxonomy): Eukaryota > Metazoa > Chordata > Actinopteri > Elopiformes > Megalopidae > Megalops > Megalops atlanticus. Next base: position 73,436,152 of record CM032876.1, on the reverse strand, counting down.
GCAATGCTAAAGTTCCATTCGCTGCTGCTGCTGCTGCTGCTAGCTGGAATGGCCAGAATGCCCCGTGCAAGTACACCTAGCTTCGGGTAAGCGAGATGGTGTTCTCAGCACCAGCCCAAAAGATCCATGTCGTTGTGCATGAGGTGATTCTGTGTTGAATACAGTTCTGCTTCATCAATGATTTTAGCCACAGGTAGATTTTCCCAGTCTTCGAAGTCCACTGCAACTTTCTTGGGTGCAGGTCCATCACCTGCAATTGCCGCTTCGGTGTTGATGTCGCTCAGCTGTCTTCGAACCTCCTGGTGTAGCTTGTCTCTCTCAGAACTGGTTAACATTCTAAGCTGGCTGTATTTTGGCCAAAGGAAAGTGGCGATTTTGTGTTGGTCCTTTATCTCAACCTTTCGTGTGATCCAGTTGAGATGCCTCTCATGGATGATTGCTTGGTAAGGGGTGTCTCTTGTTGTTCTCCTACAGTGGCGCTTCAGCTGCTTGAACCAGAGGAACATTAGGTTTAGGGTTGTGTACTGGTCTCCTTCAAGTTCACGCTGGGCCTCATAGAATGGTCACAGGAACTCAACAAGAAAGTCAAGCACATCTGGGGATATGCCATCGATCCAACTTTCTCCACGGCCTTCTAGCTTTTCACACAGCTCTTGGTACACTAAATGGACAGAGTTTAAAGTGAGACAGTGCTTAGACAGTGCTAACTCTTGTGTCCCCCATTTGCATCACTGATTTTGACAGCAAGGCTGCCAAGCCCATCTTCTTTATGTGCTTCACCAATGCTTTCGCAGCTTGCAGAGTGTCGGCAACTTCTGGGGCCTCCTGTACCAACTGTGTGAGATTGAGGGCATGGCGCAGCACATTGTTGTAGAGATGATCCTGGCAGTCAAGTCGTCGGTATGGTCTGAGGGCAGCCATAATGTTTGAGCCCTGGTCTGTCACCCACACCACTTCATTGAGCACACTAATGTCTAACCCGTATTCTGTTACTAGCAGTCTGATTATTTCTCTCGTGATATTCTCGCCCGTTTTAGAGTCTTATGGTGGAAACACTGCTGTTGCCATGTCACGAAATGGCAAGTGATTGTCATGCAGCTTAATTTGTGATAATCTTCTGTCCAGATGTCAGTGGTCATTCCAATTGTATTCACTTCACTAAAAATGTCATTTAGCTGCTCAATCAACTGCTTGTGTGTCTCTGTGGCCAGCTCGTGGCACCGTCTAGACACGGATGTGGGGTCAGGCACAGTGGTGTAGTCTAGTTTGCCCAGTTTGTAGTGGGTATACTGTGATGATTCCCCCCACCCCCTCCTCCACGCACACCCCAGCGCAAAACCCACAACCCCATCACCACCACCACAATCACCAATGCATACTGTACATGCATTCACACACAATTGAGGCCATTCCAAAGGACTGGGTATGTATTTTCAGAAGATGAAACCTATTTATTTTGAGCAAGATTACATGTTTAAAGTAGCATAGTGTGTGTGGGGGTGGGGTAAGGGGGGGGGTGGGTATCCAGACTACAAAGCTTTCCAGATGTGTTTGTACTCTGGCATCTTCACTTTGCCTCCTTGCATCCATGGCAGAGCGATGGCAGAACTGTGTAGGAACACAGGAGTTTTTTTGAGCACACATAGGCCGACAGAACAGACAGCTAGAGGACCGTGAGGAGAAATTCGCTGAATTTGACAAAAAGTGTATTGGATTAGAATCACGGAGTGCACCTTTAAAGTCCTCATTTAACCACCTGACCACTAACATTCACAGTTCAAAGCCTTGTGCATTGAATGCCTCCTTAAATCCATTGCTCACTAGCTAACTTCAGGCACACACTAGACATGGCAGCAAATATAATTCAATACACATATCGCACATCCCCTGCTGCTAGAGTAATATATACTAGCTAATCAGCTAATGTTAATCTGTATGAGATTTTCACTTAGGCCCTACCAGTTGAAACAGAGTGAGGTAGGGGGAATGGGGGGAGGGCTGTCTGACTGGGCGATATGATAGGTTTTTTTTTTCATATTCAGCGACATTTGCACAGTTTGCTGTCTCCAATCCAGTGTTCGAGAAAACAATTAGCTCATGTGAAAATTCTGTCATGTTGATACATATCCTTACACATTTTTAAGTGGGTATGCGGAAATCCTGGAGCTTTCTTAGTTGGTATATGGCGTAGACCTGCATATTGCGTAGACTACACCACTGGTCAGGCAGTACATCCTTTGCTGACACAGGTCCATATGCAGCACCGATGTTAATGAGCTCTTGAGCCAACTTGACGAAACCCTCTCCTGCATCCTGCACCCTCTGTCCACGTCGCTGCAAGGCAGAATTCCCAGTCTTCTTGCTGTCACATCTCATCAGAATCCCACACATTTTACATAACCAACTGCTTCGTTATTACGTGCATTGACGACTAAATGGAAATTTACCCTGCATGGTTTTCGGTAGTTTTAAATTTCCCAGATGACAAATTTTGTTTGACGTCCTCCATCTTTAGCCTATGAATATTTACCACTTGAAATAGCCTATGTGTTACGTTGTCATGTAAATAAACAAACCCCAGCACTGAACAGAAGGTAGCCCAACACAGACAGTAGGTTCATCATTTTTATTTATTTTTACACTATATTTTCACTAAAAAGAACTTGAAGCACCATGTCAACTAGGCTAGCCCATCCTAATTAGTAGGCCCATTCCAGCATTGCGGGTACATTTCGCATCTCCCAAATAAATCTTTTATTTTTCAAAAAAAAAATCTTTATTGAATCAGTTTTGAATAATACTAATTATATTAAACTTTCACTAATAATAATGCTTGATGTATATTTTAGGCACAATTTATGCATAAAATATTAAAAAAATGACTCCCACCCCACACATTATTGACCGTCTTCGGCTCCTGATTCATACATTCAGCTTGAATTAACATGAAATAATTAAGTCTAATTTTCAGTTTTTTGTGCTTACTCTACTAACAGTTATTAAAATCAATTGCATAGAATATGTATTTTCTGTATAATACGTAATTTCAGTAATAAAAAAATATATTTTATGTCTGTCCCAACATTCTGGTCAACTCTGTTACCTCTGTTATAAAACTGCATAAAAATTTGCAAAGAGCTCTAATAAAAAGCATGTGATCTTGTGACAGAGCTGGCCGATGCTCTGCACATAAATTGGCAGACAGAGTAAAAACTTATCAAAACAATAATTTATTTAAAAAAAAAAAAAACTACTCACAAACACAAGAGAACCAGTGTACAACCACAAAATGGCTTCCAGCAATCTGAACCCCTCTCTGTGTGGCTACACACCTGTATATAATCAGCCTAATCAGAGCAGGTGTGACCAATTAACTAGTCCTCAGACAAGACATGACAATTAACACAATTAAACAATCATGAAAGACAAACATATAACCTGTTTCAATTGTAACTGATTGATTTAAAGCACTTATTTTACGAGATGGAATGTGGACAATGAGGACCCTCAATTTAACAATTAAACAATAAACATTTAACATTTAGTCTGTTGGGGTGAGGTGAAGGACTGTCCTTCACAGACCTGCACCCAGTGATGCCTCTTCCCCTGGCGGGAAACATCTGGAAGGCAGTGAGGTATGTCATGCTTCTTCCCTCATTATTTTGTACAAAATGTTGAGGATACACCAACAGTAGATTAATTATTTGTCAACTCTATTATTGTGATATTCCAGTGATGATGAAAATCCATGAAATTCTGTTTTTAGACATGCCATGACATGACATGTTCACTGCCTAGTTATTGTTCGGCTGACATGACCAAACCTGACCCGAACCCGAACATCATTTCTAAATTTTTGTCCAAACCCGGCCCGACCCGTCGGGTCCCATCGGGCTCGGGTTGGGTATCCACCCTATGGTGGGGTAGTGTGGGAGTATAGTGTGGTAGTGTGGGAGTATATTGGGATAGTGTGGGAGTATAGTGTGGCAGTGTGGGAGTATATTGGGGTAGTGTGGGGTAGTGTGGAAATAGAGTGTGTTAGTGTAGGAGTGTAGTGGGGTCAAGTGTAATAGTAGGAAAGAGATTATTGTCCTCTTCCACATAATCACACCTTTTCTGTCAGGTCATCGTGGGTATTAGTGACTAACAGGCCCGTATATCTCTGAAAG